>CM037876.1:235663621-236263621 GCA_021292165.1 Shinisaurus crocodilurus
ATAATTATGGAACAACTCCTAAAATCAAAGAGGACCTGAATAAGTAGACCAAATTCCAGCTATCATGGCTCAGCAGGATAAAAAATGAATTTGCCCATACTTTCTCTTTCAGTCTTTGCTTATCTACATCTCTCCTTCTAAACTGAAAGAATGGCAATCTTTACTGGACAGGTTTATATATGGAATCATTTAAAAAAAATGTTAAGAGCACTATGTTGTACAAG
Organism: Shinisaurus crocodilurus; assembly: GCA_021292165.1. Taxonomy (NCBI): domain Eukaryota; kingdom Metazoa; phylum Chordata; class Lepidosauria; order Squamata; family Shinisauridae; genus Shinisaurus; species Shinisaurus crocodilurus. The sequence goes on from CM037876.1 coordinate 235,663,846, forward strand.
CCAATTTGCAGAGGAGCCTTAGCATACATCATGGTATTATTAGGCATCGCACTTGAGAAAGACAATCTATTACATAAGCAAAATAGGACAAAAACATTCATATAAACAGGGGGAGAGTACAGTTACAGATGGGTGCTTGTGATCAGCTAACGCAACCTTTCCCATCCTGGTGCCCTCCAGATGTTATGGACTACAACTCCCAGCACTCCTGACCATTGGCCATGCTGAGTCGCTTTCCCCGGTTCAGCTCATGAGAACACAAGTCCAGCTGAAGAAAAGGAAGGGCGAGCGGAGCTCGGGGGGGGGGGTCAAGCCCCGCAAGTCCTCTGGATTCCATCCCCCAATCAAGCTCTGTACACATCCCTACTCCACTCCACCCCCATCAGACACCTTTCTGCTTACGTGGGATCCATGCATTGGGTGTGCCAGAGATCTTCACAAATTAGCAGCAAAGCTCCCCCCCCCCCGCCAGGTATAAAACTATTTCAGTATATTAAATAGGAATGGAGAATTCTGCATGTTTTCAAATAAGTTTGCAGTTCTTCCCTAAGCCCAGGTTTGTTCCTTCCCATTTCTCCATCAGTTTTCAAAAAATAAATAAAATAAAATAAAGAGTCCACATGAAAAATTGTATTCATTTTTCTGCACATTTTCATGTGTATAAAAATTCACACACATTTTTGCATGCAAATTTCCATAATGTACATATTTTGACACTTTTTTTTAAATCAGAGAGCTGCATCACAACATTTTAAGAAGTGTGACAACTAAAGGATCATTACTTTCTGGTGTATAAAAATGAAATAAACAAAGTAAAATAAAAATGAAATAAAGAAAGTCTACAGCCCAGACAAGTAAATCAGTGTTGATCTAAATCAGGGGTGAGCAACTTCCACCAGGGGCTGCACCCTATACTTTCACATATTAGTTCGGGAAGTGTGTAGTTTCAATCATATTAAAGTGTGATCCAAATGATTTTCACCCCCATCCCTAAAAAACCTTATAATTTCAGATGGGTTAGCTTTGTAGTTAACTTACAATATCAAAAGTGTTCACGAGCCCATGCCTTATTTATTATTGGTCCATAATCTAATTTATTTACATCACCCCTGGCTGTTTTTGTGGGCCCTGGCTCTTTTTTGGGCCCCTGCTATGTTCCCCTGCCATGGTTGCATTTGCCGCCGCCACAGTGCAGCATTAAAAATCATGCTGATTTAGCAGGGAAACAAGGTATGTGAAGAGCATATACCTTGTCTCCAAGCAGAATTATGCTCCCGGAAGCTTCCCAGAAGCAGGACACTGCTTGGAAACTAGATGCAGCAGCAAACTTGGCAGAGGTTGTGAATACTATGTGGATAGGGTGCAGCCCCTGGTGGAAGTTGCTCACCCCTGATTTAGATCAACACTGATTTACTTGTCTGGGCTGTAGACTTTGTTTATTTCATTTTTATTTTATGCATATACTCTAATTATTTTACTTTTGCTACTGTCCATAATTATATTATGTTATGGTTCCAATTTGCATGTGTAAAGGATGGAAATAACAAGTCGAGACATGTAAATATGGTACAAATTTGGGGGCACATTTATTGAATAATCAAGATCTGCAAAGAGAAAGAAGTGCGGGCCTCTGGCTATACCGGCCACTGCGCAGAGGAGGTCTCTCGGGTGATGCATCCATCCCTGAGTGGTGGTGCCTGTAAATCATCACCCCTCAGTTTTACACCATCCTGGTGTTGGGAGGCCTTCCCAATGTCACCTCCTCACAGAGCCACAAAATTCTGATCAGGTGAGTTGAGTCAGCCTCAAAGGTGGTCTGTATCTCCCCAGCTGGGCCACAGAACCCTGAGCAGAGAGTCTCAGGAGTCGCCAATCCCCTAAAAGTTGCCATCGGATGCTCATCAACCCTACTCTCCCCTGAATATTCCCGCACTTACCTGCCAAAAGTGACCGAATTAAACAAAACAAAACTATCAATTAAAATTAATCTCATCCACTGCATCACAGTGTAGAGTAGATGCAATGCGCACATTGCGCAATACGGCCAATTGAGGCAATGAGCCAAAATTGCTACTCGGCCCCCTAACAGGCAGAGCCCACACTGCTAACAGGGAGGGAGGGAGCTGTGAATGAAAGAGGCCAAGGGTGGGGCTGCTGGGACTAATATTGTCCCTGGTGCCCCCCCTCAATGTCCCCATAGGAGCATGCTAGAAACACAATTGGCCCCTCGACTCACTTTCTCCCCCACACACAAATGTCTCCCCTCCCCAAGCTGTGCAGGGTTGGTGGAAGAGTATTATTTTTAAAAATGTGAAAACTGTTTGAAATTTCTTCACAAATAAAATGTTTTTTTTTAATAATAATAATAAAAAAGCTGAAGGAGCCTGCACAATTTTGCCCAATCACAAGAGGCCAACAATCTAATATTCAAGTTGGCAATATATAGGTTTATTAAAAAAATGTATTCTAAGATTCCCAGAGCATTTCTGACTAGGAGAAAACTTTATGAACTTGTTTCTTCTCTTCTGAGGCAAGCCAATTGTTACTAGTCTAGTTTGTATTTTGGGGCATTTTGCTCAGAATGAATTCATGCATCAATGCCAGGCAATCCCTGGTGACAGGCACCTTTCCTAATATGAGCACAACTCCATTTATTCTTGCTTGCTATGTGGTGTAACTGTATAGTCAAGTGATATGAAATGGGTGTTGAACGTAGGCAAGATATTGGATGCTGTATCTTCAAATTAATTATTCCAGAATGATTTAAGAAGAGACTTTACCCTGTTCACTTAACTTTTATCTCTAGCTAACATGGTAATGTACCGCACATCAAGCCTTTATCTCCACAGTACATAATATAAAAGTTCATTTGCAGCACAGAATAATGGGCATATTATATTTCTAATTAAGATTACTCATCTGTCCACACCCACCCAGATTTCCACTGTGCTTTTAATTTATCATTGCTTAGTTAAATATACCCAGTTTAATCACAGTAATGCTAGGAATAGGATAATTATAACCAAAACTGTACTGAATCAGTTTAATCTTTTGGGAGAGGGAGTGAGCAGATATGATGGATTCCCCCCCCCCAGCATTACTCACCACCACCTCCCATTATAGCCAAATGCTAAATTACAACTGTTACACCAAAGTACACCTCATGATTTTCTTTCTTTTTAAAAAAGTTAACTCTCATGCCAACACCATGTAATCATTCAGACTTTGAATCTTTGAGATTCTTTTTTTGGTAGGAATGTGGGTAGTAGGGCTATATCGGAGCATGCTTACCTTTCAAAACTCATCCCATGACAGGAACAAAAACATTTGTACCGTCTTTCTGTCAGTAGAAATTCTTTTCTGGAAACTGCTATATATGGTTGCACTTGCAATGTATGTCATAGGAAGCTTTGATGATGGCAATGTTCAAGAATTCCTTCTGATAAGAATTTCTCATGAGACATGTTGCATTTTTGTTCATTAAGTCGACAGAACGCTTCTGTGAGATCCCCAAAATGGTATGGTGTGGTTTGTGTAAATTAGTTATTGCATGTGAAGAAGAGAAACCTAATTGAATTCATGGAGCTGGAAGGGGCGGGGGGAATCCCTTTAAAGGCATCCAAATGAACAGGCAGACAAGCAACAGGACTGCAGCAGAAGTCTGCACCCCTGACCTGCACATGTTCATTTGAATGTGTGATAGAGATGTACGGATTTTGTTTAATCCATTCCATCTGTGTTTCATGGATTGTCAGGTGTCTGTTGTCCACTCTGTTGTCCACTCACTGACAGAATTGGGGGGGGGTGTCAGAAAAGTATGCAAAAAAGTGTGCTGTAATTTTCATAACCTTTGCTGGCATGTAACATTTTGTGTATTTTTTTCTTAGCTCAGTGTATAATCAAGGAGCAGACAACATAAAAAAGAGTGCTACACAACAGAGACTGAAAGAGATTGGAGATGTATAAAATGTTTGTTTGTTTGTTTGTTTTTTAAAGGCATGCATATTAGTGTATTTTACATTAACTTGCATACTTTTGTGTGGCTAATTTTTTATACAATTCTGGAAAGTAAAAACAACAACAACAACAACAACAACAACAACAACAAAAAAAAAACAGTCTGCAAGTCCGTGTCACTCAGAAGATGACAGTCTGCTGCAGAATCCACGGGCCGGGTTCATAGAAATCTGAAGTAATTTGAAACCATTTATGATTTCTCCAACATCAGTCACTCGCCGAGTGCTCCCTTCTCTGTGAATAGGAGCCCTGCTTTGCTCAGTCAATTCCCAATTGCAGCAAGAGAGCCCTCCACATGAACAAATGTTGACATTGGAGCACATATCCAAATATACTGGATCAGAAATGGACTAAGATGTACAATGAACACTGCACTTTCATATATTAGGCCTGTGGCTTACGCTGGCTCAGCTTGTCTGAGTGTGGAAAGCTAAGCAGGGTCAAGCCTGGTTGTTACTTGGATTGGAGACCCCTCCTCTAGTTTCCTGCATTGAGCAGGGGGTTGGACTCGATAGCCTTGTAGGCTCCTTCCAACTCTATGATCTATGAATCTATGAATCTTCTTCATGCTTTATTTTATTGGTAGTGATTTTTTGCAGTTCATACAATTTAAGTGTATATAGGATTGCTGCCTATCTGGGCATAAATACCATTGACCATACAGGGACTTACTTCTGAATGAGTATGTGTAGGATTACGCTGTCAGAATATTTGCATATATCACAGATGCTAGCAAAAGTTGGATGTAAAGCTGGAACAAATGTGTCATTATTTTGGCAACATGGTGTGGAACTCTGACAACACCCAAATATATATTTGTGCTACAGCTGCTACCAAAATTTAATCCAAAGTGAAATTTTACTCAGTTTTAGAGGTGTACATGTTTGCGTGTGAGTGTGCTCCTCCTCACACAAAGCTTCTGAGAAATTTCAAGGGAAGTCAAAAGAGTTTGGCAATAATCCTAGTGAAATTTCTCAAATAGATTCTGCACTTGCTGAAGTTATCACAGTTTCACAAAAGTGAAATTTGCAGTTAATCTGGCAGTTCCACATTTGCAATCATGGGTTATCGTCATAATCTTCTCTTTAGATGCTTACAACCTTTCACTTCTTACACTATTCTGTGTGTCATCCTATTCATACCATCTGAGACTTTCTCAACACATAAGCATTCTATAAAATATGTAAGCCATTTACCGCATTTCTTTCTTCTCCATGGTGATGGCTGACACCATATTCAGCTGCACAGGTTTCTCCAAACCTGCCAGGCAACTGATTACAGAGTTGCTACGAGCATTCACTTAATATATTCCTCTGTGGTCCTACTGGCCTAGGGGATATAGTTATGTTGTTACAGTATGCAATTATACAGCAATTCTTTGCTGGATCAAGTACAACCAAACCAAACAAAAAATAAACAACTACTAATACAAGTTAGCATCAGACAGATGTTCTTATCACTTTGGTTAGAAACAGAAGTACACAATTCTGCTCACCACTATCATTTGCTCTAGGTCAGCAATGTTCTCTGAGAACCTCTGAAGCCCATTGCAGCCCTGGGAAAAATCCCTGGGAATAGGAGAATATCCCTGACCTTGCACAGAGGTACAGAGTGAAGTCAGGCACAAGGACAAGGGCAGGGTCCCAATAAAGATAAAGTTTGGCTTGGCCACCAAGGCCAGCCAAGATATGTGGACTCCTGGTTAAACATGATACAGAAAACCCAACTTGGCAAAGCCTTGGGACCTGCCAAGGTAGAAGTCACCTCTGGGAAATGTGAACAGTGCTGTAACTGGGACAGGATAACTTATTTTAGAAAGGCTTCCAACACAGCTGGGCGTAGTATTAAACTTGCCTGATATTTACCTCATCACAGAATCTTAAGGTATTCATTAAAGCTCCTATAGCAGTCCTCATTCTGCACAGAGTCTTACAGTACCTGTTGATGCATAAGATGTAGATTTAAACAAACAATTATCGTGAGTAGAAACTCATTGCCTCTTAGCTGCAGGCCTTGCATGGTCAGTACCCCTAGCGGCAGGTTGCTCAACCATCATTGGCTCTCACGCTATCAAGCTCAGCCAGTGTTAATTACTTATGGTAATGAAAAGTTGTGTTCCCTCAGAGTTTTCTCCTCTGGGTTCTTCCATGCTTGTTGTATCTGTATTGAAGTCTTCTTGGCTGTAAAATATTGTAATTTCCCACTCAGCTTGTGGCCAGTGGATTCTCTCATGAATTTTCCAGCCAAAATACATTTGGCAGCATCTGGGCCCAATGAACTGGGACTTGTTTTTAAATCCCCTGTTGCAGATGTTCTTCAGCCAGTGTGAAACACTGCCAAAAATGCCCTTTAAATTCTGCCTTCATTTCTGCCTCTGGTAGACCTCTGAGAATTCTTGTTCAACAGCTACATTTTTTCTCTCCTAGGCCTCTCAAGCTGAACTCCAGGATATACTGCATAATTTCTGGTAAGGGTTGGAACTATATATGCATAAGATATGGTAGTGATGAGGTGATAGAATCCTGCAGTAGTGCTAATGAATTTGCCACAGACACTGCAGGTGAAGGTCACATTTTTAGTGCTCCTTTATGAATACAGGGATGGGGAATCTTTTGGAGCTGCATTGGCTCCAGGCAAGCACATTGGAGGCCACATTCCAGCAGCGGGTTGGGTCCCATTCCATGTGTGGTAAGGCTACCCCAACTACTCACATGCAGTCCCTGACATTCTTGTCCAGACATGTACACCCATTCCATTCACACACACAGACACACACACACACACACACACACCATTCATCCTATTCTCTCTCTCTCTCTCTCTCTCTCTCTCTCTCTCTCTCTCGTGCACACAAATACACACACACACACACCATGGAAAAACAGCAAACTGCCCATGAGAGATCACTCCCTTCTCCCATGGGAAGTTAATTAATTAATTAATTAATTAATTAATTAATTTTAATATATTTATTCACCGCCCATCAGCCAAAAGGCTCCCTGGGCGGCTTACAAAAAGAAACAAGATAAAAACAGTTATCTTAAAAACAAAAGAACATAAAATAAAATACAGAACAACATAAAATTATACAATAAAACCAAGCAGCCAAAAAAGAATCAGTCCGGAGGTACAGTAGAATAATAAAAATGAATAAAAAATCAACCATTAAAATATTGGGCCAATAAAAAGGTTTTTACCTGGCACCTAAAAGAATACAGAGTGGGCGCCAGGCACACCTCTTCGGGAAGCTGATTCCACAAATGGGGTGCCACAACTGAGAAGGCCCTTCCCCTTTCTGTGTTGCACAGTGAGAAATGGCTCCCTTTTTCAATATGCAGCATGGAAAAGTTCTCATCTCTGATCAGCTGCTGATCACAAATAAGAGCTTTTCTCTGCCTGGCAAGTGGGGAGGCAGGCTTGGGAGAGAGGCTGGCAGGTCAGATAGGGGACCCTGTTTGGCCATGTCTGGCCTGCTGGCCAGAAGTTCACCATGCCTGTTATACATTAACCCTGCACATGTACAGTTGTTTGTGGTTCAGCAGCTAAAATTGCATCATAGGTTAAGCCTGTCTCTAATTCTTGGATTAGAACAAAAGTGGTTTAGATTGCAATCGTGTACATACTTGCCCTATACACACCCATTAAACTCAAAATGACTTACTTCGGAGTAAACATGCATAGGATTGCAGTGTAAAAAGATTTAAAGTGGGTTTTGATTAATTATGTCCACTTGGAAAGTCAAAGGGAAGTCATCGGAACTGAGTGGAACTATGAAGGGCATGTCCAGATGGCGCTAGTTTTAGAAATGTAAAGCACTGTTTTAGGGGTTCCTATTTTTGCAGTACAGATGTATAGAATGCTTCAACCATTCTGAGAGACAACACAGCCAGGCCCGGCACAAGCTCTCTTGCCACCTGAAGCAGAACTCGGGCCGCTGTCATCTGCCCCTCCTTCTCACCACCATGCACCTGTCCTCCCCCTTACATTTGCCACTGTGCGGGGGTTCTTGTGACCTCTCTCAAGTGCTGCGAGGCTGAGATCTTGGCCACAGTCTCATGAGATATCATGGGACACAGCCAGGATCTCGTGATAGATCCAGGGCCCCCAGGCCCAGCATGAGCTCTCTTGGCACCTGAAGAAGAACTCGTGTGACCGCCATGTGCTTCTCCTTGCTGCTGCTGCTGCTGCTCCTGCTGCTGCTGCTGCTGCTGCTGCTGCGTGCCCCTCCTTTTTGCCACCACACATTCATCTCCCCTTACACAGGGGCTCTCACAACATCTCATGAGTGCTGTGGGGCTCTCATGAGATCTGGGCACTTGGGCAAGATCTCGTGGTACTCGGATGAGATCTCACAAGGTATCGCAGGACACAGCCGGAATCTCACGGCATAGCCAGCGCCCCACAGCAACAGAGGGCTGGCAGCTGTTCCAAACAGCCCTGCCAGCTGCTTTCTCACGGTGGAAAATTCCACAGTGGGAAAGCAGCTGGTGGGGCTCTCTAGAGCACCCGCTGGAGGTGGCAGTGTGGGCTCTCCTGGCTCAGGCTGGGGCTGGGGCGGAGGTGGGAGAGCAGCACAATTTGCCACTCTTCCAGCTCTGCTGCCTCATGCAGGTGGCTCACCCTGCTTCATGGGTCCTGAACACAGCTGAACGAAACGTGTGTTGGGCCAACATAGGAAATGTGTTCTGCACCAGCACATCTCTCTCCTTGCAGCAAATACAAACAGTACTCCAAGAGAAAAGGTGTCTGCCTTTCTGCAGAACATGTCCTGTGCTTCTGGCTGTGTGCAGCAAGCTCCACAATTAGAAACATGGGAGGTTGCCATCTGAATGAACCCTAAGGCTTCATACATATTCCTCTAGGAGATGGGCTTCCCAGTTCCAGATATTCTAGGCTGCAAGAAATTGATGGTCATTGATCATGATCATAAAAAGATAACATTGTATTTTGAGGTGTGTGTTAATAGTAGAGAGATACCTCCCCTGTTGCCTTTGTTTTGGTTTGGTTTTTTGCCCTTTTTCTGTGGCTATCAATTTGGACTTTTTACATCATATTGGAATTATACAAAAAGGCCAAAGTACTTTGCTTGTTTTAGCTTCCTCCCTTTTTTTCCTGTAGACAGAAACTGGACGGTTGTTTTGCTCACATCTGCAAGAGGTTCCTCCAAAAAACAAAACCTTGCAATCAGTTAATCAGTCCATACTTCAATATAACCTTAAATGCCATGCATCCCAGGGTGCTTTAGTGTAAAAGGCAAAATTAGCAACTCAATTAATTATGAATTATTCAAACAAATGAGTTGTGAACATTAATTTAAAACCTTTAAATGAGCCAGGAAAGCCAATTGCCAAGGATATGAAACTCAGAACAAAAGTGGACAGCAGCTGGAAACTCTTTTTGTACAAAGGTCATCTACTTCTACATTGGTGTCCTAATCTAAGTTGATGGCAAAGCTAGGGATGGATGAGAGATTAGTTACAGTTTGTTTTTGACCAGAATTTATCCAGTTCATACCTCCTGAAACCAAAAGTGGATCTGGATGCAATCTGCAGTCTGTACATTTCTGATTTTGCGATGTGATTCACACAACAAAAAATTCATTAGAAAAATGTGTGCATTTGAAAAATTCACTCAGCATGCTTTGGTCAATGGGAGGGAAATGTGCACAGGAAAATGTTGTAAATGTTGTAAATGTTGTTGCAATGTTGCACAGGAAAATGTGCAATTTCAAAAAATGTGCACAGTTGATGCAAAGTCAAAGTCAGTTTTTTACGGTCATAGACCAGCAGGAAAACAAGTAAAACAACAGATTAAAATAGCTATTAAAATAGTAATAGTAAAAAACAATTAAAACACAATTAAATAGCTATTAAAATTAAAACAGTCAAACACAATGGAACACAATTACAATTTGCAGAACAAGAGGTTAAAATATCTATTAGAATTGAAAACAATTAAACACAATTATAATATTTATAAAAACAATCCAATTTAAGCAGGAATACAAGTCGCATATCAAAAATACAGAATGTCATAAATATATCAATAATATAGTATCTTTCAGAAGCATGCTATCCTTGATTTACCATCATCATCCTACAATGGATAGCAGATGCACAAAAGCGTGCTACGTTATAAGTGACTTGGGGATTCCAATCTGATAATAAATATTTTAGATAGAATGCCTCAGATCTTCCTGGTTTTTTGGAAAGAATAGGGGTAATAAAGTCTCTTCGGAGGTCACAATAAAAAGAACAGTGAAATAATACGTGAGCTTCCGTTTCCACTCTTCCCAAATTGCATGGGCATAGCCGCTCTTGAATGGGAACCTTATTATATCTGCCTTCCAAGAGGGCAGAAGGTAAGACATTTAATCTAACTAGCATAAAGGCTCTCCTATATTTTGGAATTAACAGATTTGACATATAATTTGACATTGTAAATGCTCCTATGTAATCCTGATAATTGGGATAGTGATCAATCAACCTCAAGTGGTTTTGGAATTCAATATCTCTAATCCGCTCTATAATGGTTGCTTTAGCTTTAGTATACCCCAGCATTTGTAAGGCATTAGCCGAAAAGCCTAAATACTGTAGTTTTGCAGTCAATGACCTTTTCCATTTAGATTGGAATGTATCAGTCAAGGTCAATGGGGCAAGACCTACAGGACTTACAGTAAGCAAATGTCGATGCATACATTTGGAAAAATGTGCACACATTTTCATGCAAACCTCCCCCCACAAATCTCACAATGTGATACAAGTCGGAACAAGCTTCAGGGTGGAAATCGGAAAACCTCAACGAGCTCAAGTTCTGCAGATGCTTACATCTCAAGGCACAAACCCGTATCTGGATGAGGACTGAAGATTTTATTTAGGAGCTGGCTGTAACCATGGTATTATTTATTTATTTATTTATTGTATATCCCACCTTTTTTTCCTGCAAGGAACCCAAGGCAGCTTACATAATCCTCCTCCTCTACATTTTATCCTCACAAAAACCCTGTGAAGTAGGTTAGACTGAGAGTCAGTGACTGGCCCAAAGTCACCCAGTGAGCTTCATGACTGAGTGGGAACTGGAAGCCAGATCTCCCGAGTCCTAGTCCAACACTCTAACCATTACACCACACTGGCTCTCATTAGGAATGAGTCAATCCATAATGTATTAATATGTTCAGCATTTACATCATATTCCATTAGAGTAACTGTACCAGAATTTTGTCAGTTTATCACAATCATGAAATTTATTTATGGGTTATGTTCATATGGATCTCTAAGTTGCCATATCCCAGGGTATTCAGAGCAGACAGTAGCCACTAAAATGAATACTATAAATGCTTAAGCAAGTAAAAAGGCCTAACCTCATATCTGGAATATACTTCAAGCTGGTTCAAAGATGCCTGTACATCATTACTTGGTTTCTTGGCATGGTTACCATACACTTGACCACTGTCAAATGGATATATTCTGTTTTCCAAAAAAATATATATCTTTCAGTTTAACCTGTTTTATTAAGGGCTTTCCATGTTCACTCAAGCTGCAAAATACCAGGAAATTACAGCTATCAAGGGTCACACCATTAATAGATATGTTATTTAGGCAATATACATATAACATGGTATCCTATGCTGTGGTCAGTTCCAGGTTCATGACTAACTTCAAGAAAAGACCATGCTCAGTGGTAGAGCACCTGCTTTGCATGCAAATTATCCCAGGTTCAATCCCTGGCATCTCCAGGTAGGGCTAGAAAAATTCCTGCCTGAAACCTTGGAGAGCTGCTGCCAGTCAATGTTGATAATAGTGGGCTAGACGGACCAAAACACTGGTTTATGAAGCCATTGTATTATTACCAACTTTATTGTATGCCTGCGAAACATGGACTATCTATAAACATCACTTCCATCTCCTTGAAAGATTTCATCAACGTTGCCTCCGGAAAATCCTGCGAATTACTTGGGAAGATAGGCGAACAAATGTCAGTGTAGTGGAAGAAGCAAAGATTACTAGCATTGAAAAAATGATCCTTCAACGCCAACTTCAGTGGACCGGTCATGTTGTTTGAATGCCTGACTGCCGTCTCCCAAAGCAGTTACTTTATTCCCAACTCAAGGATGGAAAGCGGAATACCGATGGTCAGTATAAGAGGTTTAAAGGTTCTTAAGGCTAATCTAAAAAAATGCAATATAAACATCAAAAACTGGGAAGCTCTGGCCCATGAACGATCTAACTGGAGGTTGGCCTTTCACAAAGGTTCTATGGACTTTGAAGAAGCTCGAGTGCAAGGTGAAAGGGAGAAATGTGCTAAGCGAAAAGCACGTCAAATGAATCCTTTACAAGACCATCTTCCATCTGGTAACCTGTGTCCTCACTGTGGGAAGCTGTGTGGATCTAGAATTGGCCTCCACAGTCACTTACGGACCCATCGCTAGAGTCTACACAATTTTCTTTAGAATTTTCCTCCTTTTAAAATCTCCTTTTTGTAAATTTTCTTCTTTTTTTTATCCTGGAAGACAATCTTACTCGGTCACGAGTGATCGCCTGACTGACTGACTGGTCTGACAAAAGCAGCTTCCTATGTTCCTATGTACCTTGGAGCTGGATGGATGTTAGAGCAGAATGGTGGACCTAAGTCCCAGTTTTGTCTGTTCACATGGAGTCTATGCAACTGAAGCTATCATGCGGTGGAAGCTACCATTCCATGTTACAAGTACCCAACTGGCAATCAATACCATCCACATAGAATGATATAATTGGAAGGAACCTTGAAGGTCATCTAATCCAGCTCCCTGCCTAAGGTAAAGCATTTTAAAGCATCTTTTCTTTTAGCCAATTGAAGCTGCAATATTACCCATGTGTAAGCAACATTAAACTCAAGTGGTCTTACCTCTGGGTAGACATGTAAAAACATTGGAAATGTATGGACTTTTATTGCAGATTACATTTGAATCTGCTTTCAGGTCCAGGAGCTGCAAATGTATGTATTTATTTATTTATTTATTATATTTTTATACTGCTTAATAATTAAAATCCCTAAGCAGTTCACATTAAAATACAACATAACAATATAGAAACAAGACAGCAATAATAAATAATAGAGAAATATTAAGGGTGGTAGCAGAGTCATTAACAGATCAGAGAAAGCCAGTGTGAATAGGTGTGTTTTCAAAAAGTGTTCAAAACTTTCCACTGTTTCTACCTTTTGAACCACACATGGGAGAATGTTCCAATAAGAAGGTACCACTACTGAGAAGGTCCACTTATGTAGACTACCTCGCAACATTCCATTGGCCACAGAATTAGATAAATTCTGATCAAAAACAAACTGAAATGACTTTCTCATACAGCCCTACTTGCATCTCTGCAATGTGGTACAATATTTTGATTGTACCCATTGCAGAGACATACAAAATTACCCCACAGAAGATGATTTAAAGGAGGTAGGGCCAGAGCTGTGAATCCTACAAAGATGGAGTGGATCACCTACCCTGGTAAGGGCGTGCATTTTGGGCTAATATCATAAGTCCCATGGGGGATTTAGAGGAAGAGCCCGATGTCCCCTGGGAAGAGGTCACCTCAGAGGACCCTGACACTATCCAAGGCAGCTCTGAGTGAGGGCCATCTAGGTGAGGGGTGATACCTCCTTAGGGGGCCAAGAGTTCAGTTTCTGAGGCAGAGGGAGATGCTGAGCTACCACCTAGTCCTCAAGAACACAGGCAATTAGGACTAGGATGGTGGCCTGGCAAAAGTGGCTGCTTACTGAAGATGGCTTCTTATAAGTAGGGCCCTTTTCATGAAAATGACTTCTTACACAAGCCTTTCATGTGAGGCAGCTGTCCTGGGTGGGATCTGGAATCTCCAGCATATAATCTCTCAGATAGGGATGGGTCTGACCTTTTCCTTCCTGGCTCACAAATTCTTCGAGCTAGGTCGATTTTCCTTCTCCCCCCTCCATGGACCTGACATGCAAACCCAATTGAGATACAAACAAGATCCTTAGCCCGAGAGAGCTCTCATCCTTTTGTTACAGATTAGACATAATAATGTGGTAATTCTTGTGAGATGCATACCTTTTTTACAGAGGAATTTTTAATAAACTTAGAGCTTGTGTGGTAAAATATAATTTAATATATGATTTCTATATTATATAAACACATAACCTGTCTGCTTGAATGTCATCCGATGACTTACATATGTGAAGTTCCTGTTCTAACTCTGAGTCTGTATGCAAGAAGTTCTATCTCACACAAAGGAATGTAACACTAGGATTGAAATGCTAAAACCTGTCTGCTTGAATGTAATCCTATGACTTACATATGCTAAGTTCCTGTTCTAACTCTGAGGGCTTGTTCGCACGACACGGGAACCGCAAGTCCCCCGCGGTTCCCGTGTCATGTGCACGCCGACCGGGGGTGCCCCCGCGGGAGAGCCGCGCGTGGGACGCTCGTAAAGTGACCATGGTCGGTAGAGGGGTAAGCCCCTACCGCGCGTGGTCACCGTGCCGTCGGAATAGCGGGCGGCCGTCCCGCGGGGTCCCCACAGAGACGGCAGCCCAGAGCGGCCGGAGCCGCCGCCGCTCCAGCCTGTAGGGGCAAACGGCCCCTCTGGGCATCCCGGGACTCACCCCCTAGCGCCGGGAGGCCCGCACTGTGGTGCGGGGACTACGGGGTCTGCCCACGCGCGCGGGGCGCCGGTCGTGTGCGGTGCCCCGCCGGACCCCGCGGACGTCCCCGTGGTTCCTCCCCCGCCGGCAGCCTGGGTCGTGTGAACCGGCCCTGAGTCTGTATGCAAGAAGTTCTATCTCACACAAAGGAATGTAACACTAGGATTGAAATGCTAATTTGAGAGCATCTCTCTCTGGCTCGCTTGTAATGCAAATGAGGCTGGGAGTCTGGGAACGACCAGCCAGTAGGCTTGAAAAAATCCTTAATTCAGGGTGACTGAAACCAAAAAGAGCTGGCTCGAGGGAAAAACTGCCGTTGAGGTTTTTTAGCACATCCCTAGTGGAGATTTGCTAGCTGCTGGAACTACACCTTTCCTCAGCTTCTAGTAACTTGAACCCCTTGCTTTATGACTGATCTGATGTGCTGCCCACCTTTGGGCTCCTGCTGCTAGATTTTGCTCTTCGGACTGTGTTTTTGTGTTGGAC
The DNA here is from genome assembly GCA_021292165.1 of Shinisaurus crocodilurus. Taxonomy (NCBI): domain Eukaryota; kingdom Metazoa; phylum Chordata; class Lepidosauria; order Squamata; family Shinisauridae; genus Shinisaurus; species Shinisaurus crocodilurus. The sequence continues at coordinate 235,679,008 of CM037876.1, forward strand.
TGCTTACATGTGTTTTGACCTTGGCCATGCCTCAGGCCCTGCCCTTGTATTTATCCTTCTGACTGGTAATACTGTGCTCTCAGCCTTTGCCTACCTACTGACTTATCCTGCTTTGAACTGCCCTCTTGCTGCACTGATAAACCTGTGCTTGACCTTTTGCCTGTCTACTGACTTGCTATCAGATTTGCCATATAGTTGGCCCAGCAGGTCAGTTGCTGGAAGCCATCAATTATTTAATTCACTTATTTCTCTTGGTGCACAGTAGCAGTTCTTTCATGACACCTGAGTTTGCCCTAGTAATCACAGGCTAGGACTATCTGCATTAACAATTCTGTATTCCACTACATTTCAGGTACCTGTGGAGATTGTGAGTTCATAGCGTACATGAGAAATCATGGCACACATACATAAGCACAGTGCTATGCCAAGTGAAAATTATGCCAAGTGCCCGCATAATTAAAAATAATTTGGTTTATATTTTAAATGCAGGTTCATTGTATTATTTTTACTATGGATTTTAATATCCTGCCCCCTGCAGGTTTTTTGGTACCAGGAGCTTGGCTAAATTGTTTATATGAAGAGAGAGGGTGTAAAATATAAGCTGTATTAATTCCTTCAGTTGCTAAGGGATCTATACCTTCAAGGGAAAATAAAATGTCAGACAATACAACTGCAGTGGTGATAACAGAGAGAGAGAGAGAGAGAGAAAGAGAGAGAAACAGACAAGACTTTTTAGTACGTTTGGTGCTTCATTCTCCCATCTGCACTTACATGTTTTGTCACTAACTTTGTGCTCTTTGGTGAGAGTTGCCTCTCTAGACAACATAATCTTCTATTGCTTTATAACACTTGATGACTCTCCGCCTCTTCCACAAGAGCCTATGTTTATGAATGACTCCTATATCTCACCAATGTTGCACGCTTCCTGATAAGCAGGCAGAAATCTCCACAGGCAACTGGGCATGCTGGTATATAACAAAGAAGAACAGGTACAGTAACAAGACATCCCAAGGGTTGCTGTTTCCTTTCAGGAGCTTCAATGAGAGGCTAATGAAAGAAAATTGGAAAGAGGAGTCTGCAAATGTGAAATAGGAAGTTAGGAGTCCGGAGATGAAATAATACTTCTGCTAAGGGAGCGTGCATGTCACTGCTGCAAATTAAGAGGGGATGAAACCACAGCAAATCAACATGAGGCTGGATGATCAGACATGAAAATCCCAGCAGAGATTACTATATCAGTGATGTTTACTGCTACAAAATTACCCACAGCTGTATTCCTGCTGAGTCAAGAAGTTAATTAGAAAACCTAAGCTGGTCAAAGCTTCCAACTCAGAATGACAGATTCTGAATAGTTAGGGATAAAAAATAAACATGCTTAGATCATATCCTGCTGCTAGGTTGAAATCACTAGCAAGGTCTGCAGCAAATAGGATACATTCTGTTCCATATAGAATGATACTTCAGAACAGCAACTGGTAATCCATGAGACAAATCTGGTCTACGTAGGGATGTATGAGAAATTCATTTCCAGTTCATTTTTGATCAGGGCTCACCCAGTACCTTCCGGACTGAACATGGACTTGGATGCAATCTGCAGTCAAAGTCTGTGCAATGCAATGTGATTTGCAGACCCCCCCCCCGCCCTGAAAAAAATGCTTTCGGCAGCATGCATACATTTGAAAAATGTACACACAAAAAGTGAACTTTTGAAAAATGCTTTAATCAATGGGAGAAGAATGCATATATTTCAAAGATGCTCACAATTGATGTGTACATTTGGAAAAATACGCCCAAAATATGCACACATTTTCACGCAAAACCCCCCAAAAACAACGAAGCTCACAATCTGATATGGAGTTGAGTCAGAATGAATGAACATTGAGAGAGAATTCGGAGAACTTTGGTGAGCTTGAGTTTTGCTGATTCGCACATCCCTACGGAGTGGCTTCTTATAAATTCAATGGTGACATCCAGGCATCAAGATTCAGCTGCTAGCAGCAGCACCCTACCTGTCCAGGCCTCCTGAAGACCTGTGCAGTTGTTTCTCTCTTTTTCCTCCAACATGTTTTTATTGTTTTCTATACATTCTTTTTTTTTTAGTGCAGAACTGTCACACGGTGAAATGTGCCATCTAAAATATAACAACACAAAAAACAATAAACAGTACCATTAGGATGGAAGGGAAACAAAAGGTTGTGTGTTCAGCCAGACATGACAGCAGCTAGTCTCAGCTGTCTTTCTCATCTTGACCTGTGTGTGTTCAGATGGATCAGTAGTACTGTGGTCATGGTTCAGCTATAATCCCTGAAAGAGAGAAAGAGAAAAAGAAAGTCCATGCTCAACGTTGCATAATGCCACAGGTGTTTTGCCAGAGCAGGCGAATGGCAAGTTACAGCATTGCATTAAGGGAGTGGTAGCAAGCAATTAGGGTACTAGATTTAAGGTTGGATCTGCTTGACTGATGTAGGATAGGACATTGTTCATGATCCAAAACTCCATATGATATGCAGATGGGATTTTTGTGCAAAACAGCTTCCCTATTATTTTTTAATGCAGGGAGGATTTCAATGTGCATCCTCTTTCTGCATACATGTTGTGAAATGTCCATTATCTTGATATAAATGTGAACACCATTACATATGAGAGTATATGCATGGAATGTCTGGATCAGGGTAGGAAGTATAGCTAATGTAGTCATTTAGGTCTGGGTAGAGGATTATTCATCATCCAGTTAGGTCTCTTCTTGCAATTTCTGAGGATCCAGAATGGAAAGTACAGTTTCTCTTAAGTGTAATGGAATGTATAACAGAATGTTGGTGTCCCCCCCACCCTTTAAGGAAGCAGTCACTTGAAGGTAGAAGAAAAGGCCATTTGTAACATTTTTTATTACATTGAGAAATATTTAGAAACACAAAGTGACTGCTGTTTGGCAAGTTATTGCTACTCCATATTTTATTTTTTCAGTAAATGAAAACTGTCCAGACTTTGATTTGTCCAATAAACAGTAGCTCTTTGCAGGCGTCCCACTCCAATGCTATTAGAATCACATGACGGGGCAGATGAAAGACATGCTTGCTGGCCCCACCACCTTTGTTGCATTCCCATCACTCACCTCCTCCACCCTCCATGTGATGGAGGGAGAAGGTCAGAGGTGGGGAGCCTGTTCTACACAGGTACGCCCATCTTGGGAAAGATTTGCATTTGCCACATTAGTTGTCATTCCTTCCCTTTGAAGATGACCTAGAAACATCCATCTATGTCCGTGAGGGAAGAACTATCTCACAATGGTTCTAAGTACTATTAGTTCTGCACCTATCATCATTTAAGAACACAATAGCAGCATCTAATTGGTGATATAATGGGGATGGTGGAGGTGGGGGAGTGGTGGTGAAAATGAACAAATGAATTGAATTTCAAAAGTATCTTGACATAAATCCAGCAGATATAATCCAGCCAAATTTAGGTTTTTGAAATCCCATTGATTTCAATAGAGTAGCTAAACAGAGGCTTAAATTTATTCCATTAAAATAAATTCAAAAGCGTTAACTTTGTTTGGATTGTTGTGCCCTAAATGTACATTATGTGATGTCTGCCATAAAGACATTCTCTTGCAATAGCTATGGATCATCATCCTGGTATATGAATGCTGTGTTTTATTTTACAACCCATGAGGTCATAGAAAATATGTTTTATTTCACAAGCCATGAGGGCAAAGAAAATAACGACTTTTGTCCCCAAAGTGCCAAAAGGTGTTAGAAATTGTATTATCATTTTCCATTTTTTTAAATGAAAAGCCATGGGAACTGAATGAGAGATGTACAGGACACAAGATCAGGGTGGGGGCAGGAGGTTACTTAGTCAGAGACCAGAAATATCCTAAGCCTAGAGCAGTAGGAATTAGTTTCTTTTGTAACATTTGCCAGGGCAGAATTATGAACCCAGAAGACGTAGCAAAGGCACTATTTTTTAATATTGTGCAACACTTACAAGCCAGTCATTTTATGAGGAAAAAAGTTAGAGAACTGAAAAGAAACTGCAACTATACACACATTCTCTTTCAGACATAGTAAAGTGTCCTGATCAATGTTTCCAAAGTCTACTAAAACCAAAGTGGAGGAAAGCCACCATTTTGGGATGCCGTAGTTGATCTTTACTCTGAGCGATATGAACTTCAAAAAATGCACATAACTAGACCTCTAGTGGTGCAATTCACTGAAAACCTATTAAAGATGAACAAACACTTATTGACTGCACCTGTACCTAAGACACAATCTCTGAATTGTTTACTGTAGGAATACACAGTAGCACTGAGGAAGTGGTTGTGTAATGGTCTCTAACTTCAGCTCTCTTTTCATTACAGCTCCATATCTGCTGCAAATAGCAGAAAGATGTATGAACATAAATTGAACCTTCTTTCACTACCTTTGATTCTACATTGAGTTTGAATGAATTGATCCATAGAAATGGAGTTATTTAAAATACAATGGATATACAAGAAAACCAGAAAGACTCAGACTTGCCCTTTCACAAATGGAAGGGCTCCTTATTCATGAAGGGACCGACATGCAGTGGTTCCCCCACTGGCTGAAAGATGGGTGATTTGTGCAGCTGCCAGCATCACCTCCTGCACAGAGCTTCTGTCAAGTGTACTTACTATGGAGCAAATGTTATGCCATGAAAATAGTATATATCTTATGGGATGGGATAAGAATATGACATGCAATAAGTTTTGAATGGAGGCAAATAATGGAGTTATTAGTCTTGTGGCTCAGATTCTCCTCCTCTTCCTTATTATTAATTTATCTCTACCACTCCTTTTGATCCAAAAACTTTATACTCAAGACACCTTACAGTCAATTAAAATACACTGAAACATAGGAAGCTTCCTTTTACCAGAATAGTTGATTGGACCAGCTTGATTACAGCTCTCTTGGATTTCAGATAGGTGAAATCAACTTGAACTGGAGCTTCAACTGGAGATGTCAAGGACTGAATCTGGGACTTTTTGCATGCAGAATGTTTGTTTGTTTTTAAATTCAGAAGACATCCAAAGTGAACATCAGTCAGCAATGTGATGTACTTTTTAAAAACAAGGCGCAAATATGATTTTAGGCTGCATTAATACAACCATAGTTTCCCAGTCACAAAAAGGAATTGTTCCACTTTATTCTAGTGCTGAACCAACTAATTTTTCCCTGGTTTGGGGGGAGGCATCAAGGGAGGGGGAGAAAAGAGAAAGTCTACAAAGAAGGTTTGAATGTCATCCAACCTTTCAGTGTGGTTTAGGATTTGGATTGACTTATACATGCATGCATGCACGCGTGCCACACACACACACACACACACACACACACACACACACTTCCTGCTTATATCTCACCATACAGGGATGGGGAGGTTTAACCCTCCCTGCCAGCTGAAGTCAGAGGACAGAAGGGGGGGGAGTTTAAAGCCTCTCCCTGGCCATGATCCTGATCCCCAACCTACCACCCAGCTAGGTATGTATGAGAAATTAATTTCAGTTCATTTCAGTTCAATTTGCACCTCCAGATTCAAATGTGGACCCGAACGAGGGCTGCAGTCAAAATCCAAAGTTCTGAGCTTGCGGAGGTGATTTGTCGAACAAAAGAAAAGGTGCCTGAACAATGCATACATTTGAAAAATGTGCATGGAAAAATGCATACATTTGAAAAGTGCACACAACACATTTAATAAATGGGAAAATGTGTACTTTTCAACGATGTGCACAATGGATGCATACAAATTGGAAAAATGTGCACAAAAGCACAGATGAGTTTTCATGCAAAAAGAAAAACAACAACAAAAATGTTGTAATCTGATACTGACACAAATTGGAATGAGCTTTGAGGTAGAATTTGGAGAACCTTGACAAGCTTGAGTTTTGCCGATTTGCTTATCCCTACACCCACCACTGCATGTTTTGCCCTCAGGAACAAAACAAAATGTTTGCCCACCCCTGTCTTCAAAACAGGTTTATACCCGATGGTCTATGATTCTATGATTCTATGGTCCTTCATCTATCCTGGACCCAGAGGGCTTTAAAGGCCATCACCAAAAACTATCTGGAAGTCAATATACAGTCATGCCTTGGATTGAGAGCATAATTCGTTCCGGAAACGTGCTTGTAATCCAAAACACTCTTATATCAAAACGAAATCCCCCCAGAAAAATGTGTACAGAGATTTTTAATATAAGCCGTACTACAGTACTTGTATTGCAAGACGTCGCTTGTATATCAAGTCAATTTTTAAAAAATAAATATTTAAAAATTTGCTTGTCTTGCAAAACGCTCTCAAACCAAGTTACTTGCAAAATGCTCTCAAACCAAGTTACTTGCAATCCAAAGTATTACTGTAGTTGTTTCAAAATTGGCATAACATACTTTCTGCTGCCCACTCTTATCATCAGCTTTGCAGCTACATTCTGAACAAGCTGGAGTTTCTGAGAAGTCTTCAAAGTCAGCCTCATGTAGAGCACATTACAGTAATCTAGTTTGGATTGTGAGATTATTGCAATCCTATGCAGATATTCAGTCTGTTCACCTGAGGGTTAAAGAGGAGAGGCCTAGCCCCAAATGCAAGCCTAGCCCCAAATGTTCCCATCCCTTCAGTTCTCAACCTTCCTGCATTGAGCAGGGAGGTCGGGGGGGGGGCTCTACTTACATTTTCTTGAATGCAAGTACAGTAATACCTTGGATTGCAAGTAACTTGGTTTGAGAGCGTTTTGCAAGACAAGCAAATTTTTAAATATTTATTTAAATTTTTTTTTTACTTGATATACAAGCGACGTCTTCCAATACAAGTACTGTAGAATGGCTTAAATTAAAAATCTCTGTACACATTTTTGGGGGGTTATTTCGTTTTGATATAAGAGTGTTTTGGATTACAAGCACGTTTCCGGAACGAATTATGCTCTTAATCCAAGGCATGACTGTAGACCCCTCCTCACATTTGGGTACCCTGATAAAGTAGGGTTCCTAACTGCCTGAAGGCTTCTACTTGCATTCAAGTGAATGTGGGGAAAGCCCCCTTCAGACCTTCTCCCTTAACATGGGAAGGTTGTGGACTGAGCGGGCGAGGCTTGCGTTGCGTGGTAGGGATGGAGAAAACTGTCAGTTTCCTTTTCTCTCCGTTCCTCATTTTTCCAGTATGAACTTCAATTCATCTTGAACTTTGAGAATTTCTCCAGTCTTATGTTTGCTTCCTCCCTAACTTTTAGAGAGAGATTTCTTGAAGTCCAGATGAAAATTCATAAGCATTCTTGTGCACAATTCTCCTAATACATGCATTTTTGCTTAATAAACATAAGCACGTTCCCCCTAATATAATTCATTTTTAACAATATCTCCCCTAAGATATGCATTTTGGCCTGCATTTTTTAATTGGAGAACCCCATTATAAAATTTGGAAAAGTGCAAATTTGGAAGGATAACTGAGTTTCAGTTCATTTAGTGGCTGGAAATTGCAAAATTGGGCACGCGTGCATTAAAATGTGAACGTAACAAATTTCTCCCCTATCCCTAGTGCACACACATCTCATTTGCCCACTTTTAGCCTTCATGTGAGCAGGCTTAATGCCTGCATAGGGCTGATATTACTGACCTGTTATTCATTAGCATTTCACTATATTCTACCTTTTGGGGAAATGAGAAGAGGCTTCACTTAGAGCCTTCTTGAGCTAAGACTTAGTATATTTCCTAATGTGAAAACCACGCAGAAAACCTATATCCATTTTCTCAACAGCCCTAAGCTGATAGGGCTTGGAGGGAAAGATCCTATGGCCCCTAGACATTGTCTGAGGGGGCATAGGATACTTATGATTCCCAGCTTTGGCCCCATCCTCCGCCCCCTTGCAGCTGGTGTGGAAAGAACAGCACCAGCTCCTCTCCAAGGTTGGGAAAGCAACCTCAGAGAGGGGGAGAAAGGGTTTTTTAAGGGGGCGGGGAGGGGACGAGACTGGGACAGCCAGGATATGAAATATCCTGAAGCTGCTCCAGCCTCTTTCTCTCCCCCTCTGAGACACTATCACTAGACTGCCAAAAACAGCTCTCTAGTGAAAATCCAGAGTGGAAGGAGTGGGGAGGTGGAGATTGCCTCCGCCACTCCTCCCAGTCTGCATTGGATGAGCGTGAGCCTCCAAGTTTGGGGGCTTATGCTCATCTCCATAGGACTGCACCCGAAGAAACACAATAAAAATAGGGCCCAAGTTAGATATGTTAATTACATGAATGTAATGTAATCAATTTGCGCACGCGCGCGCGCGTGTGTGTGTGTGTGTGTGTACATACTGTAAAATATTAGTTGCAAGGAAGCTGAACAGCTGCAGGAGTGCAGAAAATGGAGAGAGAGAGAGAGAGTTCACTCCCCTCTCCCATGGTTCCAATAAAAATCACCTCTCGAAGCTGCTATTTGCATCGGGAGGGAAGCCTCCTTTGGTGCCAATGGAGACTTCCTTCCTTATTCAAATATCAGCTTCTGGGATACTATTGTTATTCGAATCACAGCAAGTGGAGAAGGGTTAAACTTCCCATGTGATCCCACATCTACCCAGCCCCCTTTGCATATGCTACTTACATTTGAAAAAAATGAAAACCCTGCATATTAATTACATTCCTGTGATTAATGCCACTTATAGTTTGGCCCTTAAAGAGAACTGATAGCAATGGCTAAAAGTTCAATCCTATGACTCACTGCAGTAGCATTCCGGTAGGTACATTGTGGTTTAGGATGAAGTGTGCCATCAACAGCCGTGTCATCAAAACACAGGATACTATGTCAACATTGCAGTAATGTTACAAGACCTCCACAGGCATATGCACTAGAACACATGTTTAGGATCAGAATGCCGAGCTAGTCATAATACCATATATATATTTTTTTAAAAATAAAGTTATTTAATAAAATCTCATCAGGTGGAGAAGAAACGATTATACATTCATCTAAAAATACCCATTAATCCATTCCTGCCTTATCCTATACAGGGTCCATGATATTCATATACAAAAGTCTAACAAGCTATAGATGAAAATAAAGAAATAAAGGAACAGAATATACATCGTGGGCTGCTCTAACGAAAACAACCATTTACCTTCCAAGGCTGTTAGACTATACTGCCTTTTAAAATTTCAATACACAGAGAAAGCAGATGAAAAAAAGGCTTGTTTCAATAAGGTACTCTACTTTCCTTGATGGGGAAAAAAAATCAAGGGGGGGGAAATCCTTATTTCATTATTTTGGGATCATGAGATGAGCCTTTGTAGAAGAAAAATAGGGCAATTCCTGTTGCTTAAACAAACAAACCAATATTCACTTTTCCCACATTCAGAAGGCTATTTAAGTAAATGGCCTCTAGAAAATGAACTGTTCATTGATCTTCTGCAGTCTGGTTCGTAGTCATTTAAGTGGAACTAGAAACGGTGGGACAAATTCTGTTAATGACTGCAGCTATATAAATCTGTTGAAAATACATTTAAGGACTCTTTTTCCATGATCAGTTCTCAGATTAACTCAGAGCAAAGGGATGTGTAGGAGATATTATTTAGGCCTAGTTCTGAGGCGGCAAACCTGTGTCTGGACTGTACTTCTTCAAAGCACAGGTAGGGGCTCAAACGATTTAATGCTCATCTATAAAATATATATATATAGCTATAACCCTCTACTTAGAAAACTAAATGTTAGGGGGGAAGCTGAGTTAGAACCTTTATCCCTGATATCTAGTTTTCATATATATATATATATATATATATATATATATGAAATCCCATATATATATATATACGGTATATATATATATATATGGGATGTGCACAGAACTTGATTGGGGGGGGTCAAAGTCTGGCGAACTCACCGGGCTTGACCCCCCCCCAAGTTCCACTCGCCCCACCTTTTCCCCGGCTTGACTTGTGTTCTCGTGAGCCGAGCCGAGGAAAGTGACTTCTGGGTTCTGGTGCTACATTGTTTACGTATAAAACGGCCAAATTTGCACATAATTACAGCTCAATTTGCACAAATTAGGCTGTTTTCTATGTAAACAACATAGAGCCAGGGACCCAGAAGTCTGGTGAGTGCCTCAGCTGGCGCTCGGGTCTGGCTTGGCTTGCGTGCCACGAGTCGAATGCCGGGTGGGTCACCCATCCCTATAAAAGAGAGAGAGAGAGGATCATTTAGTCACGTGAGCCTCCACTTGCACTGTGAAGTAGTTCAGTTCAGACAAATATTTTTCTCCATAGTAAGAACTAGGTCTAGTGCCTTTTTAATGTTTCTAGAACAGAAAATAAAAGGTGATGGCTTCTTTTTTTAAAAAAAGCTGTTATCTCCTGATTTTTGCAACTTCAAAGTTTAAATTAAAGAAGCATTAGAAAAATCTGGAGGGCCTTGAAAAGCATTTTTTTCTGAGTCAGTGCTGTCTGTGTGGAGGCATTTGCACACTGCTAAAGCAACCATTATTCTGGTTTGCAATTGTTGGGAGTAAAATCTATTTACACATGGAATAACGAAAGATTCCATGAAAAAACAAGCTCAGGCATAACATGTGCTTTTGAACTAGAACCCCAATTGCTGGTTCACAGAGTTGGAATGGACTTTGAAGATTATCTAGTTCATCCCATCATGGCAATGACAGAATTCCCTAGAGGATAGCAAGTCAATATGATATGATGGTGTATGCTCGCTAGGGTGAAAAAGAAGAAATTGCACCATCTCACTCAATGGCTACCTCTACATGGGGCTACCTGCACTGTGCCTCCTTGTCTGAGTGACTGGGTCCCATAACATCTGTGCAGTACTGACATTATCGTGTACTGGTGTCACTAACGGGTAACAGACAATGCTCAAGGGTGTCAACTAAGGATGGGTGAGAATTTCATTTTGGTTTGTTTCTGATAAGAATTTACCAAAATTCTTAAATTTCTTCATATTCAGGATGGTAAGAACCTGAGATTATTATTATATTTAAAAAAAGAATCTGGGAGAAACTGAAGCTGGCAAATTCATCCATCTAAGCTTTTGAGTGCTTAGTCCTTAATTAAAAGTCTGGGGTTGAATATCTATGTAATCAACCATGTTTGTAGCGCTAAATTAAGGTTGTCACCTCTTTTTTTCTGACAGGTGCATCCTCATCTTCAACAGCTATATGGCAGGCAAACACAACATGGTCCTCTCCATGCGGGGAACAGGTGCACCTACCAAATTTGATCAATGCAGCTGGCTGTTTGTTTATTTTGTTTGTTTATTATATTTATACCCCACCTTTTTTCCTGCAAGGAACCCAAGGCGGCTTACATAATCCTAATCCTCCTCTCCATGTTATCCTCACAACAACCCTGTGAGGTAGGTTAGGCTGAGAGTCAGTGACTGGCCAAAGTCACCCAGTGAGTTTCATGGCCGAGCGGGGACTAGAACCTGAGTCCTAGTCCAATACTCTCACCACTACGCCACACTGGTTTCAATTCAGTTCATTTTTTAATTAATAATTTACCAACATTTACAAATGTCTTCATATTTGGGATGGAAAGAACTTGAGATTTTAAAACAATGAATGAAAGTGAAACTGACAGAGAATTGCCCATCCTTAGCATCAGCCTTAATTAACACTCATAAGTATGGAAACACCAGTGTAAAGTCCTTCTAGAATAAAACTGAACACTTGAGTACATCCAGGCATGCTTTCCTCATTTACCTACTGCATTTGGTTCTGCATCTCCCCATATACAGTAGCTAGATCTGAAATTATGCAGATCTGTGTTAAGAACATCTACTATATAAATGTGAATGTTTGTCCATCTGTCCGTTTGTTTGTACGAACGTGGGTCCGTGCGGCAGGTTTGCGTCACCTTGGCTCCTACCTGGTTGGACGGATCCGCCCCAAACTTGGCACGCATACTCCCCATCACCCAAGGACAAAGACTGGCAGGTTAAAATCTCCGAAAAACCCTCGCTGCACCTGTACGGCCCAAAATAGATGAGAGCCAATGGCGTCACTTGGAATGCTTGCAGGGGCCATTCAGGTGGCATTATGCAAATCGCTCCAACAGGCACATAGAATGTTGGTATGCACTACCTCCACAGGGGCCCAATCAGAGGCGGATATGCAAATCTCTCCTACGTCCAAACAGAATGTTCACATGAACCACAGCCGGGACAGCAGGGATTTGATTGAGTAATCCCGGGGGGGGGGGAAGGACAGGGATTTCATTGTTGCATAGTCCCAGGGGGGAGGGGAAGCAGGGATTTCATTGTGTAGTACTGGGGAGGGGGGGAACAGGGAATTCATTGTTGCATAGTCCCAGGGAGAGGGGAAGCTGGAATTTCATTGTGTAGTCATGGGGGGAAGCAGAGATTTCATTGTGCAGTCCTGGGGGGGGGGGGAGCAGGGATTTCACAGCGTACAGCTACCTTAAGGAATTTCAAACAAAGAGTGCCTATAGGAAAAGGACCACCCGTGCAACGCTGGGTAAAAAAAAGCTAGTAAGAACATAAAAAAAAGCCTGCTAGATCAGACCAGAGGCCATCATCCTGTTTCCCACAGTAGTCAACTAGAGGCTTATGGGAGAAGCGCACAAGCAGAACCTGAGGGACGAATCCTTCTCCTGCTTTTGTTCCCCAGACACTGGTATTCTGTGGCACACTGCCTCTGATCCTATTGTGGCACCAACTTTATGTAAACTTTGTGGCACCCTGGGGGATTAGACTGACCTTTTCATGTGTGTGTGTGTGTGTGTGTGTGTGTGTACGTGTGCCGAAACCCCACTTGCCCTTTCCCAACCTCTTCATTTCCCTGCAAAAGAGGCAATCTGTCTCTTTTGCAGAGATCTTGAGAATTTCAGAGAAATCTCTCAGTGTGTAGGGCTTCAGTGCTTACCTTACTGTTTGTAAGGAGGTGGCTAGGAATAATATATTAGGGATAAATTATTTTACCATATTTATCCCATTCTGCCCTTGCAGCCTCTCCAGCAGCTTGACCTTTCTAAAAAAGCCCCCCACCCCTACTCGAGGACTTAACCAGGACTTCCTCCCTTGGGGCTTTCCAGTGCTGCTGCCTGCTGAGTGCCTGAAAACTGGCTGAGGCATTTTGGGTTTTGTTGTGTTGTTGTTAAAAGTCCTTTTAACAAGAAGAAGAGGAAGAGGAGCAGGAACAGTTTTCAGGCAGCAGCAGATCTCTTCTGTCCATTGCTCTTACCCTATGCAAATGTTTTAGTTACATTTATCTGCTTGTTTCAGTTACACGTATTTAGGCTTAGTTTATAGGCTTGGGGCCAAACTAGATTTTACATTAATTCCATAGAACACCAACCACATCTGAGGGTTTGTTGTTGTTGTTGTTGTTGTTGTTGTTTTTAATTAATACTAGGTGAGTAGGAGGGGGGGCAATTTTCATTAGGACTGCCCTACAAAGGAAGAGGAGGTTGAACCCTTCCTTCCCTCCCCAGTTATGATCCCAGTGAAAATCTCACCATCACAGTCACTACAATGTGGCCACCAGGCTCTCATTGGCACCAATGAGAGTTTTTCTTCTAAAGCTGATTGCGGTTCACACATGCAAGGGCAGGCGGTGATTTTCATCAGGCCCGCTGCTGAGGAGGGAAAGATGAAGCCTCCCTTTCCCATGCACTGTGTGTCCCTATGAAAATCCCAGCTCTGCACACCAAGTATTATAATTTTTTAAATCCTAGATGTGATTGCTAACTATGTCATTGAAGTAACATATAGTTTGACCCGAAGCTACAGTAGAGAAAGGGAACTTCTCACATATTTGCCATGGAAAAAGTGTTGATTGTACTGACAACTTGACATGCCAGCCCATGATGCCAGAACACGACTTCCCAGAACCAAGGCACAGGTCTCAGTAAAACCTTTTATTGCAGCAATTCCAGTAATTAGCTATAAGCCTTTACTGTCCCAATAAAGACCCACAGCTAACGGATTACAGTTCCTTGACAAGAATCAGTTCGTGAGCATCACAACAAAAGACCCAATCAGCCCTGGGTTCAGCACCCAGATTAAATCCAAATATGTTCACTGTTCCAGTGAAAGCAGGAAGTTTGGGAGATCCAGGTTCTAGTCCCTGCTCAGCCATGAAACTCACTGGGTGACTTTGGGCCAGTCACTGACTCTCAGCCTAACCTACCTCACAGGGTTGTTGTGAGGATAAAACAGAGGATGAGGAGGATTACGTAAGCCTCCTTGCAGGAAAAAAGGTGGGGTATAAATGTAATAAATAAATAAATAAATAAATAATCCTCCGGCTTGTGTGTGTGTTTGTATATGTGTGTGCAAGTGCATGTGTATATGTGATCCCCTGGACCCACCCAGTGCGGCCCTTGGCACCAAAATGTATGTGTGCCCCTGACCAGGTGTCAACCTCCAAAAATGTCCTGAAAGGTAATGTTTTCAATGGCAGGCCAAAACCCAAACCTGCAAATGCTGGTAGATACACATGATCTGATGCTTATGGCAGCCAAACTGAGAAGGCCTTTCTTGTAAGTATTATGTGTTTACATTAATTTGCACATAGTAGAGGAGCATGCAAAACTGGCTGCTCAGGGTAAATAGGCAGTCAGTGTGATCTATAGATGTTGTCGTTATATTTGTATGGCTGACCTCATGTGCGTGTTCTTGTTAAACCAGTCATCCTGTCACCATCAGTTCAAAATTTCTGAGATGATCAGGTTGGCAACAACAACAAAAGGATAAATTATTCCAAATATTTCACTATCCACTTATTTGTAAAACTAGAGATACTGGAACATATCTGAAAGGAAATCTGGGGTGGGTGGGAGCAAAGCCATTTGGAATTATAGGTTTGAAAAGCCTCCGTGTTCAATGTTAGTAATTAAAATAATACCGTAGGCACGTTCATATTAAGTAGTAGCTGAGCACGCAAAAACACCACTGGGAACATTATCCTTTGCTATTTCTCGCTGCTTCTGTTTTGCTTGAGAAAATTAATGTGAACATTGATAAGCTAGACTCTAAAAAAGCTCATAACAAATTCAGGTCAGACTGAGCTTTGCAGTCATATTCTGAGAGTGAAAATCATTTCAAAGACTTAGCAGTTCTTTTCTTAAATGTTCTCAGAAGCCTGAATAACACCCAAGGCGATCAGATAGGTGTCAACAGGGTTTCACCAATGGAACTTCAAATTAAGCGTTATTGTAATGCTGATTGGGGAGGGGGTGGGATGTGGGGAATGTGATTGTTTTCCTTCATGTTTGGTTTCTGTATATAATAAGTGGCCCTGGTTTTTGTTTTTTTGCTTTTAAAGTTGGACGTTTACCAATTTGGAAGAATTTATCTTCTTTTAGAGGTTCACTAGACTAGAGAAAACAGATAAATCTTTTCTTTGTTTGCAGACCCATCAAAAGATAGCACATCTCTCAAGATACATTATATATATATATATATATATATATATATATAATCACAAATGGATTTTGCTGGGGTAATCTTGCAGGGTTGGTAATAGGATTTGGAGCCTTTCACTTCTATGACTATCTTGCCACTGGCACAGGTGAGCAGTGAACAAACATCACTGCTGATTGATAGCTGCCTGGTGGGCAATTCAAAGTGTGCTGGCAGGTCTTTTAGGCGGTGAGGGCAGCAGGAGCGACATTATAAAAAGCCAGTGACAGTAGTAGCATCAACAACAACTTCTGAGTCAAGGAAAAATAAATGTTCAGAGTGTAATGAAAAGTAGTTTCCTTAAGACCTTTTCAGCCATTTGGGGTGAGGGGTTAAATAAACACACACCATGCACTGTTTAGAACAAATTCCTTCCCTTATGCATACTCATTATAAAATGTGCAGAGACTTAGGGCGGCCATGTGTCCTACTTTATAGAGGACAGTCCTCTGTTTGTCCTCTCTTTGGTGGGCTGGCCAGTCCATGTCTAATGTAACAATGGAGAACCATCAGAAGGGAGAGCAGCATGGGCCTTGAAGTTGCTCATCAGCATTTAGTACCTGGAGAGCAGACTGAGCAGGCACACAGGTCCATTATGGTGAGATGTAATGCAATTCTTTTTAAATGATAGTAATAATGTCTAAATATGCATCTATACATATAAATAAGCACAGGCAAATTTTATGCAGATTGGTGTCCTCTTTTGTCCTCTTTTTGGTGAAGAATTTCCCCTTGGAAAGAGAGCCCCCATTTTTCCTCACCTCACACACACTCATTATATGCACCTATAAGTCTGAAAGGGGCTCTGGTAGCCTCTGCAGCCATAGAGGCTTGCAGATTTAGGGAAAGAGTTGTTTATTCTGGTTGTAATTCATAGATGTAACCAAAGGACAAGACATTGAATCACATGGGATATAGGCACACATATGTCCTATATGTGGCCATATAGATTCTGTGGAGAAAGCCTGCACACTCACAGTGACATGAACCCAAACACAGTTTTCCCCAAACGACCCCACTTAGTTTACCTGGCAACCCCCATCTGCATAATCCTCACCAGGGGGAAAACCGGAGATACCAGTCTTGGTCAGACAGGCACACAATAGGGACCATCAACGGAATCAACGGAATCCAGAAGAGCTGCAAAGTATCCCAGTAACTGCAAAACGTCACCTTTCCCGGGCTGGAATAAGCCCACCTGACACGAAGGGGGCAGGAATAAGCCCACCTGACCAGCGAGGGGCGGGAGAGCGGGAAGGACAGGGTAGAAAACCCCTCACCCCGTCCCAAGAGGGTTGTTGGGAACACGGGTGCACAGATGACATCCACGGCCAGCCCCGGCTGCGTCAAGCAGTTCTCTTCCCTGGGCCAGGCGGGCTCGGAGTCAGGCTGGAATCAGAACAGCGTAGAGTCTCGGATCTAAGGTAACTCCTTGCCGCAGTACGCTAGCCTGGGAACCCGTTCATTCATAAATCTGAAGTCACGCTCAGGTCTTGTTGATGTTATAGTATTCCTAGAAGTCTATTAGTTCCGCTCCATTTAACCTATAGTAAGTAAAAAGCATCTATTCTTGCCGCGAATAGACTCCTGTGCTTCCTTTTTGCCGCGTACGAGTTCTAGTCAATTACACGTGCTTGAACGGGCTGTAGCTCAGTGCCGGTTAACCCGTTAAGTGCCGAACTCATGCAGAAGACCCAGCTGCTGGTTTTCCACAGATTCATACACTTACATCATGCCATCTAATCTATGTGGTAGAGGATGGGTTGCATCATTCCCCTCCACGATGCACATATTGGCCCCACATAATATATGTGTTACAAGGAAGTGCCATGTGGAGGCCTATTTCCCACAGAGGCCCAATCTCTGTGAACCACCCCCATCCTCCCACCCACCCCCAAGAGAAGGGCATTGTAGAAACTTGGCTTACCCACATTGAGCCTTTGCATGGAGTGCACACCTAATGATATGTTTTAAGGTCATATAAGAGCAAATTACAAAGCAATATAATATGCCCCATAACAGGGGTGGGCAGAAAGTAGGTCTCCAAATGTTCTGAACTTCAGCATTCCTGAGCATTGACCATGCTGGCACAGCAGGTCTCTGGGAGTTGAAGTCCAAAATACCTGGAGATCCACCTTCTGGACACCCCTGACTTATAAAGACATGAAGCAAACCAATTTATATACACCTCAAACCACTCTCCAAATCACTTTTTTTTCCTCACAAGAAAAGGGAGAAAGAAAAACTCAGATTTGTCCCCAACAGTACCGTTCTCCTGTTACAGGTGACTGACAATGAAAATGGTTGTCAATGGCTCCTAGTCCAGATGGATATGCTACCTCCAATATCAGAGACAGTATGCCTATGTACACTGGTTGCTGGGAAACATGGGTAGGCTGGGGATGTTGCACTCATGTCCTCCTTGTGGGTTTCCTATGGGCAGCTGCCTGGCCACTGTGTGAACAGAATGCTGGACTAGATGGAGCTGTGGTCAGATCCAGCATGGCTCTTCTTACGTTCTTATGAAAGGAGAAAAGGAGAAGTAGGATGTTATCAAAGTAAAGTTTTCAGCAGTGTGAGCTGTACTCTATAGGCAGGATTTGTTTATATGATCAGGCATCCCAGAAACAGTTTTGGTGGCTATAGATTAAGGATACCTCTCCTAAAATGACACCCTTTGTTTACACAGACAAGGAATCCCAGACACTTGCACGTGACCCTTAGACCTGTTCTTTCAGAGTGCCCCCTCCAATGGCAATAAAGGAATTAAAAATGATTCATGCTTCTGGGTCTTATAAGAAGGAGAAACATGTTCACATCCCCCAAAGCAAGATATGTATTCTCTTTCAAGCTAAAAAAAACACCCCAAAACAAAACCCTCCCACCTTGGCATGGGTTGCATGCTTCTCCTCCCTTTGTAAATGACTGGAAATAGCAACAGAGTCACTCACATATCTTCTATTTCCACTTTGAGTGAATATTTGAAGCCACCCACAATTTCCTAGTATTGAGTTCTCAGACAGCTCTATCCAATGATCTGCCTACAATTGATAATAACAGTGATTCTGTCTCTGCTTATATGAAGTTAACGTAAACTCATAAACATGTCAGACCCAGAGCAAACATCATGCTATCCTACCACCTCAATAGATTCAGGTAGGCAAAACAATTTTTTTAAAAAATGTATTTATGCTTGCACAACTAGGAATTGGATTATGTTGCAAACCTAGGTGAGAATTATTATCTGCCAAGTTTAAAAAAGAAGGGGAGTCTGGCTACATATGATTAACATAAGATCATTGCCTGTCTGAGAGCATGAATGCGCTATCCATTTATTTTGTAGCCTTACAAACGCAGTAACATGGAAGATGGCATTTTTTGTTTAAAAGGTAAACTACAAACTACTGATGAAAGTCTAATGGAAATTAATCCTCCCAGTTAACCCTTTGAATTTTGGCATTCAGTAGTCTGCCAGCAGTGTAATTGCTTAGCAATTTCAGAAATACACAGCCCAATTAGGATTTGTGCCATGTAAATCAAATCCCACTGGAAATTAGAAAGGGATTTTTCTTTAAAAATAAAAATCCTGCTCCACTCTTGCCAACTCCGTCAGTTTTATTTTGCAGTTTCCCTTCTTTTTCCTTCAAGACCAGAACCAGATCATTACACAGGAACAATTGTTTTCATTTATTTCAAAGTAACATTTATGGTGGTTTTGGGGAGAATTTAGGATATGAATACCCCAAATCAGAATCTCTCTCTCTTTTAACAAACATTCAAAAGCAAGAACAATTGCATGATCACACCATATGTCTTTGATAATACCCGCCTCAGCCTGCAACTCAAAGAAGTTCATCATATTCTTTAAAACAACCACAGACTGGCTTAAAGCCCAAGAACAGCAGGAATTTGTATGAAAGTTGCTTGACAGATGCAGTGACTTGTATTCAGGTATTCTGAGTTGTAATTAAATTATGCCAGTGCAGAGTTGGGTAGAAGAAAGATTTTTAAGGTAGCATTGTGTCTTGTTATCTTTATCCTTCAGACCTCTGTTATTTGTTTTCCAGGATCTGAGCTGGATTCATATTGTCTTCTGGACATGATTCAAAGTGCTCAATAAAGCCCTAAACAGACCAAAGAATTCAATCATTTCATATCACCCAATGACATCATTAGGAGAGGATGGAACTACACATAAAGTGTGGCATGAAGCCATTGAAAATGGCATTTTAGGGGATAGGTCTTCCCCTATCCCCTAAAATGTATTACTTATCCCATGTTCTAACTGTGATATGTATCACTTCACCAGCTGTAGCACACTGTTTAGACATGGAAAGAACAGAATGGCTGTAAACAAGTTTGTTATGTCTTTCTGGGTTCTCGTGTTTTTCACATGGGAAGCCTAGACTGTGGGAGCATTATGAGCTAGTCACATGGATTGTATGTTCTGATGACGTGCTAACTTGTTTTCTGTCTGAAGCCATCTTAGAGAGAGGTAGGGCTGCTTTCTCTCTTCTTCTTTGTTCTTCTTGCTGGACTTTGTCACTGCAACAATGTAACATATTTGCTGAGGTGGAGTGAAGCTCAACTTACTCCACTGGATGTAATGCTTGCTATGCATTTATACTCTGCACATGGACTGTAACTAGGAAATGTATACTCTGTAGAACTTTACTTGCTAAGTGAATAAACAGGTAGAATTAGACCTGTGGTGTTACAGAGTGTTTCCTGACTCCATGGATTAATCTGCAAACGGGGAAGCTGGAAGCAAGTTGGATTACAGGCAGGCTGGGCTGGTATCTTCACAACACGCTGCACGCTGTGAAAAGGGGGGAGCTGAGATCTGGAAGATCTGTGTGGAATAACAGGCCTCTGCTAGCACACAGACAGGATTTTAAATCTCCCATGTGCACATGCACTCTGCTGCTCACACACACACGCACCAACACTAACATCATGTTGTGCAATTACTTGATCCCTCACAAGCCGCAGTATGTGGAGTGGGAGTGGTAAATGTACAATGTGATGACAACAAAACACAGATAAGAAATTGACACAGGACTGCCATCTTGTGAAGCATCCCTGTTTTGGGTATATCGCGAGTTCTATCCTGAGTACACCTTCTTCTTAACAAGTTATACATGCCTGATGTTGAGTCATTAAGGTATGGAGATGTGCCTTCGTAGAGATGTGCAAATCAGGAAAACTCGAGCTCATTGAAGTTCTTCAAATTCCATCTCAAAGCTCATTCTGACTTGGGTCCATATCAGATTGCAAGCTTCTTTTTTTCTTTTCTCATGAACATCCCTGTGTTTATTGTGCATATTTTTTCCAAATGTTTGCATCAGTTGTGCACATCTTTGAAATGTAGGCATTTTTCTCCCATTGACAAAAAAGCATATATGTACACATTTTTTCAAAAGTACACATTTTCATGTGTATTTTTCAAATGTACGCATGCGGTCGAACAGAATTTTTTGGGACCATGAATCACATTGCAAGCTCAGAATTGCACAGACTTCAACCACAGAATGCATCCGAGTCTGTGTTTGGTCTGGAAGATGCAAACTGGATAAGTCCTAATCAAAAACGAACTGAAACAAATTTCTCATACATCCCTAGGCCCATGCCTGACCTGCAGCTGTGGGACTCCCTTCCCTTAGAAACCTGCCAAAAATCCAAGCATCTCTGCATAACAAGACAATAATGTCATTCTTCCACCCTCAGAATAAGTTCATTTTGTTAATGTATCCAGGCATTCTGAACAGTCAAGTCTATTTATGTTCCCAGGTTGCTTGATAGGATGAGCATATGTTGTATCTTGTCCTTGCTTAGCATCCACCCACACATTCCCTGAGGTGCATTTTAAAAAAATAAATAAATGTCTCACCCATCAATGATAAATATATGCAAAATCCTGCCACAGAGAGCCAAAGTAGTACACTGGTTAGCATGCTGGGTTTGGATATGGGAAATCCAAGATCCCGTTCCCAACTCAGCAATGAAACATACTGGGTGGCCTTATGCAAGTCGGTCTCAGCCTAGCCTGCATCACAAATCAGATGCCGACAAAATAAATTGTTCCCTTGGCATCCTTGGGGAAAGGGTGAGACACCAATGCAATAAATACATATGAAGGGGGAAACAGTTACGCCTAAGTTAGTTATTAGCAGCAGCCTCATTACACAATGCGAAGCAGGAATGGGAAACATTGCTACTTTCCCAGTATGCAAATCTCTCTGTCTTTCTCACTCTTTTTTTGTACCTAATTATGTCTTTTCTTGAATGTCAGCCTAAAGCAAGATAATCTCTGCTTTACAAAGATTAACCCCATTTATACCAATTAACACATGGTAAAGAAGGCTTTTAATGTTTTACACCAGCAGAGGAAGAAGAATGCTGTGGAGCAGGATTAGAGTGGATCACCCATTTCTTTAGTTTGAAACATCTCATTAAATAGTATATAATATCTTCCAAATCTTTTGAACTTTAGAAATAGCAAGTGCTTAAGCTGCAGAATCTATTGCAGGGAGTTGAAAGAAGAGAACACATATTCACTCCCATTGTTCAGGAGCAGGAAGGAGATGTAGGAAGGATTGCATTAAGGGGTCAGTGTACAGGTCTCTTGGTTAATGTGGCACCACTCTGAAAGATTATGGGAACTAATATTTCCTAGTGAGTCTTCCCAAATCCCAATGAACAATATTAAGCAAGTTTGGATGGCTGGAATACAGAGTAGGATTTCAGTGGGTGCTCTACAACTGTGGGACTTCTTCACCTTAAGACACTCTAAAACATGCCTCACTTGATAATATTATCTCAGATCTTTTTATATGGCTTTTCTTTTTTTGGTCAAGGCTCAGCTAGTTGTACACTCTGTGTGTGTCTGTCGTGTGTATGTGTGCTGGACTAGTCATAGTTTTATGTTTTTACAACCTGTGGTGAGCTATGTATGGAATTGGGGCATGTGAAAAAGACTAAACCAGGGGAGAGCAACTTCAGGGAGGTCATGGGGCCATTTTCCCCAAGATACTCCCCCCATGGACTGTGCTCCTGCTCCTGCCACCCTGTGGAATTCTGTGGGGTGTCATCAACAAACAAACAAACAAACAAAAATGATGGCAAATCATTATGGCAAAGTAGGTCAAATTTAGCTTGTTTCTTAAGACTTTTTTTACTGCTTCATAGAGGCTGCATTTCACTGGCAAAGCACCAACCTTTTCACCACTGCAAACTTTGGTGGTGTGACAGTGGAGGTTTACAGGGGTACGTCAGGGTTTGGCAGGAGCCACATGAGGCTTGCAGGCTGTGAGTTGCCCAACCCCGGTCTAAAAGCTTTTAATATGCCCCCTTGCTGCTATGAGTCAACAATCAAAACAGGTTTTAGTTTACAAAAATGCAGACACCTGAAGTGCAGGTTACTATGAACTGGATTTTCTGAGTTAAAATTACTGCTGTGCAGAAGATTTATCCTCCTTTTTTTTTTTTTTTTTACCATTCTCACTCAATTTGATAGAAAAGAAATTGCTTGAGAACAGAAATTCAAAGGAGAATAAACTTCCAGAGAAATTCTTGTGGTTTGGGTTTGGGGTTCTTGTGGCTTACTTTACTTATCAGGTGGCCAAGAAGCGTGAGTGATTGTCCTGTCTTTCATTGTATAATAATCTATCCAGCAACCTGTAGCATCCTTGACTTCTCACACTTCAATTAAAGCCCAGGGGAACACATCATGAGGTAATTCCTCTCATAGGTCTTTTTCAGATCAGAACATTCAGTCAGCCTGGGAGGCTGCAGAGCAATGCAGAGACATGTAATAGAAAGAAAAAAGACGCACAGCACCTTCAGCCACCTCACAGTGATAAGCTCAAAACACCACCAAAAGAAATTCAAAATAAATTATAAAATGTTCTGAGAATGAGGCCTGTGGCTCACGCTGGCTCAGCTTGTCTGAGCATGGAAAGCTAAGCAGGGTCAGGCCTGGTTATTACTTGGATGGGAGACCCCTCCTCTAGTTTCCTGCATTGAGCAAGGGGTTGGACTCGATGGCCTTGTAGGCCCCTTCCAATTCTATAATCTATGAATCTATGAAATGGAAACCTCTTTCATGGGGGAAGAAAGCTTTCAGGAAATTGGAGCACAGATTTTGGCACAGCACTAGCTCCATCACTTCCCTGGAGCTGGACCCAACACTTCCGCACCACACACACCTGCTACAAGGCTTTCTGGGAAGTAGCAGTATTACAAGCATCTGCATTAGAGATAAGATTGATCCACAATCATCCTTCAGAAATGTAATGTTTGGAAGACCCTGGGGAAGGTGTTAAACCCTGAAGGATAACAAGCAGAGGTGAGCTGAAATTTCTCAGAAGACATTTTTCTCATAAAAGTTCTGAGGTTTTCCATTTCTTATCAACCCCCCCCCCTCCAACACACACAAATATAAAAAGCCACCTTGCAGTATTTTCTTCCGTTTTTCATCACCTTTTTGGGGTGTGGTGACTGCCTTCCTATAACCTCCCCACAATTCCCCGGAATGCTGCTGGGTATGGGGCATTGTGGAGGATGCCAAATGCAGGCCAGGCTGCCAACACAGTTGATGCTGTTACTACTTGCAGTGGCCATGCAAAAACCAAAAACCCTGAGGGGAAAAAGAAAGAGAAGCTTTGTTACAACCCATGCCAATGGTGAGCCCTACCACTGAGAAACTGTTGGGGGATTTCTCTTCTCCCTGGAGAAATTTGGGGAAATGGTTCACCCAATTTCTCTGCCCACAAATAGGGTGGAGAATTTTGAGAGGCCCTTTACACACAACTCTAGATATATATATATAATATATAGGGATGTCTTTTCGTGATCCGGCCCCAGCCCTGGATTCTGGTTCACCCACCCTGTGCTGGTGCTGACTCACTACGATCTGAGTCGAGCCAGCTCATGGACTTCTGTCTCTAAGATGGGCCACAATTTGCACATTTTTTAAAAAAGAAATGCTAAGGAAAGTTGCGCAAATCACAAATCAAGTTATGTAAATCACAGTATTTTTGCATGCTTTGCGCAAAACGGCACCTGAACTGTAACTGTACACAAATTGCATAAATCATGGTATTTTGCATGTTTTGCGCAAAACGCATGCGGATCTAGAGCAATTTGCAAAAAAAGGTTGATTTTATGCAAATCGTACTAGATCCATGTGTTTTTCGGGTGCTGATTTGTGCAAAACATGCAAAATACCATGATTTATGCAATTTGTGTACAGTTACGCAAATTGCATAAAGTTACACAAATTGTGCAAATAGCATCATTTGTGCAAATTCCCTTCATGGTTTTTTTAAATAATGTGCAAACCATGGCCTGTCTTAGAGACGGAAGTCCATGGAAACTCCCAACTCAGCCCACTTCCAGTCATCAGATGGGAAGCGGGCAGGAAGTCCATTGAGCTCAACCAAGCCGGACTTCCCAGTATCAGCGCATCCCTTAGAGCTTAGGTCAATACGAAAAGTCCTTAACATAACATGCTAAACTGAAAGAGTTTTTTTGTTTATTGAATCTTAAAACTAGCTTGTTCCCTCCCCTACCAACCAACTGGGAGGGTAGTTTTTGCCATAAATTCCTATCCCTTAGTCCTTCATCTGACCTTCTGTTGAACTTCCTGAAACTGTTATTTTTCTTTCTGCAGACATCATGTACCCAAATAATTTTCTTTACAAACCTCATTATCTCATCTGACCTTCTGTTAAACCTCCTGCCCACTTTCTTCTCTCCTCTTCTTCTGCAGATGCCTTGCTCCTTGAGCCTTCTGCAAACTCTAGGTCTCCTGAGCCAACATCCTGACTCAAATAATCCAAAAGAAAACTTTTGACTAAAACATACACATGCACACGCACACAATTTAACCTCATAATATCCCAAAAGCAAATTATGCTATATACAAAAAAATGGTTCTGTTCCTTCTGTTCCATAGAAAAACAATTGAATCCCTGACTACTGAAAAACAACTGATTACTATTCTTGCTGTTGCTCAGAATGATTGAGTTCCAATTCAGGTTGAAGGTAAATGAATTGTTTTAAGTTCACTGGGGGGGGGGGGGGACAAGCTGCCTCTCTAATTTTCCATTTCAGATTCTGTTTTAGCCCCTGGTCAAGGTTACATTGGGTATACAGATACATTTTGGGAGAGATGAGTAGCAGAGGAAAAGCAGCGAAGGCAAGGCTTGGGTGATGAAGAAACATGGAGTTAAAGGGATTTGTAAGAGGACAAGGTAGATAGAGAGGGGAGATTGTTCCTGGCGCAGGGAAGAAAATGACAAAAGTCTCAAAGATAGGAGTGGGAGAAGGATACTAATGGAAAGGACATAATGTGAGCTTGTGTAAAATGAGGACTAAGGAAGCAGTGTAAGAGGAGACAGGAAAAGAAGCGGTGAAGAATGAGGAGCTTCAATATAAAATAAAAAGGAGAAAGTGTACGGACTCGGTTGCAATATATATATAAAAAAAGTGTACTCACTTGGAAGTGCTGTACTCCTGAATATCAGCAGAAAAACACAAGTAGAGAAGAGCATTCTTCTCTCCCTCCTCCCACCCCACACCCTTCTGTTGAAGTTATTGGGCCATAGGGCTCCGATCAACTGCTGCTGCTAGCTGTCCACAGAATGCCTGTCATTGTTCCATTTCAATAACAGTATGAGTACTCATATCAGAGAGAGGCAAAGAACTCATCTCTCAATAAGAGCCTTGAAGGCCCAGGGCAGTGTTGCTTTCATAAAAGGAATAGATTTGATTTACTCTGCTATTTTTAACAGAATTGAAAAGGAGCAGGGGGAGAACATCTCATCGCTATATCAGTCCCGACATGCTGACACCCCAAGCTTCATTCAGAGCTGCATTCTCAGTCAGCTGGCATATGCCAAGAAAGCAAGCGGAGTGAGGACACTTTCCCTTCCACTCACATCTATTTTGCCTAAACTAATAATATTGGTGCTGCTGACACATCCTGATTGATTCAAACCCTTCTTGGTCTCTCTGACATGCTTCCTGTGCGTTGCCTGGTAACCAAAACATTTGTGCAAGGTAGCCAGGAGCTGGCATTCTAATTTCAAGATACAACTTTTTGTCTTGTTTAGAACAAGTGGGAAACAATGGACAATCACATTGATAGATACCATAGGTGAATTCTCCCCCATATATATATCCTGTATAAAAGGACAAAAAACAAATCTGCAAGTGAAAAACTGGCACTTCAGGGGGAAGGTTCTATTCCAGCCTGCTTCCTATTGTGCAACTTTTCTGCCTGCACATGGTTTCCCCCCACACACACACACACACACGGGCACTTTAAAAAATATAACCTACCACTAGAAGTCAGAAATGGTACAGTCCATTCTACAACATTTGCTCAAGCACTTACATTATGCTTGTACAACAGCTTGCGCGAGCATAATGCACAAATGCTTGTTCAATGGGAAGATTTGGTGGAGCTCTGCCAGCACTATTTGAGTTTACAGAATGAGACCATTGCATACTGCCTAGTGTTAGAGCCAAACTGATATCAAGATGGTACCTCTACGTAGAATTCTGTTGTGTTCAGATTGATCTACACAGTTACAAGTTATTTATTAAAGTTCTTCAAAGTCACTTGCAGACGAAGCATATCAAATGAACAATGTACAAAAATCTTTTACATTGCTGATTCCTGCACATTCTCTGAGGTTACTCGCAGGGTTTGGGAGAATTCAATTCTGTCCACATTTTTAACCAAACTGACCTAATTCACAATTCCTGAACTAATACATTGGTCTGAATGCAGTTATCCTTCAGACTGTGCACTTCTCTGAATTTTGCTATGCAGTTTGGCACGTCTCTCTCTGTGGCTAGTAAGTGCGGGAATAGGCAGTGGGGTTAGGGTTCAGTGATCATCCAATGGCACTGTTCAGGTGGCTGGCGAGACCTGAGGCTCCCTGTTTGCTGAGTTTCGCGGCTTAGTGTGGGAGATACGGATCGCCAGTGAGGCTGGCTTACATAGCACGAATTGGTGTTCTGCGGCACCGTGGGTGGAGACTGTGAGAAAGCCTCCCAGCACCCAAGAGGGTGTAAAACTGTGCCACCCCCTGGGTTTGGATGTATCTGCCCGGGATACCTCACTGGCCAATGGCCGGTTTCAGTTAGTACCTGCACTTTCACCTTTCGCAGATCTTGATTAATAAAACGTGGCCCTTTATTTACACCATATACCTGTGTCTCGCCTCTTCTTTCCCCCCTTTACGCACGCAATTGTTTTTCTAAAGTGTTTTTGTGCTTCTGGGTAGGAAGCTTGGATTTCCATTTTGGCTACATAAGGATTGGCCCTTGGAGAATAAGTTATCTATTACGATAAAGTATTATCGTAATAAGTGCTAGCATTTGCGTGAAAGAGGGAAGCGAAGTGGACAAAGCCCAGGGATGGGGCTAATAGAGAAGGCCTGATCCATATATCCAAAAACTTCTGATACTGGTAGCATGTGGAGTCCCCTCTGAGGGCAATGGTGTAAAATCACATGATGAATTCATCAATTGTTACTGGTTATTGTGACGACGACGACGACGACGACGCATCTTGCTAGGCTGTGTAGTTGATTTGTTTTAAACGTACTGATCTCAGTATGGGCCAAATTTCATTGCTTTCTAATCCTGTGGAATGAAACCCATGACAACAGGGAACTGAAGCTAGCTGCTCAGTCTTTCCCCTGCTCTTCCTTTTGTCACCACCTTTTGAAGGCACTGTAGAACATTTTTAGAGGGTATGCCCTTGTTGTGCATACCTGACCCAATTTTTATATTATTATGAATACATGGATAGTATATTTACAGTACATTACAAAAATGTCAAAGATTAGGGACATGAAATCTTTGAAGTGCTACTACATGAAACAGTAGTAGCACTGTTCACATAATACATACACACCATACTCAACTCACTGGCCAATAGATGCAGCGCTCTGTTAAAATTTGACTTCCCAGGCATAATGATTAGTTCTGTTAAATGGCATATTTGTAGGGGTTAACACGTTGTGTTGCTAATAACATTAATTCATGGCACTCCAGAAAGATTAAGTATATTATCATTATCATCACTGCCTGAATTTGTGCATTATATGTTTATACATGAAAAGGCTAAAGATATTACCACCAGCTAAAATAACATGCCACAATTTTAATATCAGGCAATGTTTCTCAGAACCTTATTTCAAGACAGCTGACTCACACATCCAGTTCAGATGGCAAGATATAGGCTGAGTGGTAGCGCCTCAGGGCACATGGTCAATGCTCACACAATTGTGGACTAAGTGACCAGAGTCTGATTTATTTATTTGTTTTCTAGGCAGTCACAGTTCAGCATGGCTCCACTTGAAATATAGTTCAAGAAGGGCAATGCCAACTTGGAAAGCATTTGTAATTGTAACAATACCATTAGACTGGCTGTTCACTGTACCAGAAAACCCCTGTGATGGAGGGGCATCAACACAAGAGGCCAAAAGCAAGCAAGCAAGAAATGGGTGAAAGTGGGGGCATAGCAGGGAAGGGGGGAGATTTCTTGGAACCTTGTGCTTGGTCAGGAGGTCAAATGCCAGAGTAACTTTAAGCCAACAAAAGAGGTGGAATGCATATAAATGCTTCCTTTGGTGTCAGTGGATACCTCCAGATGACTTCCCATCCCCATCTAAGTGCTCCCCAGCCACTGATTATAGAACAATCTCCCCAGTGAGGCCCGCCTGGCTTCAAGATTGTTATCTTTTTGGCACCAGGTTAAAACCTTCTTCTAGTCTCAGGCATATGATAAGGATTTTTTTTAAAAATCAGATCATGGGATTTGTATTGCTGTTAAAATTGTTTGGGTGTGTGTGTGTGTGTGTGTGTGTGTGTGTGTCTGTGCTGTCTGTTTATATGTTTGTATGTAAACTTTTTTTATATTATGTAAAATATTGTATATTTAAGGTTTTTATTTTTATTTTTTAATTTTTAATTTGTTTAGAGTTTCAAATAATATATATATACAACAAAAACCATACCAACATACAAATAACAACTACAGTGTCCCCTTCACCATACAGGACCAACGAATATTCTTCCTCTATATTCCCCTATTACTCAATATTCCCAAAACAAAAGCAAAAACAATCATATCTTGACAAGGCTTTATTTAAGGTTTTTAAACTGCCCAGAGAGCTTTGGCTATCAGGCGGTATAGAAATGTAAGAAATGACATGACATGACATGAAATCTCCTTCCTCTCTGTCCCTTCAGCCACATCAGAAAATAGGAATTAACTAATTCTGCAGCCAACCGTGACATGCCACTAACAAGTTATAAAGCCCCAGCCAAGGGGTCACAGCTCATATATAAATCTCAAAACTTGGGTCTATCTCACCTGCCTATAGAACTATGGGCACAACAGTGGGAACATTTGGTAATGGGGAAATTTGCATAAAGAAACAGCCAAGGCTAACAACAAATATATGATGAGCACACAAATGGTGCCTGTTGTTGGGACATACTGACAGTTTTCAGTATCATGATCTTGGAACAAAGAGGACAGGAAAGAATGGGATGCAGACCGAAATTTAAGATCTTCAGAGATAGTTGTTCTCCAGGCTCTTGTTTGCATAGGTCTTTGGCAGATAAGATGGGCAAAGCATAGCATTAGAAGTTCATGATGAGCCTAGGAATTTAATTTAGGGACCACAATCTGGCATAGCATTATGCATACTTAAGTCCCACCCCCACCTCCATTGATTTCAGTGGGGAAACAATAGCACATAGCTGGACTGGATTTTACCTAGTATTTTAAAATAAGTGATTAGTCCAGAGATAAAAGTGCTTAGATACTGTTACATTATTTTGAAACCCTCTTCTGCTGCAGAAACCTTTGGTTAGTTTACAAGTAGGTAACTGGAAAGGCACAGAATCAACACAACTAAAATGTAAACAAGATAATGCATATATGCAAAGCATATCTTCTCCACAGCCCTAAATCCTAATAAGAATGAGCTGGCACCATCATACACATCTTTCACAGAAGGCCTGAAATTTTAGTGGTTTTACATTTCAAAAACAAGTTTCCTTTAAAGAAAACCATCCATTGTTTCTCTGCTTCATGTGTGGCTGAATAGAACTCCTGCGGCTGGTAATGATGTAAAGCAAGTATTGTATGGATGACTGCAGTTGCCAAGGGGATTGTGATGCAGGCCTTTCTTCTCCTGGAGGTGTATAATTGCAGGTACTCAGAATAGATATAAATCCTTTTCCTACATTCAATGATGTTCAGCGATCCACCTCTTTCTTTGCAAATAAAAGTAGAAAGATGACATTATTCTTTAAAATGCAATGAGGCCCACATGACAAACAATATGGCCATGTCCAAAACATATTGCAAATGCATAATATTTAGGGGAAATTCATAGGGCCTGCTCATACTGTCACTTGCTCCCTACTCTCAAGAAGCCATATGTCAGCAATTGCAAGGGGAAAGGTTATTATGAACCAGATTCACTGAAAAAAGTAATTTCTACCATATCACTGTTACAATTCTAATATGAACTAAACTGTGCATATGTGTCTTTTTGAGATTCCTGAGTATCTGCTATCCATATTAAGTCTATCTGGTGGAAAGGGTCCTTGAAAGAAATATATCCCTAAATTTGTAAACAGTGGGTAAGCTATTAAGTATATCTCAAGCTTTCATGAATCCTGGTTATACATTACAATATAGGCAATAGCAATTGTACCCTGACCTGCTGTCCAGGATGAATATCTGATAGATATGCAATACCGACCAGCTTCTTTCATGGTAACTTATCCACATCATTAGGCTGCCCAAGCTGAAACTTATCCAAAACAACATGACTAGGTGGAATGCCAGCCACAGCCATCTCTGAATCTGGCATAACAATGGCATTACGTCAGAACAAATGTGAGCAATTTTGTCTGTAATCCATTGTGCGAAGTGGTCACAGTGAGCCTTGGAGGGTTCCATCTGATTTCCTGAGTTTAAAAAGAGCATGTTTCTCACCACTCCAAAAAGCCCTGCTGGGGGTTCACACTGCACAGACACAAAGGGGGTGAAGTAAGATTTCTTTGCCCTTGCCTCCACCACAGAGTAAACCCTAAGATGTTTCTCTATTTGATTGTTCCACTCCCCCCCCATCTGTCCTCTAGTTGTTGACAAAGCTGTTTCATAGCTAGGTATCAGTGAGCATTTCATTTAATTTTTTAATAACAGTTTACTCAAATTCACAAAGTTCTCCATATTTGGGACAAAAATAACTTGAATTTTTAAAAAAATAATAAAGTGGAAGAAATTGAACCTGACAGATTTGTCCATTCAGATGCAGGGCTTTGAGTGCTTTGCTCTTAAAAGTTTGGTTTTGCATCCCTGCATATTTAGCCATGTTAGTG
Source organism: Shinisaurus crocodilurus (assembly GCA_021292165.1). NCBI lineage: Eukaryota > Metazoa > Chordata > Lepidosauria > Squamata > Shinisauridae > Shinisaurus > Shinisaurus crocodilurus. Next base: position 235,710,852 of record CM037876.1, read on the forward strand.
TTTAATTAGATTGCCACTTCTTTCTTCTTCTTTTCTGACAGGCTCCTTCTCTTGAACACCGAAATGGCAGGCAGATACATTGTGGCAAAATGGGGAATTGTTTTTTTATTAAAGTTCTATTTATTGCTGGGGCTAGCTGTGCTGGTGGTGGAACTTTATGGTAGTTGAGCTTCATTCCTGGGCTGGGATTGGCCCATGGGGTTCAGAGAGGTTTTTGACAGTTGAAGGTGTGAGAGAGAGGCAGTTATGATAGTTGGAAGCTGGAGTGAGGGGTGTGTGTGGAAGCTGAGCGAGAAAGATATCTTTGTGTGTTGTTCACTGGTTTCATTATTTTACTTGGCTTTGAAAGAACATGAACTGTTATTTTATAAGAAAATCAGAACATGATTATTTATCCAATGTGGCCTATTGGAAGTCAATATCCATGTGTACTGGAGCTGGCAGTTTTTACAGCAGCAACATAGTTGCCCTGGTATTCTTGAGGGTATAGGGTAATAGAAGAAAAATGCCTCCAGTGGTGGCACTGGGCTGGTAATTCCAGTGTTAGACCTCTCACTTCCAAAGGGTGAGGTGTCACATGTGGTGGCACTAGCGGTGGGATCAAGTTCATCATATTTATTTATATATATTTTTTGAATCGCCCATCTGGCCAGTCATCCAGCCACTCTGAGCGATGTACAGTCCAATAAAATACAAGAAAAAACAGAGTGTAAAACACAATTAAAAACAGTAGAAAACTTAAAATCCTAACCCGCCCCATATTCCCGCCTGAAAAGCCACATTTTTAATGCACGGTGGAAGCTAATCAAGGAAGGGGCATGGCGGAGGTCACTGGGGAGAGAGTTCCATAAATTGGGGGCTGCCACATAAAAGGCCCTCCTCCTAGTCCCCACCAGCCTGGTTTCTCTGGGCTGATGGGACAGGGAGAAGGCCGTCCAGTGGCAGATCTTGTTGAGCGGCCTACTTGATGCTGGAGGCACTCCTTGAGATAAACTGAACCAGAGCTGTACAGGGTTTTAAAGGTCAATGCCAACCCCTTGAATTCGGCTCGGCAAACTCTTTGAGCACTGGAGTGATGTGATCACGCCGGCGGCAGCCTTTAACCAGGCGAGCTGCTGCATTCTGTACCAGCTGTAACTTCCAAACCATCTTCCAGTCCTCTCCATACTGGGAACAGCTGTGCCTATTGAATGTAATTTGTGCAGATGGGTGAGAATTTCAGATTATTTTTGATAAGAATTTATCAAATAGGTCAGACCTGTGGTCGGTAGGTCATATAATGATCCATCCATATTAATGGAGCTATTTCTAGCTCTAACACCCATGGATCATTCCCTAAACCAGTACAGGAAACCAAGTCCAATGTTTGCCCTGCTAAATGCACCAGGCTAGATATTAAACTGAGAAAAGCCCATGGTTATCCCAAGCAGCCCAAGGTGGCCTCAGGGTGTATGTATGTTGAAGTTTCTGAAGACTACAAACCTTGGAGTCCTCAACACATCTCCATCAGTTCAGGCAGGGAGAATGTTAGGGAGTGGGGTGGACAGTACACCAACAGAATCCCCAATCCCACCTTGAGTCCCCCATGCCAGGTACAGACATTTAAAAATGACCATTGGATAGGGCATCTGACCAAGGAGATGAAATCCTTATAGACTAGACCACTCCACTGCTAGGGATGTGTGATGCTGGGAATTCCATTCCATTTAAGCCCGATGGGATTCTGCAGCATTAATGTTCTGGCAAGCAGCAGTGGAATGTAGCAGATTTTTTTTCTGATTGCAGAATTTTTCTCCCCCAGGTCCCACCATTTGTGTAAATAGTAACTTGTGCAAATTTGGGGGGCGGCGGGGGGTCTTGAAATGTGTGCAAATGATGTCGTAATTTTTAAAAATAATTATTGGCAATCTTGTGCAAGTGTGACCGGCCAGATGGGCGATTAATAAATATAATAAATAAATAAATAAATAAGTCTGCCTGTCCTCTCTCCACACACGATTTTGTTTAGCCCATCAGAGCCATATTCTCTACTTGCCAAGTATGAGTCAATTTCATCCTCCACTTCAGCACTTCCCAAGCAAAGGTTGGGGGGATTGACAAGTTCTTTGACAAGTACAGAATATGGCTTTGCTGGGCTAAATGAAGTAGTGTGAGGAGAGGATGAAATTGACAAGGATATTGACAAGAGGAAAATATGCCTCTGTGGGGCTACATAGTGGACAGGCAAACTTACAATAGTGTGCACTTAAAGATCATATATATATATATATATATATATAATATTTAAATGACACAATTTGCACAAATTTCAACATTCACCCCCCCCACACACACAAAACTGTGCAAATTGCCACCATTAAAAACAACAACAGAATCCACATATTGGATCAACTAGCTATAGATCGAGTTAACACCAGTGGGGGGAAATGGAATGAAATCCACCAGGCCCAAACTGTAAAAATCCATTGAGTTTTCACCTCCCACCCCCCGAGAATCCTCACACATCCCTATCCACTGCCCCCTGCTGCCCCCTCAAAATAATCTTTCCCAGATAAAAGGCCTAACAGGAAGCTGGAAAGTCATATTTGCTAAAACTATTAACTGGGCAGACATATAACACCCACCATTTGTCCAAACTCAACTGTTGGACAGTATCTTCAAAAGAGTACATAAGAAGGGGTCAACCATGAACAAGATAGTGATGGGAGAACCAGCAATTTTTGAGCTTATCCAAATTCTCTGCAAATCGCCTTGAAGCTCATTTTGACTCACTCCTGTTTTAGTTTTGACTTGTTTTTCAGCTTATTTGAATGGGGAAAGTGTTTCTCAGCATGTTCAAATGGGGAAAGTGTGGATTTCTGTGCATATTTTTCAAAAGCATGCACTTTCCCCCCATTTTTCAAAAGTGTACCTTTTGAAAGTGTACCTAACCGCCCAGAGAGCTCTGGCTATGTAATAATAAATGAAATGTAAAATACATGAAATGGATTAAAGCATGAAAATGTGTTTTTTGTTTTAAATGCACATTTCAAAGTGTGGTTTTTTTAATGCATTTTTCTAATGTGCTCACAAATTTGGGGATTTGTAAACATTTCTTTTTTTATATAAAGTGTCCCTGCTTGATATTGTATTCGGGATTGCCAATGAGACATGTTCACATGATGCTTCATGTTTAATACAAAAGCCAGGTGCATCCTTTAGGTCTAGGGAGACATTTTGAAATAGCAAAAGGCAGCCAAACACCATCTATTCCAGTTCACAGTCCAGGAGAATTGGGCAGTTAGTGTTTTCTTTTTTTGGCAATTGGGAATGTGCTTTGAAGTGGGAGGAAAATGGGTGGAGCAGATCTGTCAAGAGAAGAGAGCCAGTGAAGGAGACAGTAACACTGAAATCCCTGGCAGGGCCACCCTCAGTGCTGCTCTGCCAATCTGTTTGTAATGTAACAATAAGAGCAGCACAGGTGGCAGCAGTTTATGCCACTTTCAGTGATTCATTGGTCATCCCCCCACCACAATCCAAACTGTCATTGGCTGCCCCTGTGAAATTTTGTGAGACTATCCAATTGAGAAAACAGCACCAACAAGCTCATCAGTTGCTCATCATCACTAACAGACTTATCAGTTGTGTACAGCAAATTTGTAGACACAGCTTAGCAGCCTGCCTGTAGTCGCATTGTACGGTTGCTGTCCATAAGGATGTGCACAGAGCTCAATTGGGGGGTGGAAGTCTGGCGAACTTGCTGGGCTCGATCCCCTGAGCTCCGCTCGCCCTACCTTTTCCTCGTGTTCTTGCGAGCGGAGCCGGGGAAAGTGACTTCCAGTTTCTGGCGCTACATTGTTTACATAGAAAATTGGCATAAGATACGTTAAAACCCGCTGCGATTTGCATAATTTGCGCAAATCACAGCATAATTTGTGCACATTGCGGCCATTTTTAATGTATTTTTCGCTATTTTCTATGTAAACAATGTAGAGCCGGGGACCCAGAAGTCCGGTGAGCGCTGCAGCAGAGTCAGCTGAACAGAGTCAGTTCAAGTGTTTATGATGTACTGTGCAACAAGCAGGAGGCATGTTTGTGCCTTCTTATCATAATTTGGTTGCAGTTCTTCTAGGTATATCAAACGGATGGTATCTTATAACCCAATATAGCAAGGAGGAGAAGAAAGTAAACCAGATAAACCAAGGAAGGGACAAAGTGAAAAGAGCAAGATCTTTTAATTGCACCAGAGCATCAGTTCCAAATCACTATCCAGGCATCGCTAGGAGAAACATCAACAATTAATAGTTTAAAATTACTCTCCACTCATTGACTAGATGCAGGGGGAGACAAAGCAATACATCCTGCTGATTCCTGCATGCCATCTTACCATTTCCTTGCAACCTCTCGGGCAATTATTACCCATAATGTATTTTAAACAAGCAAAATACCTTCCTTTGTCTTTCCCTTTCTCTATCTAGACATGATGGAAGTGGAATATAATGTAATTGTGTTATTTCAGACAATAAAACAAATCATCAACCACAGAGAAGTAATTATGCAACTTCAAATTTGATCATGGTTGATCAGTGAACACCTGGATTTTTATTTTATTTTATTTTTTGAGAGAGAGAGAGAGAGAGAGAGAGTGTGTATGAACCTACTATAATTCCCCTTGATTGTAGCTAAAAATGAAGATTGATTGAGGTGTGTGTGTGTGTGTAAAATATAACTATTTGGAGGTGGCAGAGCTTTTCTCTGCTTTATATATTCATTTTTGAATCATCAAGTACCTATAATCCTATGCACATTTAGTTTGGAGTAAATCCCACTGAAATCAAAGGGACTTACTTCTGAGTAAATATGCATAGGATCACAGCCTGTAAGTATATCAGTGAATTCAGCTGCACATGCATGTAATATGAAAGAATTAAAAAGAAAAGAAAGGGAAGTTCCTTCCTCAACATTTAGGAAGAACAGATTGAGTTTCCCTGCCTCTCCTCTCCTTGTTTTCTCTTTTCTTTGTCCTAAAATTTCACACTGTGGCCTCTCTTGTTAATTTACTGTGATACTTTAAGAAGCAGGGAAAGCTGTTATAAATCCCACAGACAAAAGAAGAGCTGTAGGAGGCTGCAAGACAGATGATGGTTATATCACAGAGTAGTGTGCAGCATGGCAACCTATTTATATTATTTAGACAATAGAGAAAAGCCCAAGGCAATGAGGTCAGATCAATTTGATTCAGTCTACACAAGGTCAGCTGTGAAGTTATGATCTGCATCTCAATTTATCCAAAATCCTTAGGACCTACAATTTTGACCCTAACTCATATCCATTTGTATTATGGGCACATGGAGAAATCCAATGATGTGGGAATGTGGTAAAAAAAAATAAAGAAAAGTGAGATGGTTGTCAACTTGACCATGCAAATGCCTTCTTTGGGGGGATCCATGCTATAGGAATGAAATAGCTATGTGAGATGATTCCTATTCAGTAATCAAGCACTAGCTGTATATACTTTCACACACCCCAAGTTAATCACTCAGAACTGCTGCTGGTCCAGTAATGGGCTATATGCTTATTGGTCCATCTAGCCCAGTACTTTCTACTCTGACTGGCAACAGCTTTCAAAGTTCTCAAAACTCATTCCCATCCTTGCCACCCAAGATACTTTTAAATAGACATGCCAGGACCTTCCTTCTAGATGTGAAGTGTGTGCTCTTCATTTATAGAGCTCCCCCTCAGTTTCACTAAGGCTGGAAAAAACACACAGAGACACACCCTGGAATAAGAGCCAAGAAATCTCTTGAAGAGTGGAATCCCCGACTACAAATGGTTCTTTCCTTCCTCACAATGTGAGTGGTGTATACTAAAACAATTTCATTTAGTCTGCAATCCTGTAAACACTTCCCTGGGAATAAGCCACATTGAACACAGGCTACTAGGCATCTGAGTAGCCATGCCTAGGATTGTACAGTTAAACTAATATAATGCATTGTGGAGGTGGAGGGAGTCTCCAGAAAGTAGAGAAGACTTCCAAGTGAAACATCCCCCCCCCCAACAATGAGGTCAAGTCACAAGAAAAAGTATTTCTACTAAACATGAAAAACTCACTGGCAGTGTGACCTGTTTTGACAGTAGAACAGACTGCCTTGGCCTCCTTCATTACATAATACTAAATACTAATCTGTGATAGATTGTGCTTCAAATAAGTAAGTGTAATGAGAGCAAGCTTAAAAAACAAGACTTCACCAGCAGGCCCAGAAACAAGAATGTGATGGTAACATTATATCTTACTCAGCATAGTGATCAAATATAAAATAATTAGCTGCTGTTTAAAAACTAGGCCTAACCTTGTAAGATGATCAAGGATATTGGCAGTGGATGCATTTGAAAAATGAAAACAAGAAACAACAACCACCCCGAAATAATAGTATAGGGCTGACAGAATAAAAACATAAGTTGAATATAGCTGTCAGCACATTTAGTCAAAATGGTAAAAAGCCAACCTTTTAATAATATTTCTAATTAAAAGTTCCATCTTTAATTGACAGAATTTGTTCCACCACTTGCTAATTAGTTCAGTATTCAAAATTCCAACAAGTTAGCAATTTGACTGAATTTTCATTTGCATATTTCAACATTCTACAAACAAGAATTGGCATGATTTTGCTTGTTTAGCAGAAAAGCTATGGGTACCAGAAATGAGGTGGCTTGCACAGGACCAGGAATAGTACTACTATTTGCTAAATTCTTCTGAAGAACTAATGCCAAGAAAAGATCAAATGCCTCCTACTTTCTCAAATATGCTTAATCTTATGGCCAACTAGCACTGGAAGAGGGATCCTAAACTGAGCATTAATCTTGAAGCACAGAGATGTGTTGTAAATGACACAAACAACTCTACTATAGATTTGTAAAAATCCTTTTAAATATAAAGACCCACAACAATGCTGAACAACAGCTATGCAATTGTTCTGCAGCATTCACCATCATGTAAACACATTTTGTATGACAGAGTTTCTTCCATTTCTCATGGAATGAATCTTGATACCAAAACATAAATGCCTTTTGTCATGTCCTGGTGAAGCACCCTTAGAAGTTTAATCAGAAAACAAGGTTTAATTGTTTGAAGAAGAAGGGAAAAGTTACAAAGGAAATGAATCAGCTTGTTTACATAGGCCTGTTCACTGCTTGAAGAATGCAACATCACAGAGTGATGCACTTGCATGTGAGAATGGAGCAGTGATCAAACAACCTGCTTGATGAGTAAATCCAACACAGATAGGATCATTTGAATAACCACAAAGACACATGGATTGAACTCCACAAATAAAACTTACAGATTACCTCACAACTCCTCAACACAATTATTTTCAACAAATATGGTTCACACAATCAAGGCCATGTGAGCATAAACGGGACTGTGTTGAGTAGCACCACCACCATCCCCGATGTTCACATCATGATGAATCAACCTCCTCCCACAGGTGTCCACACGTACAGTGCAAATGCTTGCAGAGAGGAGGCTTCATGCCTATAGTTGTAAGTGAGAAGGCTTCCTTGCCACAGGTGTTCACTTTATGCATGGGTAGCTATTGGATAAGCTTCATTATGACATGATGTCAGGGGCAGGGCTACTCAGCATGCATGGCCCCATTCCTGCTTGCATAGAGAGTTTCACCACTTTTCATAATGATGGAATAGGACTCCTGGCTCTTCTGTATTAATCCTCCTTTGGATTCGATCCAAAGCTCCATTCAGCTCTTGTTCAAATCCTGCCAGGATTCACAATTCAGCTGTCTGTGCTGACAGTCATTAAGGGTGCAATCCTATGTCCCTCCGACCTTGGCTGGGGGCCATAGGATTGTGCACAGAAGCCCCTGCGACCTCAGAAATATCTTCCAAAGTCATAGTGTAACCAGGAGAGTCGTTATTATTGTTATTGTTACTATTATTATGGCTATATAAGAATCAAAGTTTGGAACAGACCTCGGAAGGCTGCTGGGTGAGTGAGATGGCATTTGACATGGAGTAACCTTTGAACGCATGGACAAGAAAGAATGGGCTTGTGAGACAAGAAATGTTGAATGCAAAGTAAGGCAGTCTAAAAGTAACAGAAGATTGGGATTATCTAAAACAAACGTAACAGATGCCACAGGAGGTGGATATCGATCTCCTCGGTCAATGGTCAATAGTCTCAGGTTAAGTTTAGGGATTAAGAAATTGCCCCAAAGAAAAAAGGTAGGAAAACATAGAAAGAAGGAGGAATACACATCAACAGAGGAAAACTGTCTGGCAGAAGTTAAGATACAATAAAACAATGGGAAGATTACAGTAGAGAGGTGTTTACTCGCAGGAAGCCCCCTCCCCTCTTCAAAGGGCAGAATGGGAGAGAAAGTGTATAAAAATGGAGGTGTTTTGAATGGAAGCCAGCTCTCACAGCTCACCTTAACCCGCACAACACCTGCTGTCAGAATTGGCTTTGCTGGATGAACAATAAAGACAGGTATACACCTTCGGGGTCTCTGAACTTCCTTTCTCTCTCCCTTTGTAGCATGGAGCTCTAGTCTCCAATCTTGACTTATTGCTATTCCATAGGCTATCAGGTTAAGGTTTTCTATCTCTTAGATTTTTAGGGTATGAGTGTGAATGGTAATTGCTGCTGCCTTGCTATTTAATGCTTCTCTTGAATCTAAGAAGCTATATTAAATAATCAGTATCTGTTGTATCCTTCATGTAATAAAAGTAGTCTGAGTGTGGAAAGCTAAGCAGGGTCAGGCCTGGTTATTACTTGGATGGGAGACCCCTCCTCTAGTTTCCTGCATTGAGCAGGGGGTTGGACTCGATAGCCTTGTAGGCTCCTTCCAACTCTATGATCTATGAAATCTATGAAATCTTCTAAGTGTGTCTGTCTGTTTAGTACAGACATAGGTAGGGAACTTATGCTCACAAACAACGCACTGTTAGACTCCAGCAAAAAATCCTAGCTCCTCTCAGGGTATTGTGAGGTGGCATCACACTTAATAACTAGGGGTGTCAATTTCTACAAATACCCAGCATAACAACAGCACCACGGAGTGCCCCCCACCCCGTGGCCAGCGCAGTTCTTTTCGGGCCAGAAGGGAACCAAACACAGAAGACTGTACTTGGTTCCCTCATGGGGGCGTTCCTGGGGCAGGGCAGGGAGGAGTGAAGCACTGCCGGATTCCAAAGAATCCAGGCAGTGTCTCAGCCTCTCCTCATGAGGAGAGGAAAAACATCTAGACATTTAGATGTTTTTGAGGGCGAGGGGAGTGCAGCGGGTATCCTATCTGCTGCACTCCTCCCACCCTCAATAGGATGGTTACAGGCAGCCTCATAGGATTATGCTGCCTGTCTGCAAGCTAAAAAAAAGTTCTTTAGTACAGCTAACTTGCTGTTGTAGACCATACATGGTACAACCTCTTACAATCTAATTTCTATATATTCTAAATTCAGGACTTTTAAAAAGAAATACAGGCTCTCTAGGGAGACTCGCAGGCAAGGAATCTATGCAAAGGCAAATAACTCCTACCAGTCTCTTGGAGCCTGTGATGTTGTATTATTTGGGGGTAAATTAAAGTGTATATATGGTAAGCATAATAATGTGTTCTTGTATTGAGTATGATTATAGTATGTATTCCTGTTGTATCTCTTTGTTTTAGGTTAGGTAAGTAAGTCTAGGGTGAGTGAGAAATGATGGGCAGGAAGAATGGTGTATTTGCATATGTGAGACGATTGGCTGAGAGAGTGAGAAGGGGGTAAAGCATGCATTATATAAACTGTGGGGAGTGCTAGAGTTTGTTGAGACAGTGTTAGAGATTGTTTAGAGGGAGATGGTAAACTTTAGAGACTAGATTAAGTTTGTTAGGAGATTAGCTAGTGAGTGCAGGGATTGATATTTTGGGAACAGCTTCGAGGGCGGATTGGAAATGGAATAGGATAGTGAATTAATTAATATTGACTGAAACTTATGTATGAAACTTACTTCAAAAAATTGCTGTATTTTAATTAAGTTAAATAAACTTACTTTGTTTATTGAAGTACCCTGCATGGGAAGCTGTGCTTTATATTTGGTCAAAGAAGTATAAGGTAGGAATAATAGAAATCCCAAGGTCAATGTGAAAGGGGTAAGGGTTAGAGAAAGAGAAGCCCCCAATTTTACATAAGTGCACCCATTGCTCCAAGAAGGAGGACAAGCATGAAGGCCACATGAGGGGAGGGGTGTGGCAGAGCCAAACTCTACATTACGCTAATTGCATTGCTCAAGCAAATCTTTTTTATATACTCTAGTGTAAGTGTGCATGGCCTTGACTCAGAATGGGACCACCATGTACTTGGAGATGAGGATTAAACCTTCTCCCCATATACTATTTGCATGCTTCCCAAAATCCCCTTCCACCTCGGGGGGGGGGGAGGTTAACAAAAGAAAAAAGCCTCAATCTTCTTGAGAAAATGGCTGCCAGTTATTTTCACACGGAAAATTTCAAGCCCATTATAACACAAAAACAACATAGCCAGAACAGACACTTATACTATTTCAAATCTTCAACTTCAAATCTTTTAAAGTTGAGGAGGGTCTATTACCAACCTGCTCCCAGGGATTCAGGCCTTACAGAAAGGAATCAGCACTTTCTCCTTTAGCCACCAACTCCTAGCTACACCAAAGTTGGAGTCTACTGTCCTTTTTGCTCCTCATTCCTTGTCCATACTGGTGGGTGCCCCACGCTTCATTTCTCCACTGAGCATGTAAAGAAATGCCCTCCAGTCTAGTCCATAATGCTTAAATAAAGATGTGTGGGTTACACATAATCTTTTTCTCTCTCCTCCTACTTGAGCCCTATAGAGATAGATACCAGATCAGTCAAGCCTTATTTCCTCTTTCCTTTAACTGTTACAGGAAAGGGGGAATAAACTGGAGAAAAATGTCCCCCTTCTCCCTATTTATCAAAGGCCTGCTGAAGTAGTTGGCTGACGAATGTAATTTATACATTGCCTCTTGGATTCTACTGTTAATGAAAGAACTAGCCAGTATGCAAAACTGAACAGTGACTGCTGTTATTATCTGCTGGGCATGTGGTAGCCGATTCATAATGAATTTAGCCATCTCATTTCATGCCTAATAGACCCATACAAGAGTCATCAACACATTTGCCACTAATTGCCTCAGTTGTTCAAGGTCAAAGCAGAGAAGGAATAGAGCCTGAATTCCTCTTCACCTATAGGTAATTTCTTCAGGTTAAACCAGAAAAGCATGGTATGGCAGTAAGAGATAGCAACGTGGCTTCAGTCGAATCACTTATAAATTCTTCCGTGCCTCTCAAACACATGAGTCACCTTTGGCTAGCATTTAGCTACACTCCATATAAATCTTATCGCTGCCTATCACAGTTATATTCCACCCTTACTCCGTGCCAGTGCAAGCGCTCCCACTCCCATTGCCACTGCCGTGTTGCTGCTGTTGTTACTGCCACTGCCTCCCCTGTCACCATTGTTGCTGTGTCACCACCACCCCTCATCCCTGATCCCTCACCACTGCCTCTGCCCACTGGTTCACTCTGAGAATCCTCTCAGAGCAAGCCAGAGGGCGGGCTCTCTGAAGAGCCACATTGGTTGCTCGGGCGGGGTGCAGCTCTTCAGAGAGTTGGCCATGGCCCAGTGCAAGTGGCTGGCTCGGACGGGGTCCTCCTGCAGAGTCAGGCATTGTGGGAGGGGTTTCCCAGGAGATTGCATGTACTCTCCTGAGTCACCCCTCCCACATTGCCTGACTCTGAGGAAGGACCCCCTCAGAGCCAGTCATTTGGGCCTGGCTGGCTCCCTGAAGAGCTGTGCCGGCTGCTTGCTCTGGCCGACACAGTTCTAGAGAGAGCCCGCCCACCCTCTGGCTCACTCTGAGTTTCCTCAGAGCATGCCAGAGGTCAGTTGGCTGCCCCAGAGGGCTCTGCTGGCTGCTCTCCTGCTGTGGCATTTGTAACAGTGGAAGAGCAGCGGGCAGTGCTCTCCAGAGCACACACTTTGTGCCATCTCGCTGCACTCATGAGGCAAGGGATTCACAATGCCTCATGAGAGGGCTGGCCCTGCCTATACTACCCAGAACTTAGGACAGTGTATGTTTTTATTATGATTGTTGTTGTTGTTGTTATTATTTTATTTTATCCCTAGAACAACTATGTAAGGTAGGCTGAGAGACAGTGACAGGCCCAAAATCATCCAGTGCATTTTATCTCTGATCAGAGATTTGGATGCCACTCTTCCTATTCATGTCCAACAATCTAGCCACTACACTGCACTGCCTCACAGGTATTTTCAAAAGAAATAATGACTCCAGTTGCAATGTTGCAGTCCCAGAATCCTCCTAGAAACTGAAACTGTTTACATATGTAAACTGAAGAAGATCATGGGTCTCAAACTAGCACAACCAACAAGAGATAGGAACAAATCCTATTACGATAAGCTGATTTTATTACAATCTTTGTGCATTGGTCAACTACTGAGGTATTAAGTACATATGAAAGTGGTGCTGGGGAAATTATCCAGGCCAAAGGAAATCATTTTGGCAACATAAATGCTGCAGTTAGGATTATTGAAATAAAATATTCAGATTTGTAATTTGCACAGTGTCTTTAGACTGTAACTGGAGCATACAGTTAATAAGTATAGAAGATCTATTATTTTTAAAAATGTGCATTTTCATGGCAAATAAGGGTATGTTTAGGAATGTGCCAATAACACATCATTTTGTGACATTTATAGTAGCAGGTGATATCTCAGTAACGCTACCCTCCTTTATATATTTACTTTGGAGTGAGTCACACTGATAGTAGTGTTGTAGTAACCTGCCTGTGGCTAGCGATGGACTATTATATAAGCAAGTGGGTGGATGGTGCAGGTTGCAGTGATTGTGCACTGTCCCCTTGAATAGCCCAGCCTCTAGCCTCCCCTCCCATGTCTCTCTCTTCCCTTAGAATCATAGAGTTGGAAGGAACCTCTGAGATCATCTAGTCCAACCCACTGCTTGATGCAGGCTCTGCATTGCAGGGTGCAGCTACAGCATCCCTGACAGATGGACATCCAGCCTCTGCTAAAATACCAGCCATGATGGAGTACCCACCACCTCTTGAGGCAATCTGTTCCACTGCTGAACAGCTCTCACTGTTAGGAAATTTCTCCTAATGTTTAGCCAAAATTTGCTTCCCTGCAATTTCAACCCACTGTTTCTAGTCCTGCCCTCTAGAGCAGTATTCTCCAACCTTGGGTCCCCAGATGTTTTTGGCCTACAACTCCCATCGTGCCCCAGCCAGCATAGCTGGCTGGGGCATGCTGGGAGCTGTAGGCCAAAAACATCTGGGGACCCAAGGTTGGAGAACACTGCTCTAGAGCAACAGAAAACACGTCTGCTCCATCTTCTGCATGACAGCCTTTCAGATATTTGAAGACTGCTATCATGTGTCCCCTTAATGTTCTTTTCTCCAGGCTAAACACACCCAGTTCTTTCAACTGTTCCTCATATGACTTGGTTTCCAGACCCTTCACCATCCTGGTTGCTCTTCTCTGTACACTATATAACTTTTCAATGTCCTTTCTAAAATGGGGTGCCCAGAACTGGACACAGTACTCCAAATGCGGCCTGACTAATGTAAAATAGAGCGGAACTATTACTTCTGTGCTGTGATCTGGACACTTCTGCTTCTGTTAATGCAGTCAAAGATTACATTAGCTTTCTTAGCTGCTGAATCATACTGCTGGCTCATATTCAGCTTGTGATCCACCAAGGGTGCAATTCTATGGCAATGCCTGTAAGCCCTGAAATTCAGAGGCTTCTGGTCATCCAATGGAGAGCATTTCACGATCTCCACCTCTACTACATCCCCCCCTTGCATCTTTGCTAGCCCATATAGCTGGAACATTTTGGAGGGGGAGGGAAGGAGGCTGGAGAGGCTTCAGGATAGTTTGCATCCTGGCCTCTGCAGTCTGCTCCTGTCCCCACCCCCCAAAATGCCCCCTTTCCCCCCCTCCAAGGTCGCTTTCCTGACCGGCTTTCTGTACTGGCTGTGAGGGGGGTTGGAGCTCCAATTTCCAGCTCTGAGGTTGGGGAACTGTCTCCGACCTCGGATCTGGGAATCTGAACTATCCTATGGTCCCTCAGATACTGTCTAGGGGCCATAGGATTGCTCCCTAAGACATCCTAGGTATCTTTCACATGTACTGCTGCCAAACCAGGTATTTCCGAATTCCCATCATCCTATCCTGTCTCTAATTTTTTGGACTAAGAGAAACTCTGCTTTGGGACAGTGATTTACACCCCTGCCATGGAACTGTATATAGGACCCTGTTAGTCAATCTATTAAATTACCAACACTTGTTCAGAGCCTGAATAAATAATCAAAATACAGCAAACTTCTCTCCTAATTTTGAGACACCTATATGAGTTGCAAGCACTATTAGAAGAAAAATCAAAGGTGGGGAGGAGATAGATTAAAGAAGATTGCTGCCTCATCTAGTTGTTTTGCCTTATTGGATCTTGGTTGTTAACCTCCTTTCTGTAATAAAAACTACTAAATGAAGTGCTGGTGTGATACCTCCTGGATTGGCTATTTTACACAAGTAAACAAGTTTGGCCCTCATGTACAGGCCTGTGGCTTACGCTGGCTCAGTTTGTCTGAGTGTGGAAAGCTAAGCAGGGTCAAGCCTGGTTATTACTTGGATGGGAGACCCCTCCTCTGGTTTCCTGCATTGAGCAGGGGGTTGGACTCGATAGCCTTGTAAGCTCCTTCCAACTCTATGATCTATGAAATCTATTAAATCTATCCTGATTTTTGTTATAAAAAGTTATAAACTAGCTCCTATTGACTGAAAGTTATTATGTTCTATGTGAACTATTACTACTACTACTGCGTGTGCACCTACTTATTATTTATTTTTACATTTATGAATTGCCCATCTGGCTGGCCACCCGGCCACCCTGGGCGATATATTTATACCCCACCTTTTTTTCCTGCAAGGAACCCAAGGCGGCTTACATAATCCTCCTCCTCCTCCTCTCCGCTTTATCCTCACAACAACTCTGTGAGGTAGGTTAGGCTGAGAGTCAGTGACTGTCCCAAAGTCACCAGTGAGTTTCATGGCCGAGTGGGGACTAGAACCCGGATCTCCCGAGTCCCAGTCCAACACTCTAACCACTACGCCACATTATATTCACTAAGACAACTGGTTGTTCTTTCCTTGCTAAAAGTGCAACAACCCAAGCAAGTAAAATAAAATCATGCTGAAAAATAAGCTCGTTCCAGACTGGGAACCCAGTAGAGAATATAAGTGGATATAAGAGAAGACAAATGCCAAACAAAGGCTTAAGCTGACCAAATGTTACTCTAACTGGATATCCTACATTTCTTTAAGAGTTATCTGCCAGGCAGAAGCTCAGCTTCTAGGTAAGACCACAAGAACAATATACCTGTTAGCATCCTAAAAATGGAACAGAACTCTAAAATTAGAGATCTATATGACTACCATGTTAGAGGTCTATATGACTATATGTTGCAAGTCAACATGGGCTTGATACAATTTCCGTGTTAGTCAATTTCCGTGCTGTTAGTTGCAGCAAAAACAATAAAAAGTCTTGTGGCACCTAAAGACTAAAATATATATATTCTGGCATAAGCTTTTGTGGACACTGTCCACTTCATCAGATGCTCATAGCATCAGATGCTCATAGAAGAGATGTGTTCTGGGAAGTGGCTCTTCCTGAAGAAATATATTCAAGGCCTTAGAAAATGTTGACAAAGTTGACTCTATCTGCAGTTTCTATTCTGAATATTGTCTGTGCTAAGAAAAGCTGTACTGTAACATTGACATGGTAAAAAGAAAAAGAAAAAATAGATGGTACAGAGAAAAAGGGTGGGGAGGTAATATGAAGAAAGGAATGGGGAGGATAATTTGAACAGTAGAATCAGAATATTCCTGAAGGATAATGTACCATTTAGCAATAAAGCACATGAAAGACCAACTTGATTGCTTTTTTGACCAATTTGCAAAATCATTGAATCATAGAAATAAGAGATAGGAAATGTCTATTAGATCATCTACGTCATTCCCCCTCCAATGTAGGGTGAAATTAAGAAAAGGACAATATACACTGTATGTTTGGAGAACCTTCCTAAAAGTTAAAGCTAAGAGACTGTAACAATATTACAGGGGAAATGGCAGAAATGACATTGTTTGAAATATCTAAGATTATGTAGAAAAAAGGAGGAGGAAAATATCTGACTTGCAGATCAATCCTAAACAGGTTGACTCAAAACAAATATGTTCTGTTCAGTGCAACATGTCATATTCCAAGTATGTACAGTATTTTTTCAGGATTGCTGACTAAGGGCGCAGTCCAATCAGGATGCCTGTAAGCCTCCGAACTCTGAGGTTTACGGGCATCCTATGCAGGGCTTAAGGAGTGCAAAGGCAAAGGTTGCCTCTGCACTCCTTCCACCCTGAAAAAACTTAGATGCTGTCCAAGTGTCACACCTCACAGAGCATGAGGGAAGGAGGCTGAGGCACAACCAGGATACCTCATATTGTGGTGATGCCTGTCTCCTCCCTTCCTCACCCTCCCCGGAATGCCCACTCAACCCCTTCTCCGAGGTTGTGTTTCTGACCTCGAAGAAGCACCCAGCACAGTTCTTTCCACACTGGCTGTGAGGCAGGGGGGAGGCGCTCCAAGCTCGGAGTCCCAGCTCTGACCTCGGAGCGAGTTTCTGAGGTCAGAGCTGGGACTCTGAAATATCCTATGGCCTTCTAGATCAGTGTTCTCCAACCTTGGGTCCCCAGATGTTTTTGGCCTACAACTCCCAGCATGCCCCAGCCAGCATAGCTGGCTGAGGAATGCTGGGAGTTGTAGGCCAAAAACATCAGGGGACCCAAGGTTGGAGAACATTATTCTAGATGCTGCCTAGCGGCCATAGGATTGTGCTGCCCAGGTATTATACTAGTCTGCCTGGAGGGATGGCATTGTGAAGTATTCCAAACAGACTGAAGCTTCAAAGTCTTTGAATATAAGCAAGGTAATACTGCAAACAGCTTGAGCTTCCTTTGTAAATACACTTTTTCCTGCAGCAGCTCCCATTCAGCTTAAGAAGAGGCAAGCTGCTTTTTATATTGAACAGAGGCTTCCCTCTTCAGGAGTTGGAGCTGCTTTTGAGAAAGTTTCAAAGAAAGTCCAACATCAACATCATTGGATCACAGCCTGCCAATGTAAGTAATAAGAGAGCTTCGGCTATTGGGTGGTATAGAAATGAAATGAATGAATGTGAATAAATAAATAAAAGCAATGATAACAATACGATTATTTAGCCCTTCTGCAAGTCAGGCTTCTCTTTAAATTCTCCAGCAATTCTTAGTTAGAGTTCACTTAAGCCAAGGCCTAAGCAGTGAGCCTCCTTTATTGCCAGGGATACTTCTGTGGTAATCAGATTTAGATACTATTGTCTGGTGACTGTTTAATTTGATTGCTGCTGGAAGAAGAACTAACAAAGTTTGAAAGTTCCAAGGGGACTAGCTTCAAAGAAAATTGTGAATAGTTCCATGATGCAGAGGAACAACTACTGTCTACTCAAATCATAAAGACTGATAGTAGGGGTTTTCCCCCTCTCCTAAAAGTCAACATGCAAACTGTAACACATTCTTTGATTCATGGGAAGAAAGAGTTACACCATTTCCCACAACATGAAGTGCAAAGTTTTGCCACAGATATCAGCAGAAATGTGGAGGCAGATTACACCAAAGTGAAATATATTTATTTGAGTTTCTTTGCATTAAAGCTCAAGGGCTCAAGGCAGTCTACAGTTCTTATTTCATTTTACTCTCACATTAATACCATGAGAGAGAGAGAGTGCTTTGTGTTACTTGCTACCCAGTAAGTCACTGGCTAAACAAGAACCAAATCTGGATTTCTTACTCTGAATTTTTTCACTGAAGTCACTATGACAATTACTATTGAAAGAAGGTACGAAGCCTTTGAATTACCTTTGAGCACAAATATACTTTTAAATATGTATAATGGTATGTGATTATTGGTTGCTTAAATACCTGTGAATAACTTTGTGGAAAATTACTATGAAGAAATTACTGTGAGGAAACCAGTGAAGTAGTGGGCATTGTATTGTACAAGCATAACAATACTTCAGCATGCAGAGTAAAGCTGAACCTCAGAAGTTTTACTGTTACATCTGTAAGAAGAAATATTTTGCTTATGTATGCTATCAGATTCATAGCATTGCTTTTTGTGCTGTGGCCACTGGAAGTACACAAAGGTCAATGGGTTATTCCGGAATAACGTACAATGTTGCATGCATTGTAACTAAATAAAAGTAACTTAATTACTTTAACATACAATAATGTACAATGTTGCATGCATTGTAACTAAATAAAAGTAACTTAATTACTTTATTAAAAGTAATAAAAGTAAAAGTATTTTTTATTGTAAATAAAAAAGTAACAGCACAATCCAATGTGGCTGCCCATAACCCTCCAAACTTGGAGGATTACGGGCATCGTATTGAGGGCAGAAGGAGCATGGAGGCAAGTATTGCCTCTCCGCTTCCCTCACCCTCCAAAACACTTAGATGGCCAATTTTGGCCATCTAAGTGTTTTACACCGGCTTGCGAGGAGAGGAGTTGGAGGCACCACCAGGATTCCTAGTAGGATGGTGGTGCCTCGCTCCTCCCCTCCCCGTCCCCCGGCGCCAGCACCAAAGTTGGTCTTCCATCTTTGGAGCTGCAGCCAGCGCAGAAAGAACCGTGCTGGCTGTGAGGGCGGGGGGGAGGGCGTTCCAAGCCCAAAGTCCCAGCTCCAACCTCAGAAAGTGCATTTCTGAGGTCAGAGCTGGGACTCCAACTTTTCCTATGGCTGTCTAGACAGCACCTAGCGGATTTGTGCCCGAAATCCTTTTCAATTGAATGATATTTTCTGATGATTAAACGGCATCAAGGGCACAGATTTTCATAAACAACAATGAATCTCATGCTGCAACCCTGCTCCATTTCCTTGGGAATAAGCCCCATTGTACTCAGTGAAGTGTGCCTCTGAGTAAATAAGCATTGGATCACACATCTCCCCACTTTTCAAATTAAAGCTGCTAAGCCTTCAGGGAATGACTGCTCATTTCTTTTCTGAAATATTGAGATCTGGTGATGCTTGTTTTAAAAGTGAGGTGAAGGGAAACAACTTGTCCATTCGTCACTGTGAACTACGAAGAGAATGTGTGAGGTTGATATGCCAGTTTCCTGTGTCTGGACGTTAGAAATACGGAAGCAAGGTGGGAGGGGAGGGCATGTTGTTAAAGGAGACATCTGTGTTGTTATGGAAACAGTGTAGGCATATAGAAGGAGGAAGGAAGTGCTGCTTTATATTGAGTTAGACTGAGGCCCAATTCATCTGATAACCATGGAGTGTCACTTCTCTGTGGCTTCATCCCAAATCTCTCCAGAAGCAACAGATCAAATACTGAAATCACACAGGAGGAGCAGTTCACGTAGGAATTTTCTCAGGCCCAGTTGGGGTTGCCAGCCTGAGAGACCTTTCCATGTGTTCTAGCCAGTCCCTCTTGTGACTTTCTTAAGTTCATATGGCATTAAAACAGCCAGGAATGAAACCAAGGGGAAGTGGCACCTGCAGAGCTCATGTAACCTTTGTTGGATTTGGATTACATTTATATCTCATACTCCAACCACATTTTCTGGGTGACCTGCAATCAAAACACTATGAAGTAAAGTAATCCATAACAAGAAATTAAAACTAGCACATCCATAAATGCAGCTTACAAAGCATATCAAAATAATCCAAGTAAAACAGATCCACAGAAGTTCAAAAGCCTGGTAAGATAAAAAGGTCTTTACCAGGCACCAGAAAGATATCAGAGTGGGTGCCAGGCCAATCTCTCTGAGGAGAGTGTTCCAAAGTTGGGGTGTGACCACACTGAAAAGACTTTTTCCTCAGTAGGTAGGGTGGCTACTTATGTATCACCAAAAAAATAAATAAAAATGAAATGCATCACCACTCCCACCAAAAAAAGGACAAAAAAGGGCACAGATTTTCATAAAATTTGCATGTGCTAACTTATATGTATAGATCCAAATTTGGATATAATAATTTAAATAGAAATACAATACATCCCACCATAGTGGAGAAGACTGTGACGAATGGACAAGTTGTTTCCCTTCACCTCACTTTTAAAACAAGCATCACTAGATCTCATTATTTCAGAAAAGAAATGAGCAGTCATTCCCTGAAGGCCAGGTGCTAACTGTTGATGGACAACTTCAAGGCCCCTGCTGTTCTTATGGTTCCTAATGTTTAAGCCAGACATGGACAGGACAGCCCTTCAAATAGAGGGTGCCTTCAATTAGAGGATTGACCTCTGTAAAATAGGACACATGACCACCCTACCTGTGACACCTCAAATGGTGGGGGTATACTAGCAGAAGCGCCTCTGGTGATGATCTCAAAGTATGGGCAGGTATAGTGTAGAGACAGGTAATTTTTAAAGCAGGCCTGAACCAACCTATACTGAGTTAAATTATTGTCAAATAAAACAGGTTAAACATCTGCCTAGGATATCAGGTGAAAATATTGTCTTAGTCTAACTTTACGAGAGGCATTAGGACTGGCTCATATGCTATTCTCCTAATGAGGAAACATATGTATCAATCCCCCACCCTCTATTTTGGAATGTGAGAACTGGGAACAGTTCTCTTTCTCTCTCTCTCTCTCCCTCTCTCTCTCCATCTATTACACAGAGATGAAGAGAAGTATAGGATTGCTTTGATCCATTTTTCCCTGCGCATCCAGAGAGGAAGAGGAGGATCGCTATTAAACTCAATGGGATTTATGCCCTGGGAAGTGTGTTTAGGATTGCAGGATTATTGATAGGCCCCAGCTTTAAACAAAGTGTGGGACTGCTTCTGGTTCAGACTAGGGATAGGATGAATGTTCTGCTTTTTTCTTCTGATCTTGCCCTTTCCTAGAGCACAGAACAAAGCAATGTGCTAATCTGAATTCCCCTTTGGATCCTTTTATCATGTTCTAGCATGAGCAGAACTACAAGAGCTATCAGACCTGTTAGCTGAAATCTGACGAAGGTCCTACATTACCCTCAACAATAAATAAATCCAAGATGACATATGAAGTGTTGTCCCCACAGTGAGGGTCAAACTACGCGTTACGGTCATTACATCATGTGTAGCTAAATATCTCTTCTTTTACTTGAAAGTAAGTGAACAGGCACCAAGCTGGATCAGGACCACCATTCATGGGGAACGGAGGTTTAAAACATCTCCCCAGCAGCTTCTTTCCTGAAATTTGCCTCACCCCTCCATGCACAGAGGTTAAAGAAAGAGGAGAAAATGCCTCCATGGGCACCAATGCAGGTGCTTTTTTATTTTTTGGCCCCAATCCCAGTCGGGGGGACACACTTTCAAGTAAAATAACAACAGGAGGTCAGCCACATTCTATGCAATTTAATGTAATGTGCACTTTGACAATGAGCTACTGGTATAGGGGATACTATTAGAATTACATGTGACTGTAAAGGATGGTCTTTCTTTCTTCAAGATTGTCAGGATTTTATTTTAAAATGTCCATTTTAAATTGTGAGAATGACTTTTTCCCTTAAAACTGTTGATGCTATAAAATATTGATTTACAAAATCAGTTGATTTATTTCATTTGAAAAATGGAAATTAAAATTTAATCTTCCCCCTCAAAAACAAACTCAAAACAATGGAAATGTGTTTATTGCAAAATTATGCCTTCCCTATTTCTCAGAGAACAAAACTGATTAAGGGGGGGGGGGAGAAATAAATCATTTCACGCCACATTTAAAATTGGAATTACATAAATATAATACATTCCCACCAAACTTGAATTATGGAAGGTGATCAGGCTTATTGGCAAAGTTCTTGTGCAATAGTCTGAGAGTGTTCTGTGACTATTCAGCTGAATTGATTGATAGTGCAGTCAGAGGAACCTAGGAAGCTGCCTTACTCTGAGTCAGACCATTGGTCCATCTAGCCCAGTATTGCTGACACTGATTGGCAGCAGCTCCTCAGGGCTTCAGGCATGAGCTTTTACAGCAATACCTGGAGATGCCAGGGATTGAATTGGGAGTGGGACCTTCTGCATGCAAAGCATGTGCTCTACTACTGAGCTATGCTCCCCACCCTGCCACATACATGTATATTCAGTAATAAGCACCACTGAATTCAATGTGGCTTAATCCCAACTAAATGCGCATAGTGTTGCACTCTAAGAAACATCAAATACAGAGGATTATATACAAGAAGCAAATCACCCTAGAGTCCCACTGAAGCCAATGAACAGGCCTGTGGCTTATGCTGGCTCAGCTTGTCTGAGCGTGGAAAGCTAAGCAGGGTCAGGCCTGGTTATTACTTGGATGGGAGACCCCTCCTCTAGTTCCCTGCATTGAGCAGGGGGTTGGACTCTATGGCCTTGTAGGCTCCTTCCAACTCTATGATCTATGAAATCTGTGAAACTTACTTGCCTGAGTAAATTATGTATTGCAGACCTCAGTTGCTATACAAAAAAAAAACCCTTCTCAAATTTCCCTTGCCTTGTTTATGGTATTGCTGAACATCCTATCATGGGGGTAATGGACCCTTATAATATAGCATTTGAAGTGGAAATTGCCAGCAAATAGAGAGAGGGCATTTTCATATTTTCATGCAGAATACATTAAAAGCACATCTAAGCCTTTCTTTGCTTAATGTGTAATCCTTACTAAAGCTATTGTACATGCTAGCCTATCTATCTATCTATCTATCTATCTATCTATCTATATCACACACACACACACACACACACACACACACTCATATTACAGAAAGTGGCATCACTTGGGGCTCCTTCCCACGTTGTAGTGGTTGAGCTGCAGCAGCAGGGTCTGCCTTTCTGTTCTATTTGGGTGGCCTCTTCCTGTGCCACTTAGGTAATGTTAGAAATCTTGAGCCATGTGAGAGAGGCCTCTGCTGCATTTCCTCCCCAGGCTAGCATTGCTCCAGTTTCTAAGAGGGTCTGTTGGTGCAGGGGAAGCACCTCAGTGTGGGCTCACCTTATCTCACCCTAGTAGCATGTGAAGGAGCACAATACAAACGTACTACGAGAAGACCCTAGCCTTTCAAATTTTATTGCTTTAGATCAAAGATGAGTTCAATATGGATGATGGGGAAGTTTCTGTTGACCACAAGCACTGTTAGTTTGCCTCCATAGTACTAGTAGGTCAAAATCCTCCTTGTGAATGTGCTCTAAAAGAAAACTGTGAGTGAACCCATCACACTACCTCAACTTCCAATTTTGTATTATTTGGAAAGTGCAATTGAAATCAGGGACTTGGGATCAGTGTCTAAACTTCACATATATCAATTAGGCTTCTGATCAACTCACCTGATCCAGCAAGAGTGATCTATGCATGGAAGCAGACTTCTGTACAAGAAATTCCCTTGCAAGTGGAATTGTGTTGTGTATGAAGCTCCAAAAATGATCAGGGCAACTGTGCACAGTTTGGGTGTGCATGGTTTTGGGTGTCATCCTTGCAGTGTGAGTGAGAATGTGATGTATGAATGACAATAGTCACAACTGTTTCAGATAGATGCTGTGTGAATAGGGTTGCCAAATCTTGAAATGAGTACTGGGAAGAGCCCAAAGTGGATCCAATGGTGGAACCAGGTGGCAGGCCTCGGAGGTTTATTGGCAGATCCAGCAGTAGAGCTCAGTAGTTCCCATTGGGGCTGGGGGGGTTTAGTCAATAGCCCAATGCAAAACCTGCCTATTTTAAGGAGTACAGTTAAAAAAAAACAAAGAAACCAAAGCAGTGTGGACAATTACGTTACTCTCTGCTTTTCTAGCAATTGGCCCAAAAGCAATTAAACCAACAAATGACCCTGAACATTTTCTCCTGGCTGATTAGGACCATTAGTTATGAATAAGTAGGAAGAGCCTTCTTTTTTGAAGTCAGTTATGATTTGGTTATTCAGATGTAGGAAATTGTTATTTTCAGGTGAAGCAATGACAGGAGAAAGCACATGTGTCTTTTAAACTAGAACATGTATATTTTAAACTATAATGTACTGGAGTGTGACTTCTGACTACTAAATCACAAGTTCATATTGTTGTACACCAGTGAGAAAGAAGACACAGGAAAATAAAGAGGCCTTTGTCCTTCTCACTGTAGCATATAGTTTAGAATAAAACAGATTTCTAATTGAATGCTGCAGTTGTACAAATAGTCCCCCCCCCATTGTGTAGCTTTTCCTGAATGTATGTCATGTGGATGTCAGAAAGAATAGCAATACAAAATTGCCTGTCTTCAATATATGTTTCTATGACAAAATACACTTGTTAGAGAAAAGGGATAGAGCTTTATGGCATTTTTGGCTTCCTGTATCAAAGACAAAAAAAGAATGCATTATTTGACATGTTGAATAGTTTGCTACAGCAAATGTGTCTCATCGTTCTTAGATCCCATCAATCTTGAAATATAATAACCACCGAAATATCATTTTAATATGATGTCAGTGTGGGTTCTCCCTTTTCAGGGAGTGTGACTGACATTCAGTAGCATCTGTTTTTTGCTGTAATGTACATCTGCCAAGCACCTGCATCCATTCATCCACACTACAGCACAACAAAATCAGTGCCAGTTGCAGGGTCAGTACACCATGATGCTACACTAAATTGCACATACAATAAACTGAAAAGTGATAAGCCAAGTTCTGTTAGTTTGGCCATAATTGACTTGTGTCACTTATGGATGGATGACACATGCATTTTTGTACACAATTTTGCCTAATATGCACATTTTTGCCAGCAGTTCTAAAATAATGCATTTTTGCATGTTATTTTCACTAATATACACATTTGTGTATGCATTTTTTTTATTGGAGAACTCCATTGCAACATTCAGAGAAGCAAAAATTTCAAAGGGTAACTGAGTTTCAGTTCACGTATTAGGTTCAAAAGTTCAAAATTAAGTACATTTGCATTAAAATGCAAATTTAACCATTTTTATCCCAACCCTGTCACTGGAAGAAGACACCACCACACACACACACACACACACACACACAAACATCTTTTGATTTGTGCAATTTTGGAAGTGCAGGGATATACTGGCAGATTGAGGTAAAAGTGAAAGATGTGTGCCTGCAATTCCCAGTGGATTATTTCATATATATTTTTAATGTAGAGAAATCCTGCAAGGGCAAGAAAAATGAGTTACTTCATGTGTTGAACAGACAGCTAGAACATATGGATCTCACAGTTCTTATGCTTCATCGATCTTGAAATATCATGACCACCAAGGTGGTGATCGTTCCATTGCAAACTGCTCCCTCTGAACTGGCATCTTGCTAGTTTAAATGGTAATGCATCAAATGGGATGGGTTCACCTGCAGTGCAGACAGAAACAGCCCTTCCCCAGATCAGAGAACATGTTTCCTTTATGTTTCGGGAAGAAATTACATCCTGGGAAAGGGCAACATCATAGCTGCAGACATGTGCTTGCATAAAGTATCCTAGGTATAATGTCCATCACCTCCACTTAAAAGGATCTTGGGTCGCAGGGCTCCTGTCTGAAACCCCAGGGAACTGCAGCCAGTAACAGTAGACAATACTGGGATAGATGGACTGAGACTGGTTCAGTATAAGCAGCTTCATATGTCCGTATGTCTGTTCTCTTTTACTGCTTATTTAAAAAGAGAGCTTTCTTGAGCCTATGGGAAATTCAAGGTAAAAATAAATGAAACCAGACAGACTAGAGCAGTGTTCTCCAACCTTGGGTCCCCAGATGTTTTTGGCCTACAACTCCCAGCATGACCCAGCCAGTGAAAGTGAGGTAAGACTTCCTTTAGTCCAGTGTTCTCCAACCTTGGGTCCCCAGATGTTTTTGGCCTACAACTCCCAGCATAGCTGGCTGGGGCATGCTGGGAGTTGTAGGTCAAAAACATCTGGGGACCCAAGGTTGGAGAACACTGGACTAGAGGAAGTCTTACCTCACTTTCATATGCTTCATGCTTTTTGATTGCCACATTCTGTATAAACCTGAGCCTAATCCTGTCTGTGGGAAAGGCTGAGCAGTCTCATTTTCTGTTAACATTTTCTGCTCTCAGAGGAAAGACTGTCTGTTCTCAAGAGTACTACATCAAGACAGCCAGTCAGTGGTCTCAACATGTGTAATAAGGTTTGTCTCTTTATCCAAAGAATGTTCATGACTGATGAAGAACAGAAAGTCAGCCATTCATAGGTTTGGACATACATATAAACATACATCTCTGTCCCTAGTTCTGGTGTGCTACTATAACTGAGCCTGTGACTAGGCCTAAGCATGTGTATCTGAAACAACGTATTGCTGCTTCTACTTCTCTTTCCTTCCTCTGTGTTTCACTAAGTCTCTCTCTCTCTCTCTCTCTCACACACACACACACACACACACACACAAGCTTCCAGCACTGGGGATATTGGGCTGGTTTGCATGATCAAACAAGCCACTGTGGCTTAAATAAGCCACGGTGGCTTGTTTTAATCCCCGGCACGTGCCAGGTGCTATTTCCCTAAAACAGGCCGTGGGTTATTTGAGGGTTGTTTCCACCTCAAACAAGCCATACTGCCTGGGTTCAGATGATACAACAAACTGCACCCAGGTGGTTAATCAGGGAAATGGTGCTTGGTATGTGCTGGCACATGCTGGTGATTAAAAGCCACTGTGGTTTGTTTTGAAACTCACTGGGTGACTTTGGGCCAGTCACTCACTTTCAGCCTAACCTACCTCACAGGGTTGTTGTGAGGATAAAATGGAGAGGAGGAGAAAGATTATGTAAGCCGCCTTGAGTTCCTTGCAGGAAAAAAGGTGGGGTATAAATATAATAAATAAATAATAAATAAATAAATTGAGCAAACCGGGCAAATTGCATTAATTCGGTCCAACAACACACTGTGGATCAAGGAACTGGTTTTATTAAATTTCTTCAATCTTGGAACATTATATGCTGTTCTATTAATTTTTATGAGGCAGGGTTAGGGTTCTCAGAATGACTACCAGTGATCACTCAATGGCTTCTGCCCTTGCAAGAATTGAAGTTCTGGGCTTCTTACACACCTGATGTGGCATCTTTGCCTCTAATGCAGTTGGCTGCTCCATTTAGCATCCTTCTACTTCTACTATACTGGGATCTCTTTCTTTCCAGCTTGCTTATTCCCAGGGATGGGGACTCGGAATCCAGGACTCGACTCGTGAGTCGGACTGAGTCCCCCCTCTGACTCGAGTCAGACTCGAGTCCCAATATTTTTAATGGGACTCGAGACTCAACTCGGGACTCGAGACCAAGGACTCGTGTTCCAAAATTGTGTTCCTCAAATGCAATATGGATAGGTTTTAGGAAGTACAGCAAGTTTATTTTTTAAAATCATTTTCCTAAAATGCAACCTTTCAGACATTTTGGGTTTGGCTGCCTCTGCCTGCCTGTTTGGGGTTTCCAGCCTCCTCTGCCTGCCTGGTCTCTTCTTAACCAGTTCCACAGTTTGAATTGTCCAAGACAAAGGCCTCTGCCTGCCTGTTTGGGGGTTCCCTGCCTCTTCTGCCTGTCTGGTTATTTTGGGTTTGTCTGCCTGGTCTGTTCTTGCCAAAATCAGTTGCAGAGTTTTGAAATAAAAAGGCACACATGTGCCTAGAATTTATTTATTCCACACATCTGAAATAGCCTTATTTTATTGGGAAAAACCCCCATTGATTTTAATAGGGACTCGTGGAGTCAGCTTTGGGAGTGACTCGTGAGTCACCATTTTGGACCAAGGACTCGGACTCGAGACTTGGGTCCAAAGACTCGTGACTCAACTCGTGACTCGAAACCAAGGACTCTTCAACATCCCTGCTTATTCCTGTGCCTTTCTTATTACCAGGGAAACAGAACTGGCTTATTCATGGAGTTAGTGTTAGAGTGAATTTCATAGATTTCATAGATCATAGAGTTGGAAGGAGCCTACAAGGCTATCGAGTCCAACCCCCTGCTCAATGCAGGAAACTAGAGGAGGGGTCTCCCATCCAAGTAATAACCAGGCCTGACCCTGCTTAGCTTTCCACACTCAGAAACTAGCTAGGTGAAACTAAAGAAGTGCTCATCTATGCTCTCTGAAACACAAGAAAGGATTTTCTGGATTGAAGGAAAACATAGATTCCAAATTATCTTTGGCATGGCATGCCATTAAATCCCATGGAAGGGGCATTTGACTTTCTCGCTAGCCCTCTTCAGTCTTTTTTTCTAAACATATGAGAGGGTGTGTGCTAGCCCCACCGCCTCTGTGATCATTTCCATCACCGTTTACACTTAAGAGGGTTACTTCCTGAAAAGTAGGTCCTTCTCCATCTGTGGAGGGTCTCTAAAGAGATTTCTAATGCTGGAAAATCCTCCCCCTCCTCATGCGTTTAGTAAACACAGATCAGGAACATCTGAAGAGGACTACTATCACACTCTAAATGCCATGTTCACTTCATATTAAACAAATGATTATGACCATAATCCAGCACAGAGTCCAGCACACTGAGGTTGCAATGTAAGACTCATTAAACATAGCAGGACAAATATGCCTGGGAGTACGCCCCATTGAACTCAGACTTACTTCTGAGTAAACATGCATAGGCTTACACTACTATAGTGGAATCCTATGCCAATGTACTTATTAAGTTAATGGGAATTACTACCAGGTAAATAGGGTTGCAGCCATAAGCCCACTAAAATAAATGGGTTTAGGCATGGGGTTAACTCTATGCTGGATTATGGCCAATGTATTTTATTTTCTAAAAATGTTAAAGGTATGGGTGGATCTTCGGCTGCTTGGCATTATGTCTCTGATAAGAAAAAAGAGTTACTCTTTCACAGAATAATCAAATGAATTCAGCAATGCCCTGTGTAATTAAAAAAATCCCATTCATTCCCTTATCCTTTTTTAATAGAGGATATGGGCATTTTGCCATGAGTGATGTTAAGGACACGTTTTAGCCTCTCTCAGGCTCACAACAAGAGACATGATGTAGGATATATGTGCATTGTCTCCCTTCATCATTTCAGGTTGCTCAAATTTGATCAGAGCAGCAACAGGGAGAGGACCTAACTTTTCCCTCAAGCATCACTTTTCCAGTCAAAATTGCCCTCCAAGCAACTTTCCCACATGAGTGGGGAAACATACTGGGTGCATGCATTGTTGTTGTTTTTTCCCTGCAAGGAGAAAAGAGCTTGAGGGGGAGTAAGTCTTAGCACACTCATAGACAAAGGGTTAAGTACCACTTCCACCTATTGCTGCTGCACTCAACTTTTTTTTGGGGGGGGGCACACATTAAAATAATGTCAGGACATACTTCATGTGTCTCCCACATCACATCTAATTCAGCTTTCATCGCATATGTGTGCACTGTGCTGTGGCATATCATGTTCCTGAAATTCATTATAAATTGAGTTCAGGGTCCATCTGGAAGGTGGCTTTACATTTACATTTGCCCATTGATTGCAAATAGATGTGATCTTGAGCTTGAATATTAGTGCTGTTACTGAAAACAAAGCTTCAGGGTTAGAGTGTTGGACTGGGACCCAGGAGATCTGGGTTCTAGTCCCCAGTTGGCCATACAGCTCACTGGGTGACTTTGGGCCAGTCACTGACTCTCAGCCTAACCTACCTCACAGGGTTCTTGTGAGGATAAAAGGGAAACGAGGATTATGTAAGCCACCTTGGGTTCCTTGCAGGAAAAAAAGGCGGGATAGAAGTATAATAAATAAATAAATAAATACTTTCCTATCCTCATGGTTGTGGTTTCTTCTGAAACCAAAGGTGGTGTGATGGCAATTAGAAGTATGAAATGGCTACCATATGCACCTTCATGATATGGGTGCTTGTGGTTTCATTGCAGACATGCATGGGATTGAAACACTGTGTGTCACCAATGAAAATTCCTCATGCACCCTGTATTATATAATACACACATCTTATAAGATTGTACTGCTCGCTTACATACAAAATTCTGTCTCTGTATGAGCCCTGATCTAGCATTTTGGCTTTGTGGCTGCACCTCATCTTAAGTTGGTTCACAACTGAGCATTTGCTGTGGTACTTCATTGTGACAGTCCCACTCTCTAATCACTAATCTTTATTCTTAGCTCCTCAATTTCAATAAAAAATTAAAAAATCACCAGTTGCTGTTAAGGAATGCCCTGTTGAGCAACATAAGTGTACTGCTTCCTTTCTTCTTTCTTTCCATCTTTAAAAATAGGGTTTAAATGGATGTTTAATGTGATCATATTTTATCATTTTTATGGAAGGTACCCATGTACTGACTGGTGGGGTGGAGAGAATGCAATATATAAAAAACTATTACATTGTTACAATACTAAAAGAATGCTTAATAATCCATGTTAAAATCAATAGCATCCTAAAATCTCATTTTCCTTTCTCCCACCCCTTGGTTCTGCTTCACATTTTGTGTGAGTACAATTTCAACAGATCACACTATCTCCTCCTCCTCCTCCTCCTCCTCCTCCTCCTCCTCCTCCTCCTCCTCCTCTTCTTCTTCCAGGTAAGGGAGCAAAAAATATATCAATGTATGATCAATTCTTCAAAAATTCATCTAAGATTGCAGCTCCATGCATGTTATGCTTGCTTATTAAAAAGTAAGTCCCACTGTGTTCAATGAAGCCTACTCCACTTGTAGGATTGCAGCCTAAAAGTGGAAAATTGACTTTTGAGTATCAAATTAAGATGCTGCAAGGATCCATTAAATCTTGGCACATGTTTCTTTTCAATTTTGCAGGAGATAACTCCACAGCTATTAAACATAAAACGGTACTTGCTTTACATGATACTATGTTTTCCCTTTTAAATATGTACAAAACCCTCTTCAACCATTGATTGATCATTCAATAGATGGCAATCACCTGGGGCAGATTGGAATGTACCTCCCATTCTCTGAGCTTTATAATCTGCTAATTGTTTGAATTCTGTCTACATACAACATGTGTAGTGACATTTTAACTTAAAAGACTGATTTCAAATAATAAATTAAGGCTACAATCCTATACTCCCTGGGAGTAAGCCTCACTGAACTCAATGGGACTTATTTCAGAGTAGATACATACAGGATCACACTGTAAAAGATTTACGATTTTCTTTTCCCTTCAGCTTAATATGAGTCAGGACTCAGGAGAATGTGCAATTCAAACTAGCCACAGATGTATATGCTAAGTTATTGCAATCTTTTCCTGCATAATTATAGCAGCTAAGAGATGGGGAAGGAATCTGTGCACACCAGTGTTGGCTACTAGAAGACTCTGTGCGGGCATGTATCTGCAACACAAAATCCAGGCCCTCCTCTATCCAGGGCTGACCCATGAGTTTGTGGGACCAAAGGCAGATGTGATGTCGGATGGCTTGCTGCTGCCCTTATAAAACCCACACATATGTGATCAGAGTGGCAGGGGCAGGGCCAGAACAAATGGTATGTACGATTTAAACCAGCCCCCACTGCTTTATTTAAAGTCAATTTTCCACTTTTGGACTTTTAGTCCAAGTCAAATTGCCTCCATTACCCCTTCCCCAACAAGCATCCCAACCTCTACCCACCTGCTTTTTGTTCTCTACCTAGTGGTTCAGGTAAGTGCATCACATGGACCCTCCCTGTCCTCTTGGTTGCTACTTACATATAATGGCTGAAAATACTGCCTGTGTTTGGGTGTACTGCTGCTCCATTCATATGTAGGTGCCTCTAAACGCTGTCCTCCTCTCTCTGCAAAATGCATCCTAAAGATCTTTCTCCATAACATGGAGCATTGTTCACATTATCTTTTTTAAAAATATATATATATTCAGTGACAGTTCAGTCGGGATAGATAGACAGGTCGATAGCATCTATAAACATAAAGGTGCATTTTCCTTATTCTTAAAAAAATCCTTTGTCTCATTCTCACATGATCAATAAGAAATTTAAGAAGATATGAACAATTAACATAGAAAGTGCTGAAGTTGGAAAAAAAAGTTTAAGAACCAGCAATGATATTATTGTAAAGGAAATTCCCAGGTTAGATAGCAGCTTTGGGATGCCTCTTGTCCTTCAAATTAAATCCAGTTATTTGGACAAACAGTAGCCCTGGGATGAACCAAGTATGTTGAACAAACTGTATCTGTAGTTACTGAGTAGACCACATCACAATGTTCTATTGATTTTGACTGAGACTGGAGGACAAAATGTTGTACTATATGTTTTTTAAGGGTGAATCAGCAAATAAATCAGTCATAGGAAACCTTTGTACTTAAGGTATCAGTAAATTGATCCAGATTTTCTTTGCATATACCCTGTTAGGTTCCCTTAGAGTTTATGTTATTTTTCAGGAAGTAGAGCAAGCAATGGCATTTTGCAAAGTATTCCTAGGAGACTATACAATATTATATTTATTGTATCTATGGTACAGTATGACTGATAGCCATCCACACTCGGCTTCCTTTTCAAATTTGACTTCCTGCCTATAATAGTCACTTGGCAGCCTAAGGGACAACCCTTTCCATATCACAATAGCATTTAGGCTTTCAGCCTCTACAAGATACTAGCTAAACAAATATTACATATTAAACTCTTCAGTCAAATAAGACCTGCAAATCACAGCCAAGACTGATGAGAAGAAAAAAACGCTGAGATCAGATTCAATTCAGATTTGACATATAAATCTTTACCCTCAATTAGATTATCAGACTTTGTTACAACAACTTACCACATTAGAAAGTGGGTCCATCATGTTAGTTACCTACACAGGACCGGTGCAGGGCAGTTTGGTGCCCTAGGCTAAATTATATTTAGCGCCCCCCCTCTCGTGCTGTGGGGGGGGCTCCGGAAAGCAGCCCTGCTCTGCAACCTCCCGCCGCCGCCGCCGCCGCCACCGCCACCGGACCCCCCCCCGCACGCTGCCGCTGCCGCTCCCCACCTACCTTCCCACGCCTCCTCCGAAAAGGGACCCCCGCGCTCTGTTTTTGGCCGGGGGAAACCAGAGCAACAGGGCTGTTTAAGCCCTGTTGCCCTGGTTCCTCCCACCAAAACAGAGCGCGGGCGGGGCTCCGGAAACAGTGCGGAGAAGGTAGGTGCCGGGGGGGGGAGGTGGCGCGGAGGCGAGGCGAGGTGAGGCGAGGTGGGGGGAGGCGGCGCTGGGGGGGAGGCGGCGCAGAGGTGAGGCGAGGCGAGGTGGGGGGGAGGCGGCGCGTAGGCGAGGCAAGGTGGGGGGGAGGCACCCAGGCTCGGCCCCACCACTACTCCGGGCGCAATCCCCCGCACTGACCTGGCTTTCTCGGTGAGGCGGGTGGGCGGGCAAGGCAGGAGCGCGCCGGCAGCGAAGAGGAGCGCAGCGTTCTGCGCCCTCTTCCGCTACGCACCCTAGGCAACAGCCTAGTTGGCCTAGCGGTAGCGCCGGCCCTGCACCTACAGATCTAGATGAATTTACATTCTTGATAGGTAATATCTTCCATTATTCTCATTTGGTCTCACCATAGATTTAGTCAAACTTTCAGTGAACTCCATTAAAGGCATTCAAGTTCAATAAGAGGTACATCAGACACATATTTGTAAGCAAAGGCCCATTCACATGGCCCTTTGGACCTATACAGGCTTCAAGTTCTATGGTTAATATATGAGAACCTACTCCTGTGAGCCAATCCACGGCCAAATTATTTCTAAACATAACCTGAAAATGACAGTGCACACAATCAATTAAGACAGAAGATTTGTGAATGCAAAACACCTATCAAACTTTGTTGTTAATGGATGTTGTCTCCCAACTATTGAATGTATGATGTACTCATTGCACTGGAAGAGACATGAAGTTGATTTTCAAAGTTCTTGAAACAACTTTGATTTACCCCCTCAAAGGGATGAAGATGTGAATTGAGTTTTGTTAAACAGGAATAAAACAGGCATACAGTGGTGCAGTGAAAGCAGGAGTGACATCCCTTCTCTTCTTTCATGTTGTAGTTTGGGGTTTCACTCTCTAGCCAGAGATTTAAAAATTTGGTTCACAATAACATATGCTAACCTATGAAGGAATGGGGGAGAAATTGGTTTAGCATACTTTTGAAGAGTAGAAAAGATAGAAAAGTTTAGTTTATATACTTTGGTTTTAAGGTAGCTTTACCAGAGAGTAACCAAAAGGCCTGACTTATTTTCCAAATTCGTCCCGATGAGCACTGAGGAGAGGCAAATGGACAGCCATCCTCCAGAAATAGATGCAACCAAAACAAGTGTATGGGGGGTGTCTCCTTCTCTTGTCTATCTTCTTTGCCTGTGATCTGGCACTCCCACTTCTTTTTTTAAAATTGCCAACCCCTGTTATGCAGTGATCTTCTGGACAAACACAGAAATACCCACAAGGAAACAAAGTCAACATAATTCATCTTGTCTTCATACCATCTGACTGCAAATCTCTCTAAATCAACCTTCCCCAACGTGGTGCCCTTCAAATGTGTTGGAGTACAACTCCCAGCATGCCCCCGTCAGCTGTGCTGGCTGGGGCATACTGGGAGTTGTACTCCGACACACCTGGAAAGCACCAGGTTGGTGAAGGCTGACCTAAATTAATCTCAGTAACTTTTAAGAACAGTAATCCACTTCACAATGCAATACATAAAACAGACTGCCAAATAACATTTCTGCAATAGTACTGAATATTTTATACGCACCCCAAATCAAATTAATAACAAATGATTTTTTTCTAATAAATTAAATAGTTAATGCAGTGAATGGAAATGAATGCTTATTCTTTGGCATTGCTCACATATTCTGCTCAGAAGTTTTCATTTTAAAACTTTGGAGTGGTATGGATTCCGTTGCAGAACTGTAGTACTGTTGGCTTTTTTAGTAGTTAGCTTGATGCTATGGGTCATATTCAACTACAAGGGTTCAATAACCCACTGCCCAGACAAAACTAGCTACATAGGGAACTTTCTTCTGTAGTCTGGCATTGCCAACTAATATGCCTGATTTGTGCAAGGTCTACACTGTGCCAATCTTTGTGATGCCTATGGATCAGGTAGTCCACAGGAAGTTGTCACACATGCAACCCAGATTGGTTTGCTTGCTAAATGATTAGCCAACCTGGCCTAGTCAGTTCCTATTCCTAGACAGGCCCCAAATTTTTATACAGGTGACATATTGTCCAGCTTTACTCAGGTGTGAACATAACAGGCCTATGGCTTATGCTGGCTCAGCTTGTCTGAGTGTGGAAAGCTAAGCAGGGTCAGGCCTGGTTATTACTTGGATGGGAGACCCCTCCACTAGTTTCCAGCATTGAGCAGGGGGTTGGACTCGATGGCCTTGTAGGCCCCTTCCAACTCTATGATCTATGAATTTCATTTCTTGAATCTGAATTCTGTCACATGCAGGGAGCATGGTGTGGAGTCAGTCAGTCCTCCAGCCTCACATTTTCTCTTGCTTAGGCTTTTTTTTTTTTTTTTAATTATTAGTCTGAGCTTGTCCTCCCCTGATTGACTGTTCACATGCGCTTCCTTGTATAGCCTCATTGAGGACATTTTAAAAGGCAATGAATGCCCTTTGCCAGTTGTGACTAATTTCTTTGTAGAAAGGTGGGACTCGCATCTTCTGCGGAGTTCATTTTTCTCTCTCCCCCTAGTAGTCAGGTGTCTTCCAGATAACTAGGTGAAGTACAAGGTTTCCCTGGGGTGTCCCACATTCCAGATAGTATGGTTACATTTCAAAACCTACTGAAAATGGCTCAGTCTTTCAAATGGCTTGAAGCAAAATGACACTTGGAACAAGAGAACTTCACCACCATTCCTCGTTGGTGTGAGAGCCCTGTGCGTACCTACCCTTATTCCAATTCTCAGACCAGGAGCACCATTTAAGGATAAAGTAGGGAGAGCAAAAAGATTACAGTGGGGTGGGCGGATAGGTTCTTAACAAGGTTCAAAGTATAATGTTATTTATAAAGCACCTCAAACGTTAGATGCTATGTAGGGCAGCATTTCAATAGATTAAAAAATAAATTGGGGGGGGGGAAACTGGCAATCTAGTATATTTAAGAGCATTTGTTGTGGCATATTAAGCAGTGATGGGCAAAACATATCCATCTCAATATGGACAGATTTTTAAAAAGCCTTTCTGGCAAATTCTCTGCGGAAAGAATAGCTGGGTTTAAACCTGAAAAGACCCAGCCAGACGGGGGAGCTCTTTCACCATTGCTGGTCTTCTTACCTGCTGATTTCCCTCCTTTTTTCACATTTCCAAAACTTACAGGATGCAGGGGAAGACAAAAGGGAAAACAGCAGATAAGAAGTCTTGCAAATATAAACGGCTATACCCAAGTTTCCAGTTCTCTGCAGTGAAGGCTACTGGACTTGCACAAATGTTCCAGTGTTGATGTGAGCTCCGGGAATTGTAGGTTTTTTTGTAGGCCAATAAGTTAGGAAGTATAAAAAAAACATTCCAGAGTTTACTTCAGTAATGAATGAACAGCTTAGAAACAACTGTCCGTTTTAACCCTCATCCTGAGTTTTTATGAAACCTAGTGTTCATCACATAGTGGGGTTCTAAAAAGCCATGGCTTATCGTGTTGTGTGAACCCAGTCATTATGTTCCTTCTAAGTTTCAAAACAAGGCTTCTGATTTTAGGACATATGCTCATATGTGGTGGAGTTGTAAAAATGTACTGGTTTTTTTGGCGAGAGGTTTTTACAGAAATATCGGAAATTATTGGTATTAATTTAGAGGTCTGTCCAAAACTAACATTGTTATCAATACGGAGAAACTTATTTGCAACCAAAATAGGAAGGAATTAATTGTAAACTTGTTAACTGCGGCTAGGCTAATGATAGCGAGGAAATGGAAAGTACAACATGTTTTCCTAATAACTGACTGGTATAAGGAAGTTTGGGATATAGCCCTAAATGATCAATTAACTTGTAATATCAAATGCAAAAAAGGACAGTTAAAGAATAATAATTTTATGGATATATGGAATCAATTATTAGACTATGTATTAATAAAGGGGAAAGGGAGCATGCCTTGTCAGGATATGTTATATTTTTGGAATTTGGAATTCATTTGATCAAGGGGATGGAAGTATATAAATTGGTCCCTTGGAGGGTGGGGGGGTGTACTTTATGATTTATTGGAAGTTGTTTATGTTATATTTTTGTGTTATTCTTGTAGAAAAAAAAATAAATTGATTGATTTTGATTTTTTTTTTAAAAAAAAGACTGACGCGCCTTACCTGCCCGCTGCTTGTCCCACTGCTCCATGCTGCGCCGGCAGCGCGGGGTCCCGTCGCGTCATTTCTGGCTGCCAGGATGTGATGGGACAGGACCCCACGCTACATTTTTAGCACAAAACCCAGGGCAACCTAGCTTAAAACGGCCGTGATTTGCTATTCATAGCCGTTTTAAACTGGGTTGCCCTGGTTTTTATGCTAAAAACATAGTGCGGGGTCCCGTCGCGTCACTTCCTGGAAGCCAGAAGTGACATGACGGGACCCCACGCTGCTGTTGAGGTGGATCGAGCGGCGCAGGGATTCGGGCCTTCGGGGGGGACTTGTTGAGAAAAGGCGAGCACCCCCCAAGGTAGGTAACACACCCCTATTGTTATGTATAATTCCGGAGAATTTTGTTCCCTGGGCATGTTTGGTTTATAGAAAGAAAGGCAGTTGGGTGAAATCTGGTAATATTTTTTTACTAAACAGCTTTAGACAATGTCCTAATAGTATTTGCTGGCAGGTCTTATGTGTAAATTACAGAACAAAATGTGACCCTGGGGAAGGAACACACCCCAGCTGGCAGGATGAGTTAATCTTAGGCATGATTTTCTCCTTTTTTCACAACTTGATAAGTTTGTGAAACTGTTGTGGGGGGCTGGCAGTTATGAGCCATGACTAGTCAAGTTGAAAGTTGAGGCTCAGGGAGTTCCAGAGTGGTGGAGTTCATCTCTGAACCCATCCCCAATATCCAAAATTATTCTCCATCAGATGCATAGGAACTCATGAAGAAGAATTACATGCGTTCTGGAAGACATAGAAAGGTGACTTGGCTTCCTTGGGTGCCATTTTTTGGTGGAAAGGTGAGATAGATAAAATACATACATACATACATACATGACTCACTCCCACTCCTTAAATGGAGTTCCTGGCTAGAACTATCACAATGCAATATCTGAGCTGCTGTCCATTTCTGCATTTTAATGAAGGAATGAAGGATTCATCACGGGCAGATTCTACTAAAGTCTGCTTCTGATTTCACAGAAATGTTGGATTTACACATTTCTCCAAACACATTGACCATATCTTTGCTGTAATGTTGGAAAGGAAGACACATGCATGCAAACACATAGTGTCACCCTTCAAACATTCCACTGTATAGAAACATAACTTGTCTTTCCCAGTATCTTGCAAAGTGTCCTTAAAGTGGAACATTCTCAACTAGTGTCTTTTCATCTGGGGATTTAGTATTCAAGACTTTCTTTTTCCACTCGTCTGGATCTGACAAAGGTAAGATCAGTTAGATAGACTTTATTTCTTCAATAATTCCCTGTTGTTGAACATTGCTCCCTAGAAGTTTTCAGTACCTTGATTGTTTTTCTTAGCTCATCATGCTTGGTCATATTTTAATTAAACAACTTCCATATTAGTGGCTGTGTTTTCATATAACCAAAATATAGACTTTTGTAGAGGGTGTTAATCCTATATCAGCATTAATAAACAATTAGCTAGAGCAAAATGTTTGATATTATATAATCAGCCTTGTAAAATCTGAACCCTTTCTTGATGGCCTCCTTTCAATCTGGAAGACACCACCCAAATCAGATAGAATAAATGAAACTTTACCTTACAGTTAATTACCTTTATTTGCAGGAGAAGGCCACATTCTAACACATAGTTAAGGTTAGTACTAGGCCGAAGTATTTGGCCCAGTGATTTTCAGTACTTTCCGGGGGAAAATTGCTGATTAAGTCAACCTTCCGGGGTGTGAAATTGAAGATCTTTCAAATATGGGTGGTTGTGACCTTTAAAGGTGAGGTGGACAAGGTTTCTTCTTTTTTACAAGGGAAAAAAAAAAGCTTTGCTGGCTGCCACTTCAGGCAGTGTCTTTATTGCCTTCAGCCACTCAGCAGCCTTCCCTTTGAAACCTGGAACAGAATGCCCAATGGGAACAACACTACATCATGATGTGGCATCATTGTCAGGGGCATTCTTGTGGGGAAATGATGGCATCCCATGGGGTATTCTGCCCAGATTTCAAGTTAAGCTCACAACACCCCAAAGTTATTTGATTTAACCTCCCTAAAGTTGCTGATACTCCTCCCCTTTCATAGTGAATGGTCCCACAAAAGGGTGGGGTATTTGGCCCAGCTTGAGGTAAGGCCCATTCTCATATGCTGGTATCACAGGAACTGTTGCAGCATGGCTTCTTCATCCACTGCTTTGGTAATGTAAAAAGCTCTGGGGCATGGGGGAGGAGCCTCATACTTGCAGGGCAACACTCGTGTAGGGAAGAGCCACAGCCTAGGGATCTTCACATTATCTGAAGAGGCTGGGATGGTCTCATGCTGCAGCAGGTCCCACACCATCAATATAATATGAAAAGAGTCCACTAAATGCACTTAAGCCTGTAGCACTCTATTGATTTTGACCACTATCTTTCAGACACGGTATGCTTATTTTAATGTTGGCAAAAAGTAAATCTATGGCCAATTCTCAATTAAAATTCAAAATGTTTTAACAATAACTCTTGTTGTAAAGTTTTCCTTTTTGGCGGGGAAAGATGCAGGGGGAAAGGGTAATGTAAAAATTTGAACCACCTTTTGACATTTTAAAGCCACACTAAAAATGAGTTTTGTCCAAGTACAGAAAAAAAACCAACAATATTTTATTTATAATCTTATTTTAGTGTTTGAACTACAAATCCTGGTTCTAGAATTGTTTAAAAGATCATGGGTTTGATAGATGCTCACATGAAAATTAATTTCTTGGATTTCGCGTCCCCCCCCTTCTTCCACAGAATGGTCCCTTCAGGAGATACAGAACAGGTAATTATGTGAAAAAATTAAAAATAAAATATTTTGTTATTTTTTGTTGTTCCTTGATTGTTCTTATGAATCTACTGCTAACATCCATTTCCCTGTTGAACCATTTCAAAAAGGGCATGAGAAGAAAATGAAATGAAAAAAGACAAAATAGACCGAATCTCACCACTAGAATTCACCATAAAAATTCCCAAAGCGTTAACAGAATTCTTACAAAAATTCCTAGACCAGTTCTTTAGAGAATCAACTTGTTCTATGAAAAATATGGCAAATGGGACTGGGAGAGGGGAAGAAGAAAGGGAAGGGAAAGAAGTAGGGCAAATAAGTGCAGCAAAAAGAGGTTCTGAGGAATACACATAATTTTGTCTGCTTTCGCTCACAATAGAATTTTTAATAAATAAATTTCTTTTTTTGTAAAGACACTTTTTTTGAAACAGTAGATTTAGCCCAGTCATTTGTGTCATTTTTTTAATAAACTGTCTTTTTGTTTTAAATTCCCCCTTAAATTTGTAAATGTTTTAGATCTGAGTCTCTTGCACATTGTCTTTAGAGTTCATTCGGATCAATAATGGTTCATGCACTGAACTGTGTATTGAATTTATTGTGTTAACAGTTGTTGTGTGGTTGAAAGGAGACTTATATGAGTTATAGTGATTTAAGTGCTCATGCTCTATTGCTGGCATGGGCAAATGACTTTCTATAGGTGTATCACCTGTAAGCTCATCATCCACATTAATGATCTCTACTGTTCGCGTTGGCGCATGATGGTTTTGCCGGTGATGTTGTTTTCTCATTTTGTAGAAAATGACCAACATCACTGCAGCCATAAGAGTGATTGCCACAAAACAACCAATTATGATTTTGGTAGTCTTCATAACCTCATCTATTCCTGGTATCCCATTGCTTGGATCTGTCACAGGGATGGTGAATGTTTTTTCCGTTGACCTTGTGCTCTGTGGTGTGAGAGAGGTTGTCGCATTGGTGGTGTCCCATTCAATGAATGGTGTGGGCCAAACCTGCTCTGTGGTCCGCGCCTCATCCTGAGAAGGTTCCACAGTTTCTACTGTGATGGTTGAAAAATAAGTAATACACTCCTGTGCGGTTACATTGAGTGTTGCAGAAGCTGTGGTATTCCCAACAGAGTTACTCACCAAGCACGTATACAAGCCCGTGTCTTGTGCAGTCACCCTCGTAAAATTTAATGTGCCATCACTGAGCACAGAAATCCGAACCCTATAAGCCCCGTGTGTTATAACAGACCCATTTGGAGTAATCCAAGATATAGAGGTCAGGGATGTTGATGCTCGGCATTTCAGCTCCGCAGCCATGCCTTCAGTGACGTTGAGGTCTGTTGGTGGCTCCACAATCACGGGAGCGTAGCACGTGAAGTAATTCAGGTCCAGCTCACCGATGTACCTTCCTTTCAAGCTGGGAGGCAGTGTTGCAACGGGCACAGCATGCAGTATTGGAGGGCGCTTTGTCTTTAATCCACCAGCTGAGCCACAAGATGTCACA
The DNA here is from genome assembly GCA_021292165.1 of Shinisaurus crocodilurus. Lineage (NCBI taxonomy): Eukaryota > Metazoa > Chordata > Lepidosauria > Squamata > Shinisauridae > Shinisaurus > Shinisaurus crocodilurus. Next base: position 235,752,466 of record CM037876.1, read on the forward strand.
GTTGCAGTTCCAAGGGTTGTGATGCAGGTGGATTCTTTCTAGACGGAGAGGTGTGAAGAGGTCATGAGGCAGTAGTGTTAGATTGTTGTGGGCCAGATTGATCTCTACTAGTGACTGAAGGTTATCAAAAGCATTCCTTTCAATCACTTGAATCTGGGATTGAATCAGCCACAATTTTTGAAGGTGCATTAACCCTTGAAAGGACCCTGGCTTGATAGCAGTTAAGTGGTTCCCAGAAAGATCTAGCTCATCCAGTTTTACCAGTGGTGTGAGGTTAGGAATCTCCCGAAGGTTGCACATAGCAAGGTTCAAATACCTCAAGTTGGACAGACCTTCGAAGGCACCTTCTGAGATATATGAAAGCCTTTTTAATTCCCCCAAATCCAACCTTCGTAGGGAAGGGATTCTGTTAAAAGCATAAGAAGGAATACTCTCAATGGGGTTGTTTCGCAACCAAAGTTCCTTCAGTTTTGACAAGTACACAAAAGCCCCATTCGGAATGGTGCTAAGACGATTGTCAAATAGTTCCAAAGTATTGAGATTAGCCAGACCATTGAAGGCCCCTATTTCAATTGTTCTAATGTGATTCCTGCTCAGTTGCAAGACTTCTAGATGCCTCAGGTGTTTGAAGCTATTCACCTTAATGATTTGGATCTGGTTCTCATGGAGATTCAGTAACCGTGTATTGGTGGAAATGGCATCAGGGACCTCTCTTAGGTTTTTCCTCACACAAATTACTTTGCTAAACTGATTGCTACAGGAACAGACAGAGGGGCAAGTCTGAGCTCTGACCAAACCAGCGACCACAAGAAGTTGAAGAGCCAGTAGCACCACAAGCAAGGGGTCAAATAGGGCCCTGTTAAACCTAGGACCTATCATTATCTGCTGTGGATGTAAGGTCATCTTGTTCAACATTCATAATTTATTTGGTGTTGGTCCTTCAGGAGTTCCAATAGTCTGAAACAAAAGAGAAATAACAAAGAAAACATTATATTAGCTCAAAATATGAAATTGTTCTTTATTTCACACCTAGAATTTCCTAGCTATTTTTTTTTCCTAAAAGAATTTCATAAACAATCAATGCATACAATTTGCCACACTACAAATGACAAACTGGCTACACACCTGGGGAATGGTTGTTAACGTAATTGAGGCTTAAAAGTATCCCTCAATCCTTTCAGTTGTCTGTTTAACTATGTGAAAGATCTAGTCAAGAGAAAATAAGGTATAAAACTGAATATAATTCTGCTAGAATAGTCTTTGCCTAGCTACTGTAAATCATAAATTGTTTCAGCTAAGAAAAAACAGACAAAAAAGAGAGCATTATTTATAAGCTTACTGCTTATAGAAATAGAACTAATCTGAAACATAATCTAAGACTCCAGAATTAAACTATTTGTCTAAAGAAAACATTGGATTATCCGAATACCATTTAAATATATATTATAAATATGAATTGTAAATAATTTAGGGTGTAATCCTATGGGCAGTAGATGCTGTCTGGACAGCCATAGGAAAAGTCGGAGCCCCAGCTGGGACACTGACCTCAGAGTGCCCTCCCTCCACCTTTGCAGTTCTTTTTGCGCCAATTGCGGCTCTGAAGACAGAAGACCAACTTCAGAGCTGGATCTGGGGGGTGGGGAAGGGAGGGGAGGGGAAGACAGAGGCACTGCCATCCTACGAGGAATCCTGATGGTGCCTTTGGCTCCTCTCTTTGCAAGCTGGTGTAAAACACTTAGACAGTCAAAAATGGCCATCTAAGTGTTTTGGAGCCAGTAGCACCACAAGCAAGGGGTCAAATAGGGCCCTGTTAAACCTAGGACCTATCATTATCTGCTGTGGATGTAAGGTCATCTTGTTCAACATTCATTTGGAGGGTGAGAGAAGCACGGAAGCAATCGTTGCCTCCACACTCTTCCCACCTTCCATTGGATGCCCGTAATCATCCAAGTTCGGAGGGTTACGAGCAACTACATTAGAAAAGTCAACATTAAATGTCTGGATAATTCAACACTGTTGTTGTTATGAAGTTATTTAAAGAAGAACTTCCATGCAAATGTGTGTGGTAATGATCTTGGATTTCATTCTCACAGTCCATGTTTGATTCTTAGTTATGACACTAGTTAAAAGCCAGCATCAGGTCTACCAAAGCTTCTAAAAATAAAGATGGGGACCCACAGAATCAACCTTCAGATCAGGGAAGAACCACTGAGATGAACACATTTCAAAACTTAGTATTCTTCATCAAGGAACTGGTGTCTGAAATATGGCAAGTACTCAAGACTTTAGCTTGGTCACATAGAGCAGCTTACCATGTGGATCACTACTACTTTGGAGATAATCTCCATGCCCACCTCAGACTGTATATCTCCATGTGTGTGCTTCTGCATGTGTGCATGTGTATGTGATTATAGGAAAACAAGTGTGCCGCATGTAAAATACAAAGCATGGCACAAGTGAATTGTGGTGAAACCATGGTTCATATATACTTCCTCCATGTGCTGGAGTGATTTTGCAACTAAGCCACTAAGGGTGCAATCCTATGCATGTTTAGACAGAAAAAAGTCCTACAACTCCCAGCATGCCCCAGACAGCATAGCTGTAGGGTTTTGTCTGTCTAAACAAGCATAGGATTGCACCCTAAGCCTGGAAGTAGGCAACAGTACAGTGCTCAAGAGGCATACATGAGTGTAGGCCTGAGTCTACATGGCCACCATCTTGTTGGATTTTGACTCTACATCCCATAGTCAGGCCAAGAGATCCCTGCTCTGTTGGCCTTTGCTTCTTTTATTACCTGTGCTGAAGGATGGCCACTGTGGAAAACAATGTGGAACTGAGGAGTGGTTCAAGAAAAGCTTTTACTGCCTGAATACAAATGCTGACAAAATGCTTATTGTTTGCTTATTTCAGGAAAGCAGATAAAAAGAAGTGTCTGCGAACTGCTGAGCTGAGCATCAGCTACACTCCCACCATTAAGCAGACTCATCTGATTTCCTGATACTCTCCTCGCTCCTCGTATTTGGCCATAGCAGCAGAGCAGGTCTCATTAGTAAATGTGTGCTGAACACAAGAATAAAAAATGGCAATTTAAATTACTATATATATATATATATATATATATATATAATCTCCCCCATAGCTGCAGGGTTGGCAATTTCAGTGTTACCTCCAAAAATGTTTCCTTCAGATCTTAGTGTAAGTGAAAAAAAGAGCTTTGGAATCTGCAAATGATCATTACCATTCAAAGTCTCAGTGCTGATTCATTTGTGGTAACTCCTAACACCCCCAGCCCTAGGTAGATTTTCAATCTGCTGCTCACTGCAAGGTCCCTCTGCTGTAGAGATTAATGAAATTTCCTATACATCAGCCAAAAGTGAAGTCTTATAAATTACAGCAAGCTCCAAGCACATTTATAACCCAGCGCACACAGATACATAATACATGCATTTAGTAGAACAAAAATACTATCAGCCAACGGTTTTCCATTTTAAGCTTCAAGTTGTTTCATTTTGTAGTAAAGTGGGGATAGGTGGGGGAGATCTTATGCTTTGTAAAACAGGATGAAAATGTATTATTCTTCACAGAGCAGTCCATTTTTTTAAAAAAGCCCATTTTATAATCAGATAATATATATTTATGAATTTACTTATGCATGTTTGACACTGGCTTACTGCAATAACAGAAAACTATTAAGGCTTTTCTTGGGCATTTTGAAGGCTGTTCTTTTAAGGAAAACTGCATCTACTAGAGGTTAAAGACGGGATTAGAATTTAAAAAAAAGGAAAGCAGCACCAAAATGGGAAAAGAAGAGGAAGTAGGTACTACGAAACTGTTTAAAATGAACCCAACACATTTTGAGTGTAAAACATATTTTCAGGAGCTACTTTCCTTCTCTAATTCTTTTGCAGAGTAATGCCTCATGTGCTATTTCCTAATGCTGATGTCCCCTCTTCTGTTTTGTTTTGTCTTGAAGCACAAGTTCAGCAATGTAGTAAAACATATGCACTAGATCAAATTGTGTGTGTCCAACTTTGTTTTTCCTGGGTCAGGGTATATGTGAAAGCTGCTTTGGACCATTACACCAATCTATTGTCCGGTCCAATGATCACTCCCTTTCAGCAGATGATGCGAACCTCAATTGAAAATGTCTGTTTGAGAGAGGATTGGGAGATATGAAAATCTGTTTGGGCTACATCCAATGTTGCATGAGCAAACTTCCACTCACATAATGGACATTTTCAGTCTTCTTCTCCAGCCAAGTGTGCACCCCAAAGTCTCATCTGGAGAATCCTTCGACCATCCAGAGCAGATGGGGGCACAGGGAGCTGCTGGGGGAGGTAGAGTCAGCTCTGCTGGTGGTTGCCATTCCATAAACAGAAAGACAACAATTGGATTTCACTCTCCACATTGACACCGAATCAACAAGGCTTGAGCTCATCAAGGTTCTCCAAGTTCCACCTTATTCCCATTCCCGAACCTGAGTTTGACTGGGAAAAGTGCACATTTATGTGCACATTTTTTAAAGTGCACCCAACTGCATACTTCCCCCCATTGACTAAAGCATGCATATGTGTATTTTAAAGTGCACAGTTCAAGAGTGCACATTTTTCTAACGAATGCATTTTGCGAATGCAATGAATCACAAGCTCAGGAAGATGTGAATTTTGCCCCCCAAATATGCTTGTGTTCATGTTCAGAGGTGTGAATGGGGCAAGTTCTGATGTTTAATGAACTGAAACAAAACTCTTGTACATCCCTTATGTGTGTAGAAATTCATCATAAAGGAGCTGTGGGCTTTTATATACAAGGCTTTTATTGTGTGCTCACCATTCCTCACTCATGGTTGTCTACTGGTGCTGTAGACGACATCATCCTCCAGTTTCCCACCTGTGTTTTCCAACCACTTTAGCAGCTTGGGGGGGGGGCAGGGAAAATGTGGTCTTTTTTTGTAATTACAAAACAAAGCACAACTCTCCAGCAGTGTACTGCAGAATTCTGCTTTGTTCCTCTGTATCACAGTGCCACCTAGAGGTTATGTAGTGGAAAGTCAGGAAAGAAAGGAAAATGTAGCGATCCAATCTTAATTCTGCAAAGTATCCAGAAGCAGAAGTAGCAGGTTTTCTAGTCTCTTTGTTCATCCACTGTTAACTTTTATACCATCTTTCAGCAGAAGGGCTGTAGTTCAGTAGTATTAGTATATGCATTGCATGCAAAAGTTCCCAAGTTCAAATCTGCAGCATCTCCAGATAGAGCTGTCTGAAATTCTGAAGAGCCATTGCCACTCAGTGTAGATAATACATGTTTGGACTATTGTAATGTGCTCTACGTGGGGCTGCCTTTGAAAACGGTCCAGAGACTTCAATTGGTTCAAAATAGAGCAGCGAGGCTCCTAACGGGGACTGGCCGATAAGAACACATTACGCCAGTCCTCTATGAACTACATTGGTTACCAATTGAAGTCTGGGACCGATTCAAAGTGCTAACATTGACATTTAAAGCCCTAAACAGTTTGGGGCCAGGTTATCTGAAGGAACGCCTCATCCCATACGTGCCTACCCGAGCCCTGAGATCCTCTTTGGAGGTTCTTCTCAGAGAGCCCCCTCCAAAAGAGGCTAGGAGGGTGGCTACTAGGGGAAGGGCCTTCTCAGTTGTGGGCTTGTGGCACCCCATCTCTGGAATCAACTCCCCAAGGAAGTGTGCCTGGCGCCTACTCTTTATTCCTTCAGGCGCCAGGTGAAGACCTTTTTATTACCCAATATTTTAATGGTTAGATTTTTATCCCCATTTTTATTATCACTGCTGTACCTCCGGTCTGATTCATCTGGCTGCTTTGTTTTATTGTATTGTATTATATTGTATTTGTATTTCTATTTTAATGATATTTTTGGTTTTAAGATTGTTTTTATCCTGTTTTTATCCTGTTTTTCTTGTAAACCCCCCAGGGAGCGTTTGGCTGATGGGTGGTAAATAAATATATTAAATAAATAAATAAATAAATAGCTATATGGTCTGACCCAGTATAAGACAGCTTCCTACATTCCTATGCCTCAATTTCCTCCCATGAACATGAGACATTTGTTGAAGGGTCTAGGCCTATCCCAGGACTAACTGTACATGATCTAATAATATGGTCAGGTCCATGACCAGCTTTCATTACTAAAATGAATTTGAAATTGGATTTGATTGGGCACAGCTGTACAACAAGAGCCTAAGTAAAACTCAAACCAGCAGCTTTCAGACATATGTTCAAATACCCCACCTATGTTATTATCACACCAACAATGATAATAAGATCTAAATAATGTGGAATTTATCTGGCTTTTCCAAAAAGTCATTCAATACAATTCAGTTTCTCAGCAGCAGCCATGACTACAGAGTGCTGATAAAGCTGCAAATCACAGCTTCTGGTTGAGCAGAACTGAGATACATTGTAGGAGGCACTGAGTGAACCACTACCCAAATCCTCATTTACAATGCTTAATTTGAGCCAGGGTTTGGCCAGGCTGAACCTCAGAAACTGTTTTGATGGCCATGCTTAACTCTGGGCAATAAGCACCAATAATAAGCAAGACCTTCTTGGCAGAATTCTTTGCTATATTATCAGCAGATTCGTGAGTATATGGTCCAGAGCAATTGCTATGATTGCAGTGGCATTTCCCCCCAGTTGCAACAACCATGAGAATTGCTGCTCATGTGGTGGCCATATCCATGATTGCTGGGGCACATATACATGGTGCAGTGTGTGTGTGTGTGTGTGTGTGTGTGCGTGCGTGCCATCAGAAGGAGAGGAAGCAGTAGTCCATCATGTCTGGATAGAGCTCCAGCAGAGAGTCCCCTCCTTCCTGCTACCAACTGACAGTGCTGAAGCTATCAGAGGGAGAAGCAGAAGCAGCCCTTTTAATGTGCCCCTGACCTGCTGAACTTTGCAGATAAGAATCTAGTACCTGAATTTATTTTTTCCTCCTCCCCCCAATCCCCTTTCCTTTGGTGTTGTGTCTTTTAGACTGTAAGCCTGTGGGCAGAGACTGCCTTATTTCTTATCTTAGTAAGCCACCTTGAGGGCCTTTTTGGTTAAAGGGCTGGATAAAAATGCTATAAATAAATAAAATTGTGTGCTGCTGAATTTTGGTGGCAAATCTCTGCTCTTTCCCTTTGCCCTAGCAAGCACTAGTCAGGGATGGGGACTCGGACTCGAGGACTCGACTCGTGAGTCGGACTGAGTCCCCCCTCTGACTCGACTCGGACTCGAGTCCCAATATTTTTAATGGGACTCGAGACTCGATTCGGGACTCGAGACCAAGGACTCTTCAACATCCCTGGGCTGTGCCAGAAGGAGTGGAGAGGAGCGTGATTGCCGGCGAAGAGTGCATGGAAGCGAGGTGTGCCGCTGCTCGGCCACTATGGACGGCTACCAGGAGTGCAGCCCCAACAGTATGTCAAGATTTATTTTGATTGATGTGTTGCATACTTGGGAGAGGCAGAAGAAGGACCTGAGATTACTGTGTGGCTGCTCTGAGTGTGTTTCTGGTTCCAGCAAGTTCATCACCAGTGGAGCGGGTGTTCAGTGAGGGTGGAATTGTGATGAGATCTCACCGTTCCAGAATGGGGGCCAAACATTTAGAAAAAATCATGTTCCTCAAATGCAACATGGATAAGTTTTAGGAAGTACAGCAAGTTTATTTTTTAAAAATATTTTTCTAAAATGCAACCTTTCAGACATTTTGGGTTTGGCTGCCTCTGCCTGCCTGTCTGGGGTTCCCAGCCTCCTCTGTCTGCCTGGTCTCTTCTTGACCAGTTCAGCAGTTGAATTGTCCAAGACAAAGGCCTCTGCCAGCCTGCTTTGGGGTTCCCTGCCTCCTCTGCCTGCCTGGTTATTTTGGGTTTTTCTGCCTGGTCTTTTCTTGCCAAAATCAGTTGCAGAGTTTTGAAATAAAAAGGCACACTTGTGCCTAGAATTTATTTAAACCACACATCTGAAGTAGCCTTATTTTGTTGGGAAAAAACCCCATTGATTTTAATAGGGACTCGTGGAGTCAGCTTTGGGAGTGACTCGTGACTTGTGACTCACCATTTTGGACCAAGGACTCGGACTCGAGACTCGGGTCCAAAGACTCATGACTCGACTCGTGATTCGAGACCAAGGACTCTTCAACATCCCTGGCACTAGTTATGTTGTACTAGTTATATGAGCCGCCTTGGGTCCCACTGTTGGGGAAAAGGTGGGATACAAAAAAAGATAATACTAATAATACTAATAACACTACTACTACTACTACTACTACTACTACTAATAATAATAATAATAATAGTAATAATAAATAACAACAACATTCATTTATGCTAGTGCAAATGTCATTAGCACTAGCGCTTGGGCACAGTTGGATATTACCCCATGTATTCTCAGGGGAAAACATACTGTATCAACTGGCTTAAGAATATCCAAATTCACAGTCTTTCTGGAACAATATGTTTCTTACTCCTTTATCATCATTGTCATTCACTTCAGAGTTATTTGCAGTTTTTCAGCATCCTCTCTCGAACTGTGGTGACCATAGCACATGAATGTTATATTCTAGATGATATGTCATTGGTGTCTAGCAGAGCAGTACTCTTAACTCCCACCTCTTGAAAATGATGCTCCAGTAAATGCTGATACAAATGTGCACCTGTTCTCCTTGCAGAAATACTGTGAGTCCCAGTCTGAAATTCCTTTATCATATCATGAAATCCAGTATTAATAGAAACATTTTGTAGATATCAATCATTATATTGCTGTGATGTGAATAATATTGTTGCTTGAACCAAAGATGAGACTACCCATTCCTAGACCTTGTCTAAGAAGAGTATCCGACCTACTGTTTGTTTGGATAAAGTTCAATCCTAGGACTTTGGTACTGAATAACATATTAAGGCAACAATCTTAAACACACTTATTGAGAAGTTAAGGCACATTGAACACAATGGGACTTACATGTATAGGACTGTGCTGTACAACTTTTATTCTGAAGTACTACCAGAGTAGCAACTAAGGAATGTTGCTCATTTATCTTTTTGTTTTGTTTTGCTAGCTTATCCCCTCAGGGCTAAGCTTGAATAATGAATCACATTAGCTAGTGATAAAACAGATAAAGGAAACACTGAACTAAAATTCTCTCTCAATTATGCTATTTCAGTTCTATCAAAACTATAATGTAACCAAAGCCAAAATCCAGCTTGCTATAGTTAATATCAGAGCTGCAAAGTAGCCATTTTGGTTTGGCGGAACATGTTCAAATCAGGCACCCAGCAGAACATCAGATATACTAGTGAGGTTTCCCTATCAAGCATCCATAATTACCAGACTGTTAAGTGTCTTCTTTAACTTGGGGAAATCTGGGTGATGCAGGTGATACTTGGTTCCTCATAATGCTGGATCTTTTGAATGACTGTGTTCCACATATGGTTAGCTGCCAGAGGATCAGTTTTAAGCAGCTATCTACCATGCAGTAAATAGTTATGTGGCATTCACTTTTGTAACTACTAGAAACAGTTGTTTACTAAAAAAAAAGTCTCTATAAATTAAAGTGTGGAAGGCATGGGAAAGGCTTCTGCTGCAGTGCACAAGCCACAGCTTGTGTTACATAAGCTATATACATGCCTCTGAAGGAAGATATGACAACACTAAAAAGCAAAACAGTTTTAACCGTGATGACATCCCTTAGAAATTGTAATTTATTCAGGGAATGTTTATCAACATATTCAGGACAGGTTTTCAATGCCAAGGACGAACCTTAGAAGCAATACTAGATGTCTCTGTCCAAGCGCAAAGTACATGTTTTTCGCAGCACTGAATTCTAATTGCCAGCCAGCAGCCACACATCTTGGATTAAGGGCTGTGGTTTCTATACTGGGGAGCATGAGTTCAAAGCAGGCTTGAATCTCCCATTTTAGAAATTACTACGGACACAATCCTATGCATGTTTAGGCAGAAAAAAGTCCTACAACTCCCAGCATTCTCCAGCTAGCTATGCTGGCTGGGGAATGCTGGGAGTTGTTGGACTTATTTTCTGTCTAAACATGCATAGGATAGCACCCTAAATGATCTTAAAACATGTCTAACAGATATCATTTTTCAGTAACTTTTAATTTATTTTACAGGATCCTTTGGAAGAAGCCATCACAATTTTAAAACTGCCTAAAATGTATAAGCTAGATATCACCAAAGGAGAGGGGGAAGGAAATCCCAAAGCAGCATGGTTGTCAAAGATTAACCATCTTGGCTTATAAAAACTAGCAGGGAGGGAATGGCCGGCTGGGCCAGAGAGGTGATCAATGCCTCCTTGTGAGAGGGAGTGGTCCCATGCCACCTGAAACAGGCAGTGGTGAGGCCACTCCTGAAGAAACCCTCTCCGGACCCAGAATCTTAACAACTTTAGGCCCGTGGCGAATGTTCCTTTCTTGGGCAAGGTCCTTGAGCGGGTGGTGGTCAACCAGCTCCAGGTGCTCTTGGATGAGACTGATTATCTGGATCCATTTCAGTCGGGGTTCAGGCCTGGTTTTGGCATGGAAACAGCTTTGGTCGCCCTGTATGATGACATATGTCGGGAGAGAGACAGGGGGAGTGTGACCCTGTTGATACTCCTGGATCTCTCCGCGGCTTTCGATACCATCGACCATGGTATCCTTCTGGGGTGGCTGTCTGAGTTGGGGGTGGGGGGGCACTGCATTGCAGTGGTTCTGCTCCTACTTGGATGGATGGCTCCAGAAGGTTGTGCTTAGGGAATATTGCTCGGCCCCATGGACTCTCAAGTATGGGGTTCCTCAGGGGTTGGTCTTATCCCCCATGCTATTTAATATCTACATGAAACCACTAAGTGGGGTCATCCGGAATTTTGGAGTGCGTTGCCATCAGTATGCTGATGAGTGATGACACGCAGCTCTATTTCTCCTTTTCATCTTCAGCAGGTAAGGCTGTGGATGCGCTGAACCAGTGCCTGGCTGCGACAATGGAATGGAAGAGGGCTAACAAACTGAGGCTCAATCCATACAATACTGAGATGCTGTTAGGGGGTGGTTCCTTTGACCGGATGGAGGGTGTTCAACCTGTTCTGGATGGGGTTGCACTCCCCTTGAAGGAGAAAGTTCATAGCTTGGGGGTGCTCCTGAAGCTCAAGTGGCCTCAGTGGAAAGGAAAGCATTCTACCAGCTCCGGCTGGTGGCCCTATCTGGACAGGGATAGCCTGGTCTCAGTAATCTATGCTCTGGTGATCTCTAAACTAGACTACTGCAATGCACTCTACGTGGGGCTGCCTTTGAAGACTGTTCGGAAGCTGCAGCTTGTGCAAAATGCAGCAGCCAGGCTTATTGCGGGGACCGGAAGGTCTGAGCATATTACACCAGTTCTGGCCCGTTTGCACTGGCTGCCACTATGCTTCCAGGCCCAATTCAAGGTGCTGGTTTTAACCTCCAAGAGAGGCTCGGTTGGTGGCAACAAGGAGGGGGGCCTTCTCAGTGGTAGCCCCCCAATTATGGAATAAGCTCCCCACTGAGACCCGCCTGGAGCCAACCTTACTATCTTCTGGGTGCCAGGGTTAAGACTTCCCTCTATGCCAAGGCATTCAATAGTTAAGAGCTCAAAAAAAAAATAGCACATGGGGAGCTGGGGGGGGGGAGAATTGTCACCTGTAGGCTTAGTTTTATCAACTTTTTGTATTGTCATTTTAAACTGTCCTTTTACATTTGGTTTTTAATCTTTTCAACTATATTGTATGTTTTTATTGTTGTTTTTTATGTATAAATTGTTGTGAACCGCCCAGAGAGCTTTGGCTGTGGGGCGGTATAGAAATGAAATAAATGAAATGAATTAATTAATCCTGATGAAAAGAAACCAATTAATACTGGGGAATCTATAAGATAGCTGGGAAATTCTAAGGACTCTGGCAGAGATGGGGACCAGGAAGTCTGCCGAGCGCTGCAGACCGGATAGTGCGGCGGGGGTGCTCAATGAGCACCCCGAGAACTGGGTCCGGGTGAGTTCGCCCATCCCTATAAAAAGCTGCGTGATGGAAGAGACTCCCTAGGATCACCTCCAAAGGCCTACCATGTACTAAGGGCCAGACTTCACTAGTTTTTTTCTTCTCATTGCATGCAGTCCCCAGCTTACGATGTAGTGGTGTTAATTGCGTGGAGAGCTTACCTGCTCGGGGGGGTGCTCCTGAGCACCCCCACCTGCTCTCTCCATGCTCACCGCACTCGCACCACCAGGGAACAGGAAGTTACGTGACGGGTTCCCCATTGCGTCACTTCGGGTTCCCTGGTGCTGCGTTTTTAGCGTAGAAACCAGGGCAACCCAGCTTAAAATGGCCACGAATGGCAAATCGCGGCCGTTTCAAGCTGGGTTGCCCTGGTTTCTACGCTAAAAACACAGTGCCAGGGAACCAGAAAAAGATGCGCTGGGGACCTGGAAGCTCCTTTCCCTGACGCATCCTTTGTCAAGTGGTGGGAAGGTAAGTCGCGTGAGTCTCGGGGGGCCAAGCGGGCCGATTTCGGCCTGCTTTCAGCCCCCCAAGACTCGCAGTTACATCCCTATGAACGAGTTCCGTTCTTAAGAATATCTGTAGAAATGCATATTTTAAGTTGAATTGGTATCATATGGCAGTTTTAAGGTGGATTTCCCTGGTATTTACGTAAAAAACACAGCGCTGGGGACCCAGTGCATCACTTCCGGATTATGTAAGCCGCCTAGGGTTCCTTGTAGGAAAAAAGGCGGGGTATAAACATAATTAATTAATTAATTAATTAATTAAAACTGCTGCGAGTAGCAAATCGTGGCCATTTTAAGGTGGTTTTCCCTGGTATTTACATAAAAAATGCAGCACCGGGTACCTGGAAGTGATGCACTGGGGACCTGGAAGTTCCTTTCCCCAGCTCCTCTCGCAGGAACTTTTGCCGAGCCGGGGAAAGGTAAGTAACACAGAGCTCGGGGTGTGTGTGTCAAGTGGGGTGAGTTCGCCCAGCTTCCACCCCCCGATCATGCTCCGCGCACATCCGTATTTGTATGTAAGTTGGGACAGCATAGCGTTCTATACGTTAAAATCAGGATTTACGCAAATTGTGTAAATTATGCAAACTGCGTAGTATACTACGCTATGTATTGTTCGTAAATGACATAGCGCGGGGGAACCCAGAAGTCCGTTCTTAAGTATGGGTTGTCTGTAAGTCAGACGTTCTTAACTCGGGGACGGCCTGTATTGCAACGTCTGACTCACATGGCACGTGATGCACTCTTCTACCTGCTTTCTTCACGCTATATCTGGCTGCATATACCATTCCCCCCCCTCCCAGATCACTTTTATGTTTTTTTAAAAAGTAATTGCAGCTTCTGTGCTGAACTGACTTATGTGTGCACTAACCTAGAGGTATTATAACTCTGACTGGTGGGACTGGCTTTAACCAATGGGACTGGTTTGGCAACTCTCCTCCCTCTTTTTTCTTGCTTGTGAGTTAGCTGTGCACTGACCTTGCGTTATTATAGCTCATACAAGGGGGAGTGGCTTTAACCTGTTGTTTGGCAACATTATTCCCCCTTCACCTTTGAGCTAGGGGAGGGCTTTGTGGGCAGGAAATTCATGATTGGACTGGAAATTCATGGTTGTCTCTTTGGACATTGGGAGACATTCATTGTCTCTCTTTGGACAATGGGAGTGGTTGGTAAGCCATTAAATATTATTTGCAGGGAGGCTAATTTCCAATGTGCACTTACACAGCTGCAAAGCAGCAAATCATCATATAAACTTTTTTTAAAAAACAGGACAAAACCCTGCATTTCTGTATACAGATATATAATTTTAAACCCGAAGCAGGCCTCACTTTTATAGGAAAAAATGTTGATAGGAAGCAGCAATAGCAAGGGCAGAGATGTCTCATGAAGACATAAAGCTTGATCCCCTGGAGGGAAAAATTTCAGGAGCAATTATATTTGTCAATACTTACAACATATGGTTTTATAGACAGTGCTGGTGAAATTAATTAACACTAGCCAGAAGAGCTTTGGCTACCTTTTTTGTCCACCTTTCAACTGGGACGAAGAGGTGGCTTAGTGTGCAGAAAATTATTATTTATTGTCCTCAATTTTCTCTGCCTTGGTGATGGATCAGGAAGCCATTATTTGTTGTGGGATGCTTCCAGCACTTTTGGATAGGAAATAACAGAGTTGTGTAGAAATGCATATTTTCTTTCAGGTATCCCCCCCCCCCTCCAATTAAATTCCTTCATTGCTGCAGGTGAGCATGCATTTTCTCTGTGTGCGTCTTTTTAAAACCCCACTGACATAGTATTTGGTAACTTCCATTTTTTTTCATAACAAAAACATACTTCCGTGCCTTGTAGCCTTCAAATGCATCACTCTTCTACCACAATTGCAACACCAAACAGAGTTGTGTGGCAGTTACTCACGTTATAAATACATAAGATGCTAACACACATGACAAAAAAACTTCCCACCTCTACCAAGATTGCCACACTATAACAAAGGAATGTGGAACCTCCAGCCTGCAGGCCTCATAAAGCCTGTGGAGGTTGCCCATCTGGCCTGGCAGCTTGTTCCCCTTGCCCTGTCCCATCTGCCACTGATGGGAAAGTTCTTACCTATGATCAGCAGCTGACTGGAGATGCTTTCCCCTGGTTAGCACTGAAAAAGGCTCCCTTACTCAGTGCTTAGAAGGCAAAGGCACTTATCTCTGATCAGCTGCTGATCAGAAATAAGAGCTTTCCCCTGCAAAGCAGAGAGGTGGGGTCAGGGGTGAGGTGGGCAAGTTTCTGTGCTTCCTTCTGAGCCTTGTCTTGCTTACTTGTTAGTAGACATGCAGAGGCTTGGTGCTTGGGATGCAATTTGATATTGTTTCTGAGTGATTATTTCTAGCGATGCCACCGAATTTTGTAAATAGTTGGCCTGATAACTGAAAGTCATGCATTTGTAATGTCCACCTTTGTAGTGAGCTTAAATCACTATCTTATGAACTCCTTATTAATTTTGGAATAGAATGTGAGCTTCAGAGGATGCAATTTGATATTGCGTGTGTGCAAAAACTCATATACATAGAATGAGATCTCAAATTAAAGGAGAACTCTCATCCAAGATTACAAGAATGAATTTGTTTGTTTCCAAGGAAATAATGAATTCACTTGGGGTAAATTTGCCCATCATTAATGATTTCCTGCTTACTTTTGAGTAGACATACTGAGGCTTGTCTTGCTCACTTCTGAGCTCATGCTTACTTCTGAATAGACAAGCATAGGATTGATACTTGGGATGCTATTTGAAAGTCCTGCTGAGTGATTCAGTCCTGCTTACTTTTAAGCATACATGTCTCATTTGTTCGTAGACGTGCTGCTTTATGCTTGCTTTTCAGTAGACATGCTTCTACCATAAAGGCAAGTGAGAATAAAATTTTATACTGGGAAAATTCCTTTAAAAAATCCTGTAGTGTTTTCAAAGTCAGAGCTGAGCATGTTTCCCCATGATCTGAGAAAGATGGCCACATTTTAAGAAACTGGCAACAAAACAGTGGCAGTTTTGGGAGACAACAAGCACCTACTGCATAAAGCTTTTCTAACGTTCTTCTGGACTGCGGCAAGAATGGAAATTGCATCAGTCTGGAAGTCTACATTCGGACCATCAATTGAAAGCTGGGAAAGGAGACTTTGGGATAATGCCTTACTAGAAAAATTAACCAAAGAACTAAGGGCCATGTGCAATAATGCAATTGACAATGACTATTACACATGCTGGCAACCCTGGATTTCTTTAGCCAACCAGAGTGATGGGGAATTGAAATGTCCATGATCACATGTAACCATCTGGAAAGACCTAATTAATACTCCCTAGCTAAATTTAGATTGGCCTGTGGCTTACGCTGGCTCAGCTTGTCTGAGCGTGGAAAGCTAAGCAGGGTCAGGCCTGGTTATTACTTGGATGGGAGACCCCTCCTTTGGTTTTCTGCATTAAGCAGGGGTGGACTCGATAGCCTTGTAGGCTCCTTCCAACTCTATGAACTATGAAATCTATGAAATAAGCTCCTCCCGAAGAAGCTTAACCCTACAGTTTTATATATCTGTATTGCTATATCCAGGTCATTGTTGATAAGTTATTTCATGCTTAGTGTCAGTTATATTTTCATATTGTATTGTTTGTTGATAAAATAATAATTAAAAAAAAGAAAAAGAAAAGAACTGGAGCTCATGATGTTATCATTTGATGATATGCAATCATGACACATACTGGTATCAGGAACTCTGTTGGTATTAGCTGACAGTCTTTCCACCTCCCAGCATTAGGATGTTCTAATACTTTCAATTCTTACCAAGAGCTTTTTTTCATGCAAAAGATATCATCAAACAAAAATCATAAGCACTAAAATGTACAATCAAGCATTTACGACTATTTATTTCAGTAGTACTTAAGCAATGATACCATCTAGATTGTGTTCACTTTAATGTATGAAGTAGCCTGAGTGTATAAGGTGATTTTTAATCCATATTTCATTACCTTGCAATATACAGGCATAGGAATGGATGAATGTGTTAGTTTTGCTTTCTCCCACATTAAAATGTTTAAGATCTCAATTTCTTTCCTTCCCAAATATGAAGAAATGTGTGAATTTTGGAAAGTTTTGTAAAATAAAAAATGAACTGAAACAAAATCCTCACCCATCTGCACTGGCCAAATTCAACAGGTATAGTTTGGAGAGGACCATGGTATAACCTGCTTGGCATTAAGCTGTTAAGGATGAGGAGCCAGTGAGAGAAAAAAGAGGGAGCAAGCCTAATTCAGCACTACCATGGCTGATTACACAGAGATTCAAACCCAGACTTTTAAGAAATAAGTAATCAAAGCCCTGGGCCATGGAAGGATGCATCTGTCAGTTTTGGTTTCTTCCACATTTGATTTTTTTTTTTTTTAATTTCAACTTTCTTTCCCATTTATGAAGAAATTTGTTAATTTTGGTTCAAAAAACGAACCAAACAGAATTCTCACCCATCTCTAGCACTGGCATTACTACTCTCATTAAAGAAGTGGGAAACTTCAGCTGAGATAAATCATTTGCTCCAAGACAGGAAACAATAATTTGCCCAAAGCAATCCAGTTTCCCCAGGTGTGAACTGGATTTTGACCACAGGATGGTATGCTATTTCTTGCATTTTTCCCCATCAAGCAACATACTTTTATGATGCCCTAAGAGGTATCTCTCTATCTTGTGTGGGTTCTCGTTCTTCTATTGAAACTGTTCAGTAAAAATGATTAACAGTGGAGAAATTCATACTACTTCGTTTGACCTCTAGGACAGTAGCTACCATTCCAATGCCTAGCAATCCAGTCAAGTATTGCTAACTTGAAATCTCTACTGACCAGGGTGTGATACAAAGCAGTTGCTTAATGATACAAGGACTTATAATGGATCATTAATCCTTGGGCTATCTAAGTCTCACTTCAGTAATTCTTGAAGGGGCATTGATCTTCTGAAGGCTTTCTATTGTTTTTGGTTTCCTTATTCTCAAGGACTGCACCTTGAGGAACATACAAGAGGGAAATAAAAGAAAATCAGACAGCTAATCAGAAAATTATGAAATAACCCTGACAATAGAATCCTTGTAAATATGCAGAGCACAACGTCTGTGAACCCCATGTGTTTACTGAAGAGAATATATCAAAATCACATCAGTGTATTCTGAATGCGGTGCTTTCATGCCAAGAAATATTTCATCTGGTAATGATTAAACTGCAACACCTTTGTAATTAAAGGGAGCTTCAGATATAGATTTGCTTTGTAAACAATTATCATCACACTCCTAGTATACCTGCAGGTTCTCATGAAGGAATCTAGGAAAGAAATAAAAATATTATAAACAAATACACTAATAGGTATGCAATTTAAAATAATATATATGCCTTGTACTCTCTCTCTCTTCCTCCCTTATCCTACTTTTTTAGCCCTCAAAATACCCTCAAGGCATCTCAGTATAAAATTAATTTGAGAACGTATAAAAGACAAGTACTGTCTCATTGTGAAATGGTTTGTAGTCATTACTTTGTTATCCAGAGACCAGTGCAAACACATATACAAGAGGTAGCACATAAACAGCCCACCCTTGCAAAGGGGAAGAGGGTGTGAATGGCACTATCCTGCCATGATTTTTCATGTTCCCTCATGAGCACCTTGGTTCAAAAGGTAACATATTGTCTGAAAGGTTTGGCAAACTAGGACAGAGCACTCTTCAAAGTTTGGTGCCAAAACCCTCTATTAGAATGGAAAAGAGTGTGTCCACACCCCCTGTTCACTGGTATAGGACCTTGTGAAATAGCTAATGCTCAATCTTCCTTGGGTTTTAATCTAATCAAAGCAACACTGTATTACCTATTGACTGGGTTTGCATGACACAGCAAGCAACCAATGATATTGACAACAGTTGCTTGTCGTGTCACGCAAACCCAGTCATGGTTAGCAACCATTGGTTCTTACTGGCAACCATGATAAGAACCAACAGTTTGTGTAGGGTCTGCTTGACCCACAATGGATTGTCATGTCATCCGAACTCGGATAACATGATCCATTGTGGGTCAAGCCCAACAACAAGCAAGCCGCTTGGCAAGAGTGGCAAAAAACCCTTGCTGCTCTTGCCAAGTGGCTAGCCAGAAAGTGCGGCTGACAGCTACCCCTAATGTGCCTAAGAGGCACTTGGCAGTGGCTGTCAGAAGCCTCTCTGATCTCTGTGCTGCTGCCCCATTCGAGTAGAGATGTCATCCCTGTCTGCTGTTCAAGAGGTGTCCTCTTGAGCAGGAAGTGAGGGTGCCCAATCCACTTCATGCAGCTGCCCTGAGGGGCAGTGGCACAGAGCGGATCCCTGCCTCCCGCCTGCTGCTCGAGAGGAAGGCAGGCAGAAGGCAGGGATCTGCTCTATGCTGCTGCCCGATCCTTGGGACAGAGGTGCAGAGATGTCATCCCTGTCTGCTGCATGAGAGGAAACCACTCAAGCAGCAGGCAGGAGGTGGGGAAGTTGACCACATTGTGCTTCAAAACACAAGCCCTGTTTGCGCCACGGGACACTTTGACAGTCATGGCAAGCTGAAATTGGCTAGCGATTGCGGCTGTAAGAGTGAGGAGCATCATTCCTCCCCGCGGTATCCCCTGGGATACTGCCAGGGATCAGGGATCAGGAATGTGGGGAAAGGAGGGAGGAGGGAGCAAAGCACCCATGATGAGTCTGATCGTTGCATTTAATAGCAACCCATTGTGATGATTTACCATGTTGGGTTGCCGTTATGTGCGAACCCAGCAATTGGTTGGCTATGGAGAGCCCTCCAATTATGAGTGTCATGTATAAGATGTACTTTAAACTCCACCTAAAGTCTAGAACCCCCGCCCCTTTTTGTTGTTGATGATGTTGTTAAGCTGAAACAAGACAATCATCTTTCTTTCATGAATCTGGAAATCGACATTCCAGGAGCTCTAAACTTGGATCCCTAAATGCAGTAAGTCCCTCCCTGAATGTGATGTGAAAGGCAGACAGTCTGCCTGATCAAGTTTTGGAGCTCAGGGCTTGTTGCCCATTCTTATGCCTCCAAATCCTTAAACTCCAGAAAATTCCAGAAAAGGCTCTTGCTGTAATGAGCATAGCCTGACTTAGTCTGGAACCCTGGCTTAGAGTACTCTTTTTCTACACTCCCACTTCCAGTGGACTTTACCCAGTGAGGCATTGCAGTGACTAAGGAAAGTCTCTTCTTTGAACCTTCTTTTTGGATTTACCTTGACACTAAAGATCCTCACACCCTCCCTGGGTGTTTAGACAGAGCATAAGGAAGAAGAGCTCTCTCTCTCTCTCTCTCTCTCTCTCTCTCTAGCTTTTTAGTTCACACATCAATCTCCCCTCCCCTTCTCAGAAGCCACTGTGCAGCTTCCATGGCTGGAGGGTGTCTCACTTCTCATCCCCTTCTCTACCCCTGCTGTCTCTGGGACAGCTTTCACAGTTAACTATTAAACCGTCCTTTTGTTGAATTTCTCAATAAAACTCTATTTCTCGGAAAGCTCTGATCTCATCTCTGCTGCTCCCCCAGAGTACCTTAGAAGGACACTCTGCTGCATTGACTAAATGGTCTAAAGTTAGCCACACTGTGCTCCTTTGTATTTGGAAAACATGGTAGCTTCTGGGCAGACAGCGGCTAAACAGACATCAGTTTGAATGAAAGAATGGATCTGTCTTGTTTCTATCCATCCATCTGTATGTGTATGCGCCCTCAATATCTGCACTTTCAGCACTGGACCAAGAAAATCTACTGGCCTTGGGAGCAATTACTTTTGTCAGAGGGCCACTTCTGGATGCAAAATGGTGCACCAAAAACTCAATCCTCACCCCACCTAGCAAACTAATAATGAGTTATATTATTAAAGTTACAACACCCTTCATACTGATCTTCCACTATGAGGTTAGTAAAGGAAAGGGATCAGGAAACACCCCACAGGGGCAGATTTGACCCAGGTTCCATAAATTGTGTAGGGCATGTTTATTAGCCTCTCCATGGGAAATGTGCTTCAGTCCCTGCAAGATAACCTAAATCTGTGTTTTTAGTCACATGGTAAAGGTTGTCATTTCTGAATAGGTATTTATTTACTTTGTTCACTTATATCATGCCTTTCCTCCAAGGAGCCCAAAATGGAATACCACCAGGTTCCACCCCCATCACCCCAGCTACATTTTATTTCCACAATACCTTGTAGGAAGGTTAGGCAGAGAGATAGTGAATGGCCAAAGGTCATCTGGAGAGCTTTATGGCTGAGTGGGGATTTGAACCTGGTCTCCCAAGTGCTGATATGACATTGTTACCAATAAATGACACCAACTCTGTTATTAAACAAATAGTTTACTCTTCAACCAGTGTGACTGAGAAGCCCACCTCTGCCCCCACTTGGTTCTCCATATGCAGCCACTGTTGAATATCTAAGCAGCTATGCATGTTATCTGAATTTGATTTCTAGTTATGATATCTGTAGAACTGAAGTAAAAGGACCCTCTTATGATTCTGCTGTTGAGAAAATAATTTTGAACTAAAAAAGAAGAGAAAGACTATATAACCCCAAATTTTTGAAGTTTATTCTCTTCATTCAAATTAGAAAAACCTTTATAGCAGGGGTGGGGGACAGCTCCCACCATCTCTGAACACTGGCCTTACTGGCTGGGGCTGATGGGAGTTGATGTCCAGCAACATCTGGAGGACCATGGGTTCTTTGGAGACAGGTAGGGCTTCATATTAAGCTGTGTGTGGCAATAATGGCATGAAAAAGAAGTGTGTGTGTGCGTGTGTGTGCGTGTGTGTGCGTGCGTGTGTGTGCGTGTGTGTGCACGCATGTGCGCGCATGTAAGCTTCATGGAGATCTGGATCTCTGTAAGTGCTGTGCAGCTTGGAATTTACATGAAGATGACCCAGCAATGAATGGTGGGATGAAAGAACAAAGGAAAGACACCCAGGTCATGAAAATACAATCTAGTTCATTCTAAAATGAACTGCCAGAGCAATTCTGCTTCTAGAGTCCATTACTTTATTCAGTTACACAAAGCCACATTATCTAAGCATCCAGCTTCACAATTTATTCAAGGGAATGTATGCAGGAGGGGAACCACTACATTACATGAAAGGCCACAAGTGGGAACACAGTAAAACCTGCTGTCCAGCAAATGGTGACTGTATCTCTTGTCCTTGGTAACTATGGAAACCCTTTGAAGGTAAGAGTGGAACACAGACATTTTGTGGTCTACAGTTTACAAGCTGTTTATGTAATTATGAATGAGGCTTAGATTGTTAGGAGGAATACAATTATTATACTGCTGTGGCATTTTGGATGCAACAAATAGGTACAGAGAAATAAGAAGTTAATTTTTTGGAAAATTACTTGTTTTATTGATGTTTTATGTAACAGCGACACATTGCTTTTTATATTGGGATTTGGGGATTTTCTTTCTGTAGGAGGGACTTGTAAAGCCAAAATTAGCAATATGACATTTTGAAATAATGTCTCTCAGCAGCTTCACAGCAATTATGTCCTTTCTATGCCCAGTGAACAAAACCAAGGTCAGAGTGTATTTTCAATTAAACTCCGGGTGTTACGAAGTACAGCACAGCCAGAATTGCAAGCACATTATTACTAGATCTATCACTGCTGAGCAATGAATAGGTCACAGGCACTCCTGCGTACAATATTTGTACACGTTTGAATATTACAACCGGGAAAACAGCTCAAGTTGATTTTAGAGGCAGCAAGTGACATAAAATTAAGAACAAAGCTGTGGGATGACTCAAGGGGAACACTAACAACTTCCAACATGAATTTTGTGAGTTAGAGGTTGAACAACAGCCGTGGACACAGTCTTTGGGAGTTGCACAAGAGGCAGCCTTAGCCATTAAAGTCAACAGGGCACCTGACTGTACAAAAGTTGAATGATCATCAAACAGTAGTACATCAGTTGTTTAGCATTTTCCCAGTGGAGGGGGTAGGTTACAACTACATGGAAGGTAACTGTCGTTGAGTCTCAGTACTGAGACAATGCAACATTCTCACAGGAGCCACATAGGAGCAACACAGTTAGTGGGTTGAGAAATTTCCAGATGCTGATAGGAAACTGAAAGTCTAGATCACCAGAAGGGCTAAGATGGAAGGCGGCCCCTCAAATAAGTGCTAGGACATAGAGGAGTGCAATACTAGAAGGAGTCTCTGAGCGTGGAAAGCTAAGCAGGGTCAGGCCTGGTTGTTACTTGGATGGGAGACCCCTCTAGTTTCCTGCATTGAGCAGGGGGTTGGACTCGATGGCCTTGTAGGCTCCTTCCAACTCTATGATCTATGAATCTATGAGTCAATTGCATAGCTAAAGCTAAAGGAGAAGATGAGGCTAGAGTACCAAGGAACATGGGAAGCAGGGACAAGGGTGGGCACTAACAGGAGAAGATGCAGGGATAAAACAAGCACTTTTAACCAGTCTGCATTGGTATAATGTTCTAACCCTTTTCTAGTCCATGGAGAGAGAGAAAAAGCCAGTGAATGACCCAGGCTTGGTATGGTTAAAACTAAGGGCCACTCAGCTCTCAGAACATTATCAGTCACAGTATTAAAATAGGCAAACCTGCTTCCCCCAACTAACTTCCCTTCCCTGGCACAAAGATGAGAAATTTTATTTTCCTTTTATGTAAACCATTCTAGGAATTCATATTCATATTGAAGGATGGTATAGAAGTGGTATAGAAATGTATATAACAAAAACATAATTAAAATTAATAGTAAATTGTAACTGAAAAATCCAAACAAGATGCTATTCTATTGGGCTTATCCAGACTACCAGTGAATTAATCCCTGTTCTAATACTATCATCCAATATCCAATATTATCTACAAATAATAGACATAGGAACATAGCAAGCTGCCTTATGCTGTATCAGACCACTGATCTATCTAGCCCACTGTTGTCGATACTGAATGGCAGTGGTTCTCCAGGGTTTCAGGTAAGAATTTTTCCAGCCCTACCTGGAAAGGCAAGGGATTGAACCTGGGATCTTCTGCATGCAAAGCAGGTGCTCTACCAGGTGAGGTAGCCTTGCTATAGGGAAAAGGCTAAACTACTCTTTCCTGCTTAAAAAAAATGAGGTGTACACTACAATACTGGAAAAAGGAAGTACACAGCCTTCAAAGTACTGTGTATATTAAAATAAATCAAAAGGGAAATAAAATTAAAAAGTTCACAAAATGGTTTCTACAGAGGAAGTGGTAGCATCCCACTTATTTTTTTAATGGATAGATGAGCGTTATTGCCTTGAAGTGGCATAGTAGATGAGGACCTCTCAATTATTAGTAAAAATAAATGACACTCATATACATCTAAAAGAAGTCACAAGATAGTCTGGGAATGTGGTAAGATGTACCACTTATCACGATGCAGTTCATGGCAAGAGCCAGTAAATTCCTACAGTATGTGACTCATGTATCCATAGTCATTAGAGCTAACAGCGGGACTGCTAAGCCTTAGACCATCTCCCCCATGCATTCAGTGAGGGGGCGGATTGAATTTTTAGGATTTTAAAAGAATTTTAAAAGATTTTTTTATACTGTTTTAATTATCATGTTTTATTGTATTGTTTTAATTGTACATCGCCCAGGGTGGCCAGGTGACCAGCCAGATGGGCGATTAACAAATATAATAAAATTAAATTTAAAAAAATAAATTATGCCTGCTAGCCACATCTCCTTGATGCCAATATGACTTCTGGCCATGATCTCTGGTGTCCACACATTCAATGTTAGTGTGATGTGGACCCACATGCAGTTGGGCCATACATGTGGGAAACCCTGAATTGTATACCTCTGTTCTGTATGCTTATGAATCTTCCTCACAGTAATGCTGAATGCATGGCCATCAGGTTGTGGGGGAGAGACATGGCCGGGACACAGGTTGACATTGGGGTAATGGCCAGTAGGCACAATTCCACTCCCTCTTCATGCATGCACTGAATATGCAATGGAGAGGGTTGTCCGAACAGAAGTAATGTCTGCCATATCTGGGAGGAATACATTAATTTTCCCATGTCCAAATATAGCTCATCAAGGACTGGGAAATTGTGACATCCACACAACAGAAGCACAGTCCCCCTGGGTAAAGGCATATGGGTTGTGCATGGCAAATGAGTAACAACTGTGAGTGGGTCTTCAACTATAGAATTGTAGATCTATAACGTACCCATTGCATGATTACATTTTAAACACTTTGACCATTTGTATGAATAAAATAAACTCTCTCTCTCTCTCTCTCTCTCTCTCTCTTACTCACACACACACACACACACACACAATACTGTGCAGCACAAATTGTATGACTAAAATACCGATAAAGTATATCTTTTACACAATTATATTTGCTCACTATTAGAAATATAATCAATTATATCCAAATATAATAAAGAGTGGGTTTAGAGTTTTGTTTATTTTTTTCATACACAGTAGCATATTGGGCTAGCTCTTACGTTACATGAATGAATTTCTGGGCACACAACAAGAGTTTCCCTTCCCCTCCCCCACTCTGCACTCCCCTCCATTTCCCCAATCTGCTCCAGAAGGTCCTCAAAGCACTCTGAGGGCATGTGTGGGGGATTCACTCTGTCAGCAGTATCTGCTCTACTGACAGAAGTGGAACAGACCACTGAATACAAGCCATTATCTCTCAAAATTTGGGGATGATAGGAAGTATATTTTCTTGCCTTTAATTTTTCAATCAGTTGTTCAGTCAAACTACTTACATGAGAAGGAAGCATTATACAACAAGGTGTTTAAGCACATGTCTGGAGACTACTGGATTTCCCAGAAGATGCAGTCTTTCTGCAAAACTTCTCCAAGAGATTTCACTACTTTTATCAAACCTCTTTTGGCTTGCCTAGAAATTCATAATATGTTTTGTCTGCAGAAGAACCTCTAAATTGACATCTGGTGACAACTGTTCTAAACAAGGTAGCATTGCTAGATGTTCTTTGTTTTAAGATGAATCCGTGCATATTAAATGGTCATATCTGATTGCTAAATACTACAGTTCCATGGACTGAAAAGCACAGACTTACCTTATTTCAGATCACTCTTCTACTTTGAATATATAACTGCACAGCAGTGCCTCTTCTGAAGTTTTGATCAGGAAATCTTCCACTAAGGCTGTAAGTCTATGAATGCTTACCTCAGAGTAAGTCCCATGGAACCCATGGACCTTACTTCCAAGTAGTTAGTTATAGGATTGGCACACTTTATTTTAAGAGACTGATACCTAATAGCAGGTTAACTGATCCCCAGATCTCAGAGATCCCCAGATCTCCAATATCATACACAGCCAATACTAGTGGTTTAGTTGATTGCCAGTCAATCAATCACACAACTACAAAAATAAAATCACAACTCATTGGTTTGGCACTGTATTTTGTGCAGTAAGAAAATTATTCAAGGAAAGCCAAAATAAATAGGGAAATATATTGTTTGCCTCCAAATATATGCCATATACAGTATATGGTACTCATAACTTGATGACAAATAGTAAAGCCATATGCAAAACAGCAGTCATCATAATGCTCCATTTGACTGCATCACTGATATTCTTGGCCAAAAATCCATCTCCACTGTAACTATTTCTAAAATTACACAGGGACTACATAGAAACCTGAGTAAAAGAGATGGAATATTTTAAAAATTAACCCCCGTTCCCAAATTTGCTTGCTGGAAAGGAAACTGCATCACTAACATACTTTAGTGCTCAATATTTTAGGTTTTGTATAGTTTGAAGTGAAAGATACTACCAGTACCAATCAAAGCACTGCCTCTGTGTCAAGTCCCACTGGAACTAAAAAGAGATGCATCAGAAATGTTTGAAGAATTACACTTTGATGGATCATCAGTTTCCTATTCTTAGTGGAGGGGAGAAAAGCTTCCTATAATCATAACATGTAGTAAAATACACAAATATAACATTCAGAACATATTGCACAGATTAAAGGAAATGTGGTTTCAGGGTGGAGGTAAATCAAAAGTTGCTTAGGATGCGTGCTCACTGTGTCTGAAGAAACACAGAGTTCTGGGGGTTGTGTTTTGCAATGCATGCCTGGTAATTAAAATGCAAAAAAAAAAAAATACTGAAAGAGGAGCAAGCCTCTTTTTAAAAAAAACTCATTTCATTTGACTTTGCGATGTGCTTTTTATGTTTGATGCTAAGCATCCATAAAAGAAATACCACCCTCTGCTCCTTGGAGAAAGGGATGGATATAAAAAAGTGAAAGCTACCACACTTTCAGAGGAGGTAGAACCACATTTGCTTAAAGTTCCCCAGAATCAAAGGAAGAGTGATGTGGTTACCAAGACACACAGCAACTAAAAAAACCACATCCTTTTTGTTGAGCTTGATACTTTGCTGTGCTTTTAATCACCCACTCAAGAAAGTTCAGATCAACATAACAACAGCAGAAATCATGGGGTGCTAACCTAACAAACCAGAAATGGTTCCCCCCAATCTTACACATGCCTGGATTAGACTGGAACTACACATTGCATGAAGTTCTGTTATTCTTTCTCCCCAAGGGCTTTCTTTTATTATGTAAAGCAACTGCAGTTGGCTTCAGAAGGGAAGGAATGGAGAGAGGGAGAATGGAAATGTTTAACCCTTTCCTTTACAGCCAATTCCCACTCAAGAATCCTCTACAAAACTCATTTCATCTCAAGAAGGGGGATTCTGAGTGATCAACAGCTGGGAAAGAAAAAGGTTAAGTAGCCCCTTCTGCAACTCCCCACTGCTCTTCCACTCAATCCAATGCTATTCACTGCTGTTTTACATGAGAAAAGAAAAGCTTCAAAGGGAGGGGGCGGGGGAAGCATGGACTGTGTGTAACATGTAGTTCTGTCATTAGAATACTATGAAGTAGAATCCCAAATCCTGAGGATGACTTTCACTAAAGTTAAGATGCTGATATGCATTAAAGAGAGAGGGGAAAGTACTTGAAATAATTAATTGCTTCATGAAAATTGTAAAGGTATATTTATTGTTCTTCATCCTTTCCCTTGAGAGAGATGAGAGGGGAAGAAGGGCCATCCCAGCAGGCCTGCTCTCGAGGCCACCCCAAGAAGGCTCCTCTTCCCTCAACTGTCAGCACCATCAGCCATTCCAGCAGGATCTATAGAGGGAGATGAGAGGGGAAACAGGGATATTCCACAAGCCCTGCTGAAAGACTACATCTTTTCTCCCTTCCCATCCCTTTTTCCTACTTTGTCATGCCTTTTTAGATTGTGAGCCTGAGGGCAGGGACTGACTTGTTTTTTACTGTTTGCATGTGAACTGCTCAGGAAGCCTTTTGGCCCAAAGAGCAGGATAGAAATACTGAAAGAAAGAAAGAAAGAAAGAAAGAAAGAAGACAGCCTTGCAACAGTTGCCCATGCCCGGTAGCTACTGCACTCTTTGCACATGGGGCTATATTGGACGGCTACTCGTGTTGCTCAGTTCCATCTTTTTAATAAATATGGAAATCATCTATGAAACTGACATAGTCTTTTCTGGCATAAATCACACTGCTGTCCACATGATCTGTTTTCTCTTTCTTGCATTTGTCAGCAGCAAATTTTTGAGTGCTTGCATTTGACTGCCTCTGCCTCTGGTCTCTTGCACACGGAGTGACACAATCTTGTCTGTTTAACAGGTTTTATCCAGCACTTTCTTTCTTTACAACAGCACGGAGTGAACTCTCTTGCCCTCTCTGGTAGTCTGTGAGAATGCATCCCTAGCTAGTTCTATATACGGTATATATTACAACTGCTACTTTTTCTATTAGGAAGAAGAGGAGAAGGAGAAAAGAGAATAATAAGTAGTAGTGGTAGTATTTTTTAATTTGCAGAATCACTTGTGTGCATGGCTTGTCTGCATGGACAGAAAAAAAAATAATGTAGAACAATGGAAGAAACTGAGCATGCACGATTATTATTATTTTTTTGCACAAATTTTAAATGAATTATAGAAATTGTCAAACATGAGTACAAGCAGAGTGGAAAACAGTGTTCCACCAATCCATGCAAAATTTTAAAAATGTGGGACTGGGAAAGTCCAGCCACCCATACTTGGTAGGAGATTAGTAATATAAAGCAACCTTTCTGTAAAGAAAACAAGACACATACATTCAGATGACTAAAATCCTGGATAGAGGGATAATAACATATTAAAATCACATTTCAGTCCATTAAAATAAACATTACAAAGCATTTTGCCACCTAAATAAGCAAGCTGTGATCCTCCTACTTGCTTTTTTCACAAGATCCTTCAAATAGGCAATCACAAATGAAACACTCGTGCAGCACGAACCTCTGTGGATTATGTACAGGACTTTACCTGTAATTTCTAGAGTCTGTTTTGTCTAGTATGCTATATATATATATATATATATTTTAACAGTGCAATCCTGTAGTTCACTCACTCCTATAGCTCAATCCTGTAGAATTCAATGGGACGTATTCCCAGGTAAGTGGGTATAAGTTTACAGCTTCAATGCACTAATACATAATTATGGTTTTCATTTATAAAGTCTGGAAGCATCCCAGTGAGTTTCATAAATTTGCAGCTAACAAATATGGCAACGTAGATACAACATGAGTACCATGTTATACAGGGCTGTCATCAAGGATAGGCATGGTAGGGCACCTGCTGAGGGTCCACACCTCAGCAGGGCCCCTGGAGTAGCTCCTCCTCTTCACCATTGCAACCTGCTTGTTCACCTGCCTCTCACTCTGGCCCAGATAATGATAGTGGCAACTGGCAAGGAGGAGGAGCAGTAGATGCCACTGCCTACTGGCTTTCTGCATGTCAGGCAAGCAAGTGGTAGCAATGATGAGAAAGAGGATGAGGAGCATTAACAGCTCTTGACAGTGGCACTCCCTGTTCAGGGAGCATGGCCCTACCTCACCATCACCCTCTCGCCGGACGGATCGTCACCTTGAAGTGGTGAGTGGGCTTGCAGCAAACTAATCCTTTACAGGACCATCTTCCATCTGGTAACCTGTGTCCTCCTCACTGTGGGAAGCTGTGTGGATCTAGAATTGGCCTCCACCAGGGCCGGTGCTACCATTAGGCCAACTAGGCAGCTGCCTAGGGCGCAGGGCTAAAGGGGGCGCCAGAAACGCCTTGAAAAAAAAAATACAGCGCTCTCAAGTGGGAAGGGGGGCACTAAATATCTGATCTTGCCTAGGGCACCAAACTGCCTTGCACCGGTCCTGGCCTCCACAGTCACTTATGGACCCATCGCTAGAGTCTACACATTTTTTTAGAATTTCCTCCTTTTATAATTTTCTTTTTGCAATTTTATCCTGGAAGACAATCTTATTTGGTCACGAGTGATCGCCTACTACTACTACATCACCATCAAAATTGCTTGTTGTTGTGTCTAATTATGTTAAGGCAAAACAAGCAAATAATCTCCTTTCTGATTCTCCCTCATGCATTGGATAGACCTGTAGTTTACATCTGTCAACCCTATTCAGGTTTACATCACAACCTGTGGGTCTTAATCTAGCTATCCCAGCTCTCACCATTATATTGTAACTGAGCCAGTGCAGACCTTTGGAGCAGGACTCATGGAGTACATTAGGGCTAGGTTACTATGCACATAATCCTACCATGGATTTAACCATTTCATTATTTATGACGCCTCTTTCTCTAACTGAAATAGGTGGTCAATATTCTAAATTCTTCCTTGTCAAGCCTAGGTAAAAGAAACTAGGGAATATGTGTGGGCAGTAGTAGTAACTGAACAGGGAGTGGTAGTGAGAAGAAGGTAGACTTATTGAGAGAGGGGACTCATTGAGGGTGTCTTGGCCAAGGCCCCTCAAATATCTAGAGATGGCACTGATGTTATATCTACTGTTTAGAATGCACCAATCTCTAGGGAGAATCATTATCAGCGAGCATACAAAGTACAGGAGTATGGCAGGACTTGATTAAAAAATATAATTTATCATAAATGCCTTACTGACTTGAATTGTTAAAGGCATTGCCTCTGGGTCTCGTTCAAAAACAGTAGCCCTTCCAATGGCACAATGCCCTTTGGCACTAAGCTACAGTGTTGGCTAGCTAATATAGAAGGGGAATGCTGCACTTAATGAATCAACAAAGTCATTTCCTGCAACTCTCTGCATTTCCCTGGATGCCTTCCCCTCCAAGTGCTGATCAGACACAATGCTGCTGTTCAATATATAACAGATTAGCAGTTTCAAAATTCAAGGTTGTGTGTCCACAATTCTGTTACATAGGAGTGAGAGCAACCTGCACACAGAGTGGTGCTACCTAATCTATCCATCAGTATCTGCAATGATTCTTATAGCCAGTCTTTGCTATTATGGCATTTGTCTTCATGAGCCAGGAGATGAGGGATTAGCTGGAAGTGGCTTAGCTGTGAGTTATCCCATGTCTTATCACAAGTGAAGATAAATTGTGTAGCATGTCAGCCATCATGTAGTCTATGTACTGCTAGTCCTTTAAAAATCCTTATACATATATTTCTTTGAACCACTACTAGCTGGATACTCTGCCTTTGACATGGCTAGGTATGGGTGAGAATTTTGCTTCAGTTTGGTTTTGATAACAGTTTACTAAAATTCGCATCGTTCTACGTATTTGAGGGAAAATAAAATTTAAAAAATAAATGTGAGAGAAACCAAAACCAACAAATTTGTCTGCCCAGGACTTTGACTGCTTAGTTCTTAAAAGTCTGTGCTTGAATCCCTGTGTGTGCAACCATGTTAGTGCTCAATTAGGGTTGCCACCTCTTTTTACTAACAGGCTCCTCATCTTTAACAACTGTACAGCAGGCAGGTACATCCTGGTCCTCTCCATGCTGGGAATTTGCGTGCTTATTGAATTTGGTTGGTGCAGATAGGTGATAATTTTCTTTCAGTTTGTTTTTGATAAGAATATACCAAAATTTGCAAAGTTCTTTATATTTGGGAGAAAAAGAACTTGAGATTTTTTTACAAAAACACGATGTGTAAGAGAAAGTGAAACTGACAGAATCACCCATCCTTCATGATGGCAAGCCCACTCTCTCAGATAACCACAGATGATAAATCAATCAATCAATCACAACAGAATGAATATACAGGAAGATCTGGCCCTACACAAGAAATCCTGGCCCTGCAGTTCTGGCCCAATGTATGTGAATACATGTTTGCAAAGGTTCCAATGTGCCATTTGGTTTCTATTCCATTGATGTAGGCTACAGCCAGGAATACATTTCTTGACAAATAAGGGTACAATCCTGTGGCTGCTAGAGGCTGTCTACACGGCCATAGGATAGATCAGAGTCCCAGCTCCAACCTCGGAAATGCATTCCAAGGTCAGAGCTGGGACTCTGACTGTGTGGAGCGCCCTCCCGCCACGTTCACAACTGGTGTGGTTCTTTCCATGCTGGCTGTGCCTCTGAAGTCACAAGTGTGACTTCAAGGAAAGTACCGGGGGGGGCATTCTAGGGGGCAGGGAGGGGAGGAGTGAGGCTCCGCCAAGATATGACATATCCTTGTGGGGCCTCAGCCCCTCCTCCTTGCGAGTAGAGGCAAAAGACATAGAAGGCTGAAATCAGCCAATTATGT
Organism: Shinisaurus crocodilurus; assembly: GCA_021292165.1. Lineage (NCBI taxonomy): Eukaryota > Metazoa > Chordata > Lepidosauria > Squamata > Shinisauridae > Shinisaurus > Shinisaurus crocodilurus. The sequence continues at coordinate 235,784,621 of CM037876.1, forward strand.
ATTTTGCAGGGCGGGGAAAGCACAGAGGCAATCCTTGCCTCCATGCTTCTCCCACGCTCGATTGAATGCCCGTAATCCTCTGGGTTCGGAGTGTTATGGGCAGCTACATTGGATGGTGCCATAAAGGAACTATTGTTTGTTTCTTTTGGTGAGACTTTCAGGAGTTCTTATATGCAATGCTACGGAAGTGTAAGATTATAATTTACTGTAGCCACATAAATTTAGTGGCTTCTGTATAAAGTATCAAAGAAGTAGAGAAACGCACCTTTCAGTTTAATTAATGGTATGCCAAACATTCCTCATCCCCCCCCCCCCAAAGGGATACTAAATGCACTGTTTTAAATTGCATTTACCTGCAGTTTGGTGTCCAAGTTGTCAGCTCTGCTACGATTTATTTTTTCCTCCTTAAACACCACACAAATTACCTAGGCTTTTTGAAATTATATAGCGGCAGGAAGCAAAGCTGATGTTTTGTGTTTTGTTTTATTAAAAATGATTCAGGGTGCTTTATTTCAAGCTCACTTACACGTAGTCTAAAAATAACTTCATTTTTCAAAAATGAAATTTAACAAGAAACACTTAAGAGTGAGAAAAATGCTCGCTAGACTAAACTATATCACACTTCACTCTCTCTATTTTTTTCTACTTACAGTTAGAAGTGAGGAGAGAAGGAATGGGAAAGTGTGACAAACAGCTGTGGGAACTGGAAAAATCTTCCTTCCCAATCCCAGGAAGATGCTTTGAACTTTTGCTTGCTCTAATGAAAGTTAAAACTTCACCACTCCCATGTCTGAACTCTGGGATTAGCATGAAGGTCTTGTTTGTGAACTGAAAAAAAATAATAATCCATGATTTCTGAGGGGTGGGATGTGGTATTAATTTCATGGAATGTAGCAGTATTTCTATCCCTCTTCTCGGGACAGAAAATTGTAGCTTTCTAAAATGATTTGTGCTAGTCACTTTGCTTTCTGCACAGGTTTTGATTTTGTAGTGCAGGTCAGCAAAAACTCATACATTCAAATACACATGCCACTTTCCTCATTTCAAGTGATCTGGAGAAGGGCCGTGTGGAGCCGCTGGCAGGAAGGACACCTCCTGCACAGCAGAGCCTACAGGCAAAGCCTGGCCTGTTACCATGGAAGGATAACACAGTCATCCACATCATCTAGGGGACCAGGAGTCCAGGACAACCCACTCTGCAAATTTGCAAGCCAGGGATACCAGAATGACGCACAAAGGCATCTGACACAAGTGATCTGAAAGTTTAGCGTATCTAGCTTTGAGTTTCAGAACAACACCATTGATGTTTCCCCTAATCTACTCTTGATCTAAAACCCACAAGTCTGAAAAATCATTGGCTTGCCATTAGTACATGTCTTTAACAGTCAGTGTAACAGTAGCAATGCAGTTGCTGCTATAGCATAGCCCTACCTCACCATCACCCTCTCGCCGGACGGATCGTCACCTTGAAGTGGTGAGTGGGCTTGCAGCAAACTAATCCTTTACAGGACCATCTTCCATCTGGTAACCTGTGTCCTCCTCACTGTGGGAAGCTGTGTGGATCTAGAATTGGCCTCCACCAGGGCCGGTGCTACCATTAGGCCAACTAGGCAGCCGCCTAGGGCGCAGGGCTAAAGGGGGCGCCAGAAACGCCTTGGAAAAAAAATACAGCACTCTCAAGTGGGAAGGGGGGCGCTAAATATCTGATCTTGCCTAGGGCACCAAACTGCCTTGCACTGGTCCTGGCCTCCACAGTCACTTATGGACCCATCGCTAGAGTCTACACAATTTTTTAGAATTTCCTCCTTTTATAATTTTCTTTTTGCAATTTTATCCTGGAAGACAATCTTATTTGGTCACGAGTGATCGCCTACTACTACTACATCACCATCAAAATTGCTTGTTGTTGTGTCTAATTATGTTAAGGCAAAACAAGCAAATAATCTCCTTTCTGATTTCTCCCTCATGCATTGGATAGACCTGTAGTTTACATCTGTCAGCCCTATTCAGGTTTACATCACAACCTGTGGGTCTTAATCTAGCTATCCCAGCTCTCACCATTATATTGTAACTGAGCCAGTGCAGACCTTTGGAGCAGGACTCATGGAGTACATTAGGGCTAGGTTACTATGCACATAATCCTACCATGGATTTAACCATTTCATTATTTATGACGCCTCTTTCTCTAACTGAAATAGGTGGTCAATATTCTAAATTCTTCCTTGTCAAGCCTAGGTAAAAGAAACTAGGGAATGTGTGTGGGCAGTAGTAGTAACTGAACAGGGAGTCCACCATTAAAAGGGTGGCAAACACATAAGAAATATGCGTTGTGCAGGGCTTGCAAATGGAAAGGGAACAGGAAAAGAAGCCATGCCCAGTGTCAAAGATGAAATACACAGCCTAGAGCAGGGGTGGGCAGCTTGTGGCCATCCAGATGTTTTGGGATACAGCTCCCATTAGCCCTAGCCAATATAGTGAATGGTGAGGGGCCAGGGGAGTCTGGAGGGCCTCAAGCTGCCCACCCATGCCTAGATTGTTGTTATAGGATGCAGGGAAAGGGCAATATATGCTTTTGGGAAGTAGTTATTCATATATGAGCTTCTGATGTTGTATTCACACATGTTTATTAGTCTGGTAAAGCCTATTTATGTAATTTGGTAATTATTAAACTACATGTAAGTACATCTGTATTTACTTTCCCCTAGTCCCTATTCCTACAAGCTAATGATACGCTATTTGTTCAGGTATGTGTTAGGGGAATCTCAGAACAGTAATGAATATATAACTCAACCAACATAGTCCTCTTAAGGCATCAACAGTCTATTCAATTATCAAAAAACCTCCCAATTTAAGATCAGCGTTAAAGCTATCTCATGTTGGCTCAAGTCCACAAAGCCAGGAAACTGGAAGCTAAGGCTTATGCCTTAATAGATGTGCTTCGTGATCAGTAATGATGTTGTGCAGTTTAGGCATTATCTGAGCCTTACTGTATTGCTAGAGGAATACTCCTGTGAGTTAACCCACACCTATTTGTTGCTTGTAAGCAAGCACAATTTGTGACATTGCACAACGTCATTACAGTGATCACGGTGTACATCTGTTAAGGCATCAGCCCTAGCTTCCAGTTTCCTAGTTTTGTGGATTTGAGCCAACATGAGATAGCCTTAACTCTGGTTTTAAATTGGCAGATTTTTTGATAACTGAATTTCACTTGTTTTTAAAAAGGAAATTTATTATTACAGTGTTCTGAAAGGAACATAAAAACAAACTAAAAACCCCCACACTAACAAGTCATTAAATGAGTAGATGTGTACAAATGAATACATATGTCCCTGTATGTTTAGAAAAGCTTACTTCTGAGTAAGCCTGCAGAGGATTCTAACATGCCCTTTTTCTTTTCCTCTGTATCCCCACTTCATCAGTGATCTATGAATCGGTGAGCATGATTCTTTCAGCCTTCAAAATTTCCTCACTGTTATCTCAGTTTACAGTTTCCTGCTATCCTTCCCCCACTCTCAGAATGCTGACAGGAACACTGGAATTCCTCTCAAAACACTCCAGTACTGGAAGCATTCTGGCTTCAAAGTGAAATTGAGCATGCCCATCACAACTATGCCAGCAGTTACTGCCATGGGCTTTCATTGGGCAGAAAAAACCTTAATAACTTTTGAACCACTGCTCAGAACTTCACCTATCCAATGAACATCTCCTAGACAAAGCTGAATAAAGTACATCGATAGTTTTCATCAAATTTGAAAGAAATATATGATATGACAAGTCATAGCATGGAGTTAAAAGGACAAATGTGTCAATTTTCAGCACTTTTTAACTTGCTGTACCCGTGGCAATTTTTATCATATTACTTTGAAATTTTGCACATCTGTAGAACTCATAGGGTAGATTGTAGATGCCAAGTTTCACATTATTAAATGGTGTCATTTTTATAAGCAATAGAATTTTAAGGGTTATAATGGTGGGACCTTTTTTTTGTGTGTGACTCATCTGAACTAAAGGGACACTCCTGTGCCCCTTTAATTTTATCCTGTACCTCACTATTATGATTTCCCACAGTGCAGTGGGCAGAAACCTTTAGACTGATTTAACTTCACAGATTGATCTCAAACATGAATTAATGATACATGCAGGAAAATATCACAGTGCCCCATTATCTAGAAAGTTTGATCTTAATAGAGTCTGACTACACATCAAATGAGCTAGAACAAAGAGCACAAAGCAATCAGTACTGTATTAAAATCTGGTAACTGCAATCTTTGATGTTTTTATTCCTTTCTTCATCATTTAAAGACAAGAATAAGCTAATAGAATCCCACACACACACATACAGCAGAAACTGCAAGATCTAGAAAAATTAGAGAAGCAATTTACCAAACCAAGGCCTCTAATCCTACATCTGCTTACCTGGGACTAAGCTTCACTGAACTCCATGAGACTTACTTTTGAGTAGATATGAATAGCATTGCATTGTCCATCTCATAAATTAGCCTATGGGTGATGGTAGGTGCAGAAGGTGCTTTGTTTTGTTTTTTAAATATTAATCAAAAGTTGAACTCAGCAATTGTATTGGACTGTAATATAAAAAAAATAATCCATATCTTCTGAATGGGGAGCACATACTAATTTAGAAGGAAAATATGATTGTGCAGGATCCAATAAAAGGGTTGATGTGTTGGTAATAAACCAAATCATGTTGTAAAACACATCAATATAATTGATCAATTCGTGCATAGATCAGGTTAAATATCTAGCTTTTTAATCAGCTTCCAGTAAGATATATTCAATATGAAAAAGTAAATGTAAAATGTAAAGGTCATTTTTTCAAGTAATGAATTGCCTTTTGTTTAGGTGAAAATTATCCCCCTGAAAATGTAAACTACACTGAGGCATTAATTTTAGTCTGCTAACTGAGGAATAAATTAAAAGCAAGAAAGTAAATTTGACTAGAGTGCAATCCAATGGGGCTGCCCATAATCCTACGAACTCAGAGGATTATGGGCATCCTATGCAGGGCGGGAGGAGCGCAGAGGCAAAGGTTGCCTCTGCATTTCCCCCCACTCTGAAAATCAGCTAGACGGCTAATTTTGGCTGTCTTACTGCGGCGCTTCGGACGGGGAGGGAAGGAAGCTGAGGTGCCACCAGGATACATTGTATCTTGGCTGTGCTGGTTTCCTCCCCTCCTTGCCCCCTAAACCCCTTCTCCATGGTTGGTCTTATAGCCTCAGAGAAGCAGCCAGTGGGGTTCTTTCCACACTGGCTGTGTGTGTGTGTGGGGGGGGATCTGAGCACAGATCCACAGATCTGAGGTCAGAGCTCTTTTCTGACCTCGAATATGGGAATCTGAACAATCCTATGGCCCTCTGGATGCTTTTTATGGGCTATAGGATTGCTCTACCCACAGCTTAACTTTCCTTTCTTGTTATTTCAGGAGCTTAAATGCGCTAGCACTCTACAATATTTATATTCATTTTTAAAATTGAGAAACCATGTCTTCATCCAAAAAAGGATTTCAGGGCAGTGTACATAAAAGGACCTATAAAATAATACGATACAGATGCAAACATGTATCTAAAAATATAAGGATGTTGAAAAATTCCTTTTAAATGCCTGCACAAATAAAAAGGTTTTCACCTCGCAATGAAAAGAGTATGGATATTAATATTATTTGTTAATAGTGACCATGAAGGCTGCATTTAAATTTCCATGGGTTAAAGCTCTGCCCCAGATTGCCTATCACATGAAGGACTCCTCTTTTTCTTCTGAGTTTTTTTGTGCATTCTGTATCTCTCCCACTTTTGAGAAATATCTCACTTCATGCTGGGTAGACGATGAATGGAAATATTTTGGAGTTCTATGCACAAAAACACTAGGGGATCAAAGAAGGGAAACCTAAATATGATCCAAGTCAAAAATTCTAAAATGACACCACTCTGTTCTGCATTGGTAAGACCTCACCTGGAGTACCATATCCAGTTCTGGATACCACAGTTATCGGTATCGGCAAGTTAGAATGTGTCCAGAGGAGGGAGACAAAAAGATAGGGCAATATGATGCTTTTGTACCTCTGCTCTTTCTGTTGCACCAGGGACCCACCACTAGTGCAACAGGAAGCTCTAGCACTTCTTAGAGCAACCATGGAAATGAGCCAAAACACTAGTTTCCAGAATGGGACAAGTCAGTGGAGCTCCCTTCTGTTAGTTGTGCTGACCTGTTCCATTCCAGAAATGGAAATTTCACCTTGTTTCCATTTGCATTGGGAAGCGCTAGCAGTGGATCCTGCTGGTGTATGGATAGCATTGGATCTTGCCCATAGTGAGGAGCATGGAAACCAAGTCCTACAAGGAAACAGTTGTCTATTCTTAACCTAGAGAAGAGATTATTAAAAAGTGATATTTAAAGGGCTGTAACACAGATTGTGGAACAAATTTGTTTTCTGTTGCTGAAGTGGGTAGGAATTTATCCAACAGGTTCAAACAAGAAGAAAGTGGATTTTGACTATACATTAGGAAGAACATATTGATGGTATGAGCTGTTCAACAGTGGAACTGCCTCAAAAGGTGGTGGACTTTCCTTTGTTGGGAGTTTTTAAGGAGAGGCTAGATGACTGCTGTAGCGGTAAATTTCCTGCATCGACAGGACAGGACATTGGACTAGATGACCATTGATCTAGTTGATCCTTTCAACTCTATGATCCCAAGTTATGTCTGGTTTTGAATTTCGCAGATTTTAGCCTAACTAATCATCTAGGCATCTATGCTCTGCACAGACTGATCAGAAGGTGGATTAGCTGTATTGAGAAGCTTCTGGCTTTTATATCCTGCTGTTCAATGGTCCTCCTCTATAAAGGGTCAGATGGAAATGAAAAAAGCCAATCAGAATTAATTAATGACTTGAGTCAACCAAAGCTGACTCATTTTAGCCATTGCCTCATGTGGAATGAAAATATCCTGGAAAAGCTTGCCTAAACCAACTGAGTATATGAAATAAAATGCTCTTGAATAATTATGAATGAAGCAGAATCTTCGATTTACCCATTTAACTCACCAGAATTATCTATAATTTAACTGCAAGGCATGTAACAATTGGGGAGTCCTGATGCCTGCCAGAAAGATTTAAAATACTTTTCTCTTAACTCTAATCCTGCTGATGCTTAGCTAATATTCATGATATCATTCTTTTGTTACATTTATTTTGCTACAGAAAATAAGCACATGTATGCACACGCACACACACAACACACACACACACACACACACACACACACAACACACACACACACACACTCCTAAAGTCCTCAGTGCTATCTGATTGTATCCATATTACCAACTGCCAAAATATAGTTGTCAACATAATATTGAAATGACATAATTGTTAAACAAATGCTAAACATTTTAAGACAATATCTAGAGCACCTAACTAAGATATCACTCTTAATCAAAGCTGTGCGATTTTATAAGAATGCAAAAGGCAAAGAGTAGAGGATGCTTATATGATACCAGCTAGTTCTGAGAGGTGAATAATTGAGATTCCCGAAAAAGCAAATATGGGTTTGCAGGGCTAATGAGGGCCTGGCATACATGGGTTAGGCAATGGATTTCACACAGGACAAACACAGATAACCAAAGGTTGTACACACATCAATAGCAAGCATGTTGTGGGGTTGATAGGATTAGCCCCATACCCCATGACTACTGTGCCACCACCCCACCCAGCTACACTTTCAGCAATTGTGAAAAGGGGGGCTAGCTATATTAGTACTAATGTCCACATGCAGAGCTCCTTCTTCTGACAAGGGATCTTAGGTTAATGCATATGTTAGTAGATATGTAGGGCCACTTCTCATAGTTGCCCACCTCATGGCCAGCAGGGGATGTGGCTGGTGGGAGCACTGGTGGTGAGGGGGTGGAGCTAGTCTGCGAGGCCCCACAACCCTCTCATGCGTGCTTTCAATGTGTGAGGGGGATCGTATGAATCCTCCTCTCAACCTAGATGTGGGAAGATTGCCTGTTTCTTAAATGTGTTCTAAAGTGCAGCAATACAGAAAACAGTGGCTGGCTTTCTAGTATTCTGTGGTTGCTATTGGACAGCTCCTAGTTACTGACATGTTCTATTGCTATGGAGTTAAGAACTATCCCATATGCTTTGCTGACGTGCTTTGTCATGACTTTCTGGTCATTTGTTTACCAAAGTAGTTGGTTAATATGTTCTCATAATCTTAAAAAGTTTTTTTCATACAAGGGATATCAGAGAAATCCTCAATGGACTCAAATGAGTTTGAATGTCTAACAATCTGACCAATGGATTCCACAGTGGACCGGCTTTTCCTAAGTCACATGGACTTGTGAACTATTGTATTGTAATAATTATAATTTTTATGCAAATTTAGTCATAGAAAATATGTAACATAATTTTAAAAAACACCGATCAAAAATGCACATTTACTCATAGGCTAAAGCATGAAAATATGCATTTTGGGGGGATTTGTGTATTTTGGGGAGATTTGCAATCCGATTGTGTCAATGAACAGATGACAGAACTAAAGGTTCCTGACAAACCACAAAACATGCACAGAACGGATTTTACAGTGTCTGTACATCCCTAAAATGTTCTTGTTTCAAAGTTGTCAATAACCCATGTCCTATTTTTGGATTTATTCTCTTTCTCTTAGGAAAAAATGACTGGCAAGTGGCACTTTTAAAAGAAGAACATGTTGCTTTTAACCCTGTAAAATCCTCTGCTGTGTGGCTTTTAAGTCTGTGAAGCTACTGATTGTGTGTAATTTCACATCTTAAAACCAATCATATATGCACAGAACCAGACTGAACTGATAAAGTGGTTCCCTCTTTACCACAGCTTCACTAAGAAGGGAGAAGGGGAGTGTTGCAGGAAGGCAAAACTTAGGGCCAAGCTAGACTTTGCTTTAATTTCATTTTTACTCTACATTAGGCATGGAAGCAGGGGTGGAATCCTGATTGGGACCTTAGTGTGGAAGACAGGAGACTTTGGGCGCAAACCTATGCATGCTTAGACAGAAAAAAAAGTCCTACAAGTCCCAGCATTCCTTAGCCAATATGGCTAGCTAGAGAATGCTGGGAGTTGCAGGGCTTTTTTCTGTCTAAACATGCATAGGATTACACTCTTTAAATCTATTCCCCTTGCTATGGACTCGATCCAGATTGGGGCAACACACCTCCAATTTTTATGTACTATGTATGAACCAGCCTTAGTTCCAGAGACGGGAATTCTTTGATAGCTATGAGAACAGGAGGACCCAATTCCAGACTTAGAGAGGAGATGCAGGGGTACCTATACCAAACCATGTCAGTTGTTCCTTGCATAATGCTTCACAAATTCTGGTATTTCTATTTCTCCTTCTCCTTCTCCTTCTCCTTCTTCTTCCCTCCTAGCTCACTTTATCTGAGCATCACTTTTAGGAAAATACTTGTTAATACTCAAGTCAAACAATAATGTTAGCATTCACGTACTCTTTCCCATCCCCACATGGTATGTTTAGGGCATTCCCAAACTGGTGGTGCGAAACACAAGCAGAACCTAGTGATGCTAAAAAAAAAAAAAATAGAAATAAAGATAAGGCACAAGAAAAGACTGAATCAGGCTAGTTTCACAATATATTGTCCCCCATTGTAGAGAAGACAGACATGCTGGGAGCTAGGGAAATAGTTAGGCTGCAGGGTATTGCTTGTTTAGCCACCCCCCTTAAAAATTAACAACAAGAACAACAACAAAAACAGGGCATGTTCAAATCAGCACAGGAAAGGAAGTATCCAGTCTAAATCTAAGCCACCATCCACCCAAAAAAGTTTTAAATATTCATAATGAGTTTGGCAATGATACAGGGGAGTAAATCCTTGCCAGTATGATTTCTTTGTAAGCTATGGGGAAGATATTTAATTCTTCTGCAACAACCAAATTAGGACCACCCATGCTTTTGCACAATCAAATATAATTTGGAATAGTTGTTACAGTTAGAGATCCCCAATCTCGTTATTATTGCCTCCTTTCTTTTTCTTAATCAGGGATGGGCAAGTTGTGCCCCCTCCCAGTTGTTTTGTCCTACAACTCCCATCGTCCCTCATCATTGGCTATGCTGGCTAGAGCTGATGGAAGTTGTAGGCCAAAACAGATGGAGGGCCATACGCAGCCCATCGCTATCCTAGATGCTGCACCTCAGCAGGAAAGATGTCTTGCCCCGCCAATTCCATCTGATGAAGACAGTGAATAACATTCATAAATAAATGAATGTATGACTGCAGCCTAGATTTAACACCTAGACATGTCCCTTGGGTGATTTACCTCGAAACATATAAGGAGAACTGAAAGCTGTGGAAAAGGTTCCTTTCAATATCTGCACTTTTTGAAAAATTAACTATGACCAGAACCTGAAAAGGCAAAAATGGGACAAGTGCTGAACAAAGTGTCAGCTGGTGAAGCCCAAAATTGCCAAATCTTTTTCCCCTCTCACTTGTGCCAAACAAACAAACAAACACAAATTCATCTTGTGGCTGTGATCAGCTAAACTGAGCATGCTCTTGCTATGAGCTACAGCACATTTGTCAGATGCAGACTAACTTTATAACCCACTTTCCTATCTGAGGCTCCTCAAATGAGACATTACATAATATCTTAGCTTTTGTGGTAATATACACCTGTAAACAACCCCCCCCCCCAGCAGAGATCCATGACAACATCCATACATGCTACGCAAAGGGATGCTCAGGAGGACTATTTTGCTGGCTGGCTGAAAAGTAGAGCAGTCTTGCCAAAATCAAGGAACCTGATGCATAACAGCACAGCTTTGTAGGATGGGTTCTACTGGCCAGAACTAACCAGAAATACAGGCTTCATGAGATACGTAGTTTCCATATAGCAGTTACAGAATGCCATACCACCCCTGATTGAAGGAATGCAATGCGAAGTCCTTTGAAAGAGACTATATCTTCATGCAGAGCACACTCACAACACACAAAGATTCCATCTTGTGTGACTGATTTAATAAGTGTATTTACTTACATTTTTTAGAATCTAACAAATATTTTACTTTCACGGCAATTTTTGGTGGTGCTCGGGACATGTTTTCCAAATGTCAAATGTACCTAAACAATTGCCTACCCCTATTTTAGATTATATGCATATACAGACACATTTATGTAACATATCAGAGATTGGAATTAGATCCACAAATGGCGGCGGGGGGGGGGGAATCACGTACCTACTGAGTCACCATAGCCCAGCTTTGTTCCAGGGTAGTCATAAGTAACTCATTAATTTAAAATATAATTATGCTTCAATGCTAAGCACAAATGCACAGAACCTTAAACAGCCAAGGAGATATTTCAAAGCATTTTCTTCTGCAGAAACATCTGCAGTACCTATTTTTAAATCAAGGACCCAACATTATGCCCTCATTGAAATTAAGCTAATCTTGGCACATTGAACCAAAAGAGCATATTTCTAATTAGTGGTGCCGCATAAGAAAAGAAAGAGAATTCCATTCAAGTCCCTAGGTAGCATCAAAATCTCCAACCAACGTGTCTAATGTTTGCTGTAAGTGATTGACAAATGGATGTTTGAAGAAAATGAGGCAATTAGCTTAAAGCTTTAGTTACTGTAGCTGATGTGTATCATAAAATGTGAATTCCTCTCTCTTGCTGCCATTGAACAGTGTGTGCTGTGGGGAGGGTAGAGTGGGCAAGAAGAGACATGGGCGACACCAGAAATCCCACCACCCTCAACTAAAAATAAAATACATGACATGGGTCTTGCCGCTCAGGACTAAAGTAGTATCTGGGCTACAGATTACCACTGTTTCCACCTGGTAAACAACCTCCCGGTAAACCAAATATGCTGCCTTTCCCTGGCTACAAGGAAGACACACACTGCCAACTGAACAGAGTAAGCAGCATGTGGCTCACGCTGGCTCAGCTTGTCTGAGCGTTGAAAGCTAAGCAGGGTCAGGCCTGGTTGTTACTTGGATGGGAGACCCCTCCTCTAGTTTCCTGCACTGAGCAGGGGGTTGGACTCGATAGCCTTGTAGGCTCCTTCCAACTCTATGATCTATGAAATCTATGAACCTGGAGATATAGCAAGTAATCTGCAGGCCCAGACGCTAGTAAACTGAGAGCCAGTGTGGCGTAGTGGTGAGAGTGTTGGGCTAGGACTTGGGAGATCAGGGTTCTAGTCCCCGCTCGGCCATGAAACTCACTGGGTGACTTTGGGCCAGTCACTGGCTCTCAGCCTAACCTACCTCACAGGGCTGTTGTGAGGATAAAATGGAGAGGAGGAGGAGGAGGATTATGTAAGCTGCCTTGGGTTCCTTGCAGGAAAAAAGGCAGGGTATAAATATAATAAATAAATAAAATAAAATAAACAGGCGAAGCTATCTGCAAAGCTATCTGCAGTAAAAGTAGAGTAGAAAAAGTAAAGAATAGGGTGTGTGATGAACTCTGAACCAACGGGAAATGAGATACAAATTGTCCTACTTTGTATTCTCTGTCTGAAGGAGACAACAAGAGGTCTTAACTGAAATTGAGAAATATGTACAATGAGGTCCACTGTCAAAATGGTTTCTGTTCTGCTCAGTTCCCTGAGCCTGATGTCTTCATTCAGTTAAGGCAAGTTTCCTTTAAGGTACAGACAAACATTTCAACTGCAGCCCATGATCCTGGCTTATGCAAAATTTAAAACAATAACAAAAACAAAACAAAACAAAACAACAACAACAACAACATTTGGCGCAACTGTAATAGGTGTAGAAGTATGCAAGCTAAAACACAAAAGCTCACATAATCCCACACTAACATTAAGTAGTTCAGTAAAAGCATCACTGTACTTAAACTGTTTTATATCCACTCTACCCTGGACCAAACATGGCAACTACCATCTGCTGGACAAATCAGGATGGGCATTTAACTGCTGTGAAAATATTACCAACAGAGAGACTAAAAGTAGAGGGCAAGGGGAAAGTAGCAACTATTTTCAGAACTATGGGAATTGCCTCTAATCCGCAGGACAAAAATATTGAAAGATTTATTATCAGCACATTTTCCGGATGTTCCCTTCTTTTTCTTTCTGTCTTCTTTCCTTTTTCCTGTCCTTTCACTTTCTGCTCATCTTCTCTCTTAAATAGTATGAAATCTATGGCTTGCCCTAGGCTCACAGCTTTTCTACCAGAGGAGCAGACCACTGTGGTTTAAGTCAGCAACTCATAGTAGGGATAGATGAATCTATCAGTTTTGCTTTCTTCCACATATTTCTTTTAAACAACAAAAACATTAAGTTCTTTCTGTCTGGAATATATGAAGAACATTGCAAATTTTGGTAAATTCTTATCAACCAAAATGAAATCTTCACCCATCTGCACCGGCTAAATTCAATCAGTACATGACCACCATGTAACTGTTAAAGATGAAGTGCCTGTAGGAAAAAAGGATGGGCAACTCCAATTCAGCACTAACATTATTTATTTATTTATTTATTTATTATAATTGAATACACAGGGATTCAAACCAGACTTTTAAGAGCTAAGCACTCGATTTGATTTCGATTTATTACGATCATATGACCCAAATAAAAATAAAAACCAGTCACAACATTTGCAAAGCATACAGAAAAATAGAGATGGAACAGCTCTCAATTATTATGACCCAAAGAAAAATAAAAACCAGCCACAACATTTGCAAAGCATACAGAAAAATAGAGATGGAACAGCTCTCAATTATTACCCAATAGAAAGGCCCTCCTTTGCATGGCAGCTAAAAGAAATTTAGCAACTTGGGTGGTAACAATTGGTTTCTGGTCACACAAACAGTAGGAAACCAGCCACCTATCTGGGAAGCCTTGAAATGTCCTCAAAAGGGGAAGAATTAGATCGTCCCTGAGCTCTGCATAGAATCTACAGTAGAGTAGGACGTGGGTCAAGAGCTAAGCACTCAAACCCCTGGGCCTGCATGGACAAATCTATAAGTTTCAGTTTCTCCCACATTCATGTAAAAATAAATAAATAAATCTCAGGGTCTTTCTATCCTGAATACGAAGATATTTGCAACATCAAAAATGAACTGAAAGTCTCACCCATTCCTACATAATAGTGACACTGCTTTCATGGAGATTCCAAGCAGCCTGTAAAAGGTCAGTTGTCCTAAGATTGTGGCTGCATAGCTAGTGTGAGAGGCCTTCAACTGTCCCAAGCAAATCATTTTCTGGCCGATGTGAACATATTATGCCAGTGCTTTCTCATCTGCACTGGCTGCCAGTCTGTTTCCGGGCCCGATTCAAAGTGCTGCTGCAAACATTTAAAGCCCTAAACGGCTTGGGGCTAGGGTATCTGAAGGATCGTCTCCTCCCATATGTACCTGCCTGAACACTAAGATCTACATCAGCGGTCCTTCTCCGAGAGCCCCTGCCAAAGGAAGTGAGGCAGGTGGCTACCAGGAGGCGGGCCTTTTCTGCTGTGACACCCCAGTTATGGAATGAACTCCCCAAAGAGGTTCGCCTGGCGCCTACTTTGTACTCTTTCTGGTGCCAGGTGAAGACCTTTCTGTTCTCCCAGGCATTTTAATCATTTTAATCATCTTAATCATTTTAATCTTGTAATTGTTTTTAATTCTGTTATTGTAACTGCTGCTGCTAGCTCTGCTGTTTGTTTTTAATCTGTGGTTTTAAATTTTATATTGTATTTTATGATTTTGACTGTTGTGGACCACCCGAAGAGCTTCAGCTATTGGGCGGTATAAAAATGTGTTGAATAAATAAATAAATATAAATGTTCAGCTCACAGGGTGATACACCATAGCAATGGAAGCCCACTGGAAAAATCACAATGGGTGCTCTAGAGGTGAAACCATAAATGCAACAAATAAATAAATAAAAATAAAAGGGGCACAAGCAACAGGAGAACTCTGGTCCTGGAAATGTGGGTATGTCACCAGAGGAGGAGAGGGGAAATGCAGAGAAGGATCATAAGGAAGGGACTGTGTGCCATGAAAACCATGGGTGGAACTTGGAGCTGCAGTACAAAAAGTCTGCCCATGCTTGGTCCCATGATCAGAACTCCTGCTGAAAGGCTGGTCCCAAGGGCAGTTAGAGACTTCAAGTTGGGAGCACAAAGGGGCAATGACTTTGGGCAGATGGATTTAAGCAATGGATTTTAACGATTCATCTGGGGATGAATCAGAATCTTTCTTTGGATTCCTGGCTGCTTGATTGAATCAAAGCTGCCTAAGGGTATCTCCAGATGAGGCTTTTATCATGCTATTGCACTGCCACATTCACATAATTTTACAGAGGGCCCAGATGACACCATCTTCCATTTGTAGGTACCCCTCTCCATGTTTCCCCACTGCTTCTTCCATCTTTTTCTTACCATGGAAAACCTGTAAAGTAAGAAAAGATGGAATGGCTGCACAATGCCTTCTAACTGTTAGCATTAAGACTCCTCTGTCTAGAAACACACCTTCTATTAAAAAGCAATACTTCTGAGAGACAAGTTGATAGAGGCTCTGAGAATAAAAAGGGTACCATGAGGGATGCCCAGGCTGCGTTTTAAGCTGCTCATCTATGTTGAGGTGAGGGTATCTCTGGATTAGACTATATTTCCACCCAAGGTTTTAGATTGGGCAATTTAAAGCTACCCTCAGGGTTTTATTTATTTATTTGTTTTATATATTACATTTCTAAACCTCCCAAGAGCTGAAGCTCTCTGTGCAGCTCAAAACAATTTAAAACTATAAAATACAACACAATGAATTATAATATACATAAAAGTTGCTTAACTAGGCTTGTGACCTGGTAGTTAGGGAGGCATTTGCATGTGTCTGGAGCACCCAAGCTTTGCATACTGAAGGATGACAACTCTACTTTGATTAAGTTGTAACATTCGTGCAATCAAGAAACTCTGTTCTGCCAAAAGTTCGGTGGTATATGGTGCATTTGTTAAAGGATTATCCACTAAGGGAAATTCTACTTTGATTAAGTTACAGTTGAGGACACATAGGTCAATGGACTTCAACTACAGTAAAGGCAGGTAACCTATACTATCATCATGATGCTCCTAACTACCAGGAGACCACTGACCAACTATGCAGCCTTTCCCAGGACAAAAATCACATTAGACAAGGTGATGCCAACAAGAATACAAATCCAAACTACATGTGCATAAAAAGCCATCATGGCTGAGCTTTTCAGTAACAAATCTGAACAGATTACATTATGACATGTGTATTTTATTTTTCCAGCTGCTAAAATTGCTGCTCTCTTAACAATGTGTTTTTGCTAAATAAAATAAACAAGCAAACCAGAAGATAAGAACTTGATCCAAAAAAACCAAACTGATGTTTGAAAAAGCAAATGTTTGATGGCAACAACTGTTTTCTTGTATTCCCCTTCCCCTCTTGCCTTCCCTGTCTGCAAGAGACCATTCATGGAATGACTGAAGCAGGAAGTCATGGCAATGTAGAATTATATTACAGCTGAACTTGCTTGACTAGAAAATCCTCATTAGCATATACTTCTCAACCAAAATTAGCAGAGCTGAAAAATGGTCATGAAGATCACCATTTTCTGAAAAACCATAACCAACAGAACATGCAAGTCACTATCAGTTTTCAAGAACAGCCTCAGGGTGGACAGTGCTGTTATAACCTATTACACTATCTGAAACTTGTACATCCTTATCAGGGTTCTGCAGTTTCCATAAATTGGTCCTTCACTAATGCTTTATCTGAACAACCAATGTTGCATACCACTGAGCTTGCAATCATTAATAATATATAATGCATTTGCATTAATCGCTCAGTTTGCTGGCCTTAGAAATCTATCTTATAATAAAATTCAGTAAGTTTCTTGGGTCTTTTTCTGGGGTAGGTAATGCCAGTTTCTTCATTTTGTACTCATTGGGTATATTAGTAGAATCATACATACTGCCTATTTTCCAGCATTATCAACTCTGAAGCCAAATGTAGTTTAAAGCTATAGCATATCCTGTAAAATATTTTTTCTTTGTGGCACTTTCCAATACAGCTTTTCTCATAGGGAGGTCAGGAAACCACCCTTTCAAGCTCATAGGGCAATTCATGCTATACAAACTTGAGTCCCGCAGTCACCCAAGAATACCATAACCTCTGCAAATTCAGCACAATAGTCTCTATCTTAGAAGTGTTATGAAATTCACCATAAATGTAGCCAATTTAAAATCACACATTTGTCTTCTCTATTTTCAGCTATAGTAATCACAGTGAGTTGTTCATAAAGCTACATGAAGAAATAGCTGGCAGTATTTCCTAATCCCCTTTCCTAAAATGTTCCATAATAATGAAAAGAATAATTACTTATTATCCTTTAATTTTCCAAACATTGAACAGCCAGAGACACTTGCTCACACAACATCCTTTCTATAATTCTTGTTCAACTATTAAGTGTGGTAGCAACCACTGAAGTCTCATACTTGAATAGAACCAAACAGCAATAATGTATTTCAGCAAGTGGGATGAGTTAGACCACCAACTCAGGACTATAATTATCTCACTATCAGACTGATTTACTGATTCCAAAACTGGTTCCTCAGTTCCAAAACAATCCTCAGAGACAGCATCCAACTTCTATGCATATCATTCAGAAACTCCATCCTTGGATCACAAACACAAGTGGTACTGTCCTATTGTGCCTACACGCTTGTGGGCCCACTGCTCATGCAACAGGGCTTTAGTGCTTCTAAAAAATAACCTGAAATGAGCAAAAACACTCATTTCTGGAACGAGGCAGGTCAACAGAGCCCACAGAAGGGAGTTCTGCTGACCTGTCCTGATCCGTAAATGAGCATTTCCGGTTGTGTCTGGAGATATTTTTAGAAGTGCAAAAGCCCTGTTGCACAAATTGTGGGTCCCACGAGCGCAACAGAACCAGTGGAGTTGGAGGGAGCAGCCCCATTGGATACTGCCCCATGGCACTAGGACAGGGTTAAACCAAAAATGGGTTAGCCTAAAATTAACAGAAGCCAGATAAAGGTTCTTATTAATTGAAATAGAGAGACAAAACTAAGTTGATACTGAAATGAAGAGAGAACATGATTTTGGCCCAGTGGCTCAAAGTTTTCCACCAATCTAAATTATTCCAGCATATACACCATAGGAGTTCAATATATATATATATATATATATGAAGAAGAAGTCCTGACTGACTGACTGACTGACTGACTCATCAACACCCAGCTCAAACCATTTAATCTAGGAACGTGAAATTTTGAAGGAACATTGTTTTTATGACGTAGACCCCCCACTAAGGAAGGATTTTTTGAAATTCCGTCCCTAAGGGGGTGAAAAAAGGGGGCAAAATCGCCCCAATCTCATATCTTCTATGGGCAAAACAACAGGGGAGCAGTTATGCAAATCGGCCTCACCTCACAATTGCTGCAGGAGCCAATAGGAGCAGTTATGCAAATAGCCCATAGGACACTTAGAATGTTCGTATGAATTCCTGCAGGGGCCAATAGGGGTGGGTATGCAAATCTCCCCTGGACCATTTAGAATGTTCTCTGAGGGGGTGAAAAGGGAGGGAAACTTTTTAAATGACTGAATGACTGTTGTGTGGGGGGTGTTGTCGCATAGGCTCCATCATGTTTTGACGGATCTACCCCAAACTTGCCACGGTCACTCTTCATCACCTGTATACTCTCAGGATTAACCTGATTTTTCTTTAAGATCAGATATTTCTGTCAGATATTTATGAACTGCCACAGGGGCCCAATCAGGAGCAGATATGCAAATCTCTACTACGTCAAAACAGAATGTTCATATGAACTGCAGCCGGGGCCTACGGTGGGGGGGGGAGCTGGGATTTCATTGTTGGATAGTCCCGGGGGAGGCAAGCTGGGATTACATTGTTGCGTAGTCCCGAGGAGCAGGGGGCAAGCAGGGATTTCATTGTTGTGTAGTCCCGGGGAGGGGGAGGGAGAGCAGGGATTTCATTGCTGTGTAGTCCCGGGGGGGGGAGCAGGGATTTCATTGTGTAGCCTCAGGGGGGGGAGCTGGGATTTCATTGTGTAGTCCCGGGGGGAGCAGGGATTTCATTGTGTAGTCCCGGGGGGAGCAGGGATTTCATTGTGTAGTCCTGGGGGAGCAGGTACTCCCGGGGGAACTGGGATTTCATTGTGCAGTCCCAGGGGAGCTGGTAGTCCGGGGGAGCTGGGATTCCATTATGTAGTCCCGGGGGACCTTTCCTATGGAGCAATTCAAAACAGCGGTCAGCTACCTTAAGGAATTTCAAACAAATAGTGCCTATAGGAAAATGACGACCCATGCAACGCCGGGTAAAAAAGCTAGTTTTATAATAAAACCAACAAATATAAGGGCAAATATTTTATGTTTATTAAGATTTATTCAGATAGCTGCAAAAGGCTGTAGGGGATGGTCCTCATTTATATTCAAAATACAGTCATCTAGTACATGCATTCCAGATGTACATGAAGAAACTACAGAACTGTCAGTGCAGACTAAAAGGAAGAAACCAGGGAAGATGGAGAAAATGGCAGGAAGGAAAGGAAAGGAAGCAAAATAGCTTGTGACACACACACACACAACATAGTAGCCTGGCTGCAAGTACCGTATATATCGAAGGCAGCACTTTTATTTCCTATACGTGGTTAGCAAAGAAGAAAGACTTTGAATGTTTGAATGGTAACAGCTGTTTACCTCTTGGATCTGAACAGAGACACAACTCTTCTAATATCATGACGGGCTGACCTGATTCTATGATTTCAGTGAAAGCTTTAATCAAGGACTGTAACTAATTTTACCAAACTAAGGTTTAATGCAAAATATTTGGAGAGGAGCGTTGCTGAAGCTGCAAAATCAAGTAATCATGTAATTACCTAAGATTTTAATTACAGAATAGCTTCTCCTTTCTTAACTCCAAAGATTGTGTATAGATGTTATCTACCCCTTCAGAACAATTACATGTAGGAGCTAAATTAGTTTCCAAAGGAACTGGAACAAGGAATGCCAGCTGAGACATTCCATGGACCAAGGAGGCAGTGTCCAAGGACTTCTTTTTTTAAACAACTATATCAATATAATCAGAAAAAACATGGATATCAGTTCTACAAAAAATTCCACATCTTACAAAACAGTTTTGCAATTATTTCCATGCTTCCAACTCACATTTCAAAACCACATTTAGCAAATTACTGTTCAATCCACTTTTGCTTGCTTTGTGGTGTTATGGGAAATATGACAACCATACAACCTGTGTTAACCAGATGCTGAACTGAGCTTGGAATCCACCTTATCTACATGCCAGTTTGACCATGTAATTTCCCCTTCTTTGCGGTGGGGGGTCCTTAGAGGTGTGTGTGTGTGTGGGGAAACCTGGGCTTTTTTCATTAAAGACCAATTGAGGGTCTGACTTTTTTTTCCCTAGCAGTCAACAGGACAGTGATATTCTTCTTGGATATTTATGTCACCACATATAACAGCACTGCTTAATAACCTGTTTCAGTTAACTCTGCCTATATCAGCCTTCCCTAACCTGGTGGCTTTCAGGTGTTTTGGACTATAACTCCCATCAGCCCCATCCAACACGGCCAATGGTCAGTGATGATGGGTATTGTAGTCTAAAATATCTGGAGGGTACCAGGTTGGGAAAGGCTGCCCCCGATAATAATTTGTGTTTTGAGTCCGACTCTGGTTGGCTTGGCCCATCGTGGAACAATACAGCCAATCCAAAGCTCCTTTAAATCAATGCAGTTTTGCAGCATGAATCAGGCCTATGAACAGCCAAGATAAGCAAGCCTGAGCTTGTGTAGTCTAAAATGTGCAGTGCTGTGCTCACATTAACCATAAGCAAAATGTGGTACATTCACCATTATGCTAACCTCTGGACCAAATATTTGATCAAATAAAAAATTCCCAAGATATGTCAAACCGATGGAGAAAAGCAATTAGAAAGCTATGAAGTAGCCCCTAAGGCTTCAGTCCTATACAAACTTACCTAGGAATAACTCCCATTGTACTCAATGGGGCTTTTTAGTAGACATGTAAGAACTGCATTGTAAGAATGGTTTTATGAGTACACTAACAATGGTGGGGCCGTGTTGCACACACTGCTAGAGGGAGGGAGGCCCAGGACCTTCTATGTCAGATGTGTCCCAACATAGCCAGTGTGTTGGAGGGGCACTAGTGGTATATACTGTAAGCCTGTCCCGCCCAAAGCCGTCTCACTTTTGCTTTCTGCTTAGCACCCCATCCACAGCCCTGGATATTAGTGTAAGTTTGACTGGTTGCTTCAAGGTTGAGTAAGATTTTTTTACCTGTCACCTGATTGGAGCTTGGTGACAGTGGTTTTTGCCTAATCTCCACTGACTTATTAGGGTAAATCTAGGAGATTGGAATGGAGTGGTGCTGTCATTAAATAGATCACTGATGACAGCGAGGCAGAGACCAACACAGCCCTTGGTGAGCGCCCTGAGGCACTTTCAGGTGAAGCGGGATTCCCTAGGCTTATCATTCGGGCTGCAGGAACCAGAGACAGGGAAGGGAGCCCCTTTGAGGCCGGTCTATACCTAGGCATGGGGGGATTGTGAACTGGGAAGACCTCCCTCTTTCTTCTGCATGGGCAATCGTCTCTCTTGACTCCACCTAGAAATCACGACATGTAAATAATGATTTTGCCATTCTTTAGGGTAGGGCTGGGGAGGGCCACCTGGAGGGCTACAAGTTGCTCACCCCTGCTGTACAGCTAAAGATGTTACCATATCAATGTTATGCAACAATTCATAGGCAACAGTAGATCCTAAATCCTAAGTTTCCTGTATCCAACTCTTGCTAGTCCTCTGTGCCTTCTTGTTAAAAATAGCTTCTCGCCTCAGCTACAATTTTACTTAGCTGTGCATCCTTCAACTCCCCCCCACCTCCTGAACATACTCATTTAGCTACACTAAGTGATGGCAACTGGGAAGATTGCAAAGATGCCCATTATGAAGGCAAAACATTTATCAGAGGACCTTTTTTTGTTCCTAAAGCAGTCATTAAACTGGATTACAACCACAGCAGATCAGCCTTGGGCTGCTGAAAAGCAAATTGGACATTAATTGCTGCATTTGAGTGTTTTCTCCTGCACGATTATCTATAATAATATTACCATAAAGGCCTCATAAAAGGTTCAATCCACTGTCTCCCACCTACTAAGAAAATAAACACTTTCACCTGCATGTAGCATCCAATTATAATGTACTGAACACTGCCTATAACCCCCAGGGTGCAAAAAATAGGGAAGCTGATCATTTTTGGTGAAGATCTTTTTTGTTTTGGCATTTATGCTGGCTTATTTTGTGGCTTCAATTTGAGGTGACCTATAAAACACTGAAGTAGCACCATCAAACTAACACCTGCAAGCTACACACAGTCCCCTAGCTATGTATTGCTACCTACCAGATTGCTGGATATATTTCCCTTTTTTTGTAGTCCATCTCACAAGATTATCTGGTGGGCTATAATATATAACTGGCATGATCTATACTGCTTGGGTGATAGAGTAAGACTACCATATTTTAGAAATTGCTTACTTCCCTATAGCATATTACAATTCCAAGACAGAGCAAAAGTGCCCCCTTATGTCTACTACCCTTATACCAAGTTCAACATGCAGGGACACATTCAAATGTGGTACAGAGATGGATGACTAATAGGCATTCCTGATGCCTGCCCTTTCTTTCTCTTATTCCTGTCAGATATCAACCTCTCAACTGAAAGAGTTGGCAACCTTTACCAATATCATGGCATGCTTGACATTTCTTTTTTCTCATGATAAAAAGTAATTATGGAAACTCTACCTATCTATCCATCTATAGCCCACCTTTCTTCCAAGGAGCTCCAGATGGCATACAACGCTCCCCTCTCATTTTAACATCAAAACAACCCTGTAAGTAGGGATGCCTGGACTTCATTAAATCCATTCTGTCTGCATTTTGTGGATTTTCTGGTGCCTTTCGTTCTGTCATCTGCTCATTGACGGAAACAGATTTTGCACAAATGTATTTGATACACATTTGTGCAGATTCACACTTGTACAAATTTGCGCTTCCAAAAATGTGTAAATCCTCCCAAAATATGCAAATCCACCCAATGCATATTTTCTACACTTTAGTCGGGGTGTGTGCACATTTTCAGTCGTTTTTTTTCCCTTCATATTTTTCTACAACTAAATTTGTTTAAAATTATGGAACGTTAAAAAAAAAGTCCATAAGTCTGCAGAATCCGTGCAACTCAGGAAAAGTTGGTCTGCTGCAGAATCCATGGGTCAGATTCATAGAAATCTGAACTCATCATTTGAATTCATTGCAGATTTCTCCAACATCCCTACGTAAGGTAGGTTAGGTAGGATGAGAGAGAAAGAGGTGTGTGTGTCATCCAATGAGCTTCATTGCTGAGGATTTGAATCTAGGTCTTCTGAGTCCTAGTCACCACTCCACTGCACCACAATACATGCCTGAGATTGTATACTGGGAAGACAATCAGATAGGATGATCTAGAGAAGGAGAAGGGTGGGAAGGATAATTGTTGAGCCCCTCCCCTCCCAATTACTACTCTGCTCTAAATTCTCCCATCTCAAAGCAGCTTTGCTTAAAAAAGAGAGGAAAGTATCAGTGCACTGTTATATACATTCTTCTATGGTATTTACGTGAAAAACGCAGCACCGGGGTCCGGTTGCATCACTTCCTGGCCATTTTAAGGTGGTTTTCTATGGTATTTACGTGAACAACGCAGCACTGGGGACCCAGAAAAACTTCTCCCCGGCTCCTCTCCGGGGAGATGTGCCGAGCCAGGGAAAGGTAAGTCCCACAGGGTTCGGGGGGGTGTTGGGGGGGGTGTTGAGCGGGGCATGTCGCCCCCGCTTCCACTGCCCCAATCGAGATCCACGCACATCTCTAGAGGATGGTGGTCCCTACAACACTAAGAGCAAACATGATTGAAAGAATACATGAAGGTCATCTGGGCATTGAAAAATGAAAAATGAGGGCTCAGTAGGTTTAATATTGGCCAGGTATGAGTACTGCAATAGAAAATGTAGTTCATAAAAGTAATACATGCCAGACATATCAGCCTACGAACAAGAAGGAGCCTATATGGAAAGATGATGAAATACAAGGGCCATGGCATAAAGTGGGGATTGATTTATTTACCCTGGCCAGCAAATATTATCAGCCAGTTCTAGATTATTTTTTTTGCACTACCCTGAAATCACCTCATTGGATGGCACAACTGTGGCCCAGGTTATTCAGTGCATTAAGTCATCCCCCCCCCCAACATGGGATACCTCACACAGTTATATCTGACAATGGCCCTCAGTTTTCAGGACATGAATTTAAAACCTTTGCCAGACTGCATGGATTTTGGCACATAACATCCAGCCCAGGTTATCCACAGTCTAATGTGCTTGTGGAAAATGGGGTCAAAATCATAAAACAATTATTGAAGAAAGCTAATGCTACATAG
Source organism: Shinisaurus crocodilurus (assembly GCA_021292165.1). Lineage (NCBI taxonomy): Eukaryota > Metazoa > Chordata > Lepidosauria > Squamata > Shinisauridae > Shinisaurus > Shinisaurus crocodilurus. The sequence goes on from CM037876.1 coordinate 235,809,139, forward strand.
CAGGGAACCCTGTGTGGCCATTTTAAATTACATTACATATCAGCTCCATTAACACAGGGTTTCACCTGCTGAACTGTTGTTTAACAGCTTGTCTGAGCATGGAAAGCTAAGCAGGGTCAGGCCTGGTTATTACTTGGATGGGAGACCTCTAGTTTCCTGCATTGAGCAGGGGGTTGGATGCAATAGCCTTGTAGCCTAGGCTCCTTCCAACTCTATGATCTATGAAATCTATGAAATCTATGAAAATCTATTAAACTTGGTTACTAAGACTGATAGAACCAAGTCAAGTACACAATGCTGCTCTCTACAGGCATAAGAGAGTGAGCAAGGTTAAGCAAAAATTATGTTATGATAAAGGGTCCAGGGCTTTTTAGTCATTGATAATGTTCGCATTTTCAGTAACTCTTGGGCTCAGAAAGCGTATTGCGTGAGGTGGCACCAAGATCTTACGGAGTACAGATTCAAGATGGACACTCTTATCACCACAATGGGAGACATTTGCACCTTGTCCTGAGTCAGGAAACAAGGATTGAACGTGGGATCAGACAGAAGCTACAAATGAACTGAATCAAGAAAGTGTTTCAGAAGGCAGGGTGGAGGAACAAAAAGAAGGAAATACTAGTACTGTATTGTTGGTTCCACATGTAGATCAGAATATGCAAGGCACTAGAAAGACTTATTGGGAAATGTTGATATTTGTTATTAAAGTTAATAGTATTTTTATTCATTTTATTTTATTTTAATTAAAGAGGGAGATGTGGGAATAGTACATTGTATTTTTAAGACTTCTTGTGTATTAACTGATGTTAACAAGGAACTGCTTTAGACTAGCTGGAGGACAAGGTGTAGCCAGCTTCAGAGAAGGAGAGAGCTCCATGCAGTACAGCAACTGAACTATTTACTAGTTAATTAATACAGTTGTTTCTTTAAAGAACCAGTAAGGCTTGCTTCTTCATATAGAAAATGGCACACTGCCCATCTGCTTTCCTTTATCCTGAGGCTTAAAGGTATAGAGAGGTGGGGGAGGAAGAAATCTGGTTTGGAAATGCAAACTATGTGGTCCAGCTTCCCCCCACCCCAAAGGATCTTTTAAGCCATGAGAATAAAGCCTCCTTGTAGATTAAAGCGGGAACTGGACTTGGAAAACAAGTATACTTCCGCTAAGGCCAATAACCCCTTCCTTCTGTTGTGAAATTCAGTACAAAAAAGTCTCATCTATGTGTGTGTGTGTGTGTGTGTGTGTGTGTGAGCATGTGTGGGGCAATTTGTTTTTAGATATATGTCTGTTTTAGATAAAATTATTTTAGATATATGTGCGTCTCTTTGTGTGTTGTCTGTTTATATGTCTGATAGTATACAGGGTTTTTTTTTAATAATGTATTTTTAAAGTATTAATCTTTGTAAACCACCCAAAGAGCTTTGGCTATTGGTATGGAAATGTAATAAATGAAATGAAATTTTATTTGGAACCTGCCCATTCATGGTGTCAGGAAGCAACCCTCCATTCATTTTGCATATAAGCAGCACTACTCAATTTGCCCAGCACCTTCTATAGTATTTTGTCTCGACACTTGAAGCATCAGCTATAGGCCACTGCCGGAGGCAATATACGAGGCTTAATGGTCCAGTGGACCGATCCAGCACAGGAAAATCTATCCTCCTGTGCAGCATCCTGTGAGATCTCTCTATCTCACCAGCAGCTGCTGCAGTACAAATCATATTGTGTGTAATGGCATGTCTGCCTCGGGGATTTATGGGTATGCACTGCGGGCAACAGCAGTGTGGAGATGACGACAGATCAGCCAGGATGCAAACACGTTTCGAATTGCTGGAAATCCCCACTGGGCTGTACTGCAGGGAGGGGGGGGGAATGAGAAAGCCTGCTAGTTGCTGCCAGCCCACACACTGAATTATCTGTTTCTCTCTGCAATGAGGAAAGTAAAACAACACTCAGCAGTGATGAAAAGAGGTAGATGAGCAGCCTCGAACTATCAGTTTCTCCGGCGTTCCGAAGGATGGCTCAGTGCTGATGGAAATAATCATGCTAATCTGAACTCTCACATGTTCTGGCAGAGCAACTGAGAGGGGAATGCAGTTTGAGGTGGGCAGGGAGATTTGGAGCTGGGTTGCTCGTCCTTACATTACATTAAGAGCTCAAAGTTCAACATGGAATCATTACTACACCAGAAATATCAGAGACAGACGCATTTCACCAATCACATGTGTGCTGTGACAAATTCATTTAATCTGCTATAACAGGAGAGGGAAATAAGCAAGAATCAAAAGGCTAATTCACAGCACATTTTTCCAGGCAAAGGATTACTCCTGTGGGCAATAGCCAGTGTGTGGATTCTTTGAAGCTGCATGAACATGTTATGCAACTGAACTGCTTTTCTTTAAACAACACAGCAGAAGGTCCCTGGTTCTGTAGATTACAGGTTGGTAGGGAAAGCCATTCATTTGTGCAACGTGCTCACACATTTAGCTTCCCATGAGGGTGTCTTTCACTCCTAGAGAGAAAAAAAAAACCCAGGGGGGAAGGCACTATTAACCAAAGACAAGAGAGAGAAAAAAGTCCAAGTGGCAATAGAGATCTTTGTGTATTTTTATTTGTGCCCGATGCATTTCGGACTAAGCCTTTTTCAAGGGCGCTTATTTTCTAATATTGTTCGAGACAAACAGCTTCATCAATTCCCTCAGGAGATTGATGAAGCTGTTTGTCTCAAACAATATTAGAAAATAAGTGCCCTTGAAGAAGGCTGAGACCGAAACGCATCGGGCACAAATAAAAATACACAAAGATCTCTATTGCTACTTGGACTTTTTTCTTTCACTCATAGAGGCAATTCTTTGCCTATACATGTGACATGTGAACTCATTCTTAAGTAATTGCCAACTGCTGTAAATGGTTAGCAGGACTAGTATTTGCCCAGTATTCATAACAAACATATATGGAATAAACTGTTTTGGATGCCTATATTATAGACATGTGCTTCTGTATCTTAGATTAGCTTAGCCTAAAATTGTACAGTGGCAAATTCAAATTAAGTATGGTGTGGTTCCCATCTTAAACTTTTCTTTGATCTCTTCTAGCACTTTGGAACTGGGAGACAATGTTTGGTCTATCTTACTCAACACCTAGACATTGCCCTAAGTTATTGGAGGAGAAAAGGGTCGGTGGGGGGAACCTATTTACGTTATTCAAACAAGGATTGTGCTGATGCATTGACCAAACAAATCCATGGTTACAGAGAGAATAAAAAGTATTATTATTTTCATGAGAAACATATTAGCCTGAAGACTTCTGCTTATAAGGCAAATTAGCATTGCTGTCAGAAATCAAGTGTGCTGACAGGTAGTCAATTTACCCCAAATTGGGTATTATTGAGTTTCCCCTCCATCTTAACCTGAAGTATCTGCTATTGTTATGAAATAAGATACAGTGTTCCTAAAATAGATCTTAAATCAGCCACACCAGTAATCCAGGATGACATTTCCTGTGTTCTGCATAGTCCTCTACCAGCTGAGATGGAGTAGAAGGAGGAGGCTACAGGCTGCTGAAGAGGTGATTACACAATGAGTAGAAGGAGCTCCATAGGTATTGTATATTTATTTATTCAGATTTTCAAAATTTATTTATTTAGGCTCTGATGTCCAAAAGGCTCAACACATGTTACAGTATATCCTTGTCTCCCCGCAGTAATCATGTGGGTCAGTTAAAGTGCAAGGGATTGATTTGCTGAAAGTTGACCTGCAAGCTTCATAGCTGAGCAGGAGTTTAAATCTAGGTCTCCAATGTCCATACCTACTGCATCATACCATAGTACCACTGCATTTGGGTACCTTATGTGAACGTTCTGCATTGATTAGGAAGCACATCAACTGGAAGAATATATCAGTGCCAATTCACACAATTCACAAGTACTTCTCTTGATCTCTCAAAATGGGTTTACTTAAGACTTGCTGTCCCTTAACTGAATGTGTGAAGAAAGTGTTGTGTTTGAGGTCTAGTTGGTGACAGCAAACTTCTGTTGGTGGTGTTAGGCCTGTGATAGCTCATTTCCCCATGCAAATCACTGTCTGATGCTGCAATTATCTAGTCGACATAATGAAGCTGTCAACTTTGGATTTTCTCAGTTACTCATTTTTCCAATCTTTAGTTTGGCTCATCTCCATCTTTGAGAATTTCTCCAATCTTAAGTTCGGTTCACTTTGAGGTTTTCTTTAAAATGTTGAGGTTTTCTTTTAAAAAATTCACATGAAAATTCATAAGCATTATTGTGCATATTTCTCCTAATACATACATTTTGTATGTACTTTTGTCTAATATACACATGCTTTGCAATAAATTTTCCAGATATAATGCATTTTTGAATGTTATTTCCCCTAATATATGCATTATGCATGCATTTCTTGATTGGAGAACTCCACTGAAAAATTTGGAGAAGTGCAAATTTTGAAGGCTAACTGCATTTTGGTTTGCATAGTGATTCAAAAGTGCAAAATTAGGTATGTGTGAATTAAAATGTGAACTGAATGAACTTCTCACCCATCCCTATGAGTCAACTAGTGAGTAACATGCATACATCAATGGGCCCTCTTTTCTTGCAGAATCTAATACTGCTTCTAGAAATATGAGAATCAGAAACATGTATGCATTCTGGCTGCTAGTCTTATACGCAAGAAAATGGTTAGACATACCCAGTCAAATGCTGTTTTTATGTTTGTTGTATAAAACAGCCTGAGGACTTACAGATGAGCATTAGAGATTTGTTATGACCCATTGTCTTCTTCCACAGCTTGTGTGACTCATTGCTCCTTTCCAAGTATCCATCATGGTTCCTGCTGATCCAGACTCCTTCAATCCCCCCTCAACTTTAGACACCAGTGCTAACATAAAATTATGCAAATTATTCTGCTGCTTTTTTTAAAGGGAGATAGTTAAAGTTGAATGATCTAAATGGATATTATATTTGCTGGAAATGGGATTACTATATTTGTAATGAGGCAAGAGGGGATTGTTATTGAAAGATACAATTCTTGCTTATTTTTGATGTATTTTGCCATTTTATTTCACATTAAAATGTAATAAACTAATAGAAAAAAAATAAAATGTATACACACAGAGGGAGCAGGACTTTGGGTTTTCCATAGATGGGCATGTTTCATAGTATTCATGCAGTACTGAGATACCGGAATCTGCTGTAGTATGTGGGGGTACATGATCAACAGATTTTAATGCTCAGATAGGAATACTTTTGAAATATGTTCCTGACCTTGCCTGTATGCTAGGATAATTCAGAGACTTAAGACACAATCCTATGCATGTTTAGACAGAAAAAGGTTCTACAACTCCCAGTATTCTCCAGCCAGCACTGGGGCATGCTGGGAATTATAGGACTTTTTTTCTGTCTAAACATGCATAGGATTGCACCCTTATGGTTTTTTTATTGCAGAAATGAACAATAACATTAGACTCTCAAAGTAGTCAAGGGAGAGATCCCAATCGGTTGCTTCAAAGGTATTGTCTAGGCAACCAGCTGTTTCACACAAAGCAGCATACACTGTTAGTCTGTTACTTGAAAGTAAGTAGAAAGTAAGTAGACTCTGCTTTAAAGTAGGTAGATAGAATGAATTGGGTAGGAAATACAATTGCTCTCAGTCCACCTAGTTACCTCCCCCACATCTAAAATTTCAGTTCCATTTTCTTCATTTTTAATCAAGCTTTCTAGAGACTTCCAGAAGTGCCCTGTCTGTGTTGCTTGATAACAGGATTTCATTAGCCTATAATGACATTTTAGTGCTTGTTTTAATTATTTCAAGTGATATCGCTTCCTGCTGGGAAGGATTGTTTTAAATGCCAGAAGGTACACTGCCAGGGCAAAGGCTTCCCTTTTCACATGCCAATATATGCAAAACAGTGATATCTTGCAGGTGAGTGGATACATGAAAAACATTAAAGGCTATGAAACAATATGAGTTGTCTTCTGATAAAAGCCTAGTGAATAGCATTGAGAATGATTTACCAAATGTTAATGTTACCAAACTCATAGAATAGTTTACAAAAAACATAGGATATAAATACTAATATACATGTTAAATTGACATCTTATCAATTATACAGAAGACAAAATATCTTGCAGTCTCTATGCCTTGTAAGATTTTGATTGGTTCATACCAGAAGGGGGATGGACATATTTTCTACAATTCTCATGGGTTTTCCCTATCAAAGAGTGGGACTCTAGGATCTATAGTGATAGTAGGAACCCAAGTGTTTGATGAGTGGGTGCATGAAGAGAAGCAGTTCAGGGGAATACCAAAGCTAGAGGTAGCAGTCATTTTCAGATCAGTGGTGGTAAAAATTGCATAATGTTAAGTAACATTTCCATCTCCTGTAGTACCATTGGCAGTTTGCAGCTGCAAACATTGCACAATGTGCTAGGGATGTGTGAGAAATTCACTCTGTCAAGTTTTTGTATGGATTTACCCAATTTGCACTTCCCAGACCCAAATGCAGACCTGAATGCAATTTGCAGTCAGAAATCCATACATTCCCAAGCTTGATGCATAACAACAACAGCCCCCCAAAGTATTTGGCAATATGTGCACATCAGAAAAATGTGCACAAGCATGCTTTAGTCAATGGGTGTATGCATTCCAAAATGTGAATATTTAAAAACGTACACAAAAATGTGTGCATTACCAAAAATGCATAGAAGTTTCCATACCGATTTTTAAAAAAATGCAAGTTCATGTGAAAAAGAACAGAATGAGTTTGACCTCAAAAAAAAAAGCAACAATCTCAGCAAGACTGAGTTTGACAGATCCATCCATCCATCCCTAACACTCTCCTTCTCTCCATTCTTGTCATTTGTTCAATCCTAATAGGTCAGAACACAAAACCCACAGGAGGCAGAGAGTCAAGATGAGCTCAATTAACTGACAATTGAGAGGCACAGGAAAGGTACAGTCCATAGGTACAACTACCTGATGAGCAGCAAGAGGAGAACTCTTTGCTATAGCATCTGCAGGTAAATTTACAATTCTTTACGGTATGTGCTGACATATGCAGTTAGTACTGAGTATTTAATAAGTGATGCAAAGAAGATTGCAACACATAGATAAGTTTCTTTTTAAACAAACAAACAAACAAACTACAATCCAGTGGAAAACTGAGCTTCTAATTAAAGAACCCAACAATAAATGTATTTAATATCTCAAGCGTAATGATGTCCACTAAAGCCACACAGAGATTCATCCATAGCCACATATACACCTTGGCAAGCTTGCCACCTCAGTTGTAGTACCTTATTTGCACCTTATACTGCTATATTACACCTTCATACGAGGGAGTAATTCCCACTGAATGCGGTGAGGCTTACTTCTGGGTATACATGTACAGGATTGCACTTTTTGAATTGTTTTCTCTCCCACTAGACTATTTTCAGTGCCACCACTATGAATGGTTTTCAAAACTTCCAGATCACATGTTATTCATATTTCCCGAGTTCACACCACAGGAAAACATGATCAGGTGGTGGTGGTGGTGGGGATTAGCACTGGTTTCCCTTTCATTCTGCCCTTATTGGCTACAGCAACCCTCATAGGACATATGCTCATTCTCCTGCTGACTAGTCCCTATGCATCTCAAGATGGCTAGCTTTGATTAATTATTCTGACTAATCTTTAATCAAATGATGAACCAATTAATCACACTCTTTAATCTGTTAAAGCGTTCATCCCTAAAAATGAACCTGTAACTCTTGTCTACCAACATCTACCTCTGACTGCCATGTCAATTTTGCTTTCAAGGATCATGAGTCATGTTTGGAGAATTTTAATTAATTTAATTAATTTATTATATTTATACCCCACCTTTTTTCCTGCAAGGAACCCAAGGCGGCTTACATAATCCTCCTCCTCCTCCTCTCCATTTTATCCCCACAACAACCCTGTGAGGTAGGTTAGGCTAAGAGTCAGTGACTGGCCCAAAGTCACCCAGTGAACATGACTGGTATTTTGGAGTCAGAGGGTTACTCCTAGGACCTACTTCCAGCGGGATCAAAGCTGCATGCTGGGTATGGAATGTACAGACAAAATACTACTGGACAGTTAGATGCAGGTAATAATGTTGGTTTCATATAACCCATTTTTCTTTTTAAGAAAAACCAGCGCATACATGTATGTGCGTGAGAAAGAAAGGAAGGACAATTTTTAATTCCAACATTTATTTGAATTATTAAAAATTCACATCTATACTCATAGATCCGGGTTCTAGTCCCTGCTCGGCCATGAAACTCACTGGGTGACTTTGGGCCAGTCACTGACTCTCAGCCTAACCTACCTCACAGGGTTGTTGTGAGGATAAAATGGAGAGGAGGAGGAGGAGGAGGATTATAACAGGGCTAACTGACATCTACAGCCCTGTGGGGAAGAAGGAACGACGGAGGCTGGAGCAGGCCGAGGGAACATCAGGGCCTGCTCCAGTTGGACTGCCCCCCCCACAGGGCTAACTGACATCTACAGCCCTGTGGGGAAGAAGGAACGACGGAGGCTGGAGCAGGCCGAGGGAACATCAGGGCCTGCTCCAGTTGGACTGCCCCCCCCCACAGGGCTAACTGACATCTACAGCCCTGTGGGGAAGAAGGAACGACGGAGGCTGGAGCAGGCCGAGGGAACATCAGGGCCTGCTCCAGTTGGACTGCCCCCCCCCACAGGGCTAACTGACATCTACAGCCCTGTGGGGAAGAAGAAGGAGGCTGGAGCTTCTTGAGACACAGAGAATTACATAAGTAATATTCCCCCTTCTTCCCTCCCCATTCCTTTTTCCTTGTGTGTCGTGTCTTTTTAGATTGTAAGCCTGCGGGCAGGGACTGTATTGTTAATTGTTGTAAACCGCCCAGAGAGCTTCGGCTATTGGGCGGTATAAAAATTAAATAAATAAATAAATAAATAAATTATGTAAGCTGCCTTGAGTTCCTTGTAGGAAAAAAGGCGGGGTATAAATGTAATAAATAAATAAATAAAAATAAATACTAAGACTGGGGCTGGCCCAAAACATTTTGCTGTCTGAGGAAGAGCAGCGAATAGCCCCCACCCCTAAATCAGGGTACATAGTACCCAAGGCTGGTCAAGTTATTTTGGCATCTGAAGCAGAAGATCCCACAAGCACCTGTACATTTCCTGGCAGAAAAAAATACCACAATTATTCATTAAATAATTCACAATTTGCTGCCTTTTCCTGACACCCCAAATCATCTGCCTGAGGTGGCCACCTTCCTCTGTCTAATAAGACGGCTGCACATAGCTAAGTCTTTCCTTCTCAGTCTCATTATCTTATTTACTTGTCTACAGGTGGGTGAACAATAGAAAAATGTGTCTCCATTGGCAACCTTTTGTTTGATTTTTTGGCTGCTGCTTTCAGAGATAATTTAACAAGTTGATTGCTCCTGGAACTTCCTTTTCATGCAGTCCAAATCCATAACAATCCCCGAAATCTGAGGGGAACATTTTTGGATTACTATGAAGATGAAATGGCAGAATAAATTTACAAGGGCGAAATAAAATAGAAATATCAAGATATAACAGAGTCCCCAAATATATCTCACATACAGAAGCCTTTCTACATACATATTTCCATGTAGACATAAAAGCTCTTCCAAATATATTTGCCTCATGGCTTGAGGAGATTTTTGCCATACTGCAGAATAAGGGTTAGGTATCGATGCTCTATGAAACCAGAGTTTTGAAATTAGTCTTTAGTGATCATGGTCCAGAATAACTGTGACATGGCTTCAAGAGACTTTGAAAGTTACGAACAGTGCAATCATATACATGACTACTCTGAACCAAGCCCCACTGAAGTCAATGGGGCTTATTTCCAGTAAGTGTGTATAGGATTCCACTGTTATTCCTTTACAAAGAAAGTGCTGCAGTGCTGGCCAGACAAACACCATGCTCCCAACATTTATACTGGGCCTGGCCAATTCAGAAAGTTCCCACTAACTGCCAGTTACAGGAGCTGATACTGCACAACTTTATTCCCTTCTGAAAGGGGCTTTGAGGTAGGGAGGGGCAAATCTGACAAACTTGATTTTGCTTGGGTTCATATTTTTCCAGTGTTAAGTTCATTCCCTCCCAATTCTGCATTGGATTGCATTTTTTTTTTTTAGGCTGCACAAAAAATTGTAAGCAATTTAGTGCACTTTTTTTAAAAAATGCATTTTTGTATACATTTTTCCAAATGTGTTTTTGTGCACACTTTTGCAAATGTACACATTTTCCACATTGAATAAAACATATTGTGTGCATTTTTTAAAAAAAAATGCATGGGGGCAAACTGCATCACAGACTTCAGAACTGTATGCTTTCAGTGGCAAACTGCATTCTTGTTGGTGTTACATTTAGGAACAGTGGATTTGTTAAGTCTGCAATGAAATGCAAACTGAACAAATTTCTCACCAGTCCCTACTCTGAAGCTTGAACACACACATTTGATGGCAGCTCACTAAGCTAGCTCCCAGCCTCAGGCTCTGTTGAAGCCCTTAGAACAGTGTTCTCCAACCTTGGGTCCCCAGATGTTTTTGGCTTACAACTCCCAGCATGCCCCAGCCAGCGTAGCTGAGCGTAGCTGGCTGGGGCATGCTGGTAGTTGTAGGCCAAAAACATCTGGGGACCCAAGGTTGGAGAACACTGTCTTAGAATCTTTGACAGTAATATAATTTCAGCCCTATTCATGAAATACTCTTTCCTTAACACAATCTATACTTTAGCTGAAAACCCTCCATTAAAATGGTGTTTCCTCTGGGCAGTATCCAAAGGTGTCATCATTTGACAAACTCAAATAGCACTAGCAAAGCCCCTCCAAATCTTTCTGTTGTGCAAGTGGTTGCCCATTACACTTGCGCTACCAAGCAGTTGCACAACTGGTTGCACAATGGGTTGCATAGGCATAATGCACCCCTGCTTGTACAACTGCACTTGCACAAATGTACCTTTAGTTGAATTCTCCTCTTGCACATAGTTCAGAACCTAGTTTCCACTGCACAACATCATTTGAGCTAACGGAAGGACACAGTTGGATAGTGCCCTCTACCATTTTATCTGTGATCTGAGTGCATCTGCTGCCTCAACGTGGCAGCAAGAAGGCATTCCACTAGAGGATGAAGAAGTGCTTATTCTAGACTCAGGGACAGTAAAGGGCAATATTCGCAGACAGCCTGCAGGTAGGGAATTCTAGAGCCTGCCAGTTTCATGTTCGGGGAAAATAAAGATACCAATTTAATAAAATGCTCCAACAGTGCAGGCAAACAGCATGGGATATTATGTTTCTCTTCCTCAAGAAAAGAAAAGAAAAGAAGACTCAGGACTATTATCAGCGTTGCAGTAATTTTTTTTCATGAGAAACAATAAATCTGTTCCTGGCTATGCTGGCCTTTTATTATACTATCTAAGAAAGTATGAGCATCATCTCAGGAAGTAGCACTCACGTAACAATGATTTTCTTATGGTTCTAAAATGCTTTGTTCTTGGATTTGCAGCCGGATACTTGTGGCTTTAAACAGCTGATTTAATCTTGCCACACCTCACTTTTAATGTTATATTCAAATGTAATAATTCCAAAGCTCAAACGACAGGGGAAAGAAGATGATAACAAGGCATAAAACTCTTCACAGGAAGAAAAAAAGTCCATATTCAGATCCCGCATACTGTAGCATATTTCCGTTGTCATTTAGTACAGACTGTACTACATATTCATTGTCTTGAATACTAAAATGGTTCTTTGATCAAGTGCACAACTCATAGTTCCACCTATACTAGCACTACTCACTTACAGTATATAGAACCTTTAATTTGCAAATGGTTGTTTATCTGGTAGTTTTGTACACTACCCTTCAATTGATATTCCCAGGGCAGTTCTCATTAAAAGAACAAAACATAAAAATCAAGAAAATGTACAATAAAACAACCACAGCTAATAAAATAGCCAAAGAAAAACATAGCAACATTTTTAAAAAGTCATCAGGTGTAAAAATCATAGATATGTATAGGACAGATCTGGGAAAATGAAAAAGGCCTTCACCTGGTGCAGAAGGCATCAGTGTAGGTGAGACTTCCTGAGGAGATAGTTCCATATATAGGGGAGAGGAGGAGGATTATGTAAGCTGCCTTGGACTCCTTGCAGGAAAAAAAAGGCGAGGGTATAAATATAATAAATAAATACCGCAACTGAGAAGGTTCTCTACCCAGTCACCAATCCTCTTCCCTTCTGATGGCGGCAACAGGCAAACACCTCTAAGGATTATCTCAATACATGGGCAACTTGATGTGGCAGTATCTATTCCTTTAGGTTACTAGGCCCTGAAGGTAAGCTCCAACATTGCAGATTGTGTTTCAAAATGGGGAACCAGTCAGGACTGGTGCAAGCCAGTTTGGTGCCCTAGGCAAGATCAGATATTTAGCGCCCCCCTTCCCACTTGAGAGTGCTGTATTTTGTTTTCAAGGCGTTTCTGGCGCCCCCTTTAGCCCTGCGCCCTAGGCGGCTGCCTAGTTGGCCTAATGGTAGCACCGGCCCTGGAACCAGTGCAGCTCTGAAGCATGGCAACCAACCACACAAGTACCTTGTCCATAAAGGACTGATAGATACAATCCTCATGATCTTAGGAGACATTTCTTCTGCCCTCCTAGACAGAAGCGCACATGTGCATTGGACCACATAACACTTCATTTAGGCTGCAATGCTATAAACATTTACCTGGGAGTAAATGAATTGAACTGAATGGGTCTTACATTTGAGCAGACATGTAAATGATTGTACTGTTACTGAACTATCCTTTAAGGAATACATTGCCCATCTGCTATGAAAGTTCTTTTTTTACTTTCTTTTTAATGTTTCATCATCACAAATTATAGAATTCAGCATATTTGAATTTCACAGGAGCCCTCTTGTGTTTATTTATTATATTTTGTTTATATGCCACACTGTCCCAAGGGTTTGGCATTGATAAGTATGTTAATCATAAACACTAGGATACACTAGTTGAAATCCATCTTGCCCTTTCCCTAGCCATGAAAATCCAGTCTTGATTATTTAAAAGCCTTAATGTTATTTCTAGAAGACACCATGGGCTTTGCTAAGTCTCCACAGAAAAGAACCAGAGTTATTCTGTCTGATGAAGAGCTAATCCAATAAAAGACATTATCAACAACTTAACCCATCTGAACCCTAAGTAGCAAAAGAATAATGTTTTGCATGATGTCTAGGTGTAATCTAACACTTCTTTATAACACAAATTATGCCCATAAATATACCCATGAGAAACTGAATGCTACATCACATATTCTGTAGTCACACTAATGATGTTTAGGTTAGATGGTATTTTCAAAAGCACTCACATATTGATCCAACTCTGCTCCAGTGGTGAAGTCAATGGGGATTTCACCATTGATTTCAGTAGGAGGAGAGAAAAATCAATACCCAGCACTTGTGAAAATTTCACAGTCGGTCATTACTGATTGAGAGAATATTCAAACAACTAATGATGGGGGTTCAGTTTAGAGCTTCATATCACATTGCACACCTCATGCACTACTTGGCTTTTTGCTTTGTTTGGAACTCTATACATTTAGCATTTAGGGCTATTTTGCTTTCCTTGCTTCTCACCTACCAAAAGCTCCCCCCCCCCATGTGCTAATGGTTTAATTATATTCGTTCCCCTTCATTTCTTTAGGAGTCATCACTAAGATTAAAATCCTTGTTCAAAGTAGATCCAAGCAAGTAGGTGACTTTAGGGTTCATTTTCTAATTGATCAAACAAACTGCTAATTAAATGCATCTGTGCCTAATCAAAACATGGCTACATAAGCACAGTGTATCATTTAACTGGGTGCATGAGATTGTATTCATCAAGGGGAATGAAGACTCAGCTTGATTAGTAAGTGGTGTAACACAGTCAAATCCTTTATTTAGGCCAACTTATACCAGAAGCCATGTTTAATTATTTATACTGGGGGTTTTAAAATAAAAGATATACACATTTTCCTCCCTCCTTACCTTGATATGGAAATCCAACAATACTATCAATGATATTCTTGTCATTTTTTTGTCCCTCTTCATTAAAGAATGACATTCCCCACAACTGTAAGATATTTCTATATAGAGACAGACTGTGAAGAAGAAGGATGTTCCTAGGTTCTTTCCTGGAAGAAGCTCTGATGCCTTTAAGGTCCTACAACAGGCAAAACTAGTATGGAGCAACCAATCCAACCAACAACCTCTGTCTGTTTTGGTGCAGAGATAGATCCCCTACATTGCAGGGGAACTTTGGAAGGGAAAACATAGGGTCCTCTCCTTCTACTTTGAAGCTTACTTAACATTTCTCTAATGTTTAACTTTCCCTTGACATTCTCTCTTCCTCTCTCTTCCATTCTATAACCTTCTTTGCCTTCACTTCCAAGCTACATGAGCAAATGGCCAATATCTCATTCCGTCTCTTGCAGTCCTCCTACTCTCCTCTTGACCCTCTTGAGTCTTGGAGCCATATATACCTGCCTGGACCCTAAGATCATCTTCAGTGGTCCTTCTCTAGGAGACCCCACCAAAGGAAGTGAGATAGATGGCTACTAAGAAGAGGGCCTTTTCTGTTGTGGCACCCTGGTTGTGGAATGAGCTTCCTGGAGAAGCTCACCTGACATCTAAATTGTGCTATTTTTGGTGCCAGGTGAAGACAACATTTTCACAGACATTTTAGTCTTTCAGTTTCTGTTGTTTTAAATCCGTCACTTTTAATTTTTGCACTACTGCAAGGTTTTATTTGGTTATTATTTTTATTTTATATTGTAGTTTTAAACTTTTAAATGTGTATATTGTAATTTATCATATTGTATTTTATGGTTTTAATTGTTGCAAAGTTGCAAACCACCCAGAGAGCTTCAGCTATTGGGTGGCATAGAAATGTAACAAATAAATATTTTTTGCCTCTTCTAATTCTTTGAAGTGCTACAAATATAAACAAGACAGCAAAAAAACACAAGTACAAATGCTGGCCCTAGGAATAGGCAGACTGAGGCAACTGCCTCAGGAGACAGATGCTGTGGAGCAGCAACAAGGTGTAGGAAGGTAGAGCTGTGTGCGCCATGCAGCCTGTGCCCGCCCTGTGCCCTCTAAGCTTGCCTACTGCTGCTATGGAGGATGCTGTCTTGTCACCAGTGTTGAAGTAAAATTCAACTGCCAGTCTAGTTGGCTTTTGTACATGGTATGAAGTAGGCTATTATCTTGTCCTTTGCCTCAGGCAGCAAAATGTTTGGTCTGGTTGTGACAGGTACCATAAATGAGTAATGGCTGCACACAATGTCATCCTGCCAAGGAGATGTTTAAAAGCACAGGAGGACACTTGCTAGCAACTCCTTGACTCCACCCTTATTTCCATCAAGTTTGTACCCATCCTTTCTTTTGGTACCTGACTCTCAAACCACTTTTTATTTTGCCCCTCCTCCGCTACCTTTCCCCATTCCTCCCTTCCAACCAAGACCATGCAATTCATCCTGTCCCTGGAAAACACAGTTTTTCCCTGAGTCAAACTGACCTTGCATATCTCCCTCACAAGAGCTACCCTTATTGCCATTATTTTGCAGGCAGCTTCAGACACAGGACTGAAGCTACTTTCAGAATACTTAACCAGATAATTCAGGATAGATAGCTGTGTTAGTCTGTTGCAGCAAAAACAACAAAGAGTCTTGTGGCACTTTAACAGATTTATTGTGGCATGTACTCTAATGCCACAATAAATCTGTTGACTTTTAGGACCCACAAGCCTCTTCGTTGTTTTTATCTTCACATACTATGCCTGGAGCCACGTTCTGGTATGCATGGTGCTTGGCAATGCATATATAGACTCCGGTCTTAAATACATGCAACTTATTTTCATTAATCCATCCTCTCTTTTGTCCCTCATTGCCCTTCTACTCTCTCTCTCTCTCTCTCTCTCTCTCTCTCTCTCTGTATGTGTGTGCATGTTCTGCAAATGTCCTTTAAAATCACTGCTTATATAGTAGGTTTTAAAATGTCTTTTTTAACTTGATTAACTTTTATGGTTTTGTTTGAAATTGACATATTGTACACCTCTCTGGGCAGAGAAAGTAGCTAAGAAATACAGTTATTAATAGTAACAGTAGTAATATGAATAGTGCACTAATATAGCGACGACAACAACACAAGACCAAATGAGGTGCAAGACAGAGGATGATGGATTCACTGCAACAGAGGTACTCTGATGTAGACACAGCCGTAGGCTGAAAACAGATTCAGTAAACTGAAAAATCTTAATGCAGCAGTTGGCTTCTTTGTTGTTGTTATTGTTGCTGCTGCTGCTTTTCCCCCCCTCTTTTTTTTTACCATACTATACAAATGATTTATGGATCAACCCTATACTCACGTTATTCTGGATGAAGGACTATAGGATTTAATGGAAGCTACACTGGCAGAAAACAAGACACTACATCAGCACACCAGCAGAACACTCCAGATACACTAGCAGAATCGCTAAAATATGGCAGAGTCATGTACAGATTGGGGGTGTCACAGAAGGTGCGCACCTATGCCATATCCTAAATTCTTCCAGGTCACGTCCATGACCTTGGAAATGGCAGAACTTTGCACTGGACTTGCACAATAAATGTCCTTCCTGTTGACTTCAGTGGGATGGGGGGAAATTAAAAAATATCCATCTCCATATCCACTGCCATGTCAGGACATGGTGTAACAGAATACCCACCCACAGGATACCACTACCAGTATATAATCATTTGGAGAGACCACAACACAGATGACAGATGCACTGCATGAGGCTATATATCTCTGGCCTCATGTTGTGCATACTTAGCTCTCACATGGGGAACTGACTAGTGATGGGAATCTATGGAGAAAGGGCACATCACACACAAACACACAGAAGCCCAAAGTCTCCTTGATGCACAGAATTACCTGTGACGTTCTTTGCATGATGGTCCTTATAACTAACAGGAGGTGAAGATCTCTAGGGAAGACCGGAAATTAGGTAGATCTGCTAAATTTTGTACAAGGTCCTCACACTAAACTGCCATATAGATTGAACTTTGCCATTTTGATGTATTATTTCTCACATCGGGATACATTAATTAGTACGAGATTGGTAAGATTTTATTAATGTTTACAAAAGCACCATATAAGAAATACTTACGGTGTTCAAACAATTCTTTATTTCATTAGAGCATCTGGATGACCTTTGCTTCTTTTCCACTATTTTATCCATACATTACCACAATCCATAGCTCAAGATACCAGAGCACACCGAAACTCTTCTGTCAGTTTCCCTTTAAGCAGCTTCTCTTACTGTACTTAAAATCAATGCATTGTTTAAAATTTTCCTGAATTTGACAAGCAGTATATAGTGTTGTTTTGCAGAAAGCAAAAACTGACCGGAAATCTGGTGTATGGATTGCAGCCATAGAATTATTGCCTTTAGATTACATATCCCTCAGAGCCATTTAAAAATTGGAGGTCAAAACATAATTATTGTTATATTTTCCCTAATTTTGAAAGAAAGGAAATGATTACACTGCAGTGTCTATAAAATGAGATTTATATGTTTGGTTTTTGTTTGGTTTTTGTTTTGCTGGCCACCTTTGACTCTTGTAGTTATTAAAGAAAAGTAGCTAGCTTGCATTAAACATAATGGTGCTGAGCAAGTTGTGGATGCTGCCAACAGTTTGTGTAATTTCCTGAGAAAGCCAATTTCAACAATGAAATTGGTCTGTTGCATAACTTGTGCATTCTTAATAATTGAATAATTTGAAAATAATGGGGTGGGAAATATTATTATACTTGGTGCAAGCTTGGAGAATGATTCTGCAATCATCTTAGGAAAATTTAATATACAAATAAATCACAACACAAAACATATACTCCAACAAGTATTAACCTATTCACACTGTGGCATAGAGCCAATGTGGCGTAGTGGTGAGAGTGTTGGACTGGGACTCAGGGATCCAGGTTCTAGTCCCCACTTGGTCATGAAACTCACTGGGTGACTTTGGGCCAGTCACTGACTCTCAGCCTCACCTACCTCACAGCGTTGTTGTGAGGATAAAATGGAGAGGAGGATTATGTAAGTCGCCTTGGGTTCCTTGCAGGAAAAAAGGTGAGGTATAAATATAATAAATAAATAAATAAATGTGTTAAACCAAATTTCTATGTTTGTCCCTATCTCTATATGAGGAAAGGGTTAGGAAGGAAAAGAAGGCAAACTAAATATAGTCTAAAGGTGCAATCCTATGCATGTTTAGACAGAAAAAAGGCCTACAACTCCCAGCATGCCCCATCCAGCCAAGCTGTCTAAACATGCATAGGATTGCACCCTAAATGATTCTATAATCGCTAAGTAATTGAATATAAAACTTTGCAAAAGCTCTTAATCATTGGTATCCAAGTTATATTGGTGTGTCCTATAATCAATAAAAGGCATCCAAAGCTATTCAGATTTGTATCTTTTTTTGTCTATGTTCACATAAACATTCTGTTAGTGTGGCCATTACCTAGCCGACCATCCTCAGCTAGCCTTCCTCTATATACAACAAATTGACCCCTGATATCTTCCAAGGAGGCATTATTGATCATTCCAAGACCCCACAGTGTGTCATCAGGTAATGACATCTAAGCAGGCCTTCTCGGTAGTGGCACCCACCCTCTGGAATACTCTCTGATGTGTGGTCTGAGAGGTGGAAATTGTGGTGAGCTTTAGATGCCTCTTGAAGAAGATCTCTTTACTCAGGATTCCCTGACTAGTAAACAAGTCAGGGAATCCTGACTTTTTTATTGCATTTTTAAATTTATTGTTGTACACCGCCCAGAGAGCTTCGGCTATTGGGCAGTATAGAAAATGAATAAATAAATAAATAAATAAATCACACCATTGGAGCTGTGCTTTGAAGGGTCTTTGATCCAGCAGAAGTTTTCATGAATGTAAGGGTGGAAGCTATTTTCTACACTGCCCCTCTGCAATACATCCCATACTGTTCCAAAGGATCCCCCAAATCTCCAGAGCAGATTTAGGTGGTCTGTATGGGAAGGGCAATGTGGTAAAAATCATTCCTCCCCCCAAAAACTCTTGTTCAGAGAAGCCTCTACTGGATCCAAGATCTTCAGTTGATGGAAGCACTCTTTCCATGAATGGAAAACATTAGCTACAACTAATTAGATACAACTAATTTTACCTAACCAAAGGTTACATACCAGAAAGCCCCTCCCTTGCCACACATAGCTGTGGCGGGGGGGGGGGCAAATTTGCAGGCGGGGAGAAGCCACTTACTTAGATATGAGTTTCATTTGAAACAAAAACAAGAGTCATGGTACCTTGAAGGCTAACAACACTAACAGACTAACACAGCTAACACTCTGAAAATTGTTCCACTGCAAACTGACTTAGTTCCAGTTAATTGCTCCAATGTAAAATGCTCATTTACAGTGGCAGAAGCATGTGGCAGTGCCAGTGGCATGTCCTGATGTGTCTTCTAGAATGGAGTTCCATGGACATATAGCATCCCCAGGCATGGGAAATATTGCTGTGGGAAAAGGTCTGAAAATGAAATGTCTTGTCTCTTTAAAAATCCAATGTACCTGGCACAATGTCCCAACTTCCCCATTGCATAGCCACCTATCTGTTACTTCAAGTGTCCTCCATACATCAGGGCTGAAATTTCCCCCTAATGGTTCTGTCTGCCAGGCATAGATTGGAAATATCTCCCAGTTGTCATCTTTCATTCCACCTTCCTGGGTTGTTGAAAGGTACCAAGGGCCTATTCCCCTCTGTTTATGTGTTGGTCATGTCATGTCAAAACTTTGCTAGGAATGGGGCCAAAGCCCGCATGGCCATACCTGATTGAAGGATCTTTCTCTTACATCAAGACTCTTTCCTGATTCTACAGAGTTAAAAATATGGGGATTATTCCCTTTGATCATTGGTTATCTACTAAACATCATCGATCTGTGCCTTTTTAAGATTGTCCAGCTTCATTTACTTATTATTCAATCCTATACATGTCTTCTTAGAAGTAAGCCACATTGAGTTCAATCGGATCTACTCACAGGTAAGGCTATGTAGGATGGCATGCAGCCTTAGAGAATAAACTGTTGTTGTTTTCTTTTTTATGCTACCTGTTTCCCCCGTTATCCCATAGCTTCTTAATTTGGTAGCAGGAGGCTGATTGTATCTTTCCCTTCCCCCTTGAAGTACCCCCCACCTCTGCAAATGGAACAGTGTTCAAGAATGGCATATCCTCTACCTGCAGCTGGATATATTACAGCTCACTTTTATCATATTAGGATTCTACACCTATTTCTGCATTTTTTTAGTAGCCAAGGCCTTAATCACACCATTGTCGATATCCTGGCAGGGCTTCTGGGCAAATGTCCAATGTCTGGGGTTTGGAACTTTTGTACTGAGTATTAGTACATTTTTAATTTTCCATATTACCCTTTTATTTAAAACACACAACACCTTGTGGCCATAGTTTAAATCCGTATTTTGATGTGTTCCCTGCCTTCCCACACCTGACACCTGACCACCTTTGCCTTCATCCCTACAGGTGTATCAGATGCCGAACACATCATTCATACAAAACTAGCCACCACAGCAGTAATTACACAGATCATTCCAAGGAGTGTGACTGGTGCTGTGCAAACATGCCCTTAGAATGCTATGAACAGGACTGCCAATTCCAAATGATTTAAAATATCAGAACAAACATCATGCAGACCCACAGCATATATCTAGGTTCAAGAGATACCAGAGTATTTTACAACCTACTTTCTGATGTTGTTACTTTCACTGTTTCTTTCCACACCGCAGACAAAGCTGAAGGGCAAATAAGCTATGTTTTTCAAAAGGCTCATTTTATAATTAAAGACTCAAGTGCTTCATGTGGAACATGAATAATGTATCTTATAAATCTTCTTTGATATATGTATACACAATACAGAATCATTATTTAGCAGTGAAAGTAAAACATGAAATCAGTAAAATATGACCTAAAATGAATAAATGTGAATGTGTGGGAGAAAAAAAGCCTCTAGGATATAGGGCTGAAACTCATGAAATTACAAGAAATGATTATGATTATCATTATTATTAGGCACTTGTACAGCACCTTTTGAATGAGTATTTGAAAGCCATTTCCAAGTAATTCATTAGTTAAGATTGGGAATCAACATTACCAAGAATGAGTTGTTATAATATTCTTCATAGACTGATTTAGGGAGGTACAAGAGGTGCATTTATCCCAAACTCCATCTCTGTTTTGGCATGGATGGTGCCTCCTTTACACGGTTGCCCAAGGCTCCTGGGTCTGTACCTACCAGGGCCACAGTCCAGCACAGTTTGAAGTGTGCTTATGCCTGAACACATGAAAGTGTTTGCCCTAGAGACGCATGGTGAGGAAATATGAACTTGCATTTTCCAAAATACGTCAAGCAGTCCTAAGTAATTTGTACCCTGTTCTTCCATTTATAAATATAAATACATCCTCCTGATATAAAACACCAGGAGATAGATTACAGATATGCATTACGTATCCTTCAGGTACATGATTGAATCCTGCAGTACATGAAGTAACGACATCTTCCTGATTTTTATTGCTAGCAAATACTAAATTAATTACATTTTTAAAAATCACACAGTTAAATTCAGGGTATGACACCCACACACACAGAGATATGCACACATAATACAGGGTACTACAGCACAGAGTAAGCAAAACTGCTTAGGGAATGGACTGTGGGGGTTTTGTTCCTCCTTCACACTTGAACCAGCCTTAGAGATTTCCAGCGGAAGTCAGGAATTAGTAACTATGCTTGCAGAGTGCAAGATTCATTTATTATAATAAAGTGAATAGTATCTTCACATATCATTGTGATGCCACTGGTTTGGCTGAAACCAGTTGGGCCAAAACAGGCCCTCCTGTTTCATCCATGCCATTAATACCTGCCAGATCTGTGTGGCCTCAAGAAGAATTTAATCATAGAGTGATGGTACATGGCATGCCACCTACCTGGCATGTACTATCTTCAAACAATGGTAGTCAATGTTATTGAAGCTGAATCTCTTGAATACCTCTAGGTCAGGGGTAGACATCTGATTACCTCCAGATGTTCTGAACTACAACTCCCGTCAGCCCAACCAGCAAGGCCAATGGTCATGAATGATGGCAGTTGTAGTCTAAAACATCTGGACGGCACCAGATTGCCTATCCCTGCTGTAACCTATCTTTGACAGGTAGCCCAGATAAATAATAATTTGAAATGTTCCATCAAAAAAGTGCTGGCATCTGGGAACTTGAAGTATTTCTCCCTCCTTCTCAATATCTTAATACTGGTCTGTTAGAAAGGTAGACCACTTTCTTAGCTTAATACATTCATTGCTCACAGCTCAACAGATGCAGTGAGGCTGCTACTTTACCCAAAGGAAAGCAATATAAAGACTTCAAATTAGCTATCAACAGTGAAAGGAAATGGTAAGTCAGACTAAGAAAGGCAAACAGCAAGTCACGATAAGTGCATAATGACATCAGCTTTTATCTCACCATAAAAACATAAATGCAACATAGCCAAGCGTAACATGCCATGTTGAAACCACAGTGTTGATGTTGCCATGTGGCATAAGGAACATTGTAAGAGAGTGATCAACAGTCAGAGACTCAGGCATTATTTGTGACAAGGAGTCAGAGATGGTGTGACACACTGAAGGAAAATTCAGCTGTCTTGCAGAATTCCCATTAGGATGTTAAATGACTCATCTCAAGTGAGTCTTGTTTAAGGGTTCCCATCCCCTGCTGAACAGAAAAGAATTTTGTTTTGGACTGGACCTCAGGGCTTATTTTTCACATCAGTGGCTTGGCACAGAAAGGGAAAACAGTTGCCCAATTCCTGGATATATGAGCATCCCACTTCTACTCCTTTAGCCTGATGTGAACATGTAACAGATGCCCAAAGTGCAGTTTTTCAGCAGTACTACAAAAAGAAAAGAAAATGTAGGAGGCAATGAATTAAGGAAAATACAAAACCAACCTGATTGTTTCAAAGGGTATCTAGCCTTTTTTTTCAGAGTATGACAACCAGTACTTTTATCATGTGGAATATCCCTTTTACATGGCCAAATTAGTTATATATTGAGAGGGAAAGTTACTCTGTAATGCTTCTCCCACTATAAAAACTCTTTGACTAGACACAATGAATTTAACAGCTGCAGCAAGAATGGGGGAGGCATACTGTGGCATCCCCCCACCGCCGCCTCAGTCAGACTTGATATAGGTGTACCAATTTACTACTGAATTTGAAACACTGGTCAATATTCAGAACAGATTTCAGCCTCAGTGAAAAATAAAGAATTGACTGAACTTTCACATTACTCCTGATGAAAACTGGCATCATCATGAGCTTGGGTCATCACACAGCCAGTTACTTTGGGATTTCTGATGCAGTTATCTGTGGTTATGGGATGCTGTCAAAGAAAATTAGAATTTTCCGTGCTATTGTTACACCAACCTACACCATGGAGGATAAAGCTATCAAGCTAGTTATGATAGCTATATTAGCTCCAGTATAAGAGGCAATATGTCTCTGCATACCAGTTTCTGGGGAACATGACCGTGTGTGTGTGTGTGTGTGTGTGTGTGATTGAATCCATGTCCTGTTGTGGTCTTCCATAAGCATCTGATTAGCCACTGTGGAAACAGAATGCTGACCCAGACAGGCCTTTGGTCTTGCCCAGTATGGCTCTTATATTCCTATTATGCACATACAAAGTGTGTATTTTCACATTGCTAATTATATGATATCATCCCTCTCATTTATGAGAGCAGATGAAGCCACATATGGAAGAGAGGAGCCTAGAAGTGACATTGACCGGTTTGCAGAATCATTTTGAGCCAGGGTGGCTTAAATAAGCCACTGTGGCTTGCAGCATATCCCGGGCACCCACAGGCACCTGTCCCGTAACCCAACACCCTCTCGTAAGTTGTTGTGTCATCCAAACCTGGTGAGGGTGGGTTGTTGGCATGGTTAACAAACCACCCACAACCCTAAAACAGCCCCTGGGTCCTGGATGGTTTGTTAACCATCCCAACAACCCACCCTTGCTGAGTTAGGATAACACGACAAGCTACAAGCGGCAGTTCGGTTACGGGACAGGCACCCACAGGCTTCAAATAATCATGCAAACCTGGCCATTATCTGTTATGATGACCACTGATAATGAGCTAGGAAAAGACTGTACTGGTTTAGAGGAGTACAAAAATCCACACACATCACAACATTCAAATTTAACACTTAAATGGGCTCTAATTCAAAATTATAATACTGCTGCCTGTTATATACCATGTCAAACCAATTCACTGCTTCAAAACATAAGCTATATTCAAATTCCCTACACCGGTATTGCAAACTTTGCCAGTTATAATTTGTGAAGCTTTGAATTTGCCTTTGTAAGAAAGCATTCATTTTTCTTCCCTTGCACCTTCTCTTGCTTCTGTATTTTATTCACATGTATTTTTAAAATGGCTTTGAATCTGAAACACCAGCCTTGCAGGGTTTTCAAGTAACACAGATTATAGGCCTAAGAAATGGTTCTGGGGGCTACACTGTTTGCTACTCAGTTGATATTGCCATGTTAACAATTAACCCTCCTATGCTAATAGGGCTGCTTTGGATCCCAGCAGCTCTTTGCAATTATTTGTAACAACAAACAAACCCTTTTTTTAAAGAAAACCTATACCAATTCATAGTCTTCAACTATCTCTCCTGTCTCTCTTTTTTTCCCCATTTTTTTTAAAAGTCAGATTTAACTAGCTAAGCTGTCAGAAGTCTAATACCGCCACTGAAATAAATGGAAAAGTGAAACTACTGAAGATAACTGGGATCCATTCTATCCACACTAACTTCACAAAATAGGGACAGGAAAAACCTTTTGTCTGTATCATAAATTCATTTTAAAAAATGTGTTTATACCACTTAAAGAGCAATGGACTGTTTTTTCCACTGGTTTAGTAAATATTTTTTCTTTACATTCCCGGGGGGGGGCGGGACTATTGCAAAGCACTGCAGGCAGGAGACTGTTGATTTCATCTTGTCATAGGAGTTAACACTTTCATAGTGCAAACTTGAAACACTGATTTCTTACTTGTAACTAATAAAAACTTTGGGGCAATTTAGATTGGGAACACATAACTGGGGAAAGTGTGTTAATCTGCCTCTGCCAGCACCACTTCCCTGCTCTTCAGAGCATCCACATGAGGCTGCTACCTACTGAAAAACAAAGGAAAGACAACCACATAGTTCTCTGATATCATGTCTAAAATGTTGGCCTTGAGTCACTATGACTGATTCACACAATCACGGAGGGGGAAATAAGCCACCATGGCTTATCCCCCCCCCCCGCGCACAGGCTGGTTGTGTGCTGGGGGATTTGCATAATTACCCTCAGCAACATGGCTTGTTGTGTCATGTGAACCTGGGCCAGGGTGACTTGTTGCCATGGTTAAGAAGCCACCCAGAACCCATGGGCTGTTGTAGGCATGCACGGGAGGAGAGGGCAGGAATAAGCCATCGTGGTTTATTTCCATGACTGTGTGAACTGGGCCAGTGTCTGCTCCTCCCCTGTCTTGTCTAGTGTCCATAGCTAAACACCAGGTAGGGAAGGGAAGTCAAGCACCCTTTCTACACAGCCACTAGGTGATATTTAGTGGCATAGGAGCTACATTCACCTGCAGCCTGGCTCCTTTCATCATTGTTTCTTAACACTGGAAGCTTGTGGGACCATGGGAGGCATCCATGCCATGGCTCCTTCCCACATTCAGTTTTCATTTCAGTTTTGGGAAGGAGCAATTTTGATGTGAACTGGACCTCCACCCCACACTACCACATTACCACCAAAGGCTTCCATATATTACAAAGCAGCATAGCAAGGAGCAGGGCACTGCAGATTTTCCCACAGCAATAAATTTAACATGAAAATGGGCCCTTGGAGGAGAAGAAACATATCTAACCAGTGTCTCTTTGCCTTGGAACTAGCATGCTTATAAGCCCTTCCTTGTACTATACCATCATTTAATGTTCCCACTGTGGGAGTGAGTTGTAGACAGCTATTCATCCAGCTCTGAATCTGATAACACATACAGGAAGATATATATGAATACAGTGTATAAATAATACACTTTAAAATATAACAGATATTATACTAAAGTTAGAGTTATCTGTCTGCCCAGAACACTATTGAATTCAGCAGATATCAGAGCAGCCATGTTGGATTAAAATGGGTGACAGTGATGGAAAAATTCAGCTCTCTGTAAACTGCTTGTTATTTTCCTGAATCTTAGTGACAGTCCATGTGAGTCCTTGGCATCTTAGTTGATTATAAAAACCTAATGAAGAGGAAGGATCTGTGAGAGTTTGGCTGGGGTTCCAAAGCTTACCCAGCAAGGGACTCCCAGTCCCACAGACGGAAACAGGAAATAACAGTAGATTATAAAGATTAAAGAGTTTATTTGTAAGACTGATTTGTACATGGGATTAAGGGTCAGGCCTGGTTGTTACTTGGATGGGAGACCCCTCTTCTAGTTTCCTGCATTGAGCAGGGGGTTGGACTCGATGGCCTTGTAGGCCCCTTCCAACTCTATTATCTATGAAATCTATGAAATCTACAAGCAATGCAGGCTTCTCTTACACAGAAGAGATGACTCTGTCTCACTACATCATTGCAGATACAAAGTAGTCCAGTGAAGCTCCCAAGTCCAAGACCCAAGTGGTCTCAAGTGAGAAGATGTGTGAATGAAGATGAAGTGAAGGAAGTGAACAGTCAATAAGTGTCTACCTCTATTTATAGCAAGACCCTGTACCTATAAATAGGATATTACTCACCAATTGTGCAACACTTGTACATAACATGTTGTCTCCAATTGTCCCATGATTCTGACTCATAGATTCCTTGTGACTGTCTGGAGACTTTCTGTACTCCATGTCAGGAGACTTCTCGTCTTGCACAACATACCAAAACCTAACATCCCCCTGCTTTTTTGTATAGGTGCAAACGAGGTATCAACCTAATGTAACAGCAACAGCTTTGTTTACTCTGATGCTGATCCTTATCTATGAACTTTGACCAAAAAAAATCTGCAGGGATAACTTTACCTGCCAGAAATTTTGAAGTGAACCACCATCAAATCACTTCTGTGTATCCCTCCTCATGACACAGTTTTATTTGCAGACCTAAAACTGTTCTTTGTCTATTGCTATCTGCCTGCAGTATAGCAATCCTGGCTTTGGTTTCCTGAAAAAACTGTAATAGGTTTTTCACATCAATCCCAGCATCCTTAAATATTTAAACAGTTTAAACAATTGCAATAACTATTCAAGCTTTACAATAGCATAATAGCACAATACATAATACAATGCATTCAGTTCAGCTTCAGTTGAACTCAAACTTTTAGATGATTGTTTCTTGCAAAATCCAATTAAACAAAGTATAGTTATAAAAATAACAAACCTCAAGTGTATTCTTGTTGTTTTTACTATCACTACCCCAACTGACATGTCTGTGAATCTGTAAGCCACCTGTGCTCTGAGTTGTAAAGTAGTCTGAAGTGTGATGTTCCCTCCAGATAACACACAACTCCTTTTCAGAGCTCTCCAAGCATTTCCTGTTGGTCAACAGTTTGCCTATTCAAAAGGCTTTACACTGACAGCAATATCTGGCCTTGTTGCATGCACAATGAAGCTCAACTGTCCAATGCTTCTGTGTAGCATCCTCAGACTGTTTTTTCCATCAGCATGTGCTTGAAAATCCACAATTATTGGAGTCTCTCACTGAGCTAACATTCTCCAAATTCTCAATCACATCCATGATTTTCTCTGGTTTGTTTCCCCTTTGGTTTCTCCCTCTCAACCTCTATTTACAGATAGACAGTTGATCACCACCAAGCAGTTTCAATTCAAAATGAAATTCCAAACCCTGGATCAATTTATCATATTGCTTATATCTGTCCAGAAAAAAAACAATAGATCATCCATCGTAACAAAGTGCATACAGTCTATGTCCCAATTCCTCCTGTTTAACAAACAAACATTGATTTGCCTCTCTGTGCAAATACCAAATCCAGCAATGTTTGATTTAAAACAGAATTCCAGCCTCTAGCTGATTGTAGCTTTACCTACAGAAAATCTCTGACACTGACAGACAACTTCTATCTAGTGATGTTACCTTTTCCTGCGTGGGCACGAGTGCGGCCCGAACTCGGCCCGCTCGTGCCCGCGTGCGGCTCTCTGCAGCGAGCGTGGGCCTACCTGCCTCCTCGCCGGCTTGCGCTCTCCGCGGTGAGCCAGCCGCACTGGTCCCATCATGTCACTTCCGGCGTGGCGAAAGTGATGAGACAAGACCCTGCTCCAGCACGCTGGACCCCCATGCTATGTTTTTGGTGTGGGAAACCAGGGCAACAGGGCTGTTTAAGCCCTGTTGCCCTGGTTCCCCCTGCCAAAAACATAGCACGGGGGTCCAGCGTGCCGGAGCAGCAGGATGTGACATGGCAGCAGCAGCTCTGGTGGCGGCGGCTCTGGCGGTAGCAGCTCGAGCAGTGAGGAGAACACTCCACGCCGCTCAGAAGAGCGAGATCGGGCTGCCGCCGCCGTGGAGAACCAAGCCGCGGAGAACAGCGAGCCCCCCCAAGGTACGTGATACACCCATATTTCTATCTCAATAGTAACACCATCTGACAGTAACATGTGTATGTTCTCAGACATTTTTTCATTTAAAATGCTTATGTTCCAATATTTCCAACTGTGAAATATTCATACATTTCTCCACATTCTTAAACATCAGTCTGTTTCCAAAGCAAATTGTTGTTGCAATCACCTCATGATTATCCAGCTCCTTTAACTTGAGCAAAACCACAAGCAACCAATCTTGCTATTTGACACACATAATCTTTCCAGTCTGGTTAGTTTTCACTTAAAAAATCTATCTGGTAACAATGAGTTCCATGGACTGCTGTTTCTTTCACCAGCTTCCATGTTTTGTTCTTTATCCAAAGAATTCAACTCAGCTTGCATAGCCTGAAGCTATGGTTTAGCTTCCTTAACAGACAATGTTTCACCTCTTTGAGATTTTGAGGTTCAAAATGGCTTTTCCTGCAAATTCATCCTGATATCTCACAGGTTGTTTGACTCACCTGGTCCTTACCTCACCAGTTATCAGGTTCCTGTTCCAATGAACTTGCACCAATGATGAACAATCATTTGTTTGGCCTCCATCCTCCGAACCAAATGTGTATCAGAGTTTGTCAAATTTACCTGACTGTTTTTCAGTAAATGCTTTTCTATTCTGACTCTGAACCTTGATGCATCCCTGCATTAACAGAATTAATTTTGAAAAAGCTCACCTTTTTCTTTCAGCATTATACTCAACACTTCTAGATAATCTCACTATCGAAGTGTTATTCATGAGAAACACAATATTCTCATATTCTCGAAAAATCTCATGTAAAGTCTCTCTTACAGATTTCTAACTTTGAGGTGTATGTACCTACATATCAGATCCAAGATCCTGAAATGTTTCTCCAGAAGATTCTTCCCATACACAAAATTAGCATCACCTCTTCTGAGCGTTTGGTTTACTCTTCCACACACAATCCATGTGTTCAATATCACATCCTGTTAGAAATGCATCAAAATATGCACTGAATTGAACTTCCCCCATATCTCAAAAGAAATAGGTAACATGGGTAATATGCACAAAAGCACAAAACACCTTGACTTTGTTCAATACTTTCTAACATGTACACAACCTGTACTTCGTGTATTGATCAATTAACATCATGAAATAACGTGCCTCTCCTCTAAAAACCATCAGAGGACCCACAAGATCACCAAGAACAAATTAAAATGATTTGTCAGCTTGCCTTCCAGTTTAGCTCCCTGAAAGTTTGCTTTCCCTTGTATAGTGCACAAAATACCTTTCATGTGAAAATTACAATTTTCCAAATGCTTTCCCCATCCACTGTTTGCATTTTCTTTCACAGCCTGTGAATCTAACTGACCAAACATTCTGTGATATGGATGAATGCACATGTCATACATATAAGCATTTTTATATTTGCAACAGCAGTACAACTTTCCATTTCTTTATTACATCATTACAGTATGAAAAGAAATAAACCATCTCTTAGCTTTGCCATATAAACATACCTTCTAATTATGCAGTATTTCACATTTTGCTACAGAGAAATTCACAATACACTCACAAGTCAGCTGACATATACATACAGTACATTTCCTGACATTTCAGAGCATATTACACATTCTTGAGTTCAAGAATTACAGTTCCAAAAACATGACTTTTAAAACCCCGGACCATTTCGCAATGCATAGTCCTCTTCTGCTTCTCACACAGAAAGTTTGTTTTCACAAGCCACTGTTTCTGTCCAAACAAAAATAATCTCCAACATTTTGTTATGTCCTGCGTAAAATACAATGTTTTTCCCATCAGAGGAAGGTTTTAGCACACCCCTGCTGATTTGAAGCCCCCTTCCACTGTGATCACACATGAAGAAAATGAAGAGCAGCTTCCACCTTTTTGAAGCACAGCTTTCTCTTTCAAAAGCTGCTGTGCTGTCTCTTCCTTTCTGTTGTAAAACCACGCCCCTGCTGGTTTGGTACAGCCTCCTGTATAGTATCAAGTTTCCCAAGATACGTTCCAGTCACACGTGACCTTGCTGCGACACACGCTCCAGCGTCTGACATAATCCAAAACAGATAACTGATCCGCTGCTGAGCGAAGAAGCAAGCTGCAAAAAGAAATATGATCCTCCCACTGTAGTCGAGTAGACACGGCCTCTCCTGGAGATATTTCCTTGCCCGATACAGCTCCTTGACGATCGCTCCAGCAAGCTGTGGAAAACGAAATCCTTGTGTCCAGCATTGTTCACTGTCAGTAGCCTCAAAGTTTGCCAAGCCTGGCACCTCAGTTCCAGCTTCTTTCAAAACGAAAAATCCTTCATCTCTCTGTTCCTGCATTCCTTAGCTGTGCTGCATTCTTCCATCCCTGGCACAAAGCCCTGCCAGCTGAAATATTACTGCCTCCCGGTCGTTTACATTCCAACCGTTCCTTACAAATGTAAACAAATATCTTAACTCCATAAATGCTGTTATTCTCCTGCGTCCTGGGTCCATAACCGATGTGACAGTTTGGCTGGGGTTCCAAAGCTTACCCAGCAAGGGACTCCCAGTCCCAAAGACAGAAACAGGAAATAACAGTAGATTAAAGAGTTTATTTGTTAGACCCATTTGTACATGGGATTAAGGCAAGCAATGCAGGCTTCTCTTACGCAGAAGAGATGACTCTGTCTCACTACATCATTGCAGATACAAAGTAGTCCAGTGAAGCTCCCAAGTCCAAGACCCAAGTGGTCTCAAGTGAATGAAGATGAAGTGAAGGAAGTGAACAGTCAATAAGTGTCTACCTCTATTTATAGCAAGACCCTGTACCTATAAATAGGATATTACTCACCAATTGTGCAACACTTGTACATAACATGTTGTCTCCAATTGTCCCATGATTCTGACTCATAGACTCCTTGTGACTGTCTGGAGACTTTCTGTACTCCATGTCAGGAGACTTCTTGTCTTGCACAACATACCAAAACCTAACAGTATCATATCTAATAAAATGCTAACAATAGAAGCCGCAACAAGCTCACAGAGAACATGGAGTCATAATATTATCGGAATGTTTGAAAGAATGTGCTGAAAATACCTTATTGTTCCAAGTATAGGCCGCACTTCCCCCCCTAGTTTGAGTCTCTAAACTAGGGGTGCGGCGTACAATCAGGATGTTTAAAAAAACCCAACAACATCCTGCTGGAAGGGTGTGCCCGCTCGCCTCGAGGTGGGCATAGTGGGCTGAAACCAGGGCAACCAAGCTGAGAGGGGGAAACCGCGCTGGCTGAGGCTGATGGGAGTCGAAGTCCAGCCCAGCTGAGGGGCACCACACTGGCCGGGGCCGATGGGACTCGTAGTCCATCCCCTGAAGCGGGCTGCTCCCAGGCCAGGCGCTTCCTCTGCCCTCCACCCCCCCAAGCACCCTCTGCCCCTCACCTCCTTTCAGCGCAGCTGCCGCAGACTGAGCTTGAGCGGTCGGGCCCTTCTTTCTCCTCGGCACCAGCGGCAACAGCGTGGGCAGTGGGGGTGGTGGCGGTGCCTCGGTGCCCAGCCAAGACCCACGGCACCCCTGGAGAGGCGCACGCTGAGGCCGCCGTGCCCGGGCCTCTTCTTGGCGCTGCCTCGCCTGCAGGCTGCGGCCCGGCCCAGTGTGCCGCCGCCGCCTCGCTGCCCTCCTCCTCCTCTGCTTGGACGCAGGTGGTGGCGGCTCTTCCGGGCGGCAGCGGCTCCTCCGGACGGCGTCTCTGTCTCCATGGGTCCGGCGCTGGGCCATGGCCGGCAGCTCTCCTGCTGTAGCCACCGCGGCCGCCCCACCTCCTCTTTCTCCTGCAGCCGTCACCACCACCCCAGCGGGGGGGGAACAGCATGCTCCTCGTAGTCACCACACCCCGGAGCCTTTCTCGCCACCGCCGCCACTAGTTGTCTCGGATGCGGCAGCAGCAACAGCCGCTGAAACAGACGTCTGGCCGGATTGCAGGGACGTGCCCCACGCACCTCGCCTGCTCCGGCCAGCCGGCCTCAGTTTCCCTCCAAGTTTACCCAGTTCCCCTGGGAAGCTGAGGCCAGAGGGCAGGCACAGCGAAGGTGTTTCTTCCCTTAACGTCTCCATCGCTTTTTGCCTCAGTTTCCCTGAGGGAAACTGAGCAAAAAAGAAAGCAAAATGTGTGTGTGTGTGTCCCCCTCACACACTTCTGTTCTCTTTCTCCTATTTCAGCTTCCTCCAGCAGGATGTTGCTTTTTCCGCGCCGCTCATTAAAAATTTAATTTTTAAAAAATCGCACCAAACTTCAAGGGTGCCGCTTATAATCAGGAGTGGCCTGTGCTAGGAACAGTACGGTATTAGGTGATGTGTCATATGTCAAGCTTGACCTGTGCGAAGATCAGTAGAAAAGCAGGGCCTAGATACACATACCATGAGATATGGCTCGTGTAGGTTTCATTTCATTTATTACATTTCTATACTGCCCAATAGCCTAAGGTCTCTGAGCATTTTACAAAGTTTAAAACCTTTAAAATATTTATAAAAATCAAATACATATACAAACTTATAAACATACAACACAGAGAGAGATGCACATACTGTATACCTTTAAATAATTTTAAACAAACAACAAGAAAAAATTCAAGACTTGAATAAAAACCTCATCCTATGATGCCAAATGCCTGAGAGAAGGTCTTAACCTGGCACTGAAAAGATAACAATGTTGGCGCCAGGTGGGCCGCATCAGAGAGAGCATTCCAAAATTGGGGGGGGGGGGCACCACCGAGAAGGCCTTCTCCTTTGTTGCTGCCTTCCGAGCCTCCCTCGGAGGAGGTTCACAGGTGTGAGGAAGCGGAAATAGAAGATGGGGGGGGGGGAATTGGATCAATATAAAAATATGTTCTGGGTACATACAATGGCTACTTCTTCTGCTGCTACTTTTCCCTTTTCTCTGGGATGCTTCTGGATATTTTCCACTTTCTCTCCCCCTATATGGCTTGACTGGAGACAACTGGAACCTTTGCCTCACTGCACTGACTGGCTCTGATAGGGATAGAATGATCCATAGATATGAATTTTACTGATCATAGTGGAATAGTCTAATAAATAATATGGGCTGGAGAGAGATGTAAGTCTAGAATTACTATTCAAATTGCATTGATTGCTATGTTAACGACATTTCAACATGATTCTTATGCCATTCTTAAACCATTGATATTGTTTTATTGTTTTATTGATTGCTTTCTTATGACCTTCTCTGACCATTTATAATATTTTCTAAATTCTAACGTTACTACAGTAATACCTTGGATTGCAAGTAACTTAGTCTGAGAGCGTTTTGCAAGAGAAGCAAATTTTTTTAAAATTTTTTGACTTGATAAACGAGCAAGGTCTTGCAAGACAAGTAGTGTGAGGATGTAACTGCTCGCCTCAAGCGGGCTGAAATCGGCCCCGCTCACGCCCGCCAGAGACTCGCTTTGATATAAGAGTGTTTTGGATTACAAGCACGGTTCTGGAACGAATTATGCTTGCAGTCCAGGGTATTACTGTATGTCTATTGTCAAGTTAATATTATTTTCTACATGAAGATAATATTTTTAGGCATTGTGCAACAACAATACACTAATTGATTGTTTTCAATTAAAATTTTGAGTCTGTGATATTTTCCACTGGTCATGTTTTACCCTTTGACCCACTGGGCTGCAAAGGTACAAATTTGAACTCAGATTAGACCACCTAATTAACAAGAGTCTAAGGCCAGAAAGATTACCGTATGTGGACTGAAAAGGTGGGATCAAACAAGCAAGCGAAGGATATAAGGCTGCCTTGCCATTAGCTTCTCCATGAGGCAGCTCATTAGACTGGCTCCTAGTAATGGAGTCAAGCCCTAAGTATGTGTGTGTTAGCTGGAACATACAAAATAAGCAGGAAACTCCTGCTGGGAACTCAGGGAGAAAAGCTCTTAGATTTCTATGCACAGGCATAGAGAAGTGTTTGGGGATAAGTTCCCCCATGGAGTTCTGGGGCAAAGTTTCCATTAAACAGCCAAAAGAATAGCACCATCCAAACCTGAAAAATAAAGAAATCAAACTGGTAGCTAGTATGAGAGCAGAATGCCTGCTGCTAATAGCAACAACGACAGCTCTAGGTAGCACGACCATTAAAGACATACAAGGCTGCCAACCCAATTGTATAAAAATCTTGAGGAAAATGTCACCAACTTCAAGTGAGAGTTTTCTTATTAAAAATGGTTTTGTTTGGATTCCTGTAGCTATAGTGTTTATATGGCTGACTTGAAAGGGGGAGTATATCACTTTTGCACAGGGGGATCAAAACGGGAAAGTGCCTTTGGCCAATTTTTCAGGGAATAGACAAAAGTTCTCCATTTTAGTCACAACACTATGTAGCCAATTGGATTTGGCTACCTTACGATGTGACAGGCAAACAAGGCCAATTCATACGGAGACTAATGCACCTTTTATTTAATTGCTCTCACTCTGAATTGGCTTCGCTTGCCCTCGATGACATTGCCATGGAGTCAAATATGCTTGGCTCTGTAACACCAGGAGGTTATCACGCACACTGCTTGATTCCAGGTCAGCTTGGATTATGAAGATATGCTAAAAATACAACCAAACCAGAGATAGAAAGACAGAACAATGGCAAAGAAGAGCAAGTAACAGCAACAAACAGAAACAAAAAGGACATGTAGTGAAATCCATATGCACCTTTTCCAGTGATTGATATGTTTATGTCAATGGAACCAGGAGATTTACCCTCTTCCCTGTACATTTTAAAATCTGCAGCTGAGGGTTGGGGGACACTCCAGAACTGAGCTTCGGGTGGCATGTGGAATTACAGGGGAGAAGAGAGAGGGAGTGTGTTCCATTGTGCAAACTCACACAATGTTGGATTATGCTCATAAGGGGTTTTATTTATTTACATGGGGGGGGGAGTGGAACATTTTACATACATACCCTAAAGTGCTACTTTCACCCAAATGTATGCACAGATGAAATGCAGTGCAGTTCCAGGGTTTTAAAAATATTATTTTAAAGTCAATTTCATTTCCCCCTCTTTTCCCCACTCTTTGTGGGCTAGATATTTGTTTTATTTAAATTAGCCCTCAGACCCCATTCCTATATTCCTGCTAATACTGAGGTGAGTGGTCAAATATCTTCTGTGATGAAAACCATGAAATCCTGAAATAGCACATCTGCAGCCCTGTGGGGAAGAAGGAACGATGGAGGCTGGAGCAGGCTGAGGGAACATCAGGGCCTGCTCCAGTTGGACTGCCCCCCCCCCCCCAGGGCTAACTGACATCTGCAGCCCTGTGGGGAAGAAGGAACGACGGAGGCTGGAGCAGGCCGAGGGAACATCAGGGCCTGCTCCAGTTGGACTGCCCCCCCCCCACAGGGCTAACTGACATCTGCAGCCCTGTGGGGAAGAAGGAGGAGGCTGGAGCTTCTTGAGACACAGAGAATTACAGAAGTAATAATTAGTATTCCCCCTTCTTCCCTCCCCAATCCTTTTCCCCTGTGTGTCGTGTCTTTTTAGATTGTAAGCCTGCGGGCAGGGACTGTATTGTTAATTGTTGTAAACCGCCCAGAGAGCTTCGGCTATTGGGCGGTATAAAAATGAAATAAATAAATAAATAAATAAAATATTTTTGCTCCATTCAGAAATGTGGGAATGATAAAGACTAGATTAGCAATTGAAAAAGGAAAGGGGGGGGGAGAATTCCTTTGCCAAAGTGTGACTAAAATTCAGATTCCTGCCAACATGCAGGTTGAGGCCAACTGCATGCTACAAGAGAAAGGTGAATCCCTGAGCTGAGTACTAAAAACTAAAAAAGGTAAAACTTATCCCTGACATGAAATTCCCATACCTGCTCTATGCTGCTTATAAAATTTGATCCAAGATTCTAATTTATTTATATATGGGTTCCGTTTGTAATTTCTCATGCATGCTCCAGATTTAGCTTATATTAATTACAGAACTGCTAACTCATCAAAGAAAGGGAAGTAAAGCCCCGAATGCTAAGAAGGTCCCACATTTTTCCAGGAATACTCCAACTTTATCTAACATTCAGGCTACAATTATTTTCAGAATAAGTTCATTCATTTCAGGAAGCTTAGGAATGTTGTTTAGTAATTAAATGTATTTTTAACCCACTTTTCATCCTAGGATACCAGAGCGACAACAGGCATTACGAAAACAAACAACCCCCCCCCCAAAAAAAAATATGCCACAGTATAATACTACAATAATAAAACATCACAATAAAAACAAATCAAAAGCATAAAACAGCAAAGCAAAGAAGCCATCAGAGTACTTAAAAATGCTAGGGCAAATAAGTAAGTGGCACAGAAATGATAGCAGCATTGACACCACTAAAACCAGCAAAGTGGGGAGGGTATTCCAGAGATAGGTCACCACCACAGAAAAGGCCCTCTGCCTAGTTCCTATACAATGGACCAGTTCGTGAGCTCAAACAACCCACTGTGGCTTATTTAAGCCACAGTGTGTGGGTGCACTGTTTGCCCGCATTGGAAAATCAAACCCACTTTTCGGGGGGGGGTCCTGAAACATGCTCTTTCTAATGGGATTGGTCTGAAAGCGTTTCTAGAGGGTACTTTTTTGTAAAAGTGGGTTGAAAATACCCTATTTTTGGCCTTTTTACAAAAATCATCAACTTTACACTTAATTTGTAAACTAATGGAAAGAGCTAGGAGGTTGAAATTATAAATTCAAAAACAAAGTTATATTGAGAGGTTATGTACTAAATTTCACAGTTATTACTTAATTATTGCGGGAGCTATACAACATTAAACTTTGAATTTTTTTTGAGCACTAGGCTTTTTCGGCTGACTTTGCTGCAATTTACCCACTCTGGATGCGCTCAGCAAAAATTATTATTAGTTCCACTAAATAGAGCACAAAAAGTTGTATAAGGTAGCTAAGTTTCATTTGTTTTGAAAAAACAGCTAAGGGAGATATTATGTCTCAAAGTTGCCAAAATCTCACAGTCATACTGTACATGGTCGCGGTATGTGGTCAAACAAATGGCTATATCTCCACAACTAGTATTCCACCGGCGAACCTAAAACTTTTCCAAAGTTCGTTTGAGACATGTAGGACTCTGCACACAAAATTTCATTAAAATCCATGATGGTTGCACGGGGCACTTTCCAAAAACTTGACCACTTGACATGGAATGACCCAATATGCAAATCCCACCTGGCATGTACCACAGCCCACCTGCTGTTTTGATTGTGCAAACCAGGTCATGGAGTTTCCCCTGCCAAAGGACTTCAGAGAAACGCCTCCAGTGAAGCTCTTAAGACATGGGCAAGCTGATAAAGAGAGAGATGCTCCTTCAGGTATTTGGGTTCCAAGCCATTGAGTTCTATTAATGTTACTTGACAAATTCTATCTCATTTATCTATGTTTTAATATATTGCTTTAAAGTTTGAACTTCCTTTTATTTTTCTTAATATGTATTTTTGGTACATCTTATTTTATTTATCTATCTATCCAGTGCTTTTTTTCTGGAGAAAAGGGTACCGGAACTCTTGGATTACATTTCCTCGGGAGTAGATGACGATTAAATTGTAATGCAATTAATAGAAGAAAAGGTGCTGGAACTCAGTTCCGGTGAGTTCCACCAGAAAAAAAGCCCTGTATCTATCTATCATCTATGGGTTGTATCCAATGGTTGTTTTGCCTTATCAGAAAGCACTTCCAGTCATGTAAATCAGAGCATCCAATTTTCACTGATTTCACTTAAGTCCTCCATCCCCCTTCCCCCAAAAGCTGCTCTTGAGGTTTGGGAGACCCTCCAGAACAGAATGGGATATGGCACAGAGATCTGCAATAGATATGGGAGATCCAAGAAAAGTGTGTGCCCTGAATTCTAAGAGTGAAAATGCTTTCCACTAAGGCAAATCCACCATTGTATGCAAATGCAACCCTATGTATTTAAAACATTTGTATCTCACCTTTCTTCAACAGAGCTCAAGGCAACAACGCAATTAAAACAATTATAATACAACAGTAAAAACAATATACCGAAAACTGAAGAATAAAAAGATAGAGAATGAAAACAGGTACTAAAACCAGCTTCATCAAGACAGCTTCCAGCAAGTGAAAACAATTCATTAAAAGTGCTGTTGTGATGAGTACAAGCTACTAGTGGAATTTCTGCTTTGAATGTTTCTAGTTTGTCCCTTCTGGATTCCTGCAGAGTCCTGCTGGCTCAAGCCACAAGATATCACAAGAGCTTAAAACACTCATGGCACAAACCATTTCTAAAAGGAAAGATTTTAACACTGAAGTGGAAGGCCATCAAAAATGTGGTAAGGCAAGTCTCCCTTGCAATTATGCTCTCTTGCAATTATCCCTTACACCTTCTCCAAAATATGCTTCTACATAGGTGGGATGTCCATGTCCAGCTCACGTTACTTCTGTATGTGTTCAATTACATGTCTGTTCCATCCCATTTTCAATTAATTAAAGAAGAGCAAAAATACATTTAAACTTTATGTATGAGTTAGGTTGGTTCACTTAAAAATGTGAACTGAACAAAATTTTCTAATATCCCTGTTTCTGAGAGCCTCATTTCTTGAGTATGATTGCAATTCTTAGTAGATTTTAAGTTATTTCATTGGTTTAAATTACATTATTGTAGTAACTTCTATTTATAGTAAAATAAATAATTCTAGAGGATTGCACAATGTATACATTTCCATGGATTTATGATATATATTGCTTATGATCATGTGCAGTTTACTTGATCAGGTTTGTCTCTTTTGTGCGAAACAACCACTTGTCTCTATTCATACATGAGAGTTGGGAAAAGTGCTTCAACAGCCACCTGGATTAACAGACATGCAAGACCTAACTGTGAACAGTAGTCTCTGATAGCAGGACTGCAATCTGGAATTTTGCCCCTCTCAGACATAGCAATGGGCAACTATGACATTTGCTGGCTTTAAATGTTCCCATCCACATGTGTGAATAGAGGCTGCTTTCTTGATTCTGAGAGAGATGGCAACCTTCTCTGAAAAAAGATGCAAGTAGGGATCTTTCTCATCTATGATTTGGCCTGGGTGACTGAAGAAAGAGAATCAGTACAATGCAGCTTCTTCTTTAATACAAACTACAATGAACATTCGAGTTCTTTGCATCTATAGCCCAAATCTCAGCAGCTAAATACCAAGAGAAGGACTGAGGAGGAGCCATGGCACTGTTGGATTAGAACTGATGCTGAGATAAAGAGTAAAGAGGAAACCCTTTACACACTTCAAATATCTGCGTACCTCCCCATGCATTCTGTCCTCTTCAAATATTACAAAAGAATCTACCCTTATCCCTTCAAACCACAGGATGGAGCATGAAACGCTGCAGAGGACCCCACTGTGCTTAGGGAGAAGACAGAAGATATTCCTCTTGCTATGTCTTGAGTACGGATATGTCCAGAATGTAATTGCAGCCCAAGTAGTTATCATACTGGATCGCCCAACACAGCATACATCTCAAACTTGCCTAGCTTAAAAGAAAATATATTTGCTTCTTATTGGATTTAGAGCGAATTTCAACATTGCTGATCTGAAAATCAAGCCTGCTTCTATCCATGTTATGTATTCAAAAGGTCTGGGCAATTAAAAGTAGAATGCATTAAATGAAATTACAGCTGAAAGAAAATGCTTTATGTTGCCATTATAGTTCAGATACAAGAAGTCCTCAGGTGCTATCATCTGTCTGCAGTTCAGTGGATTCAAATGATCCGCCAACCTAAATGGCTAAAATTCAAATGTTGGGATCCGCTTTTATCTATAGCTTTGAACAACCCAGTGTAAGGCCTGCCTCTGAACACTCTATCTGAGCAGTGGCGGGTGTGAGCATAGAATCTTGGAGTGGGACTGTCAGTTGGGGAAACTAACTAAATTGATTGGTGATCATTCCTATATTTGATGTGTTCCCAGTTCGTATGTATGCATTTTTATTTGTCTTTCATCTACAGATATTTTAAATCTGTTCATTTAATTTACTAATTACTAAGTATTATTCCAAAGTTCATGCTGTGTTGTGTCAGTTTAAGTGGGAGTGTAAAATCCAGCCCGATGTTGATGTTGATATTGATACTGGGTTACAACCCAGAGCTGGCATCAAGTGTAGGCACGGCTGGGCACATGTTAATGGCCCACAACCCACTAACATGAGGACCTTGGACTTGTT
Source organism: Shinisaurus crocodilurus (assembly GCA_021292165.1). Taxonomy (NCBI): domain Eukaryota; kingdom Metazoa; phylum Chordata; class Lepidosauria; order Squamata; family Shinisauridae; genus Shinisaurus; species Shinisaurus crocodilurus. The sequence goes on from CM037876.1 coordinate 235,850,091, forward strand.
TCCTCTCTTCACCATTGTAACCTAGGTACTTGTCCACCTTCTTCTTGCTCTGGCCCAGACAATAGTGGTGGTGAGAAGGAGAAGCACCAGATGCCACTGCCTACTTGCTCACTGGGTCTCTGCCTGGCAAGGAAGCAAGTGGTAGCAATGATGAGAAAGAGGAGGAGGACCAATAGTACTGATGACAATGGTGGTGAGAAGGTAGACTCACTGAGGGAATTGGCACATTGAGAGTTTCTTGCCGAAGGGCACTCAAAAACCTGGATCCAGCACTGGTTACACAAGTATGGCTTGGTGTTGGAGAATGTATTCCATTTCATTGGGAAGGAATCAGGACATGTTAAACTCAGTGATACTTCTCCCAGAAGTAGTGCCAAAATTCAGCGTCAAACAACAAACAGAAGAGCCAGATAGGGATGTGCGCGGAGCTCGATTAGGAGGTGGAAGTACAGCGAACTTGCCAGGCTCAACCCCCCCCCCCGAGCTCTGCTTGCCCTACCTTTCCCCTCCCCTGCTCGACTCATGTTCTCGTGAGTCGAGCCAGGGAAAGTGACTTCTGGGTTCCGGCACTATGTTGTTTACATAGAAAACGGCCTAATTTGCGCAAATTACAGCCTAATTTGGGTAAATTAGGTCGTAATTTGTGCAAATTACAGCCTAATTTGTGCAAATTAGGTCATAATTTGTGCAAATTAGGCCATTTTCTATGTAAACAATGTAGCGCCATGGACCTGAAAGTCCAGCGAGAGCCTCAGCTGGCGCTCGTGCGGTGGGAGCACTCCGCTCGCGCGCCATGACTCAAGTGCCCGGCAAGTTGCCCATCCCTACCAGATAATATGAAACAAAGGAAGAGTCCAGATAAGTATTCAAGGACAAATATATTCCAGATATTTACCTGGATCTCAATTCTTCCAGGATACTGAAGCTATTCAGGCCTGGGAAGGAGTTCAGAAGGTTTATGGGTTTGTTGTGGGCTTCCTACTTTGCCATTTCAATAAAAACCATTCTAAAGCGGACTAGGAGTTGCAAAACTGTGGAGAAAAGGAATAATCCCCACCACCCAAGGGACCATAGTTGACGTTTAGAACTGACCCAGTTACTGGTGAATCACTTTTCTGTTGACTAGGTTGACTGGACAAGATTAATGAAACCCATGCACTGCTTAATGCTGCAAGGGATATGCATATGGAATTAATTACCCACATGCAAATATAGGCTGCATCCAGATAGCAACATCCTTCACAACTGTTATTAGCACTATATTGTTAAACTGGAAGAGAGAATGCTACAGTACAGTATCCATGTTGAATGGTGTTACTCAGACTGAATCTGCTAATCCTTACTTAGCCTTCATTTTGGAACACCAGTAAACCATCAGCACAGTTCCCATTTAGTTTTGTGCGCGGGGATGGGGGGGTTCCTTCTAGAACAGTGATGGTGAACCTATGGCACGGGTGCCACAGCTGGCACGCAGGGACCTCTCTGTGGGCACTCGAGCCATTGGTCACCAGATCGTGAAAAGACTGTCCCCTTCTGCAAAACACTAATGCTCTTGTTCTTTCTCACAGTGTGGAACAGAATGATTTTATTCTAGAATTCCTGTTACAGAATTCTTTTCAACAACACTGTTATCACATTTAAAAGATTTTGAAGAATGATGCACAGAGCATGGCTTGGATGTAAAGCCCTAACAGTTGACCTGAGTGCTGCATGTGTTGCTCTCAAACTAACACAGTATGAGCCAAGGTTTGACAAATTATCAGCATGCATGCAATAGCAAAAATCACATTAATTGTGCAAAAGCATTCCCAATGCAAACTTTTACCTAATGCAGTGTTTGCAGTCCAATAAGCACGTTTAGTTTTCTTGTTTTATCTTGCTCATCCTAGTACAGATTGACTTTTACTTTTACTAATCCGACACCTGTAGAAGCAGGGAAAGGACCGGAGTAAAGCTTGCCCCATACAATTTCAGTAATATAATCATATTACAAGTTGAGAATCCCTTATCCAAAAATACATGTGCCTAATTATTTAAAAAGTTTGTATAAATTCCCTTCAGGCTATGTGTACAATGTAGTACTATAATAATTTTTTGAGTTGATTTTTTTCCAACAAAAAACTGTATCATTGAAAGCTCTGTTATTGTGTTTTTCTTTTAAGACAAAAGATGTTAATTAGTTCGGACAACTGTATGAGTTCTTTTTCTAAAACTAAAACCTCGGTATTCAGGTTTAATTGCAGTGTTGGCACTTTGAAATAAATAAGTTGGTTTTGTGTTGCAGCTTGGGCACTCGGGCTCAAAAAGGTTCGCCATCACTGTTCTAGAAGAACCCATAGATAGCTCAGTTTCTTTTTAAAATGACAAGCTGCTGAAGAAATCACAAGGTGAGAACGGAGAGCAGATTGTTTCTATAAAATGACAGGCTTAGAATGGGAAAAAATGAGGATCAGAGATAAAGGCATGCAAGGGGTGAAGGAAGGATGATAAGGCCATGTGGAGGGAAAGATACATGTTTAGGGGAACAAAAGGAATATAAATACAAAAAAAGATGGAGGTTTCAAATTAAATACAGGAGTGCAAATTCTCCCAGTGGAGAGAGGGGACCATACATGGGACATCGAAGGGCAGGATCAGTCAGCAAAAAAACCAAAAACAAAACATGGTTTACTCAAAATTTATCAATGATATCCTGGCAAATTCAAACTAAGCAAACTGTTTCTCTGTTTTCTCAGAGAGCCCTTCAACAGAACGTGATTATGATGAGATTCCCAATTCAAGGAAGGACAGATCTAAAGGACCAAATGAATACATCAACATTTATTAACCTCAGAGAGCAAAAGAGAGAGAGAGAGAGAGAGAGAGAGAGAGAGAGAGAGAGAGAGAATGAGAGATGTGCTGGAGTATATCAAAGGAGATCAAGAGTATAAACTTCCAAGATGAGAGAGAGAACCGATAGAAGGTTAATGAATTATCCTTTTAACTTTCAAAAATAATATCATGTTTAAATAGAAAAGGCACTTCTAAAGAAGACTATGTTTGAGTGACATGAAGGGGAGGAAGAAAATGACTGAAGGTTATGAATTAAGCAATTAGCCTTTCTAGTAAAAAAAAAAAAAAAGCATCTCAAAACTGAAATGTTTAATTCTTAGCATCTTTCCTTTCACATTGCCTTCATACTAGGATTGGGAAGTGAGGGGAACAGATAGTGCCACCATCCTACCTTCTTAGTTACCAAACAGCTATCACAACTGGTACATGCATAATCATCTCCTTTTGAGCCACCTTTATATACCATTTATGATGAGGAAAGTATTGTAAAGACCCACATGTAGTAGACAGATGAAATGTCAGTATCATACTTTGGAATGTCAGTTTCAAGTAATCTAGGAAATGAGGCAAGCTTAAAAATGAACAAGCTATGAATGTATGCTACTGCTGATTTCAGCAGAAGCATTATATTATATTGCTTCTTCATAAAGAACTCAGATAACTATGAAATGCTTCAATTAACTTTTAAACGATATATCCTCAGAATGGTGTCAAAATAGGGATCACGCCAAGAAAGTATGATGTATATGTTACTAAGTTGAAAGCTCTTGTGCCCATTTGCAAAGCACCAGAAAAAAACAGTCTATGCGTATTACACTAGGAGATCTACAAGCTTCATTTGGTTTTAAAGGCTTTACTGAGGCTACTGAATGCTCAGCATTTATCAGAATCAGACTGTAGAGGCATCAGGCTGTAAATAGCTGAAAGATAACATAAGGATCACACACTCTCTGCTAGTATATGCATTTTTGTTTGTTTATTCATTCATTCGTTTTGTTTGTTTGTTTGTTTTAGGTCTTCTCTACATGAGGCGCTTTCCCTGCTGCTTTTCCGAGGCTTCTTGTTCCATTTTCTTTGTGGGAGTAAGACTGCCTCAGTTACATGTAGCTTTTTTCCAGGTTTTTTTCTTTCTCTGCCTTTCTATATACAGTAATACCTTGGATTGAGAGCATAATTCGTTCTGGAACTGTGCTTGTAATCCAAAACACTCTTATATCAAAGCGAGTCTCTGGCGGGCGTGAGCGGGGCCGATTTCGGCCCGCTACGCCCACTCGAGGTGAGCGCTTACATCCCTACTTGCAAGATGTTGCTTGTTTATCAAGTCAAAATTTATGAAAAAAATTTGTTTGTCTTGCAAAACGCTCTCAGACCAAGTTACTTGCAATCCAAGGTATTACTGTATTCTATTAACTAAGCACAAGGTGGTGCTGTAGTATAGCTGCAGTATACCGGATTTTCAGCTGTACATGAGGCCTTTGTTTCGGTTTAAAATTTAATAGCTGATGTTCTTGCTCTTAAAAAAGCCATGAAAATGGTTGGAAAGCACGGGAGAGGCCCTGGAGGATGTCATGAAAAGGACCAGCAAACTTCCATGAGTGAGGGATCACAAGTGCACAATAAATGCCTCATGTAGAAAAGCCATTAGACTGTAAGCTGTTAAGTGCGGAGCTAGCAACTCATATAGGAAGGAGTAAATGGGCACTTGGGCAGCTCTTGGGAGTGGGGGGGTGATGCTAGTGTTTTGCCCCCTCATCAAACAATTTCCCTTAGTGCTTGTTTGTATCATAGGAGGTCGATAATCTACACACTGACTCCTACTTGCCTGAATCAGTGGGAGTTTATATTTTGATTTTAAAGATTTCTGCAAGGGGCTAGGAAGACAGAGACAGAAAGTTGCAGAAGTCACTGCTGCAGTTACATATCTGACCTCCCTCTCCAACCACCTGTGATCATCTTTCCAGGTGGTGGGTTAGTTGTACATGCATGTACTACTAAAATCCTTGGATGCTGGACTCATAAAAAGTGATGCTGGACTAATTCATTTATTTATTTATTTATTTATTTATTATATTTCTACACCACCCATCAGCCAGAAGGCTCCCTGGGTGGGTTCACAATCAATATAAAACAATCATCATAAAATAACAGTAATACAATTAATACAAAATACACTAGTACAATAAAACAGCTAAATAAATCAATCCGGAGGTACAGTAGTAAAATACAATAAAAAATGGAAGTAAAAATCTAACTATTAAAAAATGTTGGGAAAATAAAAAGGGGTTTACGTGGTGCCTGAAAGAATAAAGAGTGGGCACCAGGTGCACCTCTTTGGGGAGCTGATTCAACAAATGGGGTGCCACAACTGAGAAGGCCTTTCCCCTAATAGCCATCCTCCAGCTTCTTTTAGAGGGAGCTCTCTGAGAAGTACCTCCAATGAAGATCTCAGGGTTTGGGTAGGCACGTACGGGAAGAGGCATTCCTTCAGATAACCTGGCCCAAACCATTTAGGGCTTTAAATGCTAATGTTAGCACTATGAATCAGGCCCGGACTTCAATCGGTAACCAGTGTAATTGATAGAGGACTGGCATTATGTGTTCTTGTCAGCCAGTCCCCGTTAGCAGCCTTGCTGCTCTATTTTGAACCAATTTAAGTCTCTGGACCATTTTCAAAGGCAGCCTGACATAGAGTGCATTACAATAGTCCGAACGAGAGGTTACCAGAGCGTGGATCACCATTGCTAGGCTCTGCCTGTCCAGATAGGGTCATAGCTGGTAAATCAGCCTAAGCTGATAAAAAGTGCTCCTTGTCACTGAGTCCACTTGTGACTCCAGCGACAGTTCAGGATCCAGGAGCACCCCCAAACTATGAACCCTTTCCTTTAGGGGGAGTACAACCCTGTCCAGGGCACGTTGAGTATCTCCCCACTGGACAGATGACCCACCCACCCATAGCACCTCCATCTTATCTGGATTGAGTCTCAGTTTATTGACTCAAAAAGTGAATGCCTTGGCAGCAGCCTTCTATGCATGCAGGCAATATGAATATGGAGGAACATTTGGAGGCACATTCTCATCCAGGAATCACTGAACGGGCTGGATGCCTCTTTTGATGTGAATGGGAGATGTATCCCCATACAGTGTTATAAGGGCTGGCCCAAGACATTTTGTTGCCTGAGGCAAAGGACAAAATGTCCCCTCCCACATCCCACTTATAGAATCCAACCAGACTAGGGGCCAAAACAGACATTACTTTAAATCTGTATTTAGCAGCTACATCTCCCCCCCCCCTTTTTACTCTAGAGTCGGTGCACTACCCCTGATTTGGATCAGGGTCCTAGTATGGGAGGTAGGGTGGTTTAAGATCTGAACTGGGCTCACTGAACCTGCTCTAGAGATGTAGCTGCTAAATACGGATTCAAAGTAGCATCAGTTTTGGCCCTGTCAGCTGAATCTTACTTCAACACTGGTGACAGGACAGTGTCCTTCATCATGAGGGCAGTAAATTAGCCGAGTGAGGGCAGTAGGCTAGTTTAGGGGGTGCAAGGCAGGCTAGATTAAGGGTGTCAGGGGATGATGGGAAGCTGCTACCCCACCCCTATCATCTGCCACCTGAGGTAATTGCTTCATGCTACTTAATGCTTCAGGCTACTTTCACACCAGTCCTTGTTTTGCTACTCTTAATTATTTGCCCATTACTAGAGCTGGATTAGGACCCTTATCACCTGCCATTTACTACCAAGCAGCACTCATGCATATTTACAGACAATCCTACACATACTACTTACTTAAAGGTCTAGCCCAGGGCTCTCCAACCTTGGGTCCCCAGATGTTGCTGGCCTACAGCTCCCAGCATACCCAGCCAGCATGGCTAATGGCAAGGGATTCTGGGAGCTGTAGTCCAGCAACATCTGGGGACCCAAGGATGGAGAGCCCTGGTCTAGTCTCATCTGCTCTTTCTCTCTAAGCAACACTTCAGGTGAATTTTCATGTTAATATTGACAAAACAAAGTCAGCTCATGATGGTGATGTTTGGCACTTCTGCCTCCAAGTAATATGGAGAATTTCAAAAATGAACAAAACAAACAAACAAACAATCCCCCCAAAACAAAAGAAAAATATATACATCCCAGAATATATCCTCCTCTGTATGTTAAGCAATTGTTTTGCTGAGCTGTATGTTAAGCAATTGTTTTACTCTACAGAAATGTAGTTTATAAGGTTAATTGCAACGGAGTTCTATAGCAACATTCTGCAAATTATTCATGCTCAAAAAAAGAACAGATCTCTAAACAAGAGATGAGGATGTTCTATTAGCATGCAGGAATATATAAACCCAAACTGTTTTTTCCCTTTTAAAAGCAGTCCATTTAAAAAAAAGAAGAAGGAAAAAAAAGCTCTAATCGTACTCATTAGAGACAGGATTTAATGAGTAATTGGTGTTTTCACTTTGTGACCTTGAAGGAGGCCAAAGCTTTCATGTACTTTGCATTCATTACTGCTAATATAGTTCAGGGTCATTTGGCATTTTGAGAAACACCATTTTTCACAGGGATACTTCTGCCCAGTTTGATCCATGTAATGTTGAAATCTCATTTATAAGAAGCCAACTGAGTCCAAAATTGTTCTTCCTGCTCTAAATGTACAGTTTAAACCTTTCAGCTCTGGAGATTTGGCCCATTTTATGGCTTAATAAAGATCAACGAACAAAATGAATTTGGTGGGTCTCAGCACAGTTGCTTGTGGATGCCTGCCAACATCACATATCCAATCATTCAATTACTTTTGATGGCCACTGTTTGCTTGGAATCTTGGATCCAAATAGCGAAAGTTGTAGGTCATAACAGTAGCTCATTGGCAGAGCTTTAGGTCTGCACAGGAAAATATGCCTAGAGGAAATCTGCCCAGTACTGTATATCTTCTCTATCGCTGACTTTAGCTATTAGCCCATTGATCTAAGAAGCATCAAATTCATCCTTATTTAAAATGACATGCAAACAAGCATTTCAAATATGTACACATAATAACTGCCTCAAAAGATTAAACGGATTGTCTGCACAGTATATACAAAAGCTACCCTACTTATCTGGATTTCTTTGGAACAAAATATTACCACTATATCAAAAAAGATTGCCATGTTAATGCTTTGTATAAAATGATTGAGCCTTGAAGAAAAATGAATTTTCTTTGGAAAATTCATCATTTAAAAATAAAATACAATCTGAATGTCTAGTTGTATGGAGTGGTGTTTCTTTCTACATGATTAAGGGATCCTCCCCTTTTATCCTGTGATTTAGTATTCTCTGCAAACTAAAATCCACATTACACAGAAATGTTGCTGTAATAACCTTATTAGGCCAACCAAGGTATTACAGCAACATGGGTTTGGTAAATGTTTTTGTGGTCAGCATGCCTGACTTTGTTTCCTTTTTTATTACATAGACAGGTATACTAAGGGTCAAAATATATGTTTTTAGCCCCAGCATGCTTTCTTTTTAAAAGCATAGATAACTGGCACAGAGGCCTTGACTGCAAGGTGGCCTAGGATGCTGCATGTGTTTTGTTCTTTTTGTTACACGTCTCTCCATTTATCTGCAGCCTCCCAGACTGCCTGCACTTCCTGATCTGAAAAGGCCCTATGGGAGGAATTACCTCATGATATCTTCACCCCTAAAAGGCCCTGTGGGAAGCCAAGAAGGCTATAGGCTGCCAGAGGAATGATTGTACAATGAAAGACAGCACACTCATGCACACTCCTTGGCCACCTCATAAATAAGGCAAGCACAAGAACCCCAAACCCTGCCTATGAGAATTTTTCCGAAATGTTCTTCTCTTTTAAATATTTTTTCAAAAACAATTTATTTTCTATCAAATTGAATGAGAATGGTTGGAAAAAATGTGGGGATTTTTTAATTTTTTTTTACAGAGCACTAGTTTTATACCTAAAGTGATTCAGTTATCCTGTCCCTCAAGAGGTAGGTGGCTCTTTGAGTTGTCATAAAGTTTGTAAAGCTGTGGATGAAGAATGTGAGAAATGTAAAGAGATAATCCTCTCCATTTAATCTAGGGTACTCTGAGAGGCATCCCTACAGGTCTCCCAGATATATCCCAAATACAACAGGTTGCATTATAAGCAGCTCTGCCTGTAATGAGTGACAGGAGAATGGATCAATGACACTTTGCAATGGTTACACACTTTTGCCATTCTGCATGTTTACAATATATAATTTTAAAACATGTTACTCCTATTGGGTTGTATCCAAGAAGCTTTATTCAGTCTTAGTCTATCTTAAATTCCATTCATTTCAATGGGTCTACTGGGCTAATATTGTATACAGTCCATTATCTACAATATGAATAACCATTAAAAAATCACATACTGTATATGTTCACTTATATTTCTCTTAACTTTAGAGTTGGTCTGTAACACATCATTTAGGCACTATCACTGTGGTCACACAATGCCATGACTGCCAGGTGTGAGCGGGACCTGAGCAACATGGCCTTAGCATCCACCATCACCCTGGACTCTCATTCACTCCAAGTCCCCCCCACCTGTGAAAACATTTTGAAAGGAAGAAAAAAATGGGTGCATTCAATCCCTTTCCTCAGTATCACTTGGTTGAGTCATCCCCCCCCATCCCACTTTACCAGTAACAGCAGTTGCCACACTACCTTTCCATTTTCTTTCCTTTTTTCCAAAGTTTTTGCACGGTGGGCATACTGGCTGCTGTGGCCAGACAATTGTGCCCACCATCTTTATTGCCCAGCAGCATTCCAGTCAATGAGATAGGGGCATAACTGGATGGAGCTTCGTTCTTCAAAAGCATGCCATTGCCAACTCATAAAAAGGTTGTGTAAAAAAAAAAGAATCCCTTGCCATTAGCCATGCTGGCTGGGTATGCTGGGAGCTGTAGGCCAGCAACATCTGGGGACCCAAGGTTGGAGAGCCCCGGTTTCGACCCAGAGACTTTTCAGACTCCTTTGGTGGAGGTGGCCAGAGCCGGGGGGGGGGAGAGATCTCCACCTGGTGGCAGCAGAAAAGGCCACTGGAAGGCAAGGGCAAAAAGAAGTGTGGGCACACTATTTTGCCTTGTAGTCAGAGAACAGGGCATTGCCAGTCCATGACAAATAGAAAGGAAAGACATCGCACCGACTGTCAGTGACGGTAGAGGTGTTGTTGTTTGGGGGCCCTCCAGGCTGCATGGCCATGGATCTGCACCTGGAAGTCTGGCTCTAGATGTGTCACTTTCCCCAGGGCTGATGTAAACCAATCCAAATTACTTGGCTATTTCTGTGACTAGAAAAATTGCAAGATGCAATTTCTTCTAGTCACAGAAGTAGGTTCTGCAATAATCTGTATGTCCCTCCTTCAGACATTAATTTATACATAGAATCATAGAATCATAGAAAAGTAGAGTTGGAAGGGGCCTACAAGGCCATCGAGTCCAACCCCCTGCTCAATGCAGGAATCTAGGTCAAAGCATCTCTGACAGATGTCTGTCCAGCTGCACCTTGAATGCCTCCAGAGTGGGAGAGCCCACCACCTCCCTAGGTAGCTGATTCCATTGTCTTATTGCTCTGACAGTCAGGAAATTTTTCCTGATGTTTAGGTGGAATCTAGGTTCCTGTAACTTGAGCCCATTATTCCGTGTCCTGCAAACTGGGATGAACGAGAAGAGATCTTTGCCCTCCTCTGTGTGACATCCCTTCAAATACTGGAAGAGTGCGATCATATCTCCCCTCAGTCTCCTCTTCTGAAGGCTAAACATGCCCAGTTCTTTCAGTCTCTCCTCATAGGGCCTTGTTTCCAGTCCCTTTATCATCCTTGTTGCCCTCCTCTGAACCCTCTCCAGTTTGTCTATGTCCTTCTTAAAGTGAGGTGCCCAGAACTGGACGCAGTACTCAAGATGAGGCCTAACCAGTGCCGAGTAAAGGGGAATTATCACTTCCCGCGATTTGGAAGCTATACTTCTATTAATACAGCCCAAAATTGCATTTGCCTTCTTTGCAGCCACATCGCATTGCTGGCTCATATTCAGTTTGTGATCTACCACAATTCCATGGAAAGCCAAAGAGAAAATCCTTTAAAATGTAATATCTGCACCAGCTCTAAAGCTCATCACCTATCTTAATTATTGTTCTTACTCAACGATCTTAAAGCATTACTTAGAAGTAGGTCACAGTCATTTCAATGAGATTTTCTTCCAATTGATATATTTAGGATTGAAGTGTTTGTTTGATTTTGTAGATCAATAAAGCTTCAGCGTCACTGATATGGGAGATGTTTTCTCTGTATTGATATATTTTATTTTCAGGAATTTTTTAGAAGGAATGCTACTTATTGAACAAGTATGCATTAAATATGTATTATATGTGCTGATACTCTTGTGATATATATATATATACAGAAAGCAATAAGTAGAATTAAATCAAGGCACCAGGATCAATTTATTCTAAAAGGAGCACAGTAAAATAGAACAGTTATAAATAGGAAGTATGATTCATATAAACCAAGGGTTTTTTGTAAAGATTAAGATATTTAAACATACCTTTTAAAAAAATAAATAAAGTAACTTAACAGACAATAGCTTTTAGGAATTGTTCCCATGCATTATTAAAAATTCATTTGTTAGCTTTGGTACTTGTGATAAAGAAATGAAGGCAGAGGAAGGTTAGTTTCAGGCTGAAGCAACAAAAATCTATACAACTACAGTTTTTCTGGAATTTAGAAAACACTGAGTGAATCTCAAGTGTGCCAAATATTAAAGCACCTTCTCCTGAGAACTCAGTTTCTGCATTATTGCCCTGACAACCCAACAAGAGTACTCCATGTCCACGCTTGAAAACAGGCTTCTGCACACAGGTCTACTATTCCAGGTTGCAATCAGGAGTTGGGCATAGGGACCTTGCCCTATTCAACAGCAGACGGTGGTAGTCCACCAGTGAACTGCCTTGTGAGCTGAAGCCAGCAATGGTGCCATGCCTTATCAGCCCCCAGCATGGAACCTGTGGTACCAACCTGGAACCAGGGTTGGCATTGCGGCCACCCCCCATAAGGGGTGCTGTGGTTGCCACTGCCTGCCACTCACTCTGACACCCTCATCCCAGTGGGTCGTGCTTTAGATGGGAAGCAACCTGCGACTCAGCTTCAATCTGTGGTGAATAGCAGCCATTCTAGAAATGCAATGTTTAGATTCTCCCAAATCTGCTCTGGAGGGTTGGGGGATGTGTGGGAGGCTGCAGGAGGAGGAGAGGAGATGGGGAAGTCCCATTGCATGAGCAGATGTCCAGTTACATGAGTGGACTTCTGCTTGCGTGATGTTGGATCCAACCCATAACTAGTAGCCATTGATAGCCTTATCTTCCATGAATATGTCTAACCCCCTTTCAAAACTATTCAAATTGGTGGCCATCACTTCATATTGTAGTAGCAAATTCCATAGTTTAACTATGCACTGTGTGAATTTAAGGGAGCCTTCAGTAGTCTATCATGATTTATTTGCTTGGCACTGTGAGTCTGTGAGAATAAACTTTCTTCATCTACATGTTTGTGTGTTTTTGCATCATTATTGCTAGAATGAGTTTCAGTTCTTGCAGCTCATGGATGCAGACAAAGCATTTTGAGAAATTCAGCAGATCACTTGCATGCTTGATCCGTGTCAGCTCTAGGTTTTTTAGGGTCCTTGGGCAAGACACACCCACTGCACCCCTCTCTCAGTGAGTCAACCTTCTCACTGCCATTGTCATCAGCTGCTGTTGCTCCTCTTCCTCTTTCTCATTGATCCTACCACATGCTTGCTTGACAGGCAGGGAGCCAGTGAGAAAACAAGCAGTGGCATCTGCTGCGCCTCCTTCTAACCACCACCATTGTCTGGGCCAGAGCGAGAGGCAGGTGAACAAGCAGGTTCCAATGGTGAAGAGGAGGAGCAACTACAGGAGGCTCTTGTCAGAGGGCCCTTCTGGGGTGTGGGTCATCAGCAAGTGCCTGACCATGCCTGTCCTTGACAACATCCCTGTGCTTGATCCTTCCTCCTCCTGACTCATAATACTTGGATGGGGTTGTAAGATCGACTGGGGTTCAAAGCTAATCCAGCAATGAATCTCAGTACCACAGACGGAAAGAGGAGTGAGCAAGCAGTGTGTAGAGCTAAAAGCAGTTTAATATTGTAGGCCCATATTTATGGGGAAAGCAAGCAATGCAGGCATCTCTTACGCAGAAGAGATGACTCTGTCTCACTACATCATTGCAGAGGCAAAGTTGTCCAGTGAAGAAGATGACAAGTGAAGTGATGTGGTCAGGTCCTTCAGTTGGCCTGAGAGAACTGGTGTATGTTTGGTTTTGGGGGGGGGGGGTAAAATCTGTTTGTTTGTGTATTTCAACATTGTAAACCGCTTTGGGTACCTTAGCAGAAAGGCGGTATAGAAATGTAATAAATAAATAAATAAATAAATACAGGTCTGAACTCAAGTCAACATAACAGTATGCCTTGATTTATGGTAAACCCTATACCTATAAATAGGATAGGTGCACAATATGTACGCACTACTTGCAACAATTGCGCAACACTTATACAACTTGTTGTACATAACATGTTGTCTTCAAACTGTCCCAAGACTCTGAGTCAGATCACCTTGAGCCTATGTCAGGAGACATTTCTGCACTCCATCCGCTTCTGCACACCATACTAAAACCTAACAGGGGGAAGCTGAGCACATGCCTCCAGGTGATACTTAATTCCTTTTTAAAGAATGGTCACGCCAGCCTTTCCAGTGATGACACTCAGACTGCTCAGACTTCTCAACTCAAATAAGTTCTCAAAGCTGGTAATGTGTTTAGAAAAATACATTAAAACATCACAAGAAAATGCACACTAACTCAGAAGCACAGCATTATCTGAACAGCAGGGAGAATAATACAAGCCCAGCTATATCTCACAGTACACCATAGGCACAGTGCAGAGACCAATACTCCTAGCTGCTTTTGCCTCATGAACTGTCTTGGAGAAATGCCACATCACTGTAATTATCACTCCTCCAGCTTTAACCACAACTGGCAGAGTGGGCTGTTCATTATGAGGTGATAATGACAGCTCCAGATGGGAAGGCAGTAACTGAATTGCTTAAAGTCACATTGGATATATAGGGCAGATATGGGAACTAATCTCATAGGAGCATAGGAAGTTGTCTCATACCAAATCAGGCTGTTGGTCCACCTAGCTCAGTATTATCTACATACTGAGAACAGCGGCTCTCCAGGTTTTTAGACAGGGGTCTTTGCTTGATCTACCTGGAGATGCCAGAAATTGGACCTGGGACCTTTTCCACTGAGTTTTATTGAGTTATTTATTTAATTAGTTATTTATTCATCTTTATAAATCACACCCTCTGCCTACCAGGCACCGGGGCAGATGTAAAATAATAATTAAAAAATATCATTAAAACTTACACTAAAATCAAGTAAGCACAAGAAACACAAACCATACAATAAAATCTGAAAGGGGCATTAAAATTAAAATTGAAAAATGACAAGACATTATGCAGCATTAAAAGCCTAATGGAACAGAAGGGTCTATACTGCCTGTCTAAAGCAAAAAAGGAAGCCAACCTCATCTCCTTCAGGAGGGAATTCCACAGTTAGGGTGCTGCTACTGAAAAGGCCCTGTCTTGTGCACCTACCCACTCTAGCCAGTGAGACAAAACACAGGGTTTCTTAGTATGATTGTAAGTTGTTCATATGGAAGGAGGTGGTCTTTCAGATATCCTGGCCTTAAACAGTTTAGGGCTTTGTAGGTCAAAATCAGCATCTGGGCTTGTACACAGAAACAAACTGGAAGCCAATGAAGTTGATCCTAGACTGGTGTGATGTGGTCCACAAAACACACTCCTGACAAAATTCTAGATACCACATTTTAAACTAGCTGTGGTTTCTGATCACTTCTCAAGGGCAGCCCCATGTAGTCATCTAAATGAGTTATTATGGCCCTTCCCTTGCTCCACAATGTGAAATATGTAAATCACCTCCTAAGAAAAACTGTAGTAAATCACCTCCTAAGAAAAACTCCCACATGGCCTGGAGTTTCTGATATTATCTTTCTGAAGCAGGAAAGAGCCATGCTGTAGCATCTCCCATGTCATGAAGGTAAGGTAATATGACAAGGAGTCCTATGCCTTCTCGTGTGACATGCAGTTTGGGTTACTTGCTTCAGTCATCAAAAGATCTGCCATGCCACCATCTTGATGACATAGACCTTGCTCATTGTCATTGCATAGAATATAATGTGACAGGTTTTCTGTGAATTAATAGGTAGGGAGTTAAAGCCAGGATAATAAGAATTGCCTCATTGGATCACACATCTAAAGTTCAATCAGTACTCTATAGCCAACAGAGATCAATCAGATCCCCCCAAGGAAATTCAAAAAATGGGACAATAGTCATTTGCTGCTCTTAGACACAGGATCTGGTAATCAGAGGTATACGGCCTCTGAGGTTCCATGTTTTAGCTAATGCAGTTAATAACCGTTAACAGATATCCTGCATGAATGTGTCAACTCTCTTTTTAAAATCAATTCAAAGCAAGTATGCATGATCACAGCTTGTGGCAATGAATTCAACAAGTTAATGTGCACACCCCTTTTCTCTACTGCATCCAGCTCTACAGTATCTTTTTAGAAACTGAACCGCCAGAACTCCACACAGTATTCTAAATGTGGCCTTAGATTTATATAAGAGTACTATGATATATTGTTTTATTTTCAGTTCCTTTTCTAATAATTCCCAATGCTGAATTTACCCTTTTCACTGATGCAGCACACTGAGCTGATGCTTTCAGTGAGCTTTCTACTATGACCTCAAGATCTCTTTTCTGGGTAGTTGCAACTAATTTGTACCCCGTCAGTATTCGTAGGAACTGGGCTTTTTGTCCCAATATGCATCACTTTGCACTATGGATGGGGAATTAGATTTGACTACTTTCTTCTGTCTCTTAGCCCTATGGGAACTGAAGAGAAACAGAATGAAAGGTTTCTGAAGTAACAAGTTTCTGAAATAACTTATTTTATAGTTGGTTCTATATACTTCTATATACTTCCTACCTACCATAAAAAGAAAGAAAAGAAAGAACTTACAGTAACTTTCTCTTCTGAAATTTCAGTTTGTGCTGTCCAGGCAATATCTTTCTTTCCCCCCTCTCAAACCACCTATATTGTTTTTCCCTTACCAGATATTATAGCACGTCAATAAAATATATGAAGAAGTCAAGTCATTTATCAGATTTGTGCTAAAGTTTCATGCGAAATAATTTACTCTAAGTCTGCAGTCTTAGACCTGAACGACATATTACTTTATTACTACTGTAAAGTAAGCACAGAGGGCCCAATCTGGATAAGGACCCTAGTGAGATGGGGTGCGGGGTGTTGAGGGACTTTAACCCTTTGCCTCCCACTGTGGTCCAAACGAGGATTGGGGTCCCATGATTATAACTGTTATTGCTAAAATGTGATCCATTAAAACAAATTGATCACTTTGTGGCAATAAAAAATACAGGTACAGTGCCCCAAGTCAGACTGGAACCAAGCAGGGGACAAAGGGCTCCAATCTGTATCAGCCCCTCTGCACTTACTTTATAGTAAGAAAGAAAGTAATGTATAGCTTGGCCCATATACACACTTACCTGGAAGTATGTCCCATTGAACTCAATGGGACTTCCTTCTGAGTAGCATACATAGGGTGGTACTGTGAATTAATATAATATGTTTAATAAAACTAATTTTGGCTTAGCAGTAATAAATGCTTATATGACAAAAGATATACTACCAAAAAAAATTTAAAATTAAAATTAAAAGGATAATTTCACTGGTCTAATTTGTTCAGGATTTCAGATTTGCAAGGGAAAACTAGATAATTATTTTGTGTTTCCAAAAGCTAACATTTCTGTAAAATGGATAGTCTTTACCCAATTACTTTTCTGAATATTTGCTGAAAGCTCAGGAATATTCTGTAAAGCATGACATACATCTAACTATTTCGCAAGAAGTATATAATCAACACACTGACCTTTAGAAAGGGAAGGCAACACACAAAGACTGCTAAACTTGAATGGAAGCTATTTGTGGAGGAAGGGGGGGCTGGCTGACCCGCCACACCCCCACCCTTTCCTACCCAAAGGACCCAAGACCCACAGAGATCTCAAGGCAGGGCCGGATTAAGATAGGGGCTATTGGAGCTGCAGCTCCAGGCCCCTACCCCAAAATAGGCCCACAATCAGGACCGGTGCAGGGCAGTTTGGCGCCCCAGGCGAAATAATATTTAGCGCCCCCCCCCTCCAAAGCAGCCCTGCTCTGCAAAAAAAAAAAAACCTGCGCCGCCGCCACCAACCTACCTTCCCCCCGCCCTGGTGGCTGCTGCTGCTGCTGCCGCCGCTGCCGCCACCGAGGAGGAAGAGGAAGTGATGCGACGGGACCCCTGCGCTGTTTTTTGCCAGGGAAACCATGGCAACAGGGCTGTTTAAGCCCTGTTGCCCTGGTTCCTCCCGCCAAAACAACGTGGGCGGGGCTCCGGAAGCAACACGATGCGGAGAAGGTAGGTGGCGGGGGGGTCAGGGGTGGTGGTGATGGCGGCGGCGGCAGGAGGCACAGCGGCAGCGAGTGGGAGGGCGGGGGGAGGCGCAGCGGCGAGCGGGATGGGAGGGCGCGGCGGCGGCAGGCGGGCGGGAGGGAGGGAGGGAGGGAGGGGAGGCAGAGGCCTGGCGGGGCGGCGCAGCGGAGGCAGAGGCCTGGTGGGGGCGGCGCAGCGGCAGCGAAGAGGAGCGCAGGGTTTCTGCGCCCTCTTCAGCCGTGCGCCCTCCTCAGCACCAGGCCCATAATGCTCTTAATCCGGCCCTGTCTCAAGGTACCAGATTGCCAGCCTCAGCTGTCTGCAATCCTACTTGAATCTCTGTTCAGGGACTTGCCTTTGTCTATAACCTGGATTTAGTTACTGAACCAAGCAGAGCAATCCACAAACACCATGTGGGGTAAAAAACCAAAAGGAGGTTTATTCAGGTAGCATTTTACAACAACCAATAGGGAAATGAGAGAAGCACAAAATGGAGAGACACTTTAGTACACAGAAATAGAGCTACAAAATAACAAAACCTGATTCATTATATCTCCCAGGCACACAACTCTGTTACCTGGGGGTCAGTTCTCTTCCAGGGTTAGATCCAGCACAGCCTTGCTGCCCGGGAGGACTACTACACCTACCCGAAGGTCCGAGATGGGTAGCCCTCCACAAGGCTTGCTTTTACCAGAGCCCTCATTCAGCTAATTTCACCAGGAGCTACCTGGGGTCGGATCCTGAGGCCACCCGAAGGCTTGGGCCTCTCCTTGGCTTACCGCCATTGCTCCAACAGCCGGCAGCCACGCGATGACCAAAGACAAAGAACAAAACCCACACATTGGGAAATATACCTTTCCCCCCCCCTCCCCTCCTTTCTGTAGTTTTGCTGCTTCTTAGCCAATCAAGATGAACTTCACCTGGCCAGGCAGGGAGGGGAACTCATGACATTGTTGTATACCACCTTGATAGCTTTTTAGCAGATAAAGTGGTATATAAATGTTAGTCATTAATAATTATTTCTGGAACTGTCCCTGTAGGAGGGACAGTTCCCGAACTCGCAGAGATGATGCAGAAGAATACAGTGGTTGCTGAGAAATCAAGCAGGATCAACAGAGTTGCATTTCCTCTCTGTCTCCTTCCATCAGGTCATCGATCAGGGCAACCAAATCTAATTCTGTTCCAAAACCAGGCCTGAACCAAGCCTGAAATGGATTGAGGTATTCTGTATCTTTGAAGAACAACTGCAACTGCACAGCAACCACCCTCTCAAGCACCTTGCCCATAAAGGGGGTGTTAGTGACAGGGCAATAGTTGGTATAAACCACTGGATCCAGGGAGGGCTTTTCCAGGAGTGGATGCACCACCACCTCCTTCAAGGCATCAGGCACCACTCCATCATGCAAAGACCCAATCACCACCACTTCCTGGATCCACCTGGCCAATCTTCCCCTCCACTCCCTGGCTAGCTCAAATATGCCAGGTGGGTTTACAAAGTCAAGTTTAAGAGCCCAGGGAAGCCAGTTAGGACTCCCAGAGTTCTGTTTTCCAGTAAGCCAAACTACAAATCTGGAGACTCAACCCTAATGATGATGATTACATTTTATTACATTAGTGAAGGACAACAAGAAAAATTCTTATCTTCTGGATTGTGTTCAATGGCATCAATATCCAGTAGGTAAGAATAACACTGAGCTTCATTTGCGAAGGTAAATGGAAGCCTGGGGGCTGGAATGTGATTAGTAGTTGTGATATAAGATATTAGAGGCTAAAAGACAGTAGACTTTTCTGGGTTCAAAATGTTCTCAGTCAGCCTGGGGAAAAATAAATTATTAAATGTCCCACTCCAAAGTGCAAAGACACATCTCAGTGTGCAGACAGGGGATGGGGTTACAGTCAACAGGTGTGAAATAACAGAGTTAAAACATATACATAATTGGGGGGGAAATGCCAGAATTCACTATACTATTTATCATCTCAGATTCTTCAGTGTTCAACAAGGAGACTTCCCAGATCTTTCTCTTATGTCTAATCTACTAAACACCCTCCTGACTGACTGAAGGAAACTGCATTCCACATCTATTACTTGCAACAAAAGAAAACAGAGTAAACAGTGACTCCAGTTAACCCACAAGTCACTGGGTTTTTTTTTTGTTTCAAAGGCTTGTCTGCTTTCTGTTCCTTTGGCCATTGCTGCTTAGCAACCTCAACAGAGCTTTCTTATTCTATATTTATTCTAGAGGGATTTCATTCTCCCCATCACCACCACCTCTTTTTCCTTTTGGAAAGTCTATAATGGATATTTTTTAATTTATTTTTTAAGGAGAAGAAAGAGGTGTTTGTTCTTCATCTCTTAACATCAGACTCTGAGCATCTCACTGCACCCCCTTTTTTAAAAAAAAAAATCCAGTGGTTTTTGGCCAATAACAGAAGTGCTGGGCACCTTCTATTTATTGGGGATTAGAAACAGTCTTCAATCTGCCCCCCTCCCTTTTGGTACCCATATTAGACGTGTGTTTGGGCTTGGAACCCCCATCTACAAATCACAGTCCCTTGTAGAGAGTCTATTTCAAACTCTCTATTTGAACGGATGGCTCCTACCGAAGTTTTTCATTATCTAGGAATATTCTGTGCTTCACTAATGCGTTCAAGTAGTCATGCAGTTTCTGAGTAACAGGCATTGAAAGGGGGGTGGGGGGGGAGAGAGATTATGCCGCATCACTGACTCACCAGCAGATCTTGCATCATGCATAGCGTGTAGGGAAATGAGACTTAGATATTTCTTTTTACTCCGTCTGTTCATCACAAAGTGTGATTTTGAGGGGGAATAGAGGTTTGTTTGTTTTTTAGGGTAAAGGTAAATGCAGATTGAAACAAGAGAAACAGCTGACCTGGGAGGTGAGGAGGAGGATGTCATTTGGCAAAAATACTGAGGAATGTGTAGCTTTTCTCCATTTCCCCTCCCACCCCACCCCACAGTTTTTTCTGAGTAACTTTATCCAAGGAGATATCAAGCTTCCATATTCACAGGAAGTATGGCCACCAGTGCAGTGCAGCAATTGCCTTGCCAAAATCAGAGATGGGCAGAGGGATGGCATGGCTAAAGGCAGGATGGGGAAAATGACAACCCTAAGTGCAATCCTGTCCATTTAAGAGGACCAGGCTCTTCAACCATGAAACAGGAGTTCTAACTCAAAATGTGAAAGAGCCTTGTCCACTGAGAGCATGGATGAAACCACTATTTCTTTATTTACTCTATTTATAAGATGCTTTTCCATTCTAATGGCTCAATGCAACTTAGAAAATTTAATTAAAAGCAATGAAAATGTACAGTGTGGCGTAGTGATGAGAGTGTTGGACTGGGACTCGGGAGATCCAGGTTCTAGTCCCCACTCGGCCATGAAACTCACTGGGTGATTTTGGGCCAGACACTGCCTCTCAGCCTAACCTACCTCACAGGGTTGTTGTGAGGATAAAATGGAGAGGAGGAGGAGGATTATGTAAGCCGCCTTGAGTTCCTTGTAGGAAAAAAGGCGGGGTATACATGTAATAAATAAATAAACAAATAAATAATAAAATAAATGCAAATTCAAGACCATAAAACACTGGGCTAAACAAATCAATTCAAAATAAACCCTCAAAAACAGAGTAAAGACCATTCAAATCTAACTGAAAATCAGGCTAAACATGTTTTCTAGAATGTCTTCACTCCAACCATGGGAATACCTGGTGAGCCTCCCTTGGCAGGCTCTTTCATAACATTGACATGGTACATGAGAACATCCTACCACCCTGTGCACTGGCACATCAAACCATTCTAAAAGTGGGTAAAATGAGCAGGGTGTCATCACCATATCTGTATACATGAGCCATCTGTATGTATATCTGACTACTACATAGAACAAGAGTACTTCTGATCTACTCCATGGGATCAGAAGTTGCTAAAAATCAAAGGGCCATCTAGTTTAACACCTTCCCAAGATTCAGGGATACCCAGCCAACAGCTTCTACAGGTACACCTTTTCTCTGGGCATTTTATATATCCAGCACTAGTAGCTCTATATCTTTATTATACATAATGGAGGGTGGCAATCATGTTGTGTACAGTAGACAAAAGGAATGCATACCCTATAAAATATATATAAATAATGGCTACACGTACAACATTAACACACTACATTAACATCTGATAAACATTTCTTGTTGAGGAAGGAATTTCACAGCAACTCAATTTAGCAGTTACAATACTTGGAAACTCTGATTAACCCACAATGGAAGTGGTTGCAGGGGCAATGATGCCAACCCCTGTATATGAATTTGACAGTTGCCAATCCTCTTCAACAACTAACTGGTCAACTTGGGAGTAACAAAATCTACCTTTAGTTTTGCTACTTAAAATGCTAGCAAATAGAAGGATGATATAAATATATTCATTATGCAGAAGGTTCTGGATTAGAGAAGTATGAGTGATAATTTCCTTAGCTCTGCATTAGAAGGAGCTACTGGCTGTACAATGTTGTTGTACAGGGCTAAATCCAACATTATGCAAGTGGACTTCCAATAATGCAACAGGAGTTTCCCTTCCCTGCCTCCTCCCTGCACCCCCCCCCCCAAATTCTGCTCCAGATGGCCCCCAATCCTCTGGAGTAAATTTAAGGAGCATTCCAGGTGGATGCAAGGGGGAAGGGGAAATTTGATCCACCATAAATGTCCATCCATTCCATTGGATACAAGTGGTAATGTAATGAACTGAGGCTTCCTTAGGGCTTCATATTAAGGCTAATGATTTGTATTAGCCATAATGAAACAACTAACTAGGAAATCGTTCCTTGCTCATCTCTACTTTCCATGATACATTAGTATTCATTTTGAAACACAAATGAAGTAGGGAGCCCTTTCACATTGTAAATCATTGTATATGCTGTTGCATGATTCAGTTCACACATGAGAGATGAGCTTCATGACTGATCTGAATATCGCTTCTAGACACATTAATCTAAGCATGCATGAGCAGGTTTGGTTTATTTATTCAAATGCTCTTATTAATGAGTTTGAGTACACTGGAAAAAAATGGGATTGGTACTAAACCAGATATTTAAAATAAAATAAAATGGAAGAAAGTGGTAGTAGGATTAGAACAACAATTGTCACACTAGAAGTTTCTAAAGCAGTGTTCTCCAACCTTGGTTCCCCAGATGTTTTTGGCCTACAACTCCCAGCATGCCCCAGCATAGCATAGCTGGCTGGGGCATGCTGGGAGTTGTAGGCCAAAAACATCTGGGGAACCAAGGTTGGAGAACACTGTTCTAAAGGTTCATGAATGAAAGGCAAACTACATATTACATTGCCGCTGTGTGTAATGTTTCTACAACTGAGGTGAAGGAACATGATATTATTTGAGAATGGCTGAGCTGAACACCATCATTTTGGGGAAAACATCAGGCTAGCATTCCCATGAAGATGCTGGATTTCCTGGCGAATGGCAGCATGCAAGCCAGATGCGGAAGAGGGCCAGGAAGTGGAAAAACACACACCACTGTAAGAATTCTGATACATGTACAAAACATAAGGACATTCTTCATATGGAAGTCCATATTTAGATATTTATTTGTTACATTTCTATACCGTGCAATAGCCATAGCTCTCTGGGCGGTTCACAACAGTTAAAAACATAAAATACAACAAAAAGTACTGCTTAAAAGTTTAACACTACAGTATAAAATAGAAGTAAAAACCAAACTAAAACTTAGGAGCAATGCAAAGATTTAAAATACAGTAACAGATTTAAAACAGAAACTGAAAGACTAAAATGTATGGGAAAATAAGAAGGTCTTCACCTGGTGCCAGAAAGAATACAATGTAGGCACCAGGCAAGCCTCTCTGGGAAGCTCATTCTGGGAAGGCCCACTTCTTAGTAACCATCTGCCTCACTTCCTTTGTCGGGGACCGCTGAGGATGATCTTAAGGTCCAGGAGGATATATGGGAAGAGAAAATCCTTCAGGTAACCTGGCCTCAAACCATTCACGGCCCTGAATGTTAATACTAGCACTTTGAATCAGGCCCAGAAATGGACTGGCAGCCAGTGCAGATGGAAAAGTACTGGCATAATATGATCACGTCAGCCAGTCCCCATTAACAATCTCGTTGCCCTATTTTGGACCAGCTGAAGTTTCTGGACTGTTTTCAAAGGCAGCCCCACGTATAACACATTGCAGTAATCCAGACAAGAGGTTATTACAGCATGGATAACTGTAGCTAGGTTATCTCTGTCCAGATAAGGACGTAGTTGGTATATCAGCCTAAGCTGATAAAAGGTGTTCTGTGCCATTGAGTCCAACTGTGCCTCTGGTGACAATGCTGGATCCAAGAGGATCCCTAAACTATGAACCTGATCCATTAGGGGGAGTGCAACCCCCTCCAGAACAGGTTGAATATCACTCATCCAGGCAGGCAAACCACCCACTAACAGTACCTGTCTTGTCTGAATGGAGTCTCAGTTTATTGGCCCTCATCAAGTCCATTACCATGCCCAGGCACTGATTCAGAGAAGCCACTGCCTCACCTAGATTTGATGAAAAGGAGAGAGAGCTGGGTGTCACCCACATATTGATGACACCTCAGCCCACACCTCCCCCAGCAGTTTCATGTAGATGTTAATGGCATGGAGTATAGAACAGAGCCCTATGGAACCCAACAGCATAGCTGCCAGGGCACAGAGCAATAATCCCCCAGCACCACCTTCTGGAATTGGCCATTCAAGCAGGAGTGGAACCACTGCAGTAGAGTGCTTCCAACTCCCAATCCAGACAGCCTATCCAGAAGGATACCATGATTGATGGTATCAAAAGCCACTGAGAGGTCCAAGAGAATCAACAGGATGGCACTCTCCCTGTCCCTCTCCTGGCAGAGATCATCCAACAGGCAACCAAGGCAGTTTCCATTCCAAAACCAGGCCTGAAGCCTGATCGTAATGGATCTAGAGAATCCATCTCATTCAGGAGTGCCTGGAGTTGACTGGCAACCACCTGCTCAGGCACCTTGCCCAGGAAGGGGATGTTGGTTATTGGCCTATAGTTGTTATCATCATCCAAGTCCAGGTTAGGCTTTTTCAGGAGTGGCCTAATTACCGCCTCCTTTAAAGAGAATGGCACCACTCCCTCTCTCAAGGAGGAGTTTATGACTTCCTGGACCCAACTTGATATCCCCTCCCTATTAGATGTAATAAGCCATGAAAGGCAAGGGTCAAGCAAACAGGTGGTCGACCGGACTTGGCCAAGCTCCTTGTCTGCATCCTCGGGCCTCAACAACTGAAATTCATCCAATAAAACTGGACCAGATGGTGCTCTGGGCAACTCTACTAATGAAACTGCATTGACTGTGATGTTCAATTCCTGACAGATCTGAGTGACTTTATCTTCAAAAGGCTGCACAAACTTGTCAGAGTGTGCTACCAAGGTTCCACTGTTTCTCTCCCTGGCCTTGATTGTAGCAGGTCATGACCCACTCAGAAAAGCTCTGCTGGACAACACTGAGAAGATGCAGTGGTGTGTGTGTGTGTGTGTGTGTGTGTGTGTGTGTGGAAACCCTCCCTTTTTGCCACCAGCACCACCACAGAGTAGGCTCAATGATGAGCTCTAACCTGTGTCCAGTGAGATTACATTTTGTACATGTATCAGAATTCTTATATACAAGATTTCAGGTGTGCTCAGCTCAACATTAATTTGGGCAACACAGTAGCAGCTTCTAGTGTGGCCAGCAAGTCTTAAGCACCAGTGTGAGTGGGAGGATGTGTTGGCAGGTGGTTGTTTGTACTGCTGTTCCAGCCTCAAATAGGAGAAAGGAGAATTCTGTTTCTGTATACCTCATTTTCTACTCTTCTCCGCAGCAGTAACAGTACATAGAGCAGAGGAGGGAAAGGAGGCCGCTATTCTTTTCTCCTCTATTGCTTCAGTTTCTCTGCATGGGTTGTAGGCCATGTTGTGCAGGAGTGGAGTGCTTGTTGAGTATTTTTTCCAAGAGAAGAAGCAGCTTCCCTTTAAACTATGTTAAGAGTAGTGCTGTGTCGAAACCCCACCTGTCCTTTTGCAGCCTCTTCATTTTCCTGCAAAGGAGGCAGTCTTTTCTCTGCCTGTTTTGTGGGGATTTTGAGAATTTTGGAGACATGTCTCTGTGTGCAGGGCTTCAGGGCTTACCTTAGTGTAAGGAGGTGGCTGAGGGGTGGTGATGTGCGTGCCCTTTCTTTTATATTTTTATCCCATTCTACCCTTGAAGCCTCTCCAGGCTGCTTCAGCTTTCCAAAAAGCTCCCTAGAGGACTTGACCAGGATTTCCTCCTTTGGGGCATTCCAATGCCGCTGCCTGCTGCTGAGTGCCTGAAAGCTGAGCGAGGCATTTTTGCTTTTGTTTTGCAGCAGCAGCAGCAGCAGCAGCAGCAGCAACCAAATCCTTGCTCAGATTTCAGGCTTTCAGGGGGCAGAAGCACTGGAAGGGAGGAAGCGCTGGTGGTTAAGTCCTCTAGGGTTTCCCCCCCCCCCCCAGAAAGCTCAAGCAGCCGGAGAGACTGCAAGGGCAGAATGGGATAAAAATGGTAAAATAAAGTGCACACATGAACCCCGCCTCAGCCACCTCCTTACAGCAAGGTAAGCCCTGAAGCCCTGCAGCACACAGAGAAATTTCTCTGAATTTCTTGCCCCTTCCCGCAATGTTCTTTTCATCCCTCCCCACAACAAATGGTCAAAAATAAATAGATTGAAAACTTTGGCACAGTGCTAGTTAGGAATAAGGGATAACTGATACCCCTGGGGTCACTCCTGTCATACCTGGGAGAAAGAGAAAGGGTGAAGGAAAAAGCTACATCTGGAACTTTTCTCCCCACCCCTGACTCAGGATAAGATTTTTGAGCAAAAAACTAGAATTTTGAGGCACAACCTGGCAACACTGAGCTGTAATCCTACATGTTCAAGAGAATGGCCAATTATCCTATATCCAGGTCCATTAAGCAGTCTTGAAAAGAGTTAGAAACGCCTTCCATACATTTGATGAATGCATGTACGCATGTACGGGAGACATAGGATCACATACTGTTCAGGGCCGGTGCAAGGCAGTTTGGTGCCCTAGGCAAGATCAGATATTTAGCGCCCCCTTTAGCGCTGTATTTTTTTCCCCAAGGCGTTTCTGGCACCCCCTTTAGCCCTGCGCCCTAGGCAGCTGCCTAGTTGGCCTAATGGTAGCACCGGCCCTGATACTGTTCATACCCCTGACCTACACATGGTGATTTGAAAGTCTACATAGAGCTTTACAAGTGTAGAAACTGCTGAAGTTCGGAGTGTTATCTTTACGCATTTCTAGTTCTTTGATGCTTTATGCATACAGGCCTGTGGCTTATGCGGGCTCAGCTTGTCTGAGCGTGGAAAGCTAAGCAGGGTCAAGCCTGGTTATTACTCGGATAGGAGACCCCTCCTCTAGTTTCCTGCATTGAGCAGGGGGTTGGACTCTATGGCCTTGTAGGCTCCTTCCAACTCTATGATCTATGAAATCTATGAATTTCATTTAGAAAGATTATATGGGCAGCAGAACTATTTGCAAAGCAGATTAAATCCAAATGGTAAGATTTATATATTAAGAATGGCATTATTTGTTTCTCATACAACTTTTTCTAAGCATGTAGCAAATATCCATTTCAGTGAGCAAGCATCATATATTTTCATCTGTGCATAAATGTCCTGAACACAGCATCAGGTTTCTGAACTGTATAATGGACCAGTGTGAAGAAAATAATAGAATAGTGTGTTTTGTTATCTGACACAAATGTTTCTGTTGTAGAAGATGCTGTGCAATTGAACCAATTGAACCAATTGCACAGAATGGGGAAGAATGAACATTAGCAGTTGAAGAGGGAACTATGATGAGCAATAACTGGGCCAGATGGGTGCACAATAGCTAACCAGTCTTTGTTTTGAATGTGGCTCATGATGAGCATTAATTACTCCAGATATATGGTGTCTTCAGTCACAGAAGATAGCAAGGAAATGGAAATGGAAAGCAATAGAGAAAGATCCTGTATTGCTCCAAATTCTGTTCTGTTTGGTGCAAAATCTAGCAGGTGGTGTTTGGCGGGGGAAGTTACTGTTGCAGTGGGTTATGAGAACACCCCATTTCGCCTTCTCCTTCTTTTGAAATTTGTTTTCTTTTTTTGCATTTAAAACATGTCTGGAGGACTCACCAACATTCACCTGGACCATTCTGCGACAGAGGCTGGCTCAAGAAAATGTGAACCTGCCAACTGTGAACAGTTAGGAAATAAAGACTGGAAATTCCCCATGTCATTTCCACAAATAATATATTTAACAAGCTTATAACATGTAAATAGTGAGGAAGCCCTCATCTATGCAGGTGTATAAGCATTTCCCCTTCTCTCTGTTTCCATCTGTTTATTATGATTGGTGACAGATGCTTTATTGACAAAGCCACCCTGAGTTTCATCTGTGAAGGACCCCTCCCCTTTCTTTCTTTCTTTCTTTTTCTTTCTTTCTTTCTTTCAGCTATAGATTTATGATGGTTTGAAATACTAGTCTTGCCACTCTGCAGTTTTCACAGTTGGCTTTGGCTTATATAAGGGCTCACCTACAGTGCAGAGTGAATTCAAAGAGGTTAGTCTGTTTTCTGGGGCTTAGGAGATAAGCTGCCCAATTGTGCAGAGTTCATGGTGTTAACTTTCATGTATAGAATGTGTGGTGTTGGATGCTTTTGTTCAATTAACTAATTGAGTCTGTACTTTGGTATTGCAGGACCAGGGACCATCATTTTCTCTCTCCCTTCCTCTCTCTCTCTCTCTCTCTCTCTCTCTGTTACTTCTCATTATAATGGGACCTAGGCTACTCTAAGTCTGCTCTTTATACACAGGCACTGTTTAACAACAACAACAGCAACAATAATAAATCCACCACAAAAAAAGAAAGAAAAGCTCTTGTAATACGAAAAGCTCAAGAAGACCAAAGGCTTGTACCTTTGGTCTTCTTGAACCTGATACACTAATTAGCATGTGGAAACATGTTTCCACACACAGATAAGTGCTGTGGTGGGGGAAAAGCACACCCTACACATAGGCTGAGAGACACATGAGGTGATCCTGCACTGAAGCACTGCTCCTACATTGGGAAGTGTGGGGCTGTGGAAAAGGTTTTTTTGTATTTATTTTTTTTTAATTCATTGCTCAGGAATCTTTTTAGATTTAGTGCAGTTGATCAATTGCTTTTTTTACGAGAAACCTGGATTCAGTCTCTGCACACACACTCCACTCCCACCACCTAAGTGGTGATCAGGATGGCCGGACTATTGGATAGCACAGGTCATATGTTAAACTGGGAAGAGGAAGCATAAGCTGAGGATAGGTGATTAACAGGTGATTGGCATATTCAGTGGACACATTCAAATGCCATACCTTAGCTGCTAGAATGGGGCAGGTGTGCTTAACTATGCAAATGCTTCTACTTGAATTGCTATGAGTGGAACTGAGGCAGTCATGGTCTAACTCAGATAGACACACACACACACACACACACACACACACTTCAATCCTGCCCATAGGAACATGCCTTCTATTGGGCCAGATCATTGGTCCACCTAGACCAGAATTATCAACAGTGACTGGCAGCAGCTCTCCACGGTTTCAAGAAAGAGTTTTCCCTGCCACACCTGGAGATGCTGGGGATCAAAGCTGGGGCCTTCTGCACACAAAGCTTGTGCTCTACTGCTGAGCTACAGCTTCTTCCCACTCGCACTCCTGCCCTCCACTGCCTCCTAAGAACAATAAACTGAAATTCCTCCCTTAGGGCAGGGATTTGAAGTAGCAGACAGAGAGGGACTCAAGCTGTGACCTTAGAAGGCCAAATGGGTTTATAATTGAGGAGAAAATGCCACACTTTTGCTATATGAGCAGTCAGCATGGTACCTGCTAAAAAGGCTTAGCATTACTATGTGTCACTGCTTCACCAGATTTTCATGGGGATGCAGAGGCATGGGTAGTGTAATGCACAACTGCATGATCAGAGGCTTCAGGTGACTGCCCTTCCCGAAACACACAAGTAGAGGCTCCCTGCCATCTGAATTCACATGCTGATCACCCGTTAGGCAGGGCAGGAAGGAGCCCTGTAAGTGCAGCAGTGCACTCATTAGCTTTATGTTTTGACTGTAGCTCGCTGGGTCAGAACAATGGGGTGTAATCCAAAGTACAGGTGATGCAGGGCCTTTCCTATTTTCTTTACGAACAAAGGAAGATTCTGCGCAACCCTCTTGCATAGGCAGGGCTTTGTATCATGTATTTTATGTCTTTCACAACAGTAGTTATTTGACATTTTAGACCGGCAACCTCTGGGATGAACTGAGAGTAAGCAGCTCAAGTTCAAAAGCTGTGAGGAGCTAAAGAATCCTTAGTCTTATGTTGCCCCTTGCAGGATCTCTCAGCTCCTGTGAAGGGTAATTAAGTTAAGCTTTGATAGTACAGAGCAAAGATATCTCCAGAAGATATCTCAGATGTATTGCAAGCGGACCTCATGAGACCTTTGCCCCTCTGACAGCAAGTAAAGCAGGCAATGCCTAGATTAAATGGTATGAAGAAAGCAGAATAATAATTACATCAATCTACTGTTTTGCCTTAAAACATGGCTTTTTTTTTTTTAGGAAACATTTAATGATTTGTGAAGAAATCCTCCCTGTGTAGAATAGCTGCTAGGTGCACAGCGGGTACTTCCAGACAATCAAAAGGCATTGTGCAGCTATTCCATCTTTTGCTTTTTAATGGATTTTTTTCTGGTAACAAATAAGATCAAATAAGCATTGGGAAAATGCAGGACAGCTACAAATGGAAGACAACATCATCAACAGAATCCACATAAAATTCTGTGAATGGGGCTGAGTGATTGCACAATGAAAGCCTCATCCAGAAGCATGGCAGCCAAGCTATTCATTCCAAAGCATGACGCCCCATACCTTTCTTCCTTGGGCATTTACAGACTCTTTATCCACAAGGCCTATCGGGACTGAAGCGGGGGAGGGGTTCCAGTATAAGCATAGAGTGTACAGTCCTGGAGGAGAATGAGCTTATTGGAGAGACATGGCTACAGCCTGGCGCAGAGGTAAAACGGTGGAGAAAGGGAGGTCTCTACTGACTTCTGTGTGATGCTGCTGGGGCATGCTACTCACTTTTTAGCAATGGTTTGTGAATATTATGATCCATGTAAATTGGACTCTGTTTTACTTGTTCCTCACAGACTTGTCTTCACAATGGGTTTTGCACCTCTAAATACACATTAAAATGTTGGAGACACACAATACTTTTTTCACTCCTATTGTGCTTGTGATTCATAGATTCATAGATCATAGAGTTGGAAGGGGCCTACAAAGCCATCATGTCCAACCCCCTGCTCAATGCAGGAAACTAGAGGAGGGGTCTCCCTTCCAAGTAATAACCAGGCCTGACCCTGCTTAGCTTTGTTCAATAGTGAACTGGCGGAAAGTCAAGAAGTGAGGAGCATTCAGGAATTGTGTGTGTGTGTGTGTGTGTGTGTTCAAGAGGATTTCCCCCCCACTTTGTGACCATCTTATCAACTTCTCAGGAATAGGCAAACAAGTGTCACTGGAAGTGTCACAGAATAAAATGCTGGATTCTCTAAGACAATATTGGAGAAACGTATGTGTGCTCTGTTTGCTCACATTTTTTGGTCTCCCTGGACCTTGCCAGGATGCCATGCATTTCAGGCCAATATACACCTCTTCCTCTAGTGAAACACATCTAGTGATTAAACATATATTTGCCTTCTTTATTGTATTCTTTCAGTGACTTTCTTCTCAGGATGTCAAAACTAATTTGCAAATGTTAATTCATTTAGCTGGACAATTGTTCTATGATATTGGCAAATACTAATCAGAAGGGGAATAACAGAAGTCTGTAGAAATAGATTTCTCATCTCAGTTCCAGCAAGAACTCAAAAATCATTAAAAACACACCTCAGAATACATTGAAAACCATTTTTAAAAAAAATCACTACCCAGATGCCAAAAGCAGTACCATCAGAAAAGATGATTCAGGAGGCTGAAATTGCACCAATTTTAGATGGATACACACACACACACACAATATATATATATATATATATATATAATATATAAGCCCAGATCTCAAAGATCTCCTAATACTGCTTTACACCCTTCCTGTATTTTAATTTAAAAGGTAATGTTACTGCCAGCTAAACTATACAGTACATTACATAAGTAGCATGCAGTTTGCCCCCCCCTCTTTCTACTTACAAGTAAGTGTGCCAGGGCCTGATCTGGATTGGGACCACCGTGCATAGGTAGGAGAGGCTTAACCCTTCCCCCATCAGTTGACTGTTTTCCTAAATTCACCTTCTCCCATGTAGGGGCTAAAAAGAGAAAAAAGATTGGGGGCCCCACATGCTTACTTGTTAAATAGGAAGAGAGGGTAAGCTGCACACTCCGTATTTAACACATCATGTAGTTTAGCCCTGAGAACCTCAAAGTCTTTGTATTAAAAGAAGTCATAAACAAGAGTTTTTCCTTAACCACTAATGACAGTCTCTGACACAACTTGTAACCAAGTGTAGGACTTCAATGTAGATCTGAGCTGAAATGTCTCAGAAGACAGTTTTCTGGGGGGGGGGGGAATCTGAGACATTTCTTTTTCTCACCCACACAAGAAAAAGAAGGCCACTTCTGAGAATTTCCCCCAAAATATTCTCCATCTATATGGAGATGGCTGACATTCCTTACCTCACAGTGCCCCTAAACAATGCTAGGTTTGGGGTATTGTGGAAGATGCAAGATGGCGGTCAGGCTGCCAATACAGTTGCTGCTGTTGCCACTTACAGTGACAGCAAAAAACCCTAAACAAAACAAAAGCTAGAAAAAATAGAGGAAGCTGTGCTGCTGCTACTACTGCTGTTGGTGAGTCCCACCCACAGGAAACTGTGGAGAATTTCTCAACCCCCTGGAGAATATTTGACAAAATGGTCCCTCCCAGTTTTGCTACCCATGAATAGGGTGGAAAATTTCAGGAAGCCATTTGCACACAGTTCTACTTCAAACCTACCAGAACCTTACATTCAAGTTGCTGAACAGTCATACAACTAGGGCCTGGCTTACTATGAAGTAAAATAAAGTAGTTACTTCATTTTCATCTCCATGTGCAATATTCCAATCCAAACTAGATCTCAATGGGGCTTACATCCAAGTAAATATACATAGGACTGGGCTGCAAAACTGGACTAATCACAATTTCTGTTATCTTCTTTTGAAGTTGTGCTGAAAGGCCTTGAAGTCAACATCTCACTAAAGTGGAGTGGGGCAGACTTGCAGGATCGAATTTGTTTTTGACTAGGACTCTGATAAAGGATACCCTTGTGACCATAAACACTACTTCATATTCATGAGTTCATATTCATTCCTAGTCACAACATTTTTGTAAGGCAACTGCAGAAGGGATTTCACAGAAATAATTAAAGATGGGAAACAACCTACCAGAATACCTAGTCCATCTTCTGCCCTTCTCACTCAGTTCCTGGCCAATAAAGCAGGTGCTCTAGTGGTAACTCTATCTGCTTGAGTCACACATACAAATGACTTCTTTCTTGGGGCTAGAAAGATTGAAGCCAACCCTCTTGTTTCAAATTGCCAGTCTTTCTTCATAGTCTCAATCTGTTTAAAATAGGAAGAGAATATTTGGTTAAGTATCATGTGTGCAGCAGTGACCCTGAATTACTGCTGCATTTACCCATGGAAAGAGGATGCCACTACAGAATCCCACAAGCTGTAAAAGTAGGGACTCCTTGGTAAGTGAAATCATTATAGTAACCTTCATTTCATGCACTAGCTCATAATTGGAAAAGTCCACAGAAGGGAGAAAGTGTCATAGAGAACTCAACTGAGGGTGGCCTGCGGCTCATTCATGGCCCACCAGGCAAAACCTGAATATAAGAAGTGCAGTGCAGAGCACATAGAGTCTCTGGGGAAATGGGGTGCATTGTGCGGTGAAAGATGAGTACAAATTTTGTAATGGGCCTAGCAAATCCAGTTGGTAGCCCTCTTATTTTTAAAGGAGGAAATAAACTCTGACAGATAATCAGCACCAATCTAAACAGACTGAACTCGTTTCCTACATGGAGTTGTTTCCTTTACTCAGACTGTTTTCCATGGCTCAAAAAGGCCCAGTGGGTGACAATGATTAATAAAGTTGGATGCAGACTCTGTCGTACTTAGAGTAGACCTTTTGGCTGCTTGGTTTTATTGTGTGATTTTATATTGCTCTGCATTTTATGTTATGTTCTTATGTTTTTAAGTTGACTGTTTTTATCTTGTTTCTCTTTGTAAACCGCCCAGGTAGCCTTTTGGCTGATGGGCAGGTGAACAAATATACTAAATAAATAAAATAAATAAATACTGAAATCTATTGGAATTCAGTTAGTCATGACTAACCTAAGTCCAACTGATTTCAGTGGGTCTACTCTAAGTATGACTGTCTGAATCCAAATAAAATCAAAACCATAATTATCACCATCATTGAGGGGATGTGTCTGATATGTGAATATGACCTTTGTATTTTCTTCAGCTGGATTTCACTGGAATGTACTCTTCTCCTATTAAGGTGTGTTTGCTGGAAGTCACAGCAATATTTTGTAAGACAATTTACCAATGCTCCCCCCCCCCCATCTTGCCAAATAGAGGGCAAATTCTATCAGTCCATGAGTGCAAATGTAACAATGCTTATGTAATTATTGTTTGTTTTACATTGTTTGTCTTATATACATTAAGGAGGTTTAAGCATTTTATAGCAATTAAAATGGAGCTGTTGTGCCTCTGCCCCATCTAAGTATACCATTGGGTGCTATGTTAACTGTAGTAGCAACCACTTTTTACATCACTTTTGTCACTGCAGACCCTTAGGATTGATCTGTAATGCATTTTAGGCATTTTCTCAATTTTCAAAGGGGAACCTATTTATTGTGCAGCACAATGCATATCTGTACTAGAGTAAAATAGATACAGTATTTTGCAAAATTGAGGTATCCTACTGTTAAAGGTAATACCTCTCTACTGACAAGCTCCCCACCCCCAAAAAAGATAGGTAGTGTCCAAAACTTCCCAACACTGAGTAAAAGCTACCTTAAGAGTTGGCCAGGTTCACTTTTCCTTCACCTGTGAAAGAAACTGTGCTAATGGTATGATCCAAAGAATGGTTTATTCTGTGTTTATTCTCTAGTAAGTGTATTTAGAATCACAGCCTTTGCCTTTCCTCCCCAATTTGGGTCACACATCACCAAACACCACTCAGGCCATTGCTCTTGCTAAATAACAGGAATAAGAACATCAACATTTCTTTAGAGATATACACAATTAGCTTGACTTTCCAAGGCAAGGGAGAGGTGGTTCAGAGGGCATCAGGAAGCAAAGGTCAGACCTTTCTTACTGCATTGTTCTAAACAGCCATCAAATAACACTGAATAATTGTATACTGTGTAACAGAGAAATAACAGGCTAGAGGACAGGGGATGAGAGAAATAAAACAAGATTTGAAAGTGGCCTATCAACAGCACAGTACATTCCCAGGATGCTTAAGATCAAAAGAGTAGAGCCATATGACTGAACATCTTTGTGTGTCATTCTGCTTCAGTAGTCTGAGCAAAGTAATCAAAGTATTTATGCAATGAATGCAGCCATTTGTCCTGGTTGATATGTTTTCATGAAATGATCTGCTAATATCCAAATATTATTCTTCACTTGCAATGATACATGAATCATTTGACCAAAAATTACAACTTATGGAGGCTGCACTTGCATTTCTTAGTGCAATTATTCATTGTGTGTGATTAATCACCACCAAGCCTT
Organism: Shinisaurus crocodilurus; assembly: GCA_021292165.1. Lineage (NCBI taxonomy): Eukaryota > Metazoa > Chordata > Lepidosauria > Squamata > Shinisauridae > Shinisaurus > Shinisaurus crocodilurus. The sequence goes on from CM037876.1 coordinate 235,885,417, forward strand.
CTACATGGGGGACTAGATGCTTCTCAGAGGCTGCGGGTGCCTTTCTTCGTGTGACATGGGTGGTATGGGAGCTAGCTACTGTGGTGCAGCTCCTTCGTGTACCACTAGGGTAACATGAGCAACATCAGGATGCCTGGGAAGAGCTCACTGGGCAGTTTCCCCTTATGCTTCCTAGCAACTGGAGGGCATGGCATGCAGGGCAGCCGTATAATGGGCTTCTTCCATGATGTCTGGGACTTCTCATGTTTCCCAGGCAGCATAGAAAAAAACTGCATTACTGTAGTCCCCACATGATAAATGCAATTAAAGAAGGAGTCCAGACAGAGAAAATGAAGAAAGGCAGGTGGGGGCAGGAAATGCAATGATAATTCACATAGTCTCTTGTCAGTACAGTGTGTACTATATGAGCCTCCCATTTAAAATTACCTGGCTGCCTTAATTGAAAAAGAGAAAGACATAGATGTTCAATAAATTTCACATTAGTTCCCATCAACCTTACACACACACACACACACACACACAGTATTTCAGAGTAGGTTAACGCCTTTGGATTTGCTGTGGAGCTGGGTCAGGAAAGGGAAGTTACCAGACATTAATAACGAAGTTTCAGGCAGTGTCCATGCAAAACAGCATGTTGAAAACATGTTGTGTGTGGCAGCGCGTAACTGGTCCCTTCGGGGAAGGATGGAGAGAGGGGAACAAACTAAGATGCAAACTTGGATGGGTTAAATAACTGGCCACAGCTTTTACTGGATTCAGTTTGGAATAGAGTTGGTGGGGGCATAGGGCACGGATCCGCTACTCAGACAGACCACCTGCTGTCTGATCCCTCCAGCCTGGCCTGCATGCCAGAAGCCTGAGCAGGCAGGCAGGGTTCAGGGGCATACAGCATGGCACAGACAGTTAAAGTGAGCCCCATTCTGCTGCCCTGTGGTGTGGCCAGACTGGAGTCCCGCGCTAGGCTGGGTCTTGATTTCACACCCCCAAGGTCCGTTAATGTGACCCCCTCCCATCCCCCTTGCACATAGATCCAGGCCAATGCCTTCCATGCCTACATAGTTGTGAGTAAGAATTGAAAGTGTTACAACCAACCCTGCCGTTATACTTGTCATGCCAAGCAAATCACCTATATATCACTAGATTATTACTCTTACAATGGGAAAGGCAAAAATCCTGCACCGTGGTACCAATCCATGTGCAGCTAAAATTCCTTCTCAGCCCCATTAACTGGTGACTAACCTTAGTCCATAGAAAGAAATGAGCTGCCTTGGGGTGGGTAGGTGGGGAAGTTGGCAACAGCAGTGCCAAAGCTATGTGAGAGGCCTATTATGGGCCTTTGGCGACTGAAAGTGAATTCAGCAAAAATGACAGCATTTTATTAGAAAGACATCTGACCAGAACTAACTGGACCTGCATGTCCATCACACATAAACTGAATGCGTGGATCTTTCCAACCCAAGTCTGAATTATACGGGATGAGGATACATGTATATAGGACAGGACATCCAGCTAGTCACATGACACGGGTCATGGTTAAATTGGAACTAGTGCTCACAAGATCTCTGCCTGTACCCTGCTTGGATATCAAGCTTCAAAGTTGAAATGGGTCAAAAGTTTCTAAGTGCGTAAGAGAGTGTTCTAACCTTCAGAAGTTGTAACCTTCAGAAGTAAAGGGTGTGTTTCTAAAGCAGGGGTGGGCAACATGTGGCCCATGTTTCTGCGCCCCCCATTGACCCCTCCACCACCAAACTGCCAAAAACCAGCAATATGTTGGGGGGGGGGATGTGATCCTCCTTTTAAAAGCAAAAAATAGTGCTTAAAGGGAGTCTTTTTCTCCTCGCTGCCAACCATGACATCAAATTTTAGCAACCTATTGAGCAACGCAGTGATGGCAGGAGCAGGAATGCAGCTCATGGTGGGCCAACCTGCTCCCCCCCAGCCCCAACCCCTGGAAGTTGCCCACCCTTGTTCTAAAACATTTTAAGTACAATACATTTAATTTTATGTAAATTACTTCCAAATTCAGGACATTACTCTCTCCTTCAAGGGATGGTTCTTGATTTAGATGCTCCTTACAAAGTTGAGATAATGCTATCACTGCAGCTTTTCTAAAGTTACAAAAGCAAGTAAAACATCACCTTAAAAGCTGGCCTGGTTCACTTTTCCATCACATTAGAAGCAAACTGAGCTAATGATGTGGTCTAATGAGTGGTTTATGCCTTCTGACAAACCAAATGAGGTTTGTCAGCATAGGCTCTAGGCACCATGGAACTGCTGCAATTTTACATCTCATTGATTACCAGAATGAGGACTGAAAACATTCATACAGCATCAAATATAGTCTTCACAGACCACATAAATTCTTCCACGTAGAGAACATAAAGGGAAGCGACTGTGTAGGACATTGATTTCCATGTGTGAATCACGGCCAACTGACCTTTACAGAAGCGAATAATAAAACAATAACGTAACATGTGACAGAGGTTGTGACTCTATGTGTACTTCTGGACTGGATCATATTCAAAAGGAGGGCAGTCAAATACACCTAGGCACCCAAAATGTGTTTGCTTTTTGTGATGAACATCTTAGTACTATTTATTGTACCGACACAGAGAATGTACATCTACAGAATAATATTGAGGTAATGACACGGAGCAAGCAAAATTAAGGGGGGGGGGGGTAGAACTACAATAGTAATACTGTATAATTCTGTTCCTAAAAGCAAAACAGTTTGAGTAAAGCCCTACGGCTGAACAGGGTATATAAACATAGGTAAGGAGCATGGGGCCGGCCCGTACCAATGTCCCAAGCCTTCCCTCCCTCCTCCATGTGTTGCAGAGTAGAACTCTCCATGTGAGTGGTGACCCTGCTTTATTAGGGTCCCCAATCACATGGGGTTTCAACTCACATTCAAGAGGATGTGAGCAGGACCTCCCCTCCTTCAGACCTTTCCACTCAGCCTGGTAAGGTTGGGAACAGTGAATTCAGTGCAGGGCTGGGGATGTTGTGGCCAGCATATGTGCCCCTTGGCCCCTTACACACGTTTATAGACCATCTTTGGGCATCACACCTGAACAGGGTTTAACTAAGAGTGCAGTCCTATGCACACTCACCTGGGAGTAAACCACATTGAGCACAATGGAAATTACTTCTGGCTGGGTAGACATGCATAGCCACCCGCATTTTAAAATGAAAAACTCCCTTCTGCCACAGTTTCAACAATACATTTTCTTATTGGCCATGCCATTTGCTGTACACAGAAAGCTGTTATTTGTTTAGTGACGAGCTGAGTTGCAGTGTGCAATAATGGGGCAAAAAATGAGGATGAACCATGGAAGTAAAAGGGCAAGTTTCACAACTAAGAACCAGCATTCCCCTCCCTTGACAGTGCAGGGATGAGCAGTCACTAGCAGCGAGTGGCAGAATCCAATGTGGCCGGGGGTGGAGTCCTGCACCCATGGAGAGAACCCAGTGGTAAACAGACAGAACCCTTTGTGCCAGAGCCCAGTAATATAGATGTAGAGACAACAGAAAACACTGTTTGGCTAAAGGTAAAGCTATTCCAAATGCTCAAAAGTCCTCTGCCACCAAGCAGTACATCTATATGTGATACCAAGCTGATCCAGGCCAACTTTCCATAATCCAGATTGTCATGAGTAAAAGCAAGAACTAAAATGGCTTAACTCAAGCAGGTGAGCCCAGAGACAGACAAAAGGCCTCTTCAAGCATTCTCTTACCATGTTCAATGAATGCACTAGGAGAGGGAGTGTACCAGCCCCGTCCCTCTCCGTTGCCACATCCATCACCTTGTGCATGTGGAATGCAGTGGTCTGAAGAGGAAAGCCTCTTCTATTTGTGGAGGCTCTCCACGTGATGATGAACCTTGGAAAATCAGGGTTCTTAAACATGTGGAGGCCCTCTACAAATACAAGAGGCTCTCCTCTTCAGACGGCTGCCCCCTGATCTGAAAAAGTCCTATGGAGATAATTCCCTCATGATGTCTTCCCCTGAGCTTTAACTGAAGTGCTGGAAGCCAAGGAGATTAGAGGTTACCAGAGAGATGCTTGTACAATGAAAGACAGGACACACACACACACACACCTCAGCTACCTCATGAGTAAGGTAAGCAAGAACCCTGAATCCAACCCATGAGAATTTCTCTGAAATTTCTTCTCCTTTAAATTTTCTTCAAAAAGCAATTTCTTTTCTGTCAAACTGAATGAGAGTGGTCAAAAATAATGTGGAAGAAATGTTCTGCAAAGTACTAATATATAACATACTTATTGCATGTTATCAAAGAACTACGCATTTAGACGACATTCTAGAAAACAATTTTACAGATGGGAACTACTGGGGCTGAATTTTTTTTAGTCCAAATCATTGAATCCATGGCAGATAACTGAAGAGCCATGCAAACAAAGTTAAGGAACTGAACCATGCCACATACTACAGATCATGAGAATCTATGGCAGAGAAAACTCAAAACATACAGAGCAACCTGAAGTTAAAATACCAAGTGGTTAGGCCAAATTCCTGATGACTGGCAGTGGCAACCCTGTTTAACCTATCCTGTTCACAGCAACGACTGTTATTAACAAGGAACAGAAAGTGTACTCATAAAAATATCGGCCTTGATACAGATATATTTGCATGTAACAAGCTGTCTAGTGCATTGCACCTCTGATATCACCTGGTAGTAGCTGAATATATAAACAGTAAATAGCTTAATATCATTTCATTTTATAAAGGAGTACAGCATACCTGTGACTGCACAAAAAAATTGCAGATGCTGGATGGTGTGTAAGACAACAGGTCAGCCCAAACAGGTAAAATTTTCAGTGGAAAAAGAATGAATATCAAAGTGCAGGGAATGGGCTTGTACCGCCTTCCAAATTATACACCATGGGAATGTTCATTTTTTGAAAACTGCATGTTATAAGCTAATAAAAATAATTCTAATACAGAACTAATAAAGAAAAATGAGCTTGAAGCTTAATTGTGGCATCTGAGGCCTCATTAGCATATGCAGAAGGATGCAGTAGGATAGACTGTACTATTTCAGAATACAGGTGGGGAATACCATTTTTGAATACCATTTTTGATGTTTTTTAAAAATCCTGGAAAGTAAAAAAAGGGGGGAAGCACTTCAAGAAGAAAGATTGAAGCCTAGTCTTCTCTCTGATGTACTATTACAAATTACATTGCGAGCTCGGAAATGTACGGACTTCAACCATGTATTGTGTCTGAGTGTGTTCAGTCCAGACGGTGTGAACTGGGCAAATCCTGCTAAAAAACGAACTGAAACGAATTTCTTATACATCCTTTGCTCTGTGATACATGGCTGTGGCATTTACTAATTTGGGGGTAGTTTTATGAAATTTTTTATAAGGTCACCCATCACCCTGGCATCTAACTGACTATATAAAAACCTAAAGAAGAGGCAAATACATACTTTTCAGGGAAATTGTCAAGTGTCATTTCCTTTCCCATCCCCCAATGTACATCTACTAACCTAAAGAACATCAAACTTTTTCTGAACTGTGGGTGAAACTCCACAGAGCCCTATTTTGGGATAGCAAAGTCTTTTTACATTCTGCCAGAAAACAAAACAAAACAAAGTACAGTCATGCCTTGGATTGAGAGCATAATTCATTCCGGAAACATGCTTGTAATCCAAAACACTTGTATATCAAAATGAAATTCCCCCAAAAATAATTTGTACAGAGATTTTTAATTTAAGCCGTACTACAGCACTTGTATTGCAAGACATCGCTAGTATATCAAGTCAAATTTTTAAAATAAATATTTAAAAATTTGCTTGTCCTGCAAAATGCTCTCAAACCAAGTTACTTGCAATCCAAGGTATTACTGTATTTTCATATAAAAAATAAACATAATTACCTTTTCTAATCTAAACATTTTGTTCTTTACTGTAAAAATGTATTTAATTTCTCATATATCTATGCTTCTTTTTTTCTGAGTTGATACACACACACTTCATTTAAAAAGTGTGAGATATTTAACAATGGCAGAAGGTAAGGAAAAGAACATTAACAGAATTCAACAAATTTAAGATTTACTTCCTTATATTGCTTTTCACCAGAATATCTGTTCCACTATACCTATTCATAGCAACAAACTCAACACAAAGTATCTCACTAGTTGAACAGAGCACAAACCATTGGAGTGTCATTCTTTTCTTTTTTTAAAAGCATGTCTACAGACTCTCCTGGATGCTTTAGAATACAATAATTCCCTACACATCAGTACTAGTACAAGGTCCTGAAATAAGCATGCACTGTCTTAAGGCACTCTACCAATAGTAGATAAATTAATTTTGACATGTGCATCCATGATATATCTCATGCTATATATTTCCCAGAAGTGGAACGGATTCTTCCAAGCCCTGGGTCCTTGCTTCCTGGAGAGCCCTGTTTGTGTTGGTCGTGTGTGTGTGTGTGTGTGTGGCGGGGTGGCCTACAACTCTGGCATTGCCATGGTCAATTTCCCCACCTTCCTTCCCTACTTGCTGTGGATGACATTTAACCATCAGTAAACAGGGCTAGGAAAGCCTTTTATTCACATTTGTGATTGGTCTTGGCAACACAGGGTTTTTGTCTTCCTCATAGTAATATTTGTGGCTTGCCATTTAATTGCATGGTTTTATATTTCTATCACAACTTCTTGTTGCAGGAGGCACTGGGTCAGATCTATGGTGGGAATAAGCTATTGGTTCCATGCTCCTCACTGGGGGAATCCTCATAACTGTTAACTGTTGTAAACCGCCCAGAGAGCTTCGACTATTGGGTGGTATAAAAATGTATTAAATAAATAATAAATAAATAAATGCCTTATTCATGGAATTTTACAGGGTCTTCCACCACTTGTAACCTGCCCATGTTTTCTGCCTGCTTCTTCTGACTTTTTATTTTTTCCTACAAAAAAAGTATATTAAGGAAGAAAATGCTGCACAATGCATTTTGGCTGGTAGCAGTAGGAGCCATCCATCTAGACGCTCCTATAGGTTCAATTAAGATATCATGTCAAACCATGGCTTGCACCAACTATATTTAAGGTCATGGAGTTTTACTTCAAGGCCTCAGCCCAGCTCAAACACTGCCATACACCCAGGTTGTAGAAACAGCCCATGGTAGCAGTTGACATCCTGCCCCCCCCATCAATGTTATCCCAACATGCGGGCTGGGATGGTATTGGTCACTAGTTGGGCTGACAGGTACTTGAATCCTAGCCCTATGCCATGCCAAACTCTGTGAGTTGGAACCAATAAAGTTTTGACAATTTTTAACCAATTTCAACCTTTGAATAGTTCTTGCTTCCACACCGTGACCTGCTCCACAGTGCAGGCATAAGAGACTTTATGGCTGCATTCATACATGGCCTGGCTTTGAATTCACAGACCATTGACAAACCACATTTAGAGTAAAGGGAATGAACTTATGAATCTGACTATGGAGTAATGACTATGGAGTACTGATGGAGCAGTAGGCTTCTCAGTTCCAGTTGCTGAACAGCATGAATGGGAGGGTGATAGTCCTATTCGTGGGCTTCCCATAGGCATCTAGCTGGCCACTGTGGGACAGAATGCTGGACTGGATAGGTCTTGGGTCTGATCCAACACATCTCTTTTTGTGTTCTTATGGAAATGGAAGCAGACAAGCCACTCTTAACCATGGCTTGCCTATTGTGCATCTGGAAGCTCAAACCATGACCTTAAATATAGTTGGTGCAAGCCATGGTTTGACATGATATCTTAATTGAACCTATAGGAGCGTCTAGATGGATGGCTCCTACTGCTACCAGCCAAAATGCATTGTGCAGCATTTTCTTCCTTAATATACTTTTTTTGTAGGAAAAAATAAAAAGTCAGAAGAAGCAGGCAGAAAACATGGGCAGGTTACAAGTGGTGGAAGACCCTGTAAAATTCCATGAATAAGGCATGGTGATTGCACATAAAAGCATCCACTGGAAGCACCCTCTGTCTTCATGCACATGCACATAAGGTAAGAATGAGTAATTCAAGGGGTAGCCTCATCATAATATAATTAAAGCACTATTCAGATAGGGCTGGACAGGCCAACTTCCGGTCAACTATGTCTTTAAAGTACTGTGTGTTATACAGTATGTCAATTACAGCTCTCCTGTTTTTGTGACTGCTTCATAAATGCAGGCATTGTGAAACTCATTCCTCACTCTATCCCCTGTCAAGTCTTCTCCTCATGAGCTGAGCATACCCCTTAGAGTATTCTTTGTCTTCCTTTGAACCAAAAAAACTTTCATTATTTCTAATATCTCTCACTGGTTACAACTTTTTATGATCGTTGCCTACGCTATCTGCTTATACCTGTGCCTTGTTTTTGCCTTGCTGTTCTCCCTACCTATACTCGAATTAACTGGAGCTGTTCCATAACCTCTAGAACAGGGCTCTCCAATCTTGGGTTCCCAGATGTTACTGGACTACAGCTCCCAGAATCCCTTGCCATTAGCCATGCTGGCTGGGTATGCTGGGATCTGTAGGCCAGCAACATCTAAGGTTGGAGAGCCCTGCTGCTCTAGAAAGTCAGAAGAAAGGGAGACATGTATAAACAAAAACAAATATCTTGCTTTTGGGAGCCTGGCATTGTTCAGGATCTCTTAAGGGCACAATAACCAGCCAGCAAACAGCGCAGCAACATTTTTTTTAAATCCCCCCACACACACACACACACACAAAATAAAATTCATTCTGAAGGTTTCAGCACATTTTGAATTACCAAGAGTGAATTCACAGCAATCAGTTCATCACTAAAACATTTATATTGCTACACATTCAGAGGCAGCTGCAGCTTCATAGCTGAAATGATGCTGCGGAGTATAGCCATCTGGATTTCACAGTGGCAGAGACTAAAGAAAGAGTCCTCTACTTCCAAACATCTGACCATCAGGGGACACTTATGAATAATTTCCATTAGCTTCACAGCTCTGGCTTTCATTGCTCAAGATTCCATATAGTAATGGCAATGACACACATGCTTCTTTGACAGAACAATCGACTACTGTGAGCAATAATTCATTACAACACTCAAAGTATGAGCATGCCTATATACAGTGTGAAAGCATCTAAAACTATGAGCAGCAGGCACGTTTTATTTACTTCAGTAATTTCAAAACTACAGTCAAGATCTTTAACCACTTCATTTTGAAAACATTCACCCAACTGTTTCCCTGTAAAGTAAAATATAAACTTTTTGGTATCTCATCATATCAATTTATTAGCATACCTTTTTGCAAAACCCTGCTTTAATGCAGGCAATAATTACACACACACACACACACACACACACATATATATGCTATCTATCCATTACACACACACACACACACACACACACTTTTTAATATATGCTGTAAACTGAATTGCATATGTAACATAAACTAATATTATATGAAAGATTTGTCTTTTATATGTGGGGAAAGCGGTCCTTCTTTGTTGCCATGCATGAAGTGCCAGCTGTAAAGGCACTCTATTTATTTAATTCCTTAGTCATGTGAGTCCTAAATAATACTGTGTACCATAACCGTAATTGACTTCAGGGCCCAGTCATACACCATTTCATAGTATGCCTTTGGGGCTTCATTCTGCAGGACACTAGGCAGATTACCGGTAGATTTGAACTTGCCCTACTGATATATACTGAATAGGTCATTCCAGAATCATGGTGGGTGGGGGGTTGGAATTAGACAATCATAATCTGCAATCTTACACAACATTAGTCACTAAGCCCCAAGCAGATTCAGTTATTACTGCTTGCATGAGGTTATCGACTACATTATTTTTATTTATTTATTTATTTATTTGAAACATTTTTATGCCGCTCCTCAGCCAAAAAGGCTCCCAGAGCGGCTTACAAATAATCAATTAACATGACATTCCCTGCCCGCAGGCTTACATATTGACATGTCCTCATCTTTCAAGGATCTGAACCGGGCTCCCTCCCAGGTGCATCTCTGGAACCACCTCCCATCTTGCTTCTCCACATTTCCCTTCTGTTCGCCCACCTTTCTCCTTTACCTGGGACAAAACCAAAATCCAACTTGCTAAAGAGGCTAAAGAGGAGGGAAGCCAGTGGAGGTGCAGCAGAACAGATAACACTTCTTCTACCACTTCAAATGTCTTAGGGTGCAATCCTATGGCCCTCTGACCTCGCCCAGGGGGGGGGGGCATAGGGTTATTTGGTGTCCCAGCTCCAAGGTCCTGCAAGCTCAGAGCTGGGATTCTGAACACCAAGCCCTCGCACCTGGATCCAAACGGCGCCCCAGCCTCCTTCCCTCCCGCTCCGCCGCACCTCATCTCAATGGCTGAAGACAACCATCTAGATGAAATGCAGGATGTGGGGCACAGCGGCAGCAAAGTTTGCTGCCGCCACACCTTGTACCATGCACTGGATGCACGTAAGCCTCCAAGTTTGGAGGCTTATGTGCATTGCAACGAGGGTGGGGGCAATAGGATTGCGCTCTTAAAGGTGTAGATTTGAAACTGAGGCTGACACCATGTTAGAGTCAAGATATAAGTTTTAGTAAAAGGTCAGCATTGTTTCACACTTCAGAGGTGGTGATCAATGCAAGCCCTCACCAAAAAAAGACCACACACACACACACACACAAAAGAGAGATACTAGGAGAAATCATTTGCTGACATTGCATCCACAACTAGTGTTCTGCATAGTGAAGAGCTTAGCTTACTTTCCAACCTATTCTTTTTTTTAATCCATCCAGCTGCATTCCCCACCACCTTCAGGATTGCAGATGATATTCAGCTCTTTCTCTCCTTCTCTTCTAATGCGAAGGAAGATGTGGAGGTCTTTCACGATACTGGCACTCATACGTCATACCATAGAACTATTTCCCCAAAAAAGTTCAGTTGATTCCCTCTCTTTTGAGTTTTACGAGGGTGGCAAAGACCTTTTTCATTGTCTTTGCCCTGTCTTTAATCTGTTATAACCTTCTCTGATGTGGTAATTTAGAAAAGTGATCCAGTTGTTTTATGCCTCCCTTATGCAGCATTTTTAATGATTTAATGGATTTATTTCCTCCGTTTCTATTTCATTACTTCGTATTATATTTTTAATCTGGAAGCTACCTTCGGGGCCAGGTTAGAAATGGTCATAAATAAATATTTCTCCTTCCTGATTAGCTCATTCTCCCCTCACTCCAACTTCTGTAACATAGATTGGCACCAATATGGGTGAACATTTTTTTTAACAGAAGAAAAAAAAGCAATTCTGCAAACAAATGTTGTGAAAAGCACTCTAACATAATCAGGAGGACTGGATTGGGAGCTAGCAGAATTGTTGCCTTTATAAACGTCAGATTTAGTGATGCATGCAACTATACAGCTAAGCTAAATCACATTTATTGATTGGAAAGGAATGTGTGTAGCCTGTTGTATCCATAAGGCTATGCAGTTATCCTCCATACTGAAAACTGTTCGAGCAGAGTAAATAAACTAGCAATCTATTTTAAAACCACGACTCTAACACAAACCAGTAAAATGTGGGTACGTGAAGTCATGTCAGCTAACTGCAGCCACAGGAAGTGGAGGCAGCATCAATCTTTTTTTAAAAAAGTGGCATTTTTAAAAAAATAAATCTATTTTTATTTACGTAGCTATTTGAAAGAGAGTTCAGTTAGCAAATTTTAATCCACCCAAATCTGAACATATCACCCTAGTTTCACATCGCCAACAACTGATGGCATTAGACCCGAATTCCATTATGCATGATGAGTATTTGAAGTAAGAAATTACTAATCAAGGCACTTCAGATTTACAGTCATTAACCACTGACCTTGAGTGCAATGTTATTAAGTCTGTGCCTTTGGAATTCACCCTGGTTTCATCGCCTAGATATAATAGAATTTCCTCTATATTAATAATTCACCTTAGCTTGAATTATTTGGGCTGCTGGGTCCTTCTGATGACATTAGAAAATTTGGCTTTGAGTTCCCAATCAGGGTTTCTGGACAAATGTCACATGTCAATTAGGAGGCATGGTGGAATAAAAACATCATCATCTGGATTTAGGACTTGTGTACTCCAGTTAGCAATGGGTGGTGGTGGATTTTGTTTGGTTCTCATTTTACGGTTAGCCGACCTAATTCACACACTTATCCAACTAACACCCAAACAGAAACACAGTTATCCTCTGGTTTTCACCCATCTCAGAATTTTGCAATACAATTCTCCAATCAAAAACTATGTACAAAAAGAAAGAAAGAAAGAAAGAAAGAAAGAAGAGTACATAAGGTGTGTGTGTATACTGTTTTCCCTAATATATATATTAGGGGAAACAGCATTCTAAAATGCAAATATTAGGGGAAATTGTCTGCAAAAATGGGTATATTAGGAGAAATGCATAGGCAAATCAATGCATATTTTCATTCAGTCTTTTTGAAAAACAAAATTAAAAAGAACACATTTGCAAACTGATAGAGGAACAGGACAGAACAAACATATTACTGAAAATGTGAGAAAATGACATTGAGCAAAATTCCGCAGTGTTTCCATTCCAGTAAGTGGCGGTTTTTTTTGTTCTGATTCTGGAAAAGTTTTGCACATTTTTTCAGGTGCTTCCATTTGCACAAATGGTAATTTGCACAAATTGGTTTTGTATGTGTACGTGAATCTTGAAATTTTCACAGATGTGGTAGTAGTAGTATTTTTTTTAATTCTCCCAGTCTTTCGCAAGTGTGCAAGAGCACAGATTCACCTGTCCAATATAAGTAGCCTTGCCTTGCCAATTTCCTTGTATGTTTCAGCTATCAAGGGAGGCACCTAAGTGGAGTAGATAACATACAACGAAACTGATAAGATGAGACTGCATCCTGGCTAATTTGTGCACAGTTGGGAAGGCTGGGGGGGGGGGGATAATAGTAAGACAAAGGAGGAACCCATTTGCACAGTTCAAAAGTGCTGAAAGAAAATGTAAATGAAGTATGTGCACGAAAGGGGAAATAACTCCCAATTGGCAATGTAATCCTCTTGCTATTAAGTGTTAAACTGACACTTGTCAGTGGCCTCCTCCCTTTCAACACTTCTCTGAGTCTCCAGCAAGTCAAGAAAGAGGAGTTATTGACTCCACCCGCCATTTTTACGGCTCCTTCTTGGAGTAGTTATTCCTGTTGTGCAAATTTCCCCTCCATTTACTGCCCAGACTTTCAATTTGCGCACATTTAGAGTCTGGGAAATAAATGGAGGGGAAATTTGTGCAAATTTAAAGGCTGGAGAAAAGTCTCCTCCATTTACTTCCCAGACTCTAAAATTACACACATTTCTTTTCCATTTACTTCCCAGACTCTAATTTTGTGCAAATGTAAAGTCTAAACAGTAAATGGAGGGGGGAATGTGTGCAACAGGAGTAACAACTACTCCAAGAAGGAGCAACAAAATGGGGGGGGGGAGCCAGTAACTCCCCTTTCTGGACTTGCTGGCGACTCAGGAAGAAAGGAAGGAGGACAATGACAAGTGTCAGTTCAACACTTAATAGTGAGACAATTACATTGCCAAGTGGAAGATATTGTCCCCAACCAATTTGCGGAAATTTCAAATTACACACACACATACACAAACCCAATTTGCACGAATCATCACCATTTTAAAAAAATGGAATCCAAGTAATTGGATCAACTCGCTACAGACTGAGTCAACACTAGCAGGGGGAAACAGAATGAAATGTGCCAGGGCTGACCTGGAAAGATCCACTGAGTTTTTCACAAACGCACCCACCCCGGCCCCGGAATTCTCAGACATCCCTATAAAGGGCTAAGTAATGACCTGGATTTGAATCTCACTGTATTCCACTGATCAGCCTCATTCCACACAAATCATACCAGCTCTGTCTCAGGTATACAACCCACACAGAAATGAGATGCACTGGACTAATTATTCTCCTCTTGGTAATGTCCCTGCTCATCCACTTTCATTTGATAAGAGAAAATTGCTATTGCATGTGTTTGAAAACAACCACGGAAATGTAAGTAGGGTGCTTGCTTAAAATAACAATAACAACAACAACAACAACAACAACAACATAAATAGGGTTATTTGTGAATTGCTATAATAGATTTAATCCAAGGACACCAAATAGGGATGCGGAAGAGATGAGGCTATATAAAACATGAATAAACTCAGAAACAACAGCAATAAAGCCCACAGTAACACAAATTAAAACAGACTTGAGAGATTTTACATGATTTTTTCCCCACTATCCTCACCGAGCCAAATACCACTGGACACCATGCTAGAACAAACTAATGAAAGGTTACAACCCAACCCAAATCCCCTTGCTGCAGCTGTTGCGGCAGAAACAGAGTGAGGGAAGTGGGACTGAACTCTCTGAAATATCCACTTTTTTCTAGGGGTGGGTGATTCAGCAAAACCTGAACTCCTTGACGTTCTCTGATCTCCACCTCAAAACTCTTTCTGAGTCATGTCCCTATTGGATTGCAAGCTTTGGGGGGTTTTCACACTAAAAATTGTGTATGTACTCTGGTGTGCATTCCCCCAAATGTATGCATCAATTGTGCACATTTTTGCAATGTGTACATTTTTCACTCACTGACTAAAGCATGATTGTGCACATTTTTCAAATGTACCTACCAAACACATTTTTTGTTGTCAGAGTCACATTGCAAGCTCTTAAATGTACCGACTGCAGACCACACATTGTATTTGAGTCCATGTTCAGTTCTGGGAGGTGCAAATTAGATAAATTCTGGTCAAAAACAAACTGAACAAATTTCTTACCCAGCCCTACATTTTGCTAAATCACAATTGTTACAGAGGCACTTGCCATGTGCTGGCTCTTGGACACGTGTATTGGGTGCTATGCATTTAACTGGCTTTTCCCTGACACCTTGGCTCAGGAATCCATTCTGATTCCAGAAGAGGCAACATGGAAAGCAGCTAGGAACACCATCAATTCTCAGGACAGCTGCAGAGCCACAGCAGCCACAGTGTGCACATGCTTCCTTTAACGAATTGCTCCCTGTAACTACAAAAACATGAAAATACCTGCCTCGTTACCATGCCACTACCTATTGTTCTCTTTGCTTTGACCCACCCTGGATCCAGCTGCTGAGCCTTCAAGTCTTTTGTACCCTTACTGCACTGGAGTTTGAGCAGCATTTGTTCCTTCTTAGTGCTTGGACATTCCTCAGTGCTTGTGGGTCTCAGCTCTGAGCACAACCCACGGTCTGATTGGCTTCTACTCTCATTCCTTGTGATCTCTCCTAACATGATTCCTCACTCCACTCTGGAGCCTATTACACATTTTCAGGGCCAGAGTCCCCAGTTTCTTGCCTCGTTTGCCTCAGATACATCCATGTTAAAACACCCTTCAAGTCCATCCCTGGATAAAGCATTTCTGGATTCTATGCATAGCACAACCTGCCAGCTCCATCCAAGCATTTTGCTTCTTTGCAAGGGACTGTGACATCTGCATGAATGGTCAGTTCTGAATCCGGGTGGAATTAGTCCCACAGGGGCCATAGAACAGCAGCTACTAAAGGTCTGAATTCCATCTCTTAACGGAGACCCCAGTTCCAAGCCTCTCCATCCAAATTCTATTTTTAACCAAATTGTTGTGGTTTCAGGGTCCCTAATAAAGGCTAAACCTCTGTTTGGCATCCCCAGCATTGCTGTAACTACTAGTTGTGTAAAAAACTACCTTTGGCTATAGCATCCTCTCGCTGTTTCTACACAACATAGTACCCAAAGAGTACCTAACTGGTTTGACACTTTTGCCCCATTTTTAAAAACTTTGAACTAAAGCTGAGTAACCCAAGCACAGCCTGTGCCCATAGCATTTTTCTAACTATTTGCAACCAAACAAGAAATAAAGTCCTTTGAGTTCCCCTTCCTCTGAATCTCATAACTACTTATGCTCTATTTCCTCTCTTTTCTTCCTAAATATATTAATTTCTGCCCCGTGGCCCACCATTGACACCAGAATGCTTGCTCCCTTGGTAGGAGCCTCCCAGTCAGTGCTTTGCCATTTCTATAGGGCCATCTTCTCAAATGCTTTATTTGTCAAATGCTAATTCCCACAATCAATCTTCATCTTCCTCTATCTCAGTTAGGCCTATTAGAACTAGTATACTGGGCGTGGTTGTTATACTAACCAAGTTACTGCATCCTGCTCTAAGGATCTCAGGGCAGTGTATCTGGGGTCACTTTTCATCCATCAACCCATTGGGTAGATTAAAGTGAAATTTTGGTTGCCCAAGACTAAACACTAACCCTGCTTAAAAAGCAAAGGTATTAACTGACCACAGTTCGAAAGTAATAAGAGAATGGGCATTTTCTCCTGATGCAGTCTGTAGATTTGAGTGAGTGTAGATTATTTTTTACACCGAACTTAGTGCCAAAATCTGTCCTCCAATTTGCTGACATTTTTTCATTTCTCACAAAATAATAAGCATCCCCTTTTCTGTCTCATTCTCAAGGTGCTTTAGAATTCCTTTTGGTAGTATTTCTGAACGAACGTTATCATTGCCAGCTGACCAAGGGTGCTGTGGATTCCCCTTCTTTCTGTTACACATCTCTCCATTTGCTTTGCAGCCGCCCCCCCCCCCCCCCCGGCTGCCTGTGCTTCCTGATCTGGAAAAGGTCCATGGGAGGTTTGGGAGGAGTTACCTCATGATGTCTTCCTCTGGGCTTTAATTGAAGCATGGAAAGCCTGGGAGGCTGCAGTTCCTGAACAATGAAGGATGTGACAATAATACCCACTCCTTGGGCACCTTGTAACTAAGGGAAGTGCAAAAACCTGCACTTCTTCCATGAGAATTTCATCAAAATGTTCTTCTCCTTTGACATTTTTGTCAAAGTGATTTCTTTACTATCAAACTGAATGAGAATCAAAAAAGGGGAAGAAATATTTGGCACAGCACTACCCAACAAACAATATGCCTACACTTCTATATAATTCCTCCATGCCACTGAATTCCATTTGGAGTATGAGTTCTTACCTCCTAAATGTTACCTAGGTTAAAGACTTGCGAAGCAATATGCAAACACGTGAAATGTCCTTCTGAGGCTGTATTGCCTAACTTGCCTCTGGCTCCTAATAACCTGAACTGTTGCAAGGACAAAGCCAGAAATACTCTGATTAACAGTACAGCCCTCTGTAAAACAGATTGTAACCTTAACATTTCAACCTTCAGTTGGAATTCTTGTTACTTCTAATCGCACCATCTACCTGTCCCCTCAGGCTTCACAGTAATACCATGATAAGACATCCCACCACCACTCCTTTTTGTTATGATTCAAACACTCTGTACCTCAAAGAGATAAAGCATCCTTTACTTATAACCTCTTAGGATACGTCTATATATTATCTTTCTGCTTAAAAGTTCAGATGCTATTTCTGGAATCCAAGCAGAAGGATTGCTAAGCAGTATGCCCTTTACTTTGAGAAGGGTACATTCAGAACACCAGATGTGGTGTTCTCTCTCTGGTATAGGGAAATGGGAAGTTAATCAACAACTCAGACACAGACCAGAAAAGGACTCATCTCTCTTTTATCATGTTTCCGCTCTTCCTCTGTTCTCTTCCTCTTCCTTTTTAGGTTTCCTCTACATACTAATGAACACACACATGTTTCTGATTGATTTTTCCCCAGCTTGTATTGAGTCATTCAGCTCAGCCAAGATGAATCTCTATGTGCTGAACTAATCCAGACAAGGAATATCAGAGACCGTTCAAATATTCAGTGGGAAAATATGACACAGTCCTGCTAGGTTTGTGTCAATTCAGAATGTGGGTGAATGTTTGAATGCTCTGTCTGGGTCAAAAACTCTCCATACCTGAAATGCTAGCACATGATATAGAAAAGTTGTAGCCTAATCTTTTCCATACTGAGCTATCTTTTCCACCTTCCTTCAGCATGAGCTGGCTGATGACCTGGACTGGACATCTCAGACATTAGGTTCAAAATGCACAAATTCAACTTCTACTGAAAACATCATAGATTTGGAAAAGCCCAACTACCCATTTAGTCCAAGGCAGGGATTTCCATCTACCTCCTGTCCAAAATAAGCCAAATCACCATATACCACAAAGATAAAAAAGGTGTGTCAGGCAATGTAGGGTAAATGGATAACTGCCACACAGTTACACAAATAAGCAAGCCACACATTAAGCAAAAGTCAATAGCTATGAAAAATTATGAAGCACATCAGCACTCAGTTACAAATTACCAGAATTCCTATATGAGCCAAACCCTTAAGGCACTTTTTCTTGGGGCAAGTACTCATCAAATAATCTAATCTTTAGAAATATTACATTTCACTTCAATATAGAAACATTTCTAGTAGGAATGGATGGATCTGGTCCTTGTCACTTTTGCAGATGTTTATTCATAAGACTGCTCCGCCTTATTTCTACATTAATCTGCAAATTTCAATACGTACTTTTGAATGTATTTTTCACAAAATACACATGTATAAACGTATTGTATATCAAATTACACATTTCTAAATACATTTTTATTCTAAAATATGCATTTTCAAACACATTTTGGTCCGGGGGGGTTTGAGCCAAGAACTGTGTCATAAAATTCAGAGAATTGCAAAATCCAAAGGATTTACCCAGGAGGTGCAGATGAGTTCAGTTCTCATCAGAATTCACAAGGGGCAAATTCCTCAAGCATCCTTAGTTTTTAACCCCTCAAGTTATGAGGGGAATTATTATTTTTTTACAACATGACTATAATGCTCATATAGAATGAATCTCTGTGCTCCATACAAGTAAAAAAAAAAAAAAATCCTTTCTGCTTTCATCTGTACCCTAGTACAGGAAGCTGGGTGGTGTACCTCAGCACACACTCCCTTTCATAATTTTTTTAAAGGATTTTGAAAAGAATTTTTAAAGCATTGCTGAATGGGTACAGCTGTAGAGAGGAAGGAATTTTCACACATCATCTTATTGCCTGAAGATGCTTTTCCTTCCATTTCAGTGTGTTCTCTCACTTGTCTGAATCATCTGGGTTCTGTGCTCCAAAGACACACTGGTTCTTTATTTGCACCAGGCTATGGTTTGGAATGAGTGGTCAACTGGCAACCAATGACAGATGGTCCGTCTTTGAGGGGGGTGTACATAGGAGGAACATACATATGATTTTGTGATACCTTGATGGATTTTGAGGAGTCCACTTTATTACGCTTTAACAATGAGTAGTTGGCCATCTCTTGCAATGTTTCAAATCTTTAAAATATGCCATTTTGTTGTAGTACATATGAAGTATGGAAGAGCTGTAGCGTCCCAAGACTTTTGAAACTTCAGTGAGCTCTCAGGTTCTTTACCCGTATTCCATGCCTCACTCACTTCTTGTTGGCACTTTCAGTATTAAGGTAAAAGTCCAGCTTGCATACAAGTCAGACAAATCAAACCAGTAGCATACATGCATTCATGTTCCAACCAAACTGGTTTCTTGGCAAGTGCCATTTCCTTCATGCTCTGCTTGTGGGCTCCACAGAAGCATTAAATTAAGAAGCTACTGCAGGAAATAGAATGCTGGACTAGGTGGATCTTTTGTCTGATCCAGCAGGATGTATAGCCCTCTTCAGGTGTTCGAAGTGCATAGAGTTTTTAGAAGCAGTGGAGACAAATGCACCAGCCTTCCCCTAGGGATGTGCAAGAATTTCAAGCTTTCCCCTAGGAATGTATGATAATTTCAATTCAGTTTGCAAATCACTCACAAATGTCCTGTTCGCAACCCTGAACACGAACAGGAGAGCATACTCCCCGAAAATGTTTGCAAATTCCCGAACTTGCATTCGCGTTCACAAAATGTGCACTTTTTAAAATGCAAAACTTTAAAAATGCACAATTTAAAGTGTGCATTTTAATAAGTGAGCATTTTTACACACTTTTAAATATTCACATTTGCATGCTTTGATAGGGGGACATGCATTTAAAAATGCTCACTTTTAAAAATGCACACTTTAAATTGTACATTTTTAAAGTTGTGCATTTTTAAGTTGTGCATGTTCACACTTTAGTCAAAGGGGGGGGGAGTGCATACTTTTGACAAATGTGAACTTTCTCCATTCGAATGAACCAAAAAAACAGGTCACAAATGAGAAAAGTGGCTGGCTGTAACAGAAGCCTCCTCCATCTGTGGAAGCTCTCTGCACAATTTAGAATCCTGAAAAATCAAGGTTCTAGAGCCTACAGATGCATGCTTTGAATACCTGAAGAGAGCTTATGGCTTCCTCTGGGATTGTGCAGCAGCACTACAATGATCATTCACATGTGCAGTGACATATAACTACTGGGCATGCAGGGCACATTAAGGATGCAATCCTATGGGGATGCCTGTAACCCTCTGAACTCGGAGGATTACAGACATCCTATGTAGGGCGGGAGGAACATGGATGCAAAGGGTGTCTCTGTGCTCTTCCAGCTCTGCAAAGCAGTTAGACAGCCAATTTCGGCTGTCTAACTGCAGTGTTTTCAGAGTGGGAGGGAAGGAGGCTGAGATGCCGCCAGGTTACATCCTCCCCTCCCCTCCCCTCCCCGGCCCCTAAACCCCTTCTCTGAGGTTACTTTTGCAACCTCAGAGAAGCAGCTGGGGCAGTTTATTCCACACCAGCTGTGGAGAGGGGGGGGGCGCTGCGAGCATGGAGTCCCAGCTCCAGCATTGGAGCTGTTTTTCAACTTTGGAGCTGGGATGCTGAATAATCCTATGGCTGTCTAGATGATGTCTAGGGGCTATAGGATGGGCGGCACTCCCAAAGATAATGCACAGTTGCTGCATTTACTGGAAATGTAGAGAATCCCTTGAGCACTAAAAACAGATATGCAAGTTTGCAAAATGCTCATTATATCATTTAAAACAACAAAAAATAAAATAAAAACACAGGATTCAAGTGCAAACTTTAGAAATGTAAGCATGTGGTTGATTCCCAAAAGAAAGGCCTAGGTGCAATCCTGTACACACTTACCTGGGAGTAAGTCCCATTGAGCTCAATAAGACTGAGTTTTAAGTAGACGTGCATAAGATTTATCTGTTTATTGACAGACATGAAACTGTGAAACTGAGTGGCCTTATTTTATCATTCATTTTGAACCCAGTGCAATAAAACCGTAGGAGTATTGAAATCAATTACATTCTTAAATTTATTTCTTCTAAAGATGAATGTGCTATTCTATGACATATGAAGGCATTCATTTTTATCTGAACAATGACCTTTTGAGAGAATGCTCATTTCTTTCCTTGCAGCAGGAACCAACTTTTCATTTGCAGAATACATGAATGGTAGAGTCTCAGTTGTTTCTGCCAATCACATTTATAGCTATGCAGTATTTCATTAGGCCGGGCACATTACAGGATGTTTCTTTGTGCTGTATTAAAGATTAAGAATTCAGACATTTTACATCCTTCTTTTCAAGAGCCATCCACCCTCACAAATGTTCTAAGACCTAAACATTAGCAATGGTATTGACCCCTGTATTGATGCTAACTAGAAAGCCAGTGAGCAAGTAGCCAGTGGCATCTACTGCTCTTCTTCTCACCACTGTTGCCTGGGCCAGAGAGGCAGATGAACAAGCAGGATGCAATGGTAAAGAGGAGGAGCAACTCCAGAGTGGTTTTGTCAGTGGGCCCCTGCTGGGGCATGGGCCCTGCGCAGCTGCCCAACCATGCCTACCCTTGACACTGGCCCTGATGGAAGCCATCTGTTGGAAGAGGGAGTAGGTTAGATGCCACAATCCATTTGTTTCTTTAACTGAGGGACGGTGTCATGTTAATTTGTTGTTGCTGTTTTGCAGATTTGTGAGCCATCGCCATATCTGCATATATAGATAAAGGATCAGGGCCGGCGCTACCGCTAGGTAAACTAGGCGGCTGCCTAGGGCGCATGGCTGAAGAAGGCACAAAAACGCTCTGCTCCTTCCGGCCGACTCTTCCTCGCCACCGGCGCGCTCCTGTCCCGCCCGGCCGCCTCGCCGACAAAGGCACCACCAGGTCAGTGCGGGGGGATTGCAGGTGCTGGGCGGGCTCGGTGTCACGCTCGACTTTCCTCAGTGGGGGGCGCCTCTTCCCGAGCTAGGCCGGGTCAGGAGCGCGTGTGGTGGTGGCGTGGTGACCGGAGATGCTGCGCGGTGGGTACGGCGAGGCCGGCTTGGCAGCGGGGAAAGCGGCTGCCTGGAAACGGGTCCCAGAGGCGCCGCAAGCTCCAGGCCCGCAGAGGGCTGCTGGCCCCGGTGGCGGGGCCAGGGCGGGGGGGCGCTGGGCGAGCAGGCTCCGGAGCCCCCCCCGGCACGAGACGGGGGGCGCTAAATATAATTTTGCCTAGGGCGCCAAACTGCCTTGCACCGGTCCTGTAAAGGATACAGTCATGGCTGAGAGGAGTGTGGGGCCATGTATCTCTATGTAGCACCTTTTGCCCATTCTTTTTCATAGCAACCCATTCTCTATGCTGCATTGCAATACACATTTTGGAAGTGACTCAAAAGTGTCTTCTGTGCAGTGTAGGGTGCTTCCATGCAATGAAACATTGCATTAACTCTTCCAACAAAAGCTACAGTCTGTCATTCAAAAATTGTTAACAACTTCAAAAAAAATAATCCTTTGTTCACTCACAGGTCAGGAAAAAGAACTTGTGATAAAAATGACACAAAGTCAGAAGAATGTGAAGAATCATCTAATGGACTGTTATTTTTATTTTTTAGTGTCGCAGTTAGATAGATGGAAATGATCTAGCGGGAAGTTATGAGGGTGATAGATAATGTAGAGGACAAACAATAAAAGCAGAGGTCAAAGATGCTGCCTATTTACAGCATAGTTTAGCAAAATTAAGAAGCTTATTATAAGCCATTGCCAAATATTTAGTGATATGCCAGATATAAGGGTAAAAAAACAATTGGAGAAAGGACAGGAAACAAGTGTTTTGAATTACATGATAGATTTAAATTAAGCATGAGGCAAAACCTTCTGACTGCTAGAACAGAAAGGCAAAAAAATAAAATAAAAATGCCTACAGGGGTTATAGAATATGTTAGGGATGCTTCAGGCATGTCATATTTTGCCTTAGGAGAGGGGATAGGACTAGTTGGTTCCCCTTGAGCTCTATGAATCTATATGAAATCTAATATTAGAAGGAAACTATCTCATCTTAACTTTGGCAGGGGACAAGATGCTCAATTGCAAGTGAAACTTAAATACTTGATATACTTATTCAGTTTAATCCCCCCCCCCCATAGTCTGTTGAAGGACAGGGTTAAAAGTGACGGGCTGATAGTTGAAATTCCATTGTTTTCTATATAATTTCTATATATTTTTATCCTAAAATTGTTGCATCTCTGATCTAGAAGGTCATTGGTTTCTCTGCTTCATCACCATACTACTGTAAACAGGACATATTCTGACTTCTGTATGACACTGAAATCACATAAACTCATCATATGATCATGATCATATGTTTCTGTCTCTGCTTCTGCTTGTATTAAAGTCACACTTTGGAGAAATTTTGGCCTGGAGGTATGGGGGGGGGGTTCCTTTCTTTTTCATGTAGCAATTAATTTCAGTTTTTCAGGTATGAAATGCTTTATTCTTAAATGTAAATAATGTCATAAACAAAATCACAAGGTAGGTTGTAACACAAATCAAGCTAGTTTTGTTTAAAACCTGGCAGAAAGAAAGATGTCACAGAAAACATGTTCTGGTTAAAGTGTTGAACCAGGACTCTGTAGATCTGGGTTCTAGTCCCCACTCAGCCATGAAACTCACTGGGTGACTTCGGGCCAGTCACTGACTCTCAGCCTAAGCTACCTCACAAGGTTGTTGTGAGGATAAAATGGAGAGGGGGATCATGTAAGCTGCCTTGCGTTCCTTGCAGGATGAAGAAAGGCAGGATATAAATGTAATAAATAAATAAATTCAGGCAATCTCTGCTGTTTTTGAAAATAACAGACATTTAAGCACAAATTAAGCCATTTGTAATCATGGCAAGATGGAAAAGGAACCTCTATACTGGCAGTGGTAAAATTAAGGAACGGCATATTTTTTCAGTACCTTCTAGCCATATGGTGATAAGAAACAATACTGACCCATCTGGTCTGTATGAAATTGCCTTACACATAATTGAACACATATAGCTTATTTTCTCTTTGAATACTTACAGGAATTCATCCTTTTTTAAATATACTTATGCCCCCCCATTCTTTCTTGCTTTTCTTTCTTAATGATTATAAGTTTTTTAAAAAATATGATACACCTCTGTTTTTATATATTTATTTATTATATTTGTACCCTGCCTTTTTTTTTTCCTGCAAGGAACCCTAGGTGGCTTACATAATCCTCCTCCTCCTCCTCCTCCTCCTCTCTATTTTATCCTCACAACAACCCTGTGAGGTAGGTCAGGCTGAGAGTCAGTGACTGGCCCAAAGTCACCCAGTGAGTTTCATGGCTGAGCGGGGACTAGAACCCGGATCTCCCGAGTCCCAGTCCAACACCACTCTCACTGTTATTTGAAGTAATGATGAAAATGCCAAATGCTAATGGTGTGTGTGTGTGTGTGTGTGTGTGTGTAATTTGAGGTAGGTATTCATAGATTCAGAGAGCTGGAAGGGGCCTACAAGGCCATCGAGTCCAACCCCCTGCTCAATGCTGGAAACTAGAGGAGGGGTCTCCCATTCAAGTAATAACCAGGCCTGGCCCTGCTTAGCTTTCCACACTCAAAACAAAAAGAACTTATTTTCTTCATTTTATATAACCGAGGGACCATCATTAGCTCATTTGTATGTTGCTTTTTTTTTGGTAAACCATGTTCAAAGCACCTTACAGCAACATCACAAAAAAATCACATAACTCAGTTAACTCTCTGAATCTCATTATGATTACTAAAACTGAGTAAAGGAACGATCCTAAGACCCATAGACATTGTCTGACGGGCCATAGGTTTGTTCGGATTCCCAGCTCTGAGGTCAGAGACAGTGCTCCAACTTCGGAGCTGGGAATCAGAGCTCCAATCCTCCTCCCTCACATGCTTGCAGCCAGCACGGAAAGAACCATGCCAGCTCTCTCCAAGGTAAGGAAAGCAACCTTGGAGGGGGGGGGGGTAAAGGGGATGTTTTGTGGCTGGGGAAGGGAAGAGACTGGGGAGGCCAGGACACAAGGTATCCTGAAACCACTCTAGCCTCTTTCCTCCCCTTTCTGCGATGCTGTCGCTAGATGGCCAAAAATGCCATCTAGCAAAAATGCAGAGCGTGAGGAGTAGGGAGGCAAAGATCGCCTCCACCGCTCCTCCTGCCCTGCACTGGATGAGTGTGAGCCTCCAAGTTCGGAGGCTCATGTTCATCTCAATAGGATTGTGCCCTAAGTGTGCTCACTTGAATTTGTCATTGGTGCATACTCGTAGGGATGGTTGAGAATTTAATTTCAGTTCAGTTTAGATAAGAATTTACCAAAATTCACAAAGTTCTCCATATTCAGGAGAAAAAGAACTTGATATTTAAAAAAATTAAATGTGGTAGAAAGAAACTGAAACTGACAGACCACTGCATCCAGACCCAGAGCTTTGAGTGCTTTGCCCTTAAAAATCTGGGTTTGAGTTCCTGTGTATTCAACCATGTTTATGCTGAATTACAGTTGCCACCTCTTTTTTCTGACAGGCTCCTCATCTTTAACTGATACATGGCAGGTAGGTACATCATGGTCCTCTCCATGCTGGAAATGGCTGTAGTTATTGAATTTGGCTGGTGCAGATGGGTGAGTTTGGTTTTTATAAGACTTTACCAACATTTGCAAGGCTCATATTCAGGGCCGGTGCTACCATTAGGCCAACTAGGCAGCTGCCTAGGGAGCAGGGCTAAAGGGGGCGCCAGAAACGCCTTTAAAAAAATACAGCGCTCTCAAGTGGGAAGGGGGGGCGCTAAATTTCTGATCTTGCCTAGGGCACCAAACTGCCTTGCACCGGTCCTGCTCATATTCAGGAGATAAAGAACTTGAGATTACATTGTGGGAGAAAGCAAAAACTTGCATTGTGGGAGAAAGCAAAACTGACAGATTCCCCCATCTATAAGTCAGATGCCCTCGATGTGTGGAACTGCATATTCCTGGAGACAACCTCTATCACAAGCTATCCTTTTTATCTGATGGAGGGTGTTTCATACGGGCTGGCTTTCTGGTGTCAAGTCAAGCAAGTATGGAGATGCTTCTGAAATTCTCCTCGTCTGGATTTCTAACCAGCTTTTTGAGTTGCCAGATCCAAAGCAGTAGGAATCCTCCATAGTTCTACCTTTTATTTCTGGATTTTGTATAGACCATTGAACATGCACACTTTGACACAGCTTCTAGTTCACTCAGGCCTTTCCCTCCCCTCTGCATTACTGATATGCATGTGTGCATTGGTAAAATACTGGGGGTGGATGGAGAGGAACCTTGAGGTGATTGCATATGTGGTTTTTAAATAGCATTTTTGTATGGTGTTTTACATCGATGTAAAACATGTGTACATCAATAAAACACCATGTAATATTGAGTTGTTGGGACATTGTGCCATTGAACTCCATCAACCTTGATGGAGCTCCAGTGGAGAAACCATACATACACAAGAGGCATACCTTCTGCCCTGGCATGGTGTGGCATAGTGCTGGCTGCCACATAAATTGTGTGTCCTGTTCTGAAGACACCTGAAGAATAACAAGCGGACATATTTTCCTTATCAAATAACCACTAGGAGAACGGAAACTCAGGTGAAACAATCACAGCATTTATTGAATAATATCAGATGTATGTAGAGTGAGTGCTGACTGCATCAGATAGAAACATGGAATTCCCAGTTTTTTGTTCTTGCAGGGTCCCTATGCCTCTGTAAGATGCATGATAAAAGAATAAGTGTAGCTTTCCCCATCACTACATCCATATGCTGGGTACTGCTGCACTCCATCAGTTAAATTGGTCTGTCATGCACTTTTGAGAGGAAAGGGAACCCAAGGAGGTAAAGGGTGGAAACCAGAAGAGCTGGTTCCCCATTGGTCATTGCTGCATGTAATCTGCATGGCACATGATGTGGAGAGTTATCCTTGCTTTTGTGAGTGTCTGGTTGTCTGTTGAGAGAGAAGAGAGAGATGGAGATAGTAATAAATAAATGGTAGCAGATGTAACAACAGCTCATATGATTTGATACTCCATTGGGGTTGCCAGCTACAGTATGTGCTTGAAAAGTAATGCTGCAACCCAGGTGCTCCTCCATTCTTTATGCTCTTTCAGCCCCACTCCCCAGTCTCTCATTGGTATCCCCCCCCAGATGTCAATAAGTTAAGTTAACATAAAGATGATACTCAGTTGTCTAATGTAGGGAGTTGCATTAGGATGTCTTCACTTACTGTTTGTTCTGCTGCATGTGCCCTCGTTCTGACTCTGAGCCTGCAAGGAAAAAATACACCACGTTTTTGCCAATGGTAGCAAATAGTTAAGAGTTGTGTTTGGTATTCAACAACAAAGTGGCTGTGTTACCCATAGCCTTAACTAGTGCATGGTGGGAGCTTACCTAGGTGTGTGTATGTGTGTCCATGCCTTAGTGCTATGGGCTTATTGAGGGAGTGAGGTCGAAATCATATGATTTCCATATTGGGGGTGGGGCAGGGAGAGGAAGATACATTCTGTGCCCATAGATGTTTGAGTACTCTGGATGTATTGTGGTGCTTGGGGGAGAAATGGAGGATGGTCAGGAATCGTACTCTGAGGCTTAATTCTCCCCTCCCTGATAAGCCCCTCCTTTGCTTACCTGTGCAGAGTTCCTTTCCTCTGCAGCCCCAGTTGCCTTAGTTGAGTTGATGTTTCTGGTGGTGTTTGTCCTGCAGTAGAGTACCTGTAAAGGCTCTCAGAGAAATGTTATTCACCTGTTTTTCCTTCTTTGTTGCTCTCCCATCAACAGAATTTAAACTTGCATGCCCATCATTTTCTGGACATGAGGGTTAGGGTGATGAAGATCTGCACTCCACTTCTTGATATAAGAGCTGTGCTCTCTTGCTGGGTATTATACTTCTGGTACATCATCATCATCATCATATTTATATTTATTTATAACCCGCCTTTTCCCCAATAGTTGGACTCAAGGCGGCTTCACAACATTAAAATTTGTACAGTTAAAACATATAAATACAACAGTTAAAAATATAATTAAATCAGAAACAGTATTAAAATTATATAAAATATCACAGCTAAAACAACAATAACTGTAAGAACAGTGCAAATCCATTGTTTCTCTGGAAGCCCTATCACTCATAGCTTTCTCTGATCTTTTTTTCAGCCCACATATCTCTCCAAGTGCTTCTCCAAGTGCTTATTTATAACCCGCCTTTTTCCAAATACTGGGCAGGGATGTTGAAGAGTCCTTGGTTTCAAGTCACGAGTTGTGTCACAAGTCTTTGGACCCGAGTCCGAGTCTGAGTCCGAGTCCTTGGTCCAAAATGGTGACTCACGAGTCACGAGTCACTCCCAAAGCTGACTCCATGAGTCCTTATTAAAATCA
This sequence comes from Shinisaurus crocodilurus, assembly GCA_021292165.1. Classification (NCBI taxonomy): domain Eukaryota; kingdom Metazoa; phylum Chordata; class Lepidosauria; order Squamata; family Shinisauridae; genus Shinisaurus; species Shinisaurus crocodilurus. The sequence continues at coordinate 235,913,950 of CM037876.1, forward strand.
ATGGGGGGTTTTCCCAACAAAATAAGACTATTTCAGATGTGTGGCTTAAATAAATTCTAGGCACAAGTGTGCCTTTTTATTTCAAAACTCTGCAACTGATTTTGGCAAGAACAGACCAGGCAGACAAACCCAAAATAACCAGGCAGGCAGAGGAGGCAGGGAACCCCAAAGCAGGCAGGCAGAGGCAGCCAAACCCAAAATGTCTGAAAGGTTGCATTTTAGGAAAATGATTTTAAAAAATAAACTTGCTGTACTTCCTAAAACCTATCCATGTTGCATTTGAGGAACACGATTTTGGAACACGAGTCCTTGGTCTCGAGTCCCAAGTCGAGTCTCGAGTCCCATTAAAAATATTGAGATTCAAGTCTGACTCGAGTCAGAGGGGGGACACAGTCCGACTCTCGAGTCGAGTCCTGGAGTCCGAGTCCCCATCCCTGATACTGGGACTCAAGGCGGCTTCACAACATGAAACTTTGTACAGTTAAAACATATAAATACAAAAGTTAAAAATGTAATTAAATCAGAAACAGTATTAAAATTATATAAAATATCACAGCTAAAACAACAATAAGTATAAGAACAGTGCAAATCCATCACTTTCTCATTGGTCCAATTTTATTCTCCAAAGGCCTGCTGGAACAAGAAATTTTTTGCCTGCCTTCGAAATAAAACATACCAAGGAAGCCTAGCTTCTCTGGGAAGGGAGTTCCAGAGTGTTGGAGCAACCACCGAGAAGGCCCTCTGCCATGTTCCTGCCAGGCGTGCCTGGGATGGTGGCAGAACTACGAGAAGGGCCTCCTCAGAAGATCTCAAAGTACGGGCAGGCTCGTAGGGGAGAATACGGTCTTTCAGATAACCTGGACCGTATAGAGTTTTATAGGTCATAACCAGCACTTTGAATTGTGCCCGGAAACAGACTGGGAGCCAGTGAAGCTGTTGTAACAGAGGAGTTGTGTGCTCCCTGTAGCCAGCCCAAGTCAGCAGTCTGACAGCAGCTCTTTGAACCAGCTGAAGTTTCCGAACACCCTTCAGAGGCAGCCCCATGTAGAGCGTGTTACAGTAATCCAAATGGGATGTAACTAAGGCATGTGTCACTGTGGCCAAATCAGACATCTCCAGGAATGGGTGCAGCTGGCGCACTAGCTTTAACTGTGCAAATGCACTCCTGGCCACCACGGAAACCTGGGCATCCAGGCTCAGGGTTGAATCCAAAAGTACGCCCAAGCTGCGAACCTGTGTCTTCAGGGGGAGTGTAACCCCATCCAACTGAAGCTGAATCCCTATTCCTTGATCTGCCTTCTGACTGACCAGGAACACCTCTGTCTTGTCTGGATTAAGCTTCAATTTGTTTGCCCTCATCCAGTCCATTACTGCCAATAGACACCAGTTTAGCACAGCAACAGTTTCCTTGGAATTAGATGGAAAGGAGAAATAGAGCTGGGTGTCATCAGCATACTGGCGACACCAAACCCCCAAACTCTGGACAACCTCTCCCAATGGCTTCATTATATGTTAAATAGCATGGGGGACAAGATGGAACCCTGATGAGCTCCACAGGCCAACAGCCAGGGAGTCGAACAGGAGTCCCCCAGCACCTTCTGGGTCCGCCCCTCCAGGAAGGAATGGAGCCACCGTAAACAGTGCCTCCAAGTCCCATCCCAGCAAGGCGGCCCAGAAGGATACCATGGTTGATGCTATCAATAAGCCGCTGAGAGGTCCAGCAGAACCAACAGGGACACACTCCCCCTGTCTAGTTCCCGGCGTAGGTCATCTACCAGGGCGACCAAAGCTGTTTCTGTCCCGTAACTAGGTCTGAAGCCAGATTGAAATGCATCTAGATAATCCATCCCATCCAGGAATCCCTGGAACTCTTTATTTTTACGCTCTTATTGGAGTGTGGGAGGGACTGTTGAGTTAGCTACCAGCTAAGCTAAACTCATCCCTGCCATGCCCCTAACTCTGCCCATTTTGTCCCTTACACTGGCAATGTACTACTGGCATAATAGTTACTCTATCATTTTTGTAAATCCACCAGTGTAAAATTGTGTTCCACCAGTACAGTGAATCTTAGCAGTTTCCCGGCATGCACAACTCAGTGATAGGATTGCACATGTAAGTAAATAAATAATGCAATTTTGTCTTCTTACCAATTAAATGTTAAGGAGATGGTCCATAAACCAGTTATGCCTGTCTTAGTTTCACTTGCTGACATAAACAAAACAAAGTACATCATTTCAACTGGGTTGTAGATTATACTATTCATTGATAGTTCTTGATCTAATGCACAGTGGCGGGGGGGATGTTTTGCAAGGCATTTGTCAGTTATTCTATTGAAAATTCCTAGAGAGCCACAGAATTGACTCATTCAGTTTAGTCCGTTCAATAAAAAATGCCCTAGTGGGAGTAGCAGATTGCAAACCTCACCAGCGCTGTCATCTGCTTGGGACATGTGATTCAGCTATGACATGCAAAGCACTGCTCCTTCATTTTTAGTTCTTTAACTGCAGGGAACTACTTGAATCCTAGCACTGGGCCTAAGAAGCTTGCAGAATAACTTGCAAGCTATTGTGAATGTCACCCTGTGCTTTTAAAACATCATGAAAAAATGTAAGGAGGCAATCATCAGTGTAACAAATCGCTGAGTATTTATGAATTATGTGAGTACTTATAAACAATTAAGCAAGTCCAAAAAGCTTTCAAAGTGGCCTCACAAAACAAAACAAAACAAAAGCAATAAATATAAAATATTTCACAATAATCAAAATTATGAAATAATAAATTGTATGGGAACCCAAACTGACACGGTCATGATGGTGTGGCCTCTGAATAGAATCCATTGCAAGAAGAAGAAGAAAAGGATACATCATGTTCCTAATATAGTGCTGGGCTGAAATGCCTCCCTAATTTTGTGGATCTATTCATTGACTGCAAAAGAGGGCAGCATTTCTGTACATTTCAGGGATGGTGTTGGTGGCTGATGGCCACTTTTTGTTTTCCTCTGAATGCCCCTTGGAATGATGTTACACTATTCATGGTCTGTGACCGTTTTGCTGGTCTGTGACCGTAATAAATAAATGAATGAATGAAAAAAAAAAAAAACTATTCATGGCAGCCACCAAAGAAGGCTGCCATCTTGTTTTCTCTAGAATACCCCTTTTAAGATGATTTAGTACCGTACTGAAGGGGATTCTGCAGAGCACAACATTGCAGCCACCAGTGAAGGAGTGGTAGAATTCATGGTGAGTTTTTGAAATTTGCTCCACTTTGAGAGAAGGCAGTTTTGCTCCCTTTCATCTGAGAGCTTCCCCTCCCCCCAAAGAAATATTCTTGAGCTTTTCTAACTTTCAGCCCAGCACTAGTTTCTATCATCATCATCATCATCATCATCATCATCATCATCATCATCATCATCATCATTTCTGTGAATCCAACAGGTGGATTCTGCAGCAAACTGGCCTTTTCTGAGTCATGTGGATTCTGTGGTCTTGCAAACCGGTTATTTTAAGCTATGGGAGGGGGGGAGTTTGCACATTTGGACTAGTGCACATCAGTGCAAATGTGCATTGAAATAGATTCATAGATCATAGAGTTGGAAGGGGCCTACAAGGCCATCGAGTCCAACCCCCTGCTCAATGCAGGAAACTAGAAAAGGGGTCTCCCATCCAAGTAATAACCAGGCATGACCCTTCTTAGCTTTCCACACTCAGACAAGCTGAGCCAGTGTGAGCCACAGGCATTGGCACAAGTCCACATTTGCAAATGAATGAAATCCTCATACAAAAATTTCAATTCTGTCATTGTGTGGACAACAGAATGAAAGATGCTTGAGAATCTGCAAAACACAGACGGAAATGGATTTAACAAAATCTGTACAGTAATACCTTGGATTGCAAGTAAGTTGGTTTGAGAGTGTTTTGCAAGACAAGAAAATTTTTAAATATTTATTTAATTTTTTTTTACTTGATATACAAGCGATGTCTTGCAATACAAGTACTGTAGTACGGCTTAAATTAAAAATCTCTGTACCAATTTTTTTGGGGGGGATTTCGTTTTGATACAAGAGTGTTTTGGATTACAAGCACGTTTCCGGAACGAATTATGCTCTCAATCCAAGGCATGATTGTATATCCCTAGGGATCACTTAGAGTGTGCAATACAATAATTACAATAACATTATTTAAAAATACTAATTAGAAACAGTAGAATTTAAAGCAGGAGTCAATAAGTATTATTTCAAAAACTGCAAAGAAATAACACACTCTATGGCCTTTGAAATAACCATATTTTAAACTTCTGTCAAAAAGAGAGTAGTGAGGGAGCCAGCCAAATCACAACTGGGATGGTATTCTAGAACTCCAACACCACCAATACTAAAAAAAAACTCTGGCTCCCACCCATTCCACAGCCCAGTGTAAAGGCATAATGAGCAAGGCCTCAAAGACAGTTCTCAAAACACAAGTAATTCTATATGGGAGCAGGCAGTCCTTAAGGTAACCAGATCCAGATATGAGATTGCTTACTCCTGTGAGGACCAAGAGCATGACTTTAAACTGAGCCTGAAAATAAGTAGGTAGGAATAGATTTATGGCAAAGTAGGAGCTATAGCTTCTGACCATTGGATATCAGACATAAATCTGGCCGCTCCATTTTGAAACAACTGATTTTTCCAAGCTCTTTTTAAAGACAGTTCAATGTAGAAAACATTATTGTAATCCAGTCTGAAGGTAAGAGAGGTCACAACAACCAGACAACCAAATGAAGCTGAAAAAAAAGACAGTCCTGGCAACCACCACCACCTAGGCATCTAGGAACAGTGTTGAATCCAGGAGCATCCCCAAACTGTGTCCCTGCTCCTTCATGAAGAGTGAAATGAATTATCTTTTTTTTTTAACAACTAAGGTCATTATCTGGGCAATCCAAGGCTTGGGAAATAAGTTCACCAGTCTTTCCTCATCCCTCAAATACCCTCCTACTTTCAAAGGCTGACCCTGAGAACAACAAACAAACTGTGGTTATGGGCCCAAAGGCCACACCCTGTGGGGGGGTCCTCTTACACCTTGAGGACTCCCACCCAGTTTCCTGAGGGCACCTCCCTCTCTCATAATACTAGAACCCGGGGTCAACCCATGAAGCTGATTGGTGAGAGATTAAGAACAGACAAAAGGAAGTACTTCCTCACACAACACACAGTTAAACTAGGGAATTCACTACCACAAGATGTAGTGATGGCCACCAATTTGTATGACTTTTAAAGGGGATTAGACAAATTCATGGAGGTTAAGGCTGTAAATGGCTATTAATCATGATGGCTATGTATTACCTCCAGTATTACAGTATGCCTCTGAATACCAGTTGATGGAGAACTGGTATAGCGGGAGGGTGCTATTACACTTATGGTCATGCCCTACTTCCTGGTTTCCCGCGGGCAGCTGGTTGGCCATTGTGTGAACAGAGTGCTGGACTAGATGGACCCTTGGTCTGATCCAGCAGGGCTCTTCTTATGTTCTTAAGCAGCTCTCTAGCAAAGCAGTGCTCTGGCAAAGCTAAGGAGCTGCTCTGAAGAACTCCTCCAAGGAAAATGGCCTGGGAGCACCTGCAGAAACCATGCATTGCTGGGCTTCTTGCACCAACAGCAACTAATATCCATACAAAGGCACCCTGGAAAAACTACAGTTCTCAGGGTGCACTGCTAGCACTTGGGATTCTGCCACTGCAACCTTCAAGGATCCAGGAAAAATCTTATTAAAGTCACCACCAGGTAAGTGGGAAGATATTTGGGATGGTGGGACAGGATAAATGTAAGGACTCTTGGGTTGCGGGGACAGGTTGAAGAAGCTCATAGGATTTGCCGTGGTGTGTGGACTCCATTGTGTCCAAGACAATGTCACTGGGAGTATGACAGGAGCTAAATTTTGGAATTGTGTTTTTAAAAGAGCTACTTTCTGTTTGGGGGTGAGAAAATAGCTTGGTTTACTAAACCCAGTTCCAAATGAAGACACAGAGAGCTCATCCATCACTAGCAGCTACTCGCCTTCTGAGCTCTATCAAATCACTAGATAGACTAGGACAGCTAAGGGTTTTGTCCCAGATAATTATTTTGCATTCAGCAATGTAGGGAGCCCTAGGTGAGAAACATAGCCAGACAACTATGTTTCCTTGAAATCAGCAAGAGAACTGGCTTTGCCTTTTATTTTTTTTATCTACAATACAATATGATAAATCATATGGCACTTTCCCATTATTCTGATGGCTTGAAATTGCATACTATATGGGGGGGGGGGGCTTCAGGTACATTATAATAATTGTTCAATATTTTTAAATTAAAAAGACAAAGACAACTACATTTGCAGTGGGGCTTGAACTTCAGAAATTCCATATTATCCTTCAGTATTGAGAAGGAAAGCAAAAATTGTGAAGTTTCATAGATGCTGTAATTCTCTAATCCTGGGATGGGCAACATTCAGTTTTTCACCTTGTTTCATTGGGCTTTGGATAATGTCTGCCATGAAGTCAGATCTCAACTAGGAAGCAAAACTATTCCTCCACCATGTATTATGACATGCACTAGAGGGCAGCACAGGAACCCAGAAATGAACTCAAGCAGTATTTGTCTAATAACCAGCAACAAGAAGAAGCAGTGCAGACTGCAGAACTTTTTCAAGGACCATTTGTAGTGTGATGGTATCAGTACTGGCTTTGACCTCATCTGCCCTTGCCAGTGATTTATTAAATTGATATAATCTAATCCTGAATAGGCAAAATAAGAAATATTGTACTCATGAATGCCTCCTGATGAATCCTAATAAACCGTGCTCAGCATGATACAGGCCTGTGGCTCATGCTGGCTCAGCTTGTCTGAGTGTGGAAAGCTAAGCAGGGTCAGGCCTGGTTATTACTTGGATGGGAGACCCCTCCTCTAGTTTCCTGCATTGAGCAGGGGGTTGGACTCGATGGCCTTGTAGGCCCCTTCCAACTCTATGATCTATGAAAGTCTATGAAAGTCTATTTGCTCTCAGTTGTAATCACTACTCCATTGAGAATCTATAGCAACATCAGCAGGAGTTCTTTCTGTACATGTATTATTATGTCAGTAGCATTATTTAATGAACTTAAACTAACATCAGGCTTGGGTCTTCTTCAAAGATGGTGTTGCAAGGGAATATCTTACTAGGAAACCTATTGCAGATCTCTTTCATTGCTACAAATCCTGAATGTTTGAATTATGCTTTAAACTAATCTTTAGTATTTCAATTGATTAGGCATTGCACTCAAAAACTGAGCACTAAGCCCTAAATATACTGTACTTGTCTTTCTACCCATATGGCAATCTTATCTGCATTGAAAACAACTACACATCAGTTGACCCTGAGTGGGTTATGCTCACATTTCAAGTAATCCTGAGTACTGGATGCAATCCTTTTTTTTTTTTAAGCCTATCCTGAGTGGCATGAGGTTTTCCATTGATGTCAAGACATATGAATACACAGCAAGTCGTGTTAGTGGCTTTGCTGAAAACTTGCTGTACAGATAGGTAGTAAAAAAATAGTATGAATTTGTTTGGATCAACATGAAAAGAGGCCTTCTGATTTCTGTCACCTATGGCAAATAATTTTGTAAACAACTGCCTATAATACACATCTAAAGCAAAAGTGGAGTGTAAATAGAACATACAATCAAGTATCTTAAACAGTACAACTGAAGGAGGTTTGGGATATAACAGGAAGCACCAAAAAATAAGATACTCAAGTAATTCCAGCTTTCTCCTTCTTCACTTTTGATGTAATGTGGTGATTCATATATCTCCACCACATGTGGAGATCTCCCCAGGGGGTGCTCAAGTTATTAGTTCAGATGTTACACTGAAAGAAGATAAATGGTTGTGCATATTCTCTATTTCCATGCTTCCAAGTTAGCATCCAACGCAAGTTCAAGGTTTATATTAGCTTGCGAGTCTTCCTACAGGAAATGTGAAAAACATTGAGGGGTCTAAAACCAGGCATGGTTGCCATACTCCAGCACTCCTCCCTATGCCACTAGCAGGAAACAGCATTGGTGGTTATCTGTTACCTTAAGTCTCTTACCTGCTGTTCTTGGATACTCCTAATGTAGCTGGTCAGGAGAATGCACTTCACCTTGCTATCAGATATGCCAAGCCTGAATCTAGAGTTTCACATAAAGGCTCAATAGGGTTTCACTGTTTGTTTGTTTGTTTGTTTGTTTGTAATCCCCAAAATGCTAGTGATGGGTAAACTTACCCAGTCAGAACTTGTAATTAGCTTGACATGTAACAAATTCATCCTTACAAGCTCAGATGAAATTTCTCTGTTAATTTGAGATCTCAATAAAATCCTTGTGCATGCACATCACCAAGTGCATCTTGGGAAAGTATCATGCATATTATGATGATATTTTTCAAACCTGTGGATCACGGTATCATTCATCACCACATGCCACTTGTCTGATTGGCTGTCTCCACGTGTTTGTTTATTATATTTCAGCTCCATGTTGCCCAATCACATGATAATGTGAGAAAGAAACATTAAACAAGGGGTGGATAATCAACGTGAATAATTATTCAAACATGATTGGTTATTGTATGGTTTCAGAACAGAGCTTTTAAACTGATTGGCCTGGGCAAGGAGTAAAGAAAGGGTTAAAGTAAAATCCTTCTTTGCACATGTGCCTTGCAAATAGGGCATTTACATTCCCTTCAGAAATGAAAGGGTTACAGCAACCCACTTGAGAGCATGCCCAAAATGGCCATGCATGTGGATCACACAGGTGCAAATAATATAAATTAACTCATAATCAATCTCGGTTTGAATTATGAAAATACTAATGTTGTTTGGATCATGGTTCAGGCTTGTTCCACATTCTGGAATTACAAACATAATAGATTCAACCTACAAACCAGCTAATTATGAGGTTCAGCGGCATCTCTAAAAATCACTGTACAATTTGTCTCTGTTGTAACTAACTACCCTACTTGTTTTCTTATTTGCTGTCCTACCAGCCTGCCAAATGGTTGTACTGCCTAGCCGGACCCTGTAGACAGCCTATCTGGTTACATCCCTCTGCATGCTTTTCTGGAGTATTATGCCTTGATTGAGCCATTGACCTGCTAGCCCTGAGAAAGTCTCATGCAGAATAGTACACATGGTGTAGAATATGTGCAGCACCTGAGAGAACTTCATCCCAGTTCCTGACTTTTGTTCATTTTTGTTTTAAATACAATCGTGCATGATATCTGTTGTGTCTGTTGTGCTGTATTATTCCACATGCAGTTCTGTCCACTACTAAATTAAAGCATCCAGATATGCTTAGAGGTACAGAATTCTTTCTCAGATTGAACCAGAGAAGTTGATTGTTTTTAGCTCATCTTAGCCAGAGGTCATGAGTTGTCAGTTCTTGTTTGATGCTGTAGATAATTGACCAATAAGAGATGGAGTTTGTCTATAAATGACTACGGATAATTGGTCAAGCGAAAAAGTATAATTGTTTGGAATGTGGTCATTCCATTGGAATGAGAATTGGTACACAAATCCAGGGTAAAACTATGTTTCATTTTCGAACACCAACTCAAGCCTTGCATAAGACTAAGGGCCAAACTAGGGGTGCTTCCAGAGGGAGGGATCATTAAAAGGCATTGTGCAGCCAGCTCTTACATCTAATTCTACTACTTGGGGGATTTTCCATGGTAAGAAAAAAGATGGAAGAAGGGGTTAAACTAACTGTCTGTGTTCCTACAAATCCCCAAACTGGGTCCAAAGGTAACAAGCAGCCTGATTTGCTTGGGTCCTGATTTTCTGGGTTCAGGCTTTGGAAACAGTCTGATTTGCTTCAGACTGCTTTGAGAAGACCCAATTCACTTTGGACAAGGTCCAAATTTCTCCAAAGCAGGCCACTTTGATGTGGGGTTCATCCAAATGCACACTCCTAGAAAATATTGTGTAACCCCAATAATATCATCCCAGTGACTACGGACTAGGAAAAGAGAGAAAGAAAGAAAGAAAGAAAGAAAGAAAGAGAGAGAGAGAGAGAGAGAGAGAGAGAGAAGCAAAGAGAAGAAACTGATGGTGGTTTCTCTCTAAATGTGGTATACAAAATGAAAGGTAAGGGATGCATAGGTAGTGGACATAAGAGCAGAAGCTACTTCCTGAACCCCCTGGCACAGCAGAACTGGTTGATGACAAATATGTGGGAAGGCATCTCTTGCACACCTTTCCTAAAAAATAAAAATAAAAAGGGAGGTTCTCACATACAGGTTTTTCACTCAGTAACTGCAGCATCAAGTGTGAATGATTTTAAGGATTGCAATGGAGCCCTTTGAGGACACCCTTTGAGGCCAGTCCTTCCCTGCCCACTTTACCCATGCGTAGGGATGTATGAGAAATTCATTTCAGTTCATTTTTGATCAAGACATGCCCAGTTCGCACCTTCCAGACCAAACCGACTCAGACACAATCTGCAGTCAAAGCCCATACATTTCCAAGCTTGCAGTGTGATTTACAGGCACTCCCCTCCCCCAAATGCATTCAACAGCATAAGTACATTTGAAAAATGTCCATGGAAAAATGTGTACTTTCAAAAAAATGTGCACAAATACACATTAATCAATGGAAGAAGAATGTGTACATTTCAAAGATGCGCACAATTCATGCCTACATTTGGAAAAATATGCTCAAAAATATGCACAGATGTTCATGCAAAAAGAAAAAAAAGTTTGCAATCTGATACTGACTCAAGCTGGAACAAGCTTCGAGATGGAATTTGGAGGACTTTGGAGACCCTGAGTTTTACTGATTTGCACATCCCTAAATGAGGGTACCCATTTCTATGCATTATTTTTAAAGTAATTATGGATCCTATTGGGGAAAGTTACACCTTAATTTTTAGGATGGAAGCCAGATCCATTGGGCAGTATCTAAGCCTGTCTACACAGCAGCAGGACCCACCACTAGGGCAATGGGGAGCTAGTTAGTATGCTTGTTTCTGGATTGGGACAGCTATCCTCTTTTTGAAAAAAAGTAAAGATGCGCAGATTGTTTTACATGTTGTTAACTAAAGGCACACAGTCAAGGTGACTTACTTATCACAAATCAAGTATCCTTGACACATTGTAATGTACAATTAAGGTGGATATAGAATGGTAGGGGGGGGGAGTCCCCACATTATTTCAGTACACTATCAGTTCTAAAATCAACCCAAAATAAGCAGAAATCCTCATTCCTGGAATGGGGCAGGTCAGTGGAACTTGTAGAATGAAGCTCTGCTGACCTGTCCCAAACCTTATTTAGCATTAAGAACCGATGTGGAAATAAACTGTAAAATAGTCGAGGGGAATAACAAAGCTGTAGCGGTTGGATCCAGGATATGTTTTCCATGAGAGGAAGGGCTGCACTCATGGAAGGTTCCTCTGTATGATTTCTGGGGATCTCCCCCCCCCCCCAGCTTACCCTATTCAGCAGGGTCTCCTAACTCTCTGCGTAATATTTTCAGGGGGTTAGAGGGGAAGGAGGGGCAAGGAACTCCATATCCACCAGTGCAGTTGATCCAGCGTAAATCTGAATCCAACCCCAGATCTCCATTGCCTATGATTACCATCATTCAAATTGGTTTCAAAACTATTGTGGATGTCAACATAGAGTCAGTGAATTTATTCTTATTTTACAACATATTCTTATTCCGAGATTTTTAAAAATATATATTCAATCTTTGAGCTATTTTGAGAATGTGAAGCAGGAGTGTGTGGGTGCTAGAGTATGCAAACTGTTGTGAGCAGAATAGAGGTGGGCACAGCCCAACTGGGGCACCGTCCTTTCCTCAATTCTGTTGGTTGCAACCCCAGAAAAAAAACCCTCACCTTAGGGAAGGGGATGGATGGTGTAGCAGCCAGTGGAGAGCTGCAATAAAAATGGGAGATTCCCAGCAGAAAAGTGACACTCACAGAGCTTCTAACCCCCAAAATAACTCGTGAGCAGCTACCAAACTGGTTGCCAGGGAGTCTTTTTAAAAAGTATTACATTAATATCCCACCTTTCCTCTGGCGAGCTCCAAGTGGCATACTTAGGGTTCCGAGGAGATCTTTAATCCAGGCACTAACCAGATCCAAATCTCCTTAGCTTCATCAAAGTTGCTTGTGCCTTAAGTACATTCAGACCATCCCGGAGACTTGCTTACCTAAAGGTTCATGCACAGCCCTAATTCATCATACTATACTTAAAGCAATTACTTTACTGCCTGTAAAGTGCTTTAATAAAACAGCAGATATAAAGGCTTACTAGTGCTAAAGTACATCAAGGCATTTAAAGAATGCTTTAACAGCCTTATTGTGGAATCATCCTGGGGGGAAAAGAAGGCAAGGAAATCTGACATTCATACAGGGGATACTAGAGCTTCAATATTCTACTAAATTTACTCTTTTCATTTAAGAATGTGTGTGTGTGTGTGTGTGTGTGTGTGTAGAAAGAGAGAGAGAGAGAGAGAGGTTTGAAATGATGTTCTCCTCATTGGGGGAGCAAATTGCATTCACTTTTTATTCATCTAAACAAGCTGCAAAGGCAAAGTAGAATTGGGCTCACTAAGGTTCTATTCTCCTGTTGTCTTTGTATGCATATGTAGGTAGAGAGGTGGGGGACTGGCCACTTTGCCTCTCTCTCCTCCAGAAACTGCCTCAGGGCAGCTTGAACTTAGACATGCTCCTGCTTCATACTTGAAGTAGTGGATGCCACTTCATTGAAACTTGAAAGTGTATGCTGATGTCATGCTTGTGTAGGAGGAGCCACACAGTCTTGGAGGTGGGGCCAATCAGATGCCCCCTTAGTCCCCTTGCATCAATGTTGCTCCTTACTGCGGATAATAACACATGAAGAGGTCGACTGAGTCACAAAAATTACAGTACTACTCACAAAGATCTTCAAAGACACACAAAGATCTTCAAAAACACTGAATGTAAAGTCAAAAGGAAATAAACTAGGGTCAGAACTGAGTTCCATAATAATAACTTACACTCAAGTCAGAAAATACTGAACTGGAGAGGATTGTAGGGAAGAATTTGTCTTGATTGAAATAAGGAAAACTTTAGATCACATAAGCGAAAAACCTTTACCCACTCTCCACACAAACCATTTCAGAGTTCCTGCTCCTAAGAGAGTGGACTAGCAAAGAGCAATGGAACTATTACTACAAAGTATTTTCCAAAAGCACAGTGATTGGAGTAGGGATGAGTGAGAATTTTGTTTCAGTTCATTTTTTATAAGGAGTTACTGAAATTTACAAATTCCTTCATATTCGGGACAGAAAACACTTGAGAATAAAATAATTTGTATGTGGGTGAAACCAAAACGGATAGATTCATCCACCCAGACCTATATCTTTGAGTCCTTAGATGTTTGAAGTATGGATTTGAAACCCCATGTATTTAACTATATTAATGCTTAGGTTGCTACCTCTTTTTTTCTGACAAGCTCCTCATCTTTATCAGCCATGAGGCAGGAAAGTAGATCATGGTCCTCTCAATGCTGGGAATGGCTATACCTACTGAGTACAAGTAGGTGAGAAAATTGTCTCGGTTCATTTTGGTAAGAATTTACCAACATTTGCACATAAAAAATTAAAAGATTCAAATGCGGGAGAAAGTAAAACAAATAGATTTGCTCAGTCCTAAATTGGAGAGAGCCCTGGACAAGTTATTCCTCCTTGAAAGTGTGAGGTGTCAGTCATAAAACTATATACTCTACTCCCCCTCCTCCCTGCCTAGCGTTTTCCTAGTGTTGGAGAGCTACGGGGTGGGGTTGAACTAACTGCCTGTGTGTTCCTGTGTTCCTCTTTTCAAACACCAGCTCAAGCCTTGCACAAGACTAAGGGTCAAACTAGGGATGCTTCCAGAGGGAGGGATCATTAAAAGGCATTGTGCAGCCAACTCTTACATCTAATTCTACTACTTGGGGGATTTTCCATGGTAAGAAAAAAGATGGAAGAAGGGGTTAAACTAACTATCTGTGTTCCTACAAATCCCCAAACTGGGTCCAAAGGAAACAGCCTGATTTGCTTGGGTCCTGATTTTCTGGGTTACAGCCTTTGGAAACAGTCTGATTTGCTTCAGACTACTTTAGAGAAGACCCAATTCACTTTGGACAAGGTCCAAATTTCTCCAAAGCAGGCCACTTTGATGTGGGGTTCATCCAAATGCACACTCCTAGAAAATACTGAGTAACCCCAATAATATCATCCCAGCAACTAGGGGTTAGGAAAAGAAAGAAAGAAAGAGAGAGAGAGAGAGAGAGAGAAGCAAAGAGAAGAAACTGATGGTGGTTTCTCTCTAAATGTGGTATACAAAATGAAATGTAAGGGATGCATGGGTAGTGGACATAAGAACACAAGCTACTTCCTGAACCCCCTGGCACAGCAGAACTGGTTGATGACAAATATGTGGGAACGCATCTCTTGCACCCCTTTCCTACAAAAAAAAGGGGAGGTTCTCACATACAGGTTTATCACTCAGTAACTGCAGCATCAAGTGTGAATGATCCACCACCAATTCATCACCACAGATGAAGGGCTCATATATCTTTATCACACATTTATTGTTTTTAGCCAAGGGTCTTTGCAAAAATCTATATATATATATACACACACACACAATACAGGATATAAAATACAGATCTTAAAATTATATCACTACCATTGGTTATTATCAATACTGGCCACTTCCATAGCATATGGGGAAGGGCTACAGCTTAGTGGCAGAGAACCTGCTTTCTACGCAGGAGATCCCAAGTTCAATCCCAGGCATCTCGAGGCGGACCTTGGAAAAACTCCTGACTGAAATCCAGTGTTCACATTAGAATGCATGGAACACTCAGGAGCACTAAAGCACACACTCCAAGGTCCTAAATGAAGTGTGTGTGTTTATGAAAAGTAACTACATAGTGCAGCAAATTGCTTTATATGCTGCACAGTAGCATCCAATTTCACCCTATAATAAAAACAATTGTTATTTGTTATATTTTTATCCTACTCTTATTCCAAAGAGTTCAGGGTGGCATACATGATTCACCCCCTATTATCTTCACAACTCAGTGATATAATACATTAGGCTGAGAGATCGTGACTGCCCCAAGGTAACCTAATACAAGAACAGGCGCTAAATGGGAACCTTCTAAAAGAAGGCTGAGTGATCAGGAATATTAAGTAAACTGCGCTCAATGAAATTAAATTTACAGCCCGACCGTGGCCATATTATTTACCCTGATCTCAATGGAACTTGCTGCCAAGTAAGTATGCTTAGGGCTGCAGCCTTGAGCCTTCCCCCATACCCTCCCCCAAAAGCTTTGGGATAAACACTATCAAAATAGTGGCTTGTTGCAGAACACTGAGCTCACAAAACAGCTGCAGACCAAGCAAAAAAAAAAAGGGTTTCGAACAGCTCAGAGAACAAGGCCTATGGCAAAAATACTGAGAATTCAATATATGTCTTCACCATTTGAAACAACTAATGAAACCTTTGCCCACTGAGGACTTCTCACTTTTTTAAAAAGTCTACTGTTCTTTGCTGTTGACAGAAAAGCTTTATCATAAAGCGAACTTAATGATTCCCTCTGTACAAAATGTGCATTTTACTTCTGCTAGGGTGTTCAAAGCAACAGAGGGAGAGTCACATGCCTGATTTCTATACAGTTGTCTAAGTCCCTTGATAATTGAGAAAATGCCAACTAGAGAAGACATGTATGACACCCTGAGCGACTTGGAATAAGGGCAGGTAAAACAACTTTCTCTTCTTAGCATTTATGCTAACAGCCTGAGTTGTGTCTGGTTGCAGACACATAACTGAGAACTAAGAAAGCTGGCGATGTTTCCAAAGACAGAATAGTATAGGTATAGAGAAAATATAATAGCAAAGGTTCCAAAATATAACAGCAAAGGTATAATAGCATGACCAAAAGATATAAGAGTATGACCAGTTCTCATAACCAAACTGGTCTGTAAAGAATATGGTCATATATTAATTATTTGCAAAGCTTCCATTCAATTAACATTTGGGTGAGGAGATATAAAGCACAACAGGTCTTCTGTATTTTCAGCAGTTGTGTAGAAGAGGGCATTTTGGTAAGTGGAGCTTTCTTCCTTTCCCCCCACCCCTTCTTGACAAGCTGCCCTTGTCCAAGATCCCTCTTCTGCACAGCTGTTCAAGGTACAATAACCCTATATGCCACTTCTAACTCACTATTTAAATACATTCTCATTTGCTAACTACAATGTGCTGGTTGGAGATGTTGGTTGGAGATGGTTGAGGAATCACCCAACCACTACACTACACATTAAACTCTTTGTAGAAATATAAAGAGCAAGTACAGAGCAAAACGTGCTTGAATTCTATTATCTTTTTCCTCCTGTAACCACCCACATCCATTGTAAGTGGCTGCTTCTTGCACTGATATAAAACTGGAGCTTTCCTACAAAAGCTCAGGCTGCAATAAACTATTCCACATTCCCAGGGGGAAAATTTGTTTCCCACAAAGATCAGCAGAAAGAGAATCGAGTCCATCTTCAACAACAGGATGATGGGGAAAGAAAGAAAAAAAAAAGGAACAAATCTATGAATTAACAGAAACTAGTTGATTACGGTGCTGCGGCATTCCAGTGCAACAGGAGAGCATCCAGTTGCTACTACAAAAAGGTAGTAGAGCCTTATTAAGATGGTTGGTGTCAAGTAATTTAAAAAAAATACCAGGAGAATCCTCTTAGTTTCCTCTTCATATGATTTTGCTGCAGTGAGCAACATTACTAACATTATCACTTTAGCAGATTGCATTCAGGTCAATGGCATTTGAATGTTTTCCAGTCTAGCAAACAGACTCTCCTAGGCCACCTGATGTCTGCTTCCCCAAGAGTTACATACTCTCAGATATGACCAGGGAATTAATGAGTCACTCATCTAGAGGTGATGACCCTACTGAATGCAGTTTCCACATTGGTGCCCTCCAGATGTTTAGGATGTCAGCTCCCAGCATTCCTGACCATTGGGCATGCTAGCTAAGGCTGACAGGAGTTGAAATCCAAGACATAACGAGGGCACCAGGTTGGCAAAGGCTGGCATCACACTTGAAGCAGCCCTGTGTGTTGGGTCAAGTCAGAGACTTCACATGTACAAATGTAGGCAAAGTAAGGAGGCCAGACCTGCCTTTCCCTAGGGGATATGTTCATCTCATTGAGGTTGTTCTCTTGCTTCTAATGTAGCATCTAAGATGTGTCAAATTGACTTTTCAAATAGAATTTCCGGAATGCGTAAGTAAGATGATGCAGAATGAATCTGGGAATGTCCCAGAACAATTCTTATGCATAATAATAATTGGGAGGAAAACTTCCTTATCTTGTTTAGGCCTTAGGTAGCGAAAATCATATTAAATTGCCAAGTACTACATCATTAAATTGTTTCCCTGGTTTCTAAAAGTTAAGCTGTTGCACCAGGCTTCATGAATTTTGTTGCTGCAGGATAAATACTGAGAGATCCATTTGTTCAACAGCTATGACCAGGGCTCTGGATCTCTGCTGTTTTCTTTCTTTTTTTCCTAGCTATGTGTATGGATTAGAGGCTGACTGATTAAACTGAGAGCAAACATTACCTTTAAAAATATGACTAATTTTACTTCTACTTTTCAAAATCCTAGTGTAAGGTAATGCAGCAAATTATGAATGGACTTTCCTTCTGGTATGCTTTCCTATGTCCCAAACTAGCAATGAGGGTTGTTTTTCTTAGCTTGCAGAATCATAAGTGAATGCTCTTTTAGGTGTTGGTGAATCTGCTTTAAGCCTGATAGGCATTTTAGTCTGCCCAGAAGTTACAGGGACAAAAAATTCCACCCAAGCAGGTTTGCTGTTGTTTCTAATTGTCAAGGACAGCTACACTTCACTTGCCTGGAGCTATCCAATTAACATATCACCACTACACAAAATATTGTAATATGTTCAGTGTCTCAACAAGAGTGTCTCATACTCCATGGCTTGGGAGAAACTTAATCTCCCAATTAATACTTTTGGTCTCCAGGTTATTAACAGATTGGGTTATTATGTATACCAGGTGAACATGAAACATACCATCTCCTATCTTGCCTCCTTTTTGGACCACATATTGTGGAAACATTTGTTTTTGTGAACCAGATTAAGAACAAAGATGGGAAGAAAGGAGAAGGATGGCCAGCTCTTCCACAGAGAAACAAACAAACAAACAAACACAACAACACATAACTTGTACCCTGAAATATCACTATGGCAACATTAAACAATGCACAGAAAACATTGCAGG
Organism: Shinisaurus crocodilurus; assembly: GCA_021292165.1. Classification (NCBI taxonomy): domain Eukaryota; kingdom Metazoa; phylum Chordata; class Lepidosauria; order Squamata; family Shinisauridae; genus Shinisaurus; species Shinisaurus crocodilurus. The sequence continues at coordinate 235,932,254 of CM037876.1, forward strand.
TTTCTTCATTTGCTTCCTTGGATACCAAATGCAAATCCCCCCCCCCTTCTTGGTGTGCGTGTGTGTGTGTGTGTGTGTGAGTGAGAAAGAGAGAGATTAGCCTTTTTTTAACCTGTAATAATATTTTTTTCCTCCCAAAGAGCCTCTTTACATACAAATAGATCATATGTATATATTTGCCATGTAACAGTTGGCCACATAATAGTCAAGCAAACACACAAGCACCACTGGAGAAGAGTGGAATGAATAGCTTAGAGATAATGTAATAAAATATAGAACCCTTTTGCTATGCATGAAGGTTAAAATTGTTATGCAACCCAAGTTTGAACATTTACTAATCAGTGAATAAAATATATCTTCCATGCCTTTGATCAATATGGGAAAGTGAACAATGATCTTTTTTCGGGGGGGGGGGGAGTTGCTTCTCTTTCGTAAGCTTCATAAATCACAACCTATCATCACATCCCCCAGCCTCTTGCGAAGTGAAATAAATCCTGTTTAAAGATAAAATGGGCTGACCCCAATGGCTACTAACCCACTACCATTATCAATTAATGCAATTAATGAGTTGGGCAGTATTAATTACCCCAAAGGTGTCCACACTAAAATTCACTTCCCCCCACCCTATTATTGGTTATCATTATATTAATGATCCAAAGGTCTCTGTAGTCAAGGGTGCAGACACATTGGTAGAAACTGAAAGACAGACTCTTGCACTGCTATTCTTCAAATGATACTTTTCTCACTGGATATGCCCACGAGATAGTTCAGTCCCCAACAAATGTCTAATGCTTTTCAGCAGATCATTCCATCTTTCACAGGAGGAGGAGGGGAAACCCTTGCGAAAATCAACTTACAGCCATCAAGTCCCTGTTAACCCACATCCATATCAGTATACTGTCTTGTATGCACACTCCGTTTTCATACTGCCAGTTCTTATAGAATTGAATTGAGTTCAAAACCATCTCATCTTAAACTGATTTCATTAATATGTCCACAATTTCTTCCATTCCTCTAAAGTATCAAAACATAGATATTATACATGTAGCTACAGTAGAGAGAGACGAGGGGAGAGAAAGATACTTTATAAGATATATTCACAAGATAAGAGTGTGCAGTTCTGATGCCGGCTCTTTCACTACCTTTAGAAGGAGAAGCAAGAAAAGGCTAACCTTCTATGCAATAGAACCACATGCGTCCCAGAAGTGTGAAATGGTTGCCTCTGAGATTCCTCTGGGAAATGTCTTGCATCATTGACTATCAGACTGCTAAGAATCATTTTCATTTTTAGATTAGCTAATTTTGGATTCTCTAAAGACCAAACACGGCAATAAAACCAGCCTTTTACAGCCAGCACTTGTTCCTTTTCACTGGCAATTCATGCATTTTTTTATACACAAAATTGTTCTCTATTCACACACACTCCAGGCTGTCACTTTCCTAGCTGCCTGATGTAATTACAGAATTGCTTACCCTTTTATCCCGGGGAAAAAAATAGGAAGGCATCTCTTGGCTAATTATCAGATGCTGATGAATGTTGCACTTATATTCTCACACAAGTAATAGAAAACAAGAGTCAGCCGGATAAAATTTCCACCCAGGCAACTATGGAATCAGTGCTGCTCATTCAAAATAAGCAAGGAGGGGAAATGGTTCTCCAGCATATTTTAGGTGCTGCTGGTATTCCCCATGAGCAGCACTGGTACACACACCTGGATGCTGAAGTCCCTCCTATTACAAGATGGGGAGTGCTGAACTCCATCCTGGTCCACATGTTTTTAGCTCCCATACTAACTGGATTAGCATCTCTGAAAGTGCACATCTGCTGCCATAACTCTACACAGCAATGAGGTTTATTCTTCTTGCATTCCCAGTTTGTATACACATACACACACACACGGCATTGTAATACTTAAATATCCTTGCAGCTTTACTGGCCCAACATGAAACAGTGATGGTAGCACCCTACTGCCAAATACCAGAGTGGCATTGCTTAATGATCTCTGATTTATGGGATCACAGCAGAGTGATCCTGTGGCAAGAGGACTATTTTTTCTGTCTTTCCATACTGTCTTGTCTTTGCCTTCTCCATCTCCTTCCAGGACTTGTTCAACACCAGCAGAATATCCATTCATGCTCTATCCTTGCTGATACAAGAATAGTCCATACAATGGCAAAGATTCATGATAAGGATATGCAGGGGCCCACCTACAGGAGTGGAAGTGGGTAGGGTGGGGAAATCATGACGATTATTTTTCACAGGGTGACAATAATATTACCCACTCTGTGTTCCAACAAGAAAGATTTGTCTGAGAATATAATAGCTAATTATTTAACTGGTTTATTTAAGGGAATTATGAAATGTAAATAGTAAAAATGCCATTTTTACTGGGTATCTTATGGAAAGCATTGCAAGATTAGGACCCAATTCTATCTCTCTGTGTGTGTACTTTTAAAAAAGTTGCATGGACACCCTTGCTAGCTGGGTTAAAGGTTTATTGCTTTCCAAGTAACTCATACTTAAGGGGCATGACCCCTGACTCAAAGCAACAGGATGCCTTTGAAAAATAAGATGTTCTGATTTCCATTTTTCCAGGACATGGTTCAAAATATATCTCAGAAATATTTATGCTGTTGTGTGGGTGGGGGTATCAACTTTGGACAATCAACTTTAAAAGTGATTGTCCAAACAACAAAGAAAGGGAGAAAAATTGATCAAAGTTTTCACTTTTCAATAAGATTGCAGCTGGATAAAATGAGGTGGGGGAGAATCTATTGCAAGACAATGTTTCCCACTTGCTACTAGATAATAACGGGCAGCTTTCACTTTTACCCAATGATTTATTATTTATTTCCATTTTGATTTGCTAAGTTTGCAAGTTTAGACTTTATTCCCTGCACATGGACACAAACGTGAAGGTAGGAGCCACATGAGAAAGGGGGAGGCATGTTTAGCAAGTATGTAGCAGTGCACATAGAAAGGTATCCCAGTGGTGAAGAGAGGAAGCCCTTCCCTGAAGAACTAGCCCTAAATATTCCTATGTTTTCTCCCCACCCCCACTTCTCTTGTTAAATTTGAGGCCACTCACTACAGAGATGAGATCTTGTCTTTTTGGAACAAAAAGGCAGTGTAGTTAAGTGGGCAGAGTATCCAGCTATCAACTTTCTGAGTGACCTTTAGGCAAGTCATTGGACTTCAGTCTCACTTTTCCCATCTGTGAAATGGCCAGTTATGGCCACCCATGCAGAGTTACTGTGGGGATGAGTGTGTGCGACAGTGACGTTGGCACACTAAGTCTGCAATCCTATGCAACATTTACTTGGGAGCAAGTCCCTTTCAACCCAGTAGGTCTTTCTTCCTGAGTCAAGGTGCACAGAATCAGGCTGCTATCCTCCAGTCCTAAACCTGGTTTTCAGTGGGACTTACTCCATCGTAAGTATGCTTTCTCTTGAAAGCTAATGATCTACAAACATAACACAGACACTAATCGTAGCTAAGATCAGGATAGTGACGTCCCTGCTGATGGACGCGCTCACAGCACAAGCCCTATGCACGCACGTCTACTCAGAAGTAAGTCCCATTAGAATTCAATGGAGCTTACTCCCAGGTAAGTGTGCATAGGACTGCAGCCCGACTCTCTTTCTTACACTGCCAAAGACGTGTCCCGGGGGGGGGGGGGCTGGGGGGATCTTCCCACCACAACACAGCAAACGGGTTAAGAGAGGTAGGAAGGGGACGTTTGTGAATTGTGGGAGCAGCTCCCTAAATCCTCTCTCCGGAGATGGGGTTTCCCTCCAGTGCCTCCTTTAGCCACGGCATACCAAACGTATCGCCGCCGTCAGGCTCCCAAAGCCAAGCTCCCCCGCTCTTGCCTTATGATCACAGTTCCACGTTCATCCACCGTCTCGCCCCGCAAGGTCTGTTTGGATAATAACATTTAAATGGGATCCCTTCGATTGCCAATTTCCTGCTCCCCCTGCCCCCCTCCCCGCCCGCCGCCAATCCCTGTCCTCGAGCCTGTGCACACCAAACTCCTTAGGCTGGCGTGACGGATCTGGCAGCCCCTTGGCCGGTTGGAGAATCCAGCCCTTCGCCCCCACACACACTGCAGGGGCTTTCTGGAGGCAGAATTCTTGGCTAGGGAACAAACGAAGAGGACGGCCGTAGAGCCGAAGAGGCATCACCACACACACCACCTATCTACCACACACACCACCTATCTACCAAACGGCCGCCCCCCCGCCCCCCCACCTCACCAATTCCCTTTGATAACGTTTAAGCTAAGATGGAGTTTTTTTTGTTGTTTTTTTTACGTTCCTCTCTCTCCCATCTTCTTTTTAAAATAGATCTAGACACGCATCGCCGTTCAAACTCCATCATCAACATGCGTTTAACGGCAGGCAAAACAAGGCGAGAGAACTAAAGCGAAAATGGCACTCACTGGATGAAATCGCCCAGAAGAAGAGGAGGAAGAGGAGGAAGCATATCCAGAATGAAATTCCGAAGGGGAAAAGAAAAAGAAAAAAGAAAAGAAAAAAAAGACCACGGAGGGCAAAGCTACATCATTTCGGCAACAAATCCAATTTGACCGGCGGAAAAAAGGAAAGCAAATTAAATATCCATCTGCAATTTTCCATCTAGTTCAGTCCGGCGGGCTCCAACCCAGCGCACACCAATCCTGCTGATTTCCCCTCCACCTTCCTTCACATGGTACTTCTCTCCCCCTGCCTTCGCTTCTCTCCCCCCACCCTCCCGCCGTCACTCTTAAGGACGTGGCTGCTTTCAAACGTTCCTGCGTCTATCAACTTCTTTCTTCATCGGGGGCCAACCGGGCAGAGATAATTCTTTTCTGGTTTTATATTAAAAAAAAAAAAAAAAAAAAAGACAACGACGACGACGACGACGACGAAACAGACTGATAGAAAGACGGATCTCTCAGCAGGGCAGAGGGAGAATCCTTCTCCTTTGAGAAACTTTTCATTCCAGCCTGGATCTTCTCGTGAGTTGCTGGATCCCCCCCCCCCCGCCCGCCCCACTTCCAATCCTTCACCGCCTCTTGGAGGGAGAGAAGCGTTTTTGCTTATTATTATTATTATTATTATTATTATTATTATTATTTTCCAACCGCCGCTAGGTCTGAAACGACGCTGTTTTGTTTCGTGCAATTGTGCGCGTGTGTGTTTGTGTTATGTCTGCTAAGAACCAGCTCTGGCCAGGCGGCCCTCTCCTGGCCTCTTCTTCGTTGCTGCACTATCAGTTATCCAATCCATGTGCTTCCACGTTAGATCGGGGGTTCCCATGGTCTCTGTTTCCTTATTCTCTCCTCCTCCCTCAAGCTAGGTGCGTCGCCTTTTTACATCTGAAATTATTTTCTCAGAACCACCAACTTTCGGGCTCTCTCTCACTCTCCTAACCCCCCCCCCGCTCCGATTCAAGGATCTGATTAGATTTCCAATCACAACCCAGTGCGCAATCGGATTTTTGATTTCAGCCAGGAGCCGGCCAACCGAAGCATCCCAACCAACCCGTCTTCTGCTCGCCAAACTCTCCACGTTATTATATCCTCTCGCCTTCCCTCCAACTCCTCTGCATTTTTCAGAAGCTCACATCAAAGGCGAAGAGAGATGCTGAGGCTGATGGTGGTGGCGGAGAGCTACTGGGGCGGGGGGGGGAGGGGTGGTGGTAAAAACACACACACACCAAGATTCCCACCAGCTGTCAAGAAGCAATCCGTCATTTCTTTAAAAAACAAACACCTGAGGTGGGTGGCTTTAACCACCCCCCTTCATGTGCTCCCCGCGATGAATATCTCTTTTCTCCCTTCCTCCTTCTTTAAAATTTTCCGGTGTCAAAACTCCCCCGATGGGGCACACCATTCTCCCTGGGGAGGCGTGATTCGTCCTGTTAGCTGTGAATTTCACAAGCCCGGGGCGTCCCCTCCTCTTCATTCTGCCTTCCTCTTCATCTTTGCAGCGAGCTTTCAGGATCGCCGATCCTGAGAACTTGTTCTTTGGAAAACACAGAGAGAGAGAGAGAGAGAGAGAGACAACCACACAAAACACCCTTAAAATAAAAAAATAAATAAAGCGGGGGGTGGCGACGAAGGTGATGATGATGGGAGGGGATTATATCTCCCTCCCCCACCTCCCCCGTTGCAGTTTCACGGCAGCTCCTGTCTCTCCTTTGGCGATATTGTGCCTGGTCTATTTCAGATCTACAAGTTGGACTCCGCTCCTGCACACGGCAGCGCTTCGGCTCCCATCTTCTTCCTCCACATGTCAGTTTTCTTCCCCCTCCTCTCCATGGCACATTCCTAGGCGATCGGCCCCGCGGCTTCTTTCAGCCCGTCATCATTTCGCCCCAGAAATGCACAGCGGAGCGGCAACCTTTTCCTCCCTGCCACCAGTTTCGGCTTGAACTCTCCCTCCTGCTTTGTGTGTGTGGAAATAAATTTGAAAAATCCAGTTTCAGGCAGCTGCTGTTGAGAGTCTCTCTCTCTCTCCTCTCTCTCTCTTTTCTTCTATGCAACGACACCTCGAGATTTGCAGGGAGGGGGGGGGCAGGCCAATCTTTTTGCCTACACTCTTTCCTTCTATCTCGCCCCCCCCGCCCCCTTCCACCATCACCCCCCTTTTTTTTCTGCTTGTGATCAGTAAAATACAATTACCCAATTACCTCCCATCATCTTAGCACCGATTGGTCAATTGTATTAACACTTGATGTCAGGGTAAAGGCGCTTCTGTGGTAGGGCGCTGCTGCCACCCGGCGGACAGTCCGGAAACAGCCCGAGTATGTTCAAGAAACTTCCGAAGTGAGAAGGAGTAATTGAAAAACAAGAGCTCATCTTGAGGAAAGGAATGTCAAAACTCATTTTCTTAACAGCCTGCCTGCAGTGTTCACAGGTGCATGCATAGCCACAGAAGGCAAGAGAAAATTAGCCGAGGAAAAAAGGAGAGCGCATAAGGCCTGCTGACGCTTGCTGCGAAGAATTTTTTTCACGTACAACATTGACATGTTTACTGCGCTATCCTATGCATGTTTACTGGGAAGCCAGTCTCACTTTGCTCAATGGGTGTTCCTGCCAACTAAAGGCACATAAGCTCACAGCCATAGTAAGTCCCAGCAGTTTCATGCCCTCCTCTGTATCCAGTGTTGCAAAGAACAGAAAACCACTGGACAGACAAACATCCCTTTTAAGTGCTTTGTTTATTTATTTATTTATGTTTTTGTTTTGTTTTGTTTTCAAATCTGCCCAATAATCAATGTTCTCTGGGTGGATTACAAACAGTTAAAAGACTAAAATGCCACAGGCGGTTAAAAATATAAAACACAGTACAAATATTTAAAAGAATGCAATGCAATATGATGCAACAAACAGCACAGGAACTGGTAAAATAGTCATAAAAATCTAGAACTAGGTCTCTAAAATGAAGAAGAAGAAAAAGGTCTTGGCCTGGCACCAAAAAGATAACAACATAGGAACCAGACAAACCTCTTTGGAGAAAGCATTCCATAAGGCAGTGATGGCGAACCTATGGCACGGGTGCCACAGCTGGCACGCAGGGACCTCTCTGTGGGCACTCGAGCCATTGGTCACCAGATCGTGAAAAGACTGCCCCCTTCTGCAAAACACTAATGATCCTGTTCTTTCTCAGTGTGGAACAGAATGATTTTATTCTAGAATTCCTGTTACAGAATTTTTTCTACATTGTTATCACATTTAAAAGATTTTGAAGAATGATGCACAGAGCATGGCTTGGATGTAAAGCCCTAACAGTTGACCTGAGTGCTGCATGTGTTGCTCTCAGACTAACGGAGTATGAGCCAAGGTTTGACAAATTATCAGCATGCATGCAATACCAAAAATCACATTAATTGTGCAAAAGCATGCCCAATGCAAACTTTTACCTAATGCAGTGTTTGCAGTCCAAGACATAAAGTGTTTAAAATGTGTTAAGCACGTTTAGTTTTCTTGTTTATCTTGCTCAGTCATCCTAGTACAGGTTGATTTTTACTTTTACTAATCCGACACCTGTAGAAGCAGGGAAAGGACCCGGGGTAAAGCTTGCCCCATACAATTTCAGTCTGGCATATAATCATATTACAAGTTGAGAATCCCTTATCCAAAAATACATGTGCCTAATTATTTAAAAAGTTTGTATAAATTCCCTTCAGGCTATGTGTACAATGTAGTACTATAATAATTTTTTGAGTTGATTTTTTTCAACAAAAAACTATTTGTATCATTGAAAGCTCTGTTATTGTGTTTTTCTTTTAAGACAAAAGATGCTAAAAGATTAGTTCGGACAACTGTATGAGTTGTTTTTCTAAAACTAAAACCTTGGTATTCAGGTTTAATTGCAGTGTTGGCACTTTGAAATAAATAAGTTGGTTTTGTGTTGCAGTTTGGGCACTTGAGCTCAAAAAGGTTCGCCATCACTGCCATAAGGCCACAAGTGAGAAGGCCACCTTGTAGCCACCTGCCTAGCTTCCTTCAGTGGGGGCAACCGGAGAAGGGGAGCCTCCGAAGATCACCTAGGGGTCTGGGCAGGCACATGCGGATGCGGACCCTCACATACTCAACTTTCAGGAGGCCAGTGGATGATTCAGTGGCAGAGGCTTGCTGACAAATGTGAGATAAGAGTGTGAGATTAAATTTGGGCAGCACTTCTCAAATATGAGGAAGGAGAGAAGGGACTTGCTTTAAGCTGAAGCCTAATGAAAATGAGGCTTATATAAGCTAAGGAGTTGTCCCTCTGAGTCTGAACATAGTTTGCCCTAAGCATCAACTGGTCATCAAAGCAGGGAGTTCCAGAGCTCTAAACTTCTGAACTCATTTTTAATAAAATACAATACAATACTAATTTAACATTCAGCATGTAGGAACAATTGAAGGCTTACATCCCCCCAAATATGAAGTCCGTCACATTGTTCACATTATCCAGGGTGGACAGGGACTGGGCAATCTCCCAGTTGACTCATGCAAAGGAAAAGTCTTCAGAATCAAACTCTTCCGCTGAATGCCAAGCTATATATCTGTACATGACTCATTTCTCTCCTGTATGCTTTCCTTCCAAAATTAAGCAGCCAGATTCTCTATGCTTTGCCATTTCCCCTTATCCCCTGGCTTTACAAAAATGAAAAATATATTGCATGGTATAAATTATTCTCTGTCAGCGTTTCCCTGGGCATCAATATGCTGACAATTGAATCTATGCATGTTTACTCAGAAGTAAGTTCCACGAAGTGCCATGCAACTTACTCCCAAGTAAGTGTGCATAGGATTGCATACAGTGCAATCCTATACTTCTCTACTTAGAAGTAAGTCGCACTGAATTCAGTGGAACTCTCAGGTTAAGTGGATGTTTGCAGCCTCCCTCTGTATTATTATTAGTATCCCTTATTATGTACCGTAGCATCTTTCTAAGAACATTTTGCCTGAATCTCAGGCTTAATCTACACATGCAGCAGAATGAGGGAGGATGGCTCTAGTAACTTTGCACTTGGGTAACTGTAATGTGCCCTTGAAAATGGTCCAGAAGCTTCAAAATAGGGCAGCAAGACTATTAATAGGGACTGGACAATTTGATCATATTATGCCAATCATTTATTATCTACCCTGGCTCCCAGTCCATTTCCAGGCCCAATTCAATGTGCTGGTTCTGACCTTTGAAAGCTCTACATGGCTTGGGATCGTTTCACCACCTTGCCCCCTCCAACTACCTACCTAGACTCTGAGCTCATCTTTAGAGACCTTTTTTCTAGGTGCCCCCACCAAGTGAGGTGCAACGAGTGGCTATGACAGAAAGAGCCTTCTCAGTGGTGGCATCTCAGTTACGGAATGTCCTTCCCAAAGATGCTCATGTTTGTGCTATTTTCAGGGAGTTGAAGGCTTTTTAAAAATATTTTTTAAGGGCTTTGAATCATGAACTTTTGAAGCTGCTGCATTTTAGATTTGTTCTATTTTTGTAATGCTGTTGCTGCTTAAATTTGTGTACTGATATTTTTTAATGCTGGAATTTCTATGCTGCTTTTAATTATGTTTTGGTTCTTATTGCATTTTAATATGTTTTATTGTCTGTAAGCTGGCCTGACTACATTTTCCTGGGTGGCATATAAATATTGTTAATAAATAAATATATCACTTCAGACCACATGTGGAGGACCATATTTCTGAATGCTCCCTACATTAAGGAGCAACAACCCTCCTTCTTGCAAGTAGAAAACAAGTATAGCAGGAAGAGGCCAAGGTGAGAACATTTCTCCATGATGTACTCATTTTCTTCTTCCAGGGAGTTAAACACAAACTCACAAGGGGAACACTGAACAACATACGTACTACCAAAGTAGAACTGTCAGCTCTGCCATTCAGGACTTCATCAGTCCATTCTGCTGCATGTGTAGACCAGGCTTCAGAGTGTGTCAATGAGGTGCATAAGGAAAAAAGCTCTGCTGAACATCCACTGCAGCTCAAAATACAGAATAAAGACTGAAAGGTCAACAACACTTTGCCTGTCTTGGCTCATGTGGGAGAAGTCAGTGGACAGAACCAATATTGCTGGCCCTTTAGTGCATGCACAGTTCAAGACATGGACCCTGATCAAAATTAGTGCCAACTAGGTTTTTAAGTCTCTCTCTGCTCTGGGCCAGTTCGTACGACATGGAAACCACGGGGGAGAAGAAGCCCCCCGCAGTTCCCGTGTCATGCGAATGCCAGCCGGGGGCGCCCCCGTAGGACGGGCGCATGCGCAAAGCACGCAAAGTGACCATGGGCGGTAGAGGGGTAAGCCCCTACCGCGCGTGGCCACCCTGCCGTGCGAACAGTGGGTGGCCATCTCGTGGGGGCCGCACAGAGGCGGCAGCCCAGAGCGGCTGAAGCTGCGTCCGCTCCGGCCTGTAGGGGCAAACAGCCCCTCTGGGCATCCCAAGCCGCCCCCCTAGCGCCGGGAGGCCCACACTGCAGTGCGGGGACTGCTGGCTCCAACGGCCCTGTGGTGCCTCCCCCACTCGCAGCCTGGGTCGTGCGAACCGGCCCTCTCTGCCTCTCCCTCTCTCGTACACATTCTCACATACATGTATCACAAATATTTATTTTTTGAGCACACTCTTACTTTATTTCAAATTTAGGGATGTAAGAATATCATTTAATCCATCCTGTCTGTGTTTCACAGACTCTCAGGCGTCTTTCATTCTGCTGTCTGCTCATTGATGGATTCCCCCCCCCCTCTAGAAAAGTATGCCAAAAAGAAGAGTCTGCCACAATTCATGTAACTTTCACCGGCACGTAACATTTCCCATATTTTTCTTAGGTCAGTGTACAATCAACACCAAAAAAGAGTGCTACCCAGGAGAGGCTGAAGAGAAATCAGAAATGTATAAAATAAGAGATCGGAGCTGTATAAAATGTTGTGTGTATTTTAAAATGGCATGTGTATGAGCGTATTTTCCAGTAACGTTCATACCTTTGTATGACTAAATTTGCATACAATTCTGGAAAGTAAAACAAAAACAAAAAAATGGCCCACAAGTCTGCAGAATCCTATGCAACTCAGAAGATGCTGGTCCACTGGCTGAATTCATAAAAATCCGAACTCATTTGAATCTGTTTCAAATTTCTCTGACATCCCTAAAAGGCTGAAAGACTTCAGAACTATTCAGCCCTATTCAGAAGTTTCCCTCGTGTGCTGGGCAATCATGTGGAGGGGGAGGCAGGGCTGCATCGAATAGCCATGCCCCTGACACAGGGATGGGGACTCGGACTCCAGGACTCTACTCGTGAGTCGGTCGGACTGAGTCCCCCCTCTGACTCGAGTCGCACTCGAGTCCCAATATTTTTAATGGGACTCGAGACTCGACTCGGGACTCGAGACCAAGGACTCGTCAACATCCCTGCTTGACGCCACCTGCAGGTACTGTCTGGACCTAGTTGCAGTAACAATCCAAGTTTATTTTTTAAAATCATTTTCCTAATGCAACCTTTCAAACATTTTGGCAGCCTCTGCCTGCCTGTTTAGGCCTCCCAGCTTCCTCTGCCTACCTGGTCTCTTCTTGACCAGTTCAACAGTTGAATTGTCCAAGACAAAGGGTACTGCCTGCCTGCCTGGGGTGCCCTGCCTCCTCTGCCTGCCTGGTCTCTTCTTAACCAGTTCCACAGTTTGAATTGTCCAAGACAAAGGCCTCTGCCTGCCTGCTTTGGGGTTCCCTGCCTCCTCTGCCTGCCTGGTTATTTTGGGTTTGTCTGCCTGGTCTGTTCTTGCCAAAATCAGTTGCAGTCAGAGTTTTGAAATAAAAAGGCACACTTGTGCCTAGAATTTATTTAAGCCACACATCTGAAGTAGCCTTATTTTGTTGGGGAAAAAAACCCATTGATTTTAATAGGGACTCGTGGAGTCAGATTTGGGAGTGACTTGTGACTCGTGAGTCACCATTTTGGACCAAGGACTCGGACTCGGACTCGAGACTCAGGTCCAAAGACTCGTGACTCGACTCGTGACTTGAGACCAAGGACTCTTCAACATCCCTGCCCTGACATCATGCACACCAACTGGCTCTGTCCCCTGGTGTTCACACATATGGTGCAAACGACTGCAGGGAGGAAGCCTTCACACATACAGCTGTCTCTCTGCAGCTGTCACACTGCATGCATGGATGCCAGGGGGTGGAGATAGTGTGTGGAATCAATGTCAGGAATGGGGCTACTGGGCACAGCCCTGCGTGCCCCTCATGCATTCACCCATTGTGTGAGAGAAACATTTGAACAGGACTTCGGTTCTGGCTCCTCATGATACCTGAAGGTGAGTCATACGTGCATCTACATCACTTACTCATTTGGCATTTGATGACTTGCAACTCCATGTGGGGATTTTTCCTCTGTTGGGAAAAAAAATACTGTATGGGGGGGGGGATTTGTTAGTGGTGCATAATCAGCAATTACAGCTTTATACAAAAATCAGTCAATCAATCAATCAATCAATCAAGTCATCACTTCCTAAAATGGTTATTATTTGCTTTGTATTTTATTTCTACAGGTATTATAATAGAAGGGGGGGATATGTAGCGTTATCAACTAGAGAGCATCATAGCAAAAAAAACCCAAATAGGCAACCAACATGGTACAATATTATGTACACTGTTTCAAAGTGTGTTTTTAGCCAGCTCATTGCTGTCTGCAGCTACTGAAAGAGAGGTGATTGGTACAGCATGGAACTACATATTACACTCAAGATGGGGATGGCACTGAAAATGGCACCCACCTGTCATTTTCTCTCCCCATCCCTAGTAGTATCACTTACTCTATTGTGTGTTTCCCAACCTTTTTTTTAAATATCATTGGCTCTACTGACAGGAACAGAAAAATATACATCATGGAGTAAGCAATAATCCCTGCATATTACGAGAAAAGTGGGAGAGCTTGACTTGGGGATGCGGTTTCAGTGAAATCCCCATGTTGTTGTTGTTGTCATCATCATCATCATCATCATCATCATCATCACCAGCAACACCAGCAACACCACCACCAACACCATTTTATTTATAAAACATTAAAATTACTAGTTCTGCCCTTAAGAACTGCCCTTATACTAAGTCTAATTTTCAACATAACTCATAAGTCAACACTTGTTCATACACTCTGAGCATATACAGGTAAGAACTCACGCAGCCCTGAATCTTTATGTACACCAGAAAGTTGTCACTGGCATACACCCGGGTGCTCTTGCCCCTGTACGATTTTTGTTTCACAACTTTTGCTTTTCTACAAGAAACACAGCTGATGGCTGCAGATGCCCATTTATTGAGGAAAAATTGGGTTGGAGAGGTATGTTTCATGAGTGTTTCATTAAATTGGTCGATGTTACATATGATTATTTGATTGTGGGTGGGGATTTTAATGTTCAAACCCGCTGTTGGATAGAAATACACCTGCCCCTAAGAAGCAAATGATGGTGAGATTTACACTTCAGATATATATGGTCGAATTTGGTTTGATTGATGTATGGAGTCCCTCTTGAAAGGGACTACACATTTATTTCATCTGTTCATCATAACTGTTCTTGATTAGATTATTTTTTGGTTTCTACATCAGTTGTTACATTATATAAATGTCTGTAAAATTGAAATGTTGGTAGTTTCCGATCATGCCCCAGTTTGTCTGGAGTTGCAATTATGGGGGTTACACGTACCTTCCAGCCGCTCAATGTTCTCCGCGGCTCGGCTCTCCACTGCACCGCCGGCCCATTCTCAATCTTCTGAGTGGCGCAGAGCGTTCTCCGTGCTGCTCGAGCTGCCGCTGCCACCGCCGGAGCTGCTGCATACTGCTGCTCCGGCACGCTGCTGGACCCCCGTACTATGTTTTTGGCAGGGGGAACCAGGGCAACAGGGCTTAAACAGCCCTGTTGCCCTGGTTTCCCCTGCCAAAAACTTAGCGCGGGGGTCAAGCGCGCCGGAGCAGGGTCCTGTTGCGTCACTTCCGCCGCGCCGGTGCGGGTCAGGTGGCTCGCCGCGGAGTGTGAAGAGCCAGGTAGGCCTGCGCTCGCCGCGGAGAGCCCGCAAGGGCACGAGCAGGCCGAGTTCGGGCCTCACTCGTGCCCGCATGGGAAAAAGTTACATCCCTAGTTGCAATTTTCAGATTCACTTAGGCCCCCTACTCTTTGGAGTTTAAATGTTTCCCTTCTTAATGATGAGATGTTTAAAAAACATTTTGGCAGAATTAACTGAATACTTTGAAATTAATGAGGGTACAGTTGATTCTTGTGCTATTGAGTGGGAGGTCAGTAAAGCTTTTATACAGGGATAAATTATTGCTTATGGTTCATATAAAAACAAAATTTAAAAAATGCAGCAAGTAGTTTTGAGTGAGAAGTTGAAATCCCTTATAACTCAGTTTGCTACTTCTCCAACTGCACAACATTATCAGGAGCAGAAGAGCATTAAATATGAATTGAATAATATCCTTTCACAGCAGGCAGAATTTGCTGTTTATGGCAGGCTTACTGGGAAAATGGTGAACATCCTAGTAAGCTTTTGGCACATCGTCTTAAACAGAAAGAGCATCAAGGTGTTATTTCTGCTATTAAAGGTGAGAGAGTTATGATACACATTTCCCCTAAAGATATAAATTCACAATTTTTAAAATTTTATTCTGATTTGTATAGTACAGCTAAAGAAATATCAGAGCAAGATATGGACATTTTCTTTTCTCAGCTTAAACTTCCAAGGTTAGATTCCTCACAACAACAGTTCCTTATGGCTCCCCTGCGTATTGAGAAAATAAGGAAAATAATTTTGAATACAAATGTTGGGAAAGCACCTGGCCCAGATGGGTTTCCCATTGAGTGGTACAAAACATTTTCTAGACTTTTGGTCCCAATGCTTCATCGTCTTTATCATTATATTTTTGAATCTGGTTCTCTTTTGGCATCATTAAATGATGTTTATATCACTGTAATTCCTAAACCTGGAAAATACCATACATATTGTGCTAACTATCAACTTATTCCTTTGATTAATGTTGACATTAAAATATTAACAGCAATTTTGGCTGATAGATTGCAACAAGTTATTACAACAATTGTTTGATTCGATCAAGTGGGATTCATTAGAAATCAACAGGGAGCCGATAATCTTAGTAGTTGAGCTGATTAGTAGTTGAGCTGATTGTTTTAAATACAAATAGACTCATCAGCTGCTATAATTTCTTTGGATGCTGAAAAGGCCTTTGACAAAATTCATTGGAAATTTATTTTTGATACTTTGAGAAACTTTGGCTTTCCCATGGAATTTTTAAATTGGGTTAAAATTTTATATTCAACCCCAAGAGCGAGAGTTAAGATTAATGGGATTTTCTCAGACTATTTTATACTTGGGAGAGGTACTAGTCAGGGATGTCCACTTTCTCCATTGATATTTGACTTATGTTTGGAATCCCTGGTGTGTGCTATTAGACAGAATGCCCCTCCTAGTAACACGTAGCTGTGGCGGGGGGGGGACAATTTGCGCATGGGGGGAATGGCGGATCAGACCACAATGGTCCGATCTGATCTTCCAATCAGGGGGCAGAATGGGAGGGGCGGCAGAGCCGTTATTATGCTCGCATGCCTCTCTCTCTGCCTCCTTTCTGACGCGGCTCCCTCCCTCCCATCCCTGTTTGCAGTGTAGGTTTTACTGGTCGCCTGTTTCCATGGGCCGAGTACGAATTTTGGTTCATTGTCCTAATTGGCCGGGGGCAATGTTCGTGTTTTGCCTACTCTACACTGTATTTCAGGTTTTGGATGCTTAGCGGCATTTTCTCAATTGGGTCACATTGGCGGTTAAATGCGGGATTAGGCAGTTTTAGGGGCTCGGTGATCATCCTATGGCACCTTTCAGATGAGAGGCGTGCCCGAGGCTCCTGCCGCCGACTGCCTCACAGCTCGGGACTGCGGAGATAAGGCACGTCTCTGAGGTCTTCCTACTTCACCTGGCGGTACCAGAAGGGCCGGTCGAGGCTGACTGCAGGAAAGACCTTCCACCAGCACCGTGTGGTGTTAAGCAAGGAGGGGATGACTTGAATGCCGTCACCCTCCTTGCTGGATGTTTCGCCCTATAGCAATGGTGACCGGCTGATAGCCGGTGTAATTAGTACCTGCACTTTTTCCCTTCGTAGATCTCCCATTGATGATTCAATAAATGTGGCCCATTACTTTTACCACAATTTGTACCCTACAACCGTGTCTGAGTCGTTATTTCTCCTCTATGTGCGCAGTAGTAGTATTCATGGATTTTTACATGATAGTTTATAATTTAAAATTATTCTCTATGCTGATGATCTTTTATTGTTTATTTTGAAAGTCCAGCTATTGGTTCCTGCTTTGATGAAGGTAATTAAGAAATTGGTGATTTGTCTGGCTATTTAATAATTAATTGGTCAAAGTCAGAATTAATGCTGATTGGAGATAATATATCTCAGGATGTATTAACTCGGTGGCAATTTTGATGGTGCCCAGATTTTATTACTTTACTTGGGAATACATATCCCAAATGATTACACTTAATTTGACTAAGTTGATTGATGAGATCTCACGGGATATAGAAAGATGGGCATCTATTAAGTTGAGTTTTAAAATTAGGGATGTAACCGCTCGCCTCGTGCGGGCGTAGCGGGCCAAAATCGGCCCCGCTCACGGCCACAAGAGGCGAGCGGGCCTTACTGGGTCCACACCGCTGAGGATCGAGCAGTGGGGGGGCACTGTGGAGAGGCGAGGCGGGCCGGGGGGCCCCACCAGATTTGTGGATATCCCTAGACCGTAAAGTTAATACATTTAAGATGAATATCATACCTAGGATTGTATATGTTTTATGTGGGATTCCTCTATTTATACCTGGCAATTATTTTCAAAAACTTAATGCTTTGTTTCTCAATTTTTTCTGGGGTTTCGAGCCTCCATGAATTTCTTTGAAAAGAATGCAACTTGCAACTAAAGAAGGTGGGTTTGGGCCATTTGGCTTTCCAGATTTTGCCTTATATCATAGGGCGTATTTGTTGACTAGTTCTAAATTCTGGTATTTTCCACTTAGATTAGATTATCCACCTTGGTGAGTTTTGGAATCCTTATGTCTGGATCCTCTCTCCAAATGGATGGCATTAGTGTCTCTCTACACTAAAACAGATAGGGTGCCTCCTACAATCACGGCAGTTAGAGAGGTGTGGAATATTATATCTTGTCAACTACAGTTTGATCCATTTTCTCATGCTAAACTGACTTTATGGGGTAATCCAGATTTAAAAAGTAGTAAGAAAACGTTCCTGTGCTGGAGTTGAGCAGACAGGTTGATTTTTACTTTGATCAATTAGTGAGTGTAGATTTCATAGATTTCATAGATCATAGAGTTGGAAGGAGCCTACAAGGCTATCGAGTCCAACCCCCTGCTCAATGCAGGAAACTAGAGGAGGGTTCTCCCATTCAAGTAATAACCAGGCTTGACCCTGCTTAGCTTTCCATGCTCAGACAAGCTGAGCCAGCGTAAGCCACTAGATGATGAGTTTTTGTCATTTTCAGCTTTGTGTACTAAATATAACTTGCCTGCTTCAGCTGAATGGCAATACTTGCAACTGCAACAATGGTTAGAATCTAGGTTTGGTCCGGCTGCTTTTACAGTTTCAGAGCCTCCTTTGCTATTGGATACATTGATTGAGTCTGAGCAGTTATCTCGATCTACGATTCATGTTTATAAATACTTACTATCGGTGAATAAGTATGATACGCAGAGTCATAAAGATGACTGGAATAGGGAATTAGATGGTCTTATGCTGCCTAATCAATGGAACATTGTTTTTGCGTCTGTGTCAGAAGGGACTATGGATCTTAGGTTACGTCCTATTCAGCAAAAACTTTTGTTTCATGTTTATTGGACACCACAACGTCTTTTTAATAAGGGTTTGTCTAAGTCAGCTAACTGTAATACTGTGAATGCTTCATTTACCCATATGTTTTGACAATGCCCAGTGGTTGCTTCTTTTTGGGTAGAGGTCATAGCATGGATAAATTTAGTATTAGAATGCTCTTGTATGGAATTTTATCACAAGGACAACACATGTGGATTTTCCACGTCCTCTTGACAGCCAAAAGACTGATATTACAACACTGGAAAGATAAATGCTCACCTACTATAACACAATGGATTGAGGACCTAATAACACTTTCAACATTTGAGCGGGTGGTATTTAGACACTACCTGCGGATGGATAAATATATGGATATTTGGTCTGCTTTTTCTGAAGTTTATGCATAACTATTTTTTATGGATAGTTGTATTACTACATACTTTTTGATACTTATGGATATATATTTCATACATACATATAAGTGATCCATATAAAATACTGTAAGAAAATGTATTTTTGGTTGTTCTTCCCCCCCCCCCTCTTCTTCTTTTTTTGGTTTTTGTTTTGTTTTGGTGTAATTCACATTTTAAAAACTAATTTTAAAAAATTAAAAAAAAACTTTTGCTGAAATTACCTTTGGAAAATACAGCAGCAGCTCCAAACATCGCAGGGGAACTGTACTCCCCTAGCATCATCCCTGTGCAATGCTTCTCTGCAAGACATCTGCACTGCTTTGAAGACTTACAGAAAGGCTGTGAAGACCTTCCTATTTCAGAAGGCCTTTTTAGAGGATGGCTAAGCTTAGTATGATTTATTGGCAACAATCCTGTAAGTAAAAAAAAGTGTAAGTGTTAGCTTACACTTGTTAGTGTTTTTTAGTATTTTATTGATCAAAAAATCTAAAAATAATGCCCAAAGATGCATAGGCAAGCCTCATGGGAAAACAGAGATTCTTAGTGGTGGGAGATCCATCAAGCACATGCTTTTGCTATGCAGTTATGGCACCAAGATGATACTTGTGAAGGACTTGGGGATGATCTTAGAAAACATGGTGAAATACATGAAATAATTTCTCACTTGTTAAAGCCTTTATAGGGGTGAGGGAAATGGAGGTAAGGTTCTGATCACATTCTAGCATACTGGATTTCCAGAAGCCATGATGGATCCAAGTGGATCCAAATGGTTTTCTTCTTATTCATTATATTTACATTTTTGTATGCCTTCTAATGGTACTGTTCAAACTGCTATAATGTATGTGTGAAAAAATGCCCTGTATATAATGGTTATTGTTATGTTTATGTCATGTAAACATAGTAAACAATGTATCTGAATAGGCTTGGGGTCTTGTTTGTTACTGTCAAAGGCCTAAGTGTTGGTGTCCATCTCATGCCTAAGCCTCTTATATCAACTATTAGGAGGTTTTAAAGTATTCTAACAGAATTGCTGATGGTGGGAAAAGGTCAGCTTGTGGAACTCTGAGATACAGTGGCAGAGAGCTCCTAGTCCTTAGTCCTAGAAATATGAGCATTTGCTCTAAATAAGAAACCCTATAGGTGGGATCACCCAGTGAAGGAGCAGTTCCTCCATGGGTGGTTACAGTGCTGAGTGGAGAGGAAATGAAACTCAACAGTGGACAGATCTGTAATCTTCAGATTTCATTTCAGAACCTGAGCACATATGAAAACCATGAAAGGGCTGTTCCACTATTACATAGCTAGCACATAGTTAGAAACACACAAGTCTTGCTTTGCTCTACTCAATAAAAAAAAGTACTATCCATAGTGGACAACAAGTTTCAAAGAAATTATTGGACCTCAAGATTCCTAACAAAGCAAAAAGGTTGCCCATTGGTTGTTAAGGCGGTGGTGGGATTAATATAGAAGAGGGATGAATAAGGGATTGATGAAGGAGTAGTCATGGGCAGAATCCAGTCAAGGTTAACAGTGCAGTGGTGGCAATTTCCTTCCCCCTTCACATTGCCCCCAATACGAGGGAATTTACTATGCCAGTTCTCAGGCTGGAATAGTTTCCAGCTTTGTTTGGGGGGCATGTCAGGGGAACAAGGAGGCTTAAGATCCTGTGGATCCTCAACATTCCCCAGACACCCTGCAAACCATCCCATTTTCAGCTCCCATTGCCACCAGTGGTGCACTGCTGGCAGGGCAGCCATGGCAGCAGAAGGCTCCACTTCTGTCAAGAGAGGATCTCTCCAGGCAGAGAGGCAGGTTCGCAGCATCCCTTGGCCCTTCATTAGCCCTCCCAAGAAGTACTGAATCCTTCCTAAATCATATAGATGGTAACTGTATGTAATTGATATCAATAACACTGTTAACACTTGCTCGATTATAGTCATTGGTTAACTCTGGAGAGTCTGAGTTCTTTCTAAATGTATGTAAGACCTTTTTTAAAAAAAAAAAGTTCATCCATGTCCATTTCTCTTCAAAACAAGATAGTGGCATTTAATCTTGGATTATTTTATTACAGAAAAATATAATGGCCCCTTCCCCCCCCCAATGGTTTGTAGACAGTTTAAACACTCACAAGTGGAATTGCTTTGAAGCTATGATCAGAAGGGCTAGTCATTTTACTTTCTACAGTTTATTAGTTGATAAATTATAATACCCATATTAAAAATAATAAAATTTAAAAGTGGAAATTAAAGCCTTAGTCTCAGCATATTAGAGTTCTGATATGTATTTAATCATTTCTATTGCAGTGAGTATATTATCTCTATTTTTCAGGGTATATAGTCTAGAACTAGTTAGAAATTCACACTTTAATGTAAATTGCAGCAATATTAAAGTTCCCTAAAATGTATACTTTTGCCCAAGTTGAAAGGAATATTAGACTGACTCCAGAGCAGTGCTATATCTGCATTTGCAATTTAAATGAGACTCCTAAAACCTGTGACTCCTACTTTAAAAAATAAAAAGTTCAGAGCAAAGAAATATGTCTTTCTTTAACAACATAGATATTAAAGAGCATGGGTGCTAACAAACAACCTTGTCTTACACCTCTGGATGAAGCTATTTCCCCTGACAGCTGACCTTCCCTGCCTACCCTTATTTGGAGCATGGTACCTGTATACAAATTCTTAATTAAGATCAATAGGCACCTATCCATCCCAAGTCTCCATAATTTCCTCCATAAGAATCCTGGGAATTTTAATATTGGCAGAATACAGGGATGAGGGAAAATGTTATTGGAGATGGAGAGCCTCATCTGTTATTGCTTAGATAAAAGCTATGAATTACATGTCTGGCTTTCCTTCTCAGAAATCTTAGGAAGAAAACACCGATGCATGAGAATTTTGTTTCTGCTCACAAAACATTCAAATGAGCCCGTTCGGAACATGTTCAGAGAAAATGTTTTCAGATTTCCGAATTTGTCTGCCTGCCCCCCCCCCCAAATGTGCATTTTTTACACTGTACTGAATGGGGGAAAGTGCATGTTTTGGGTGCACATTTTAAAAACTGTGCATTTTTCCTGATTGTAAATGCTTGCTATTCCTGATCGGGGGGGGGGGGGGATCATTTGTGTTCAGGAATGTGAATGAGGCGAACTGAGCTTTGAGCAGCAATTTGGAGAACCTCACAAGCTTGAACATTGCATGTTTGCCCATCCCTATGTGAGTTTCTAAGGGCTCATAGGATAGTCCATGGCCATGTCAGTTAAATTAGTTTTAAACTGGTTTAATTATGCAATGTAAATATGCCTCAAAGTAGACCTCCAAAAACCACTTCATCTAGAATAGAAAGGAGAAGTAGACATGATGTTAACTGTGTGGATGTAATCAATGTGATGTTTTTGTTGTTTACATAACAGACATGGGGAGAGCCCTTGGGACCATGAGAGATGGAGAGGGGAAGTTGATCTCTTACTCTCCCACTTATGATCCAAATAAGGATCTTACCTTTCTCCCCCTTCTTTTTCTTTTCTGAACCTGCTATTTGCCCATAAGGGAAGCCTCCATTGGTGCCAATGGGAGCGTCTTTTTGAAATGCAAGTAGCAGCTTTGGGAAATATAATGTTTGTCCAGGCTATAGAAGAGAGAGTAAGAGTTACACTTCCCCTCCCTTGCCCTGCGCGGAATGGAGACTGCTCAAGCATTTCTCTGTAGCTGCTTTTTCATAAGGAAAAAAAAAATGCACATTAGTTGCATCCATGCAATTAAGATCGGATCTAGTTTGGCACTCAATTAGAGCAAAACAAGGCAAAACATGGTGACAGACTTTATAAAAATAATCATGATTTTGTTAAGAAAATATTGGTTAATTCTTGATCCAAGTGCCTTGTAACAGCAGCAGCATGATTTCGGTGTATTACCTGTGGACTTCTGCATGAAAATTGTTTCTGTGGCTGGATCTAGATAAAAATGTGAGGAAGTTGCTGCTCAAAATGGCAAGTCTGTGTTGAGCTTTCCTTCATTTTTCCTTTTAAATGGAAACATTTGACATTGTGTGATTGCATTATGCCTTTCCCTGTGGCATTACACATCTTTAGCTGTTGGAGGGTGGCAGGGAAACATCATTGCCTATTAATTCAAAGGATATTGGATTAGGCCATTGCAGAGAATAATATATTTGTCTTCCTCTCAGGAGAGTAGGCAAACAGGTGAGTTGCTTGTCTATGAGGTTGCATCAAGGATGGGCAAATATGTATTCATAACTCATATACGTTGTGAAAATCTACCCTGAGCCGGAGGACCCTACCAAGAGCTATAGCTGTTATTATGCATTATTAGTCTAGTAAAACTCAACTGTAAGTATACTGTGACTCCCAATCCACATGTATGGATATAATTTCCCTGTGATGAGTCAGCTACTCAAATAATCAAGAAGTGAGGAAGGAAGTTGGGAATGGAAGAAAACCCAAAGAATTTTAGGCATCTATTTACATGGCTTTTGTGCCTCTACAACAACCTCCCCCAACTTGTGCATCCAGATGTGTTGGACTACAACTCCCATCATCCCCAGCCAGCACATGCAGTCCAACACATCTGGATGGCGCCAGGTTGGGGAAGAATTCTCTAGAACAATGGCCATGGTGACTGGAGAAGATGAGATGATGTGTAATTCAACATATCTCGGGGACACCAGTTTGCTTTAGAACATGACAAAGGTCTGTCTATCAATCAAAACAGGTTTCCACATGTGGAACAGGCTAGCTATATATCTGCTTGTGAGGGAATGGCTTAAATCCAACAATCCACATCACCCAGAAACAGATACAGACCAGACATAATTTGTGTCCAAAAATCAGTACATTTCTGGACTTGCAATGCATTCTGTAGATCAGAAAAAATGCATCTGAGAAAATGCACACATTAGAAAAGTGTGCAAAGAAAAATGCATAGGTTTCAAAAATGCTTTAGTCAATGGGAGGTTGTGCACAATTTGAAAAATGCACAGCAAATGTGCACATCTTAAAAATATGCAAACATAGATTCATAGATTCATAGATCATAGAGTTGGAAGGAGCCTACAAGGCTATCGAGTCCAACCCCCTGCTCAATGCAGGAAACTAGAGGAGGGGTCTCCCATCCAAGTAATAACCAGGCCTGACCCTGCTTAGCTTTCCACGCTCAGACAAGCTGAGCCAGTGTAAGCCATATTTTGTTTGGATTTTTGTTTGGATTTTTGTTTGGATTTTTTTCCCTACAAACGAACAGCAACATCTGCATGGAACCAGTATGGAACAGACTCTTAGGTGGAAAAAAGAGGGAATCCATGGAAACAGACTTAACAGATCCAGCCCCATGACCATATAGAGCATACACACTATTGCCTTTTCCAATAATTCTACCAGAGACATCTGCTCTCAGTCCTTATCTATGCCATTTTTTTTTACAACTGATAAGATCAGTGAGAGGCTTCTGCTCTCCAGTCCTGATTTGTGCCTCCTTCACAGCATCAGCACTATCAGTAGCTTCTTCCTAACAGATGATCAATGAAATACTTCGGCTCTCCAGCTGAAATAAACTCCATTAGAATGTGATCATGGCAGTGTTTGTACAATATTTTGCTTCCCTTGCTATTCTCTGAATCATGATGGTACCTCCATTTCCCAATTATACTTACTGAGTAATGAGGGTTACATTTTTAAAAGAAACCTGTTATTTCCAGAACTCCATGCAGAAGCTGAAGGCTGTGGGTTGGATTTCATCTACCCTTGAATGAGGTTATTAAGCTCTAACTTCCACAATGGCAATGTATGAACTTGGCCTTGTCTAAGGAGGTCCTTTCAGTTGTGGACTCTAGGTTCTCTAGCCAAGAGTCCACCAGTGGTGGACTCCTGGTTAGAGAAGTGAAGTGAATCTTGCCTTAAACCTGCATGTTTCAAGAGCCAAGTAAAGGCTTTTTATGTCTAAATGTGAAACCTTTGTTAAAAGGTGGGATAGTTGGTTGGGTTTTGTTTTATTTCGGGGCTGGGGGTATATCATATTTATTTATTTATTTGCAAGACTGAGAAGATTAAAGTTAAATTTGGGGTAAGAGAAGAGATGCTTGTTGTAAGTGATAATTTCAGAAGGTACTGATACATTGTTTATTTCTTGCAATACATCTTGACCAAGTTATCTAGAAAGGCTAGCTAAAACTGTCTACCCATCAATAAACCTCTGTAAATAATCTCAGAACTGGTTGACTATATGTAGCTTGCTCTTTTAAATTGCTAAAGAATTGTGAGGTCTTTTATTCATTGCTAGGTATACCAGGGAAGTTCATAACAGGATGAAAATCTTCGCTTAAGATGACAATGTTGGAAGATATGAGAAAAAGTCAGTCCTATACTGTTAGGACAAAGCAGAGTTTTCCCCCTTATACGCAGCATGGGTATTAAAATTGATTATCACCACGTGGGTTGCTAAACCCTTGCTAAAAGGCTCTTAAAAGGAAGAGCAGATTGTCCATACAAGGTTTAAAACTAATAAAGACATTTATTAGTTTTACTTACAGTTCGTATATCATATATGCAGGATGTATAGAGGCAGATTAGATTCTTTGTTGGAACTCGGAGATCACTGGCTGGAAGCCAGCTCAGACCGTGCGTCCATCTTGGTGGAGAGAGGTAGAGAGAGCGGGAGAGAGCAGAGAGCACTGGCCAGAGCGGCCAGAAGTAGGGAGGAGGGGTCACAAAGACATGCACCCTGGGAATCTTCAATTAACCCTTTCCTCCCACTCTAACTAGCGGTTATATTACCTTGTTGATTTAAGCAGGCAACATTACAATTTCCAACAGACAGTCCATGTAAGAGCATATTTGGTCTTTTTGCTGCACCAATCCCACAGGTAAGAGCAGAACAAGTGTAAAACAGTGCTCCCTACTTCCAACTTATGGAGATGGTCCACAATGGTGTAGTGGTAAATTTTCTGACCTGCAGGTGCTCATCATGACAGTCCCCATAGCCCCACCTCCCTGTCTCTGTGTGTCTCTCTCTGTGTGTGCACACATGCACACCACAAACAGCAGCAGTATATAGCATAACACCCACTTTATTAGGATCAGCTGACAGTCATAAAATAGTGAGCTGGCAAAAGGGAATGTATGCAGTTGATAATATGGAGACTGTTGGAATATGGAGTTCTCATATTCAGGTTTGCCTTCAGGCAAAGAAGCAACAGAACCGGCAGACATGATCAAGGTCATGCCTGAGCTAAGTGTCACCTTTGGCCCAGTGTAGTGGGTGTACAGTTTTTTGTCTTCAGAGGATCTGGAGCAGGGGTCATGCTAGATTGTGTTCAGCTGGGATGACATCATGCCATGGGTGCAGCTGGCATTGCATCATCTATGCATGTGACTGTACAGAAGTGTATAAAAGGTGTGCAAAGTCTTTGTGTTCTTGTTGGGGGGGAAAGGAGTTAATTGGATTAGGAATTATTGATTAGAAAAGCATTCTGTAAGTAAAGAGATAGTTTGTGTGTCTAGACTGTATCTGTTTTGTCTGACATACTGTTCTCTTTCACTTTTTGTACCATAGCACTCTGTGTATGTTCTGTTCATGTTTTTGCAAGTCTTAGTTTAGTAAACCTCTGTGTTTAAAGAAACAGGCTTGTTGTTTTGCTTTTTGCCTACTGGCCTAGCACACGCTTCTCACGCTACCCTATCTCCACTGCAACTTCTGCAGCCGCTGGGACAAGGTTGTTTAACTTTGTTTTCCCCCTGGTGGCTCAGATTTCCAACAGGTTATGGGCCCAGCAGTGGCACATGGGTATTGAGATACGTGGTATTTTGTTTTTTGGCTAAGGTCCAGTAAGGTTTTTTGTTTGGGTGCAGAGGAGTTTTGATCGCTGCAAAGTTCCTGGCTAGGGCTTTGTATCGCTGGTCCTTCTCTAGCAGAAAACCCTGCAAAGCTGGAGGAACAGACGGCTGAGGAGGTGAAGTCCGAGCCGGAGTTACAGAGTGATCCTCTGGAGAAAGAGGAAGAAAGAATTCCTGTGCCAGCTCCCACTGTGCAGCCCGTGGACAGCGTTCCGATGGCAGTGATGCAGCAGTATCCGGGAGTGGTGGTGGACAAGCTGACGGGAGAGAATTACCTAGCTTGGGAATTCAAGACCAGAATGCTTCTGATGCGGGAGGATTTGTGGGACATTGCTGTTGTCGATCCCCCGTATGACCCAACCCCTGAAGAGAGCAGGCGGCTGCAGAGAGCTCATGCTTTGATTGTGTTGTCTCTCTCAGACTCACAACTTATGCATGTGCGGTCTCTGGAGAATGCCGCCGACTGCTGGAAAACTCTCAGGAGAATACATGTTCGGGACTCTGCAAACTCGAAGATATTGTTGGCGCGGCAACTGTACAAGAAACAGCTGCTGCCCGGGGAGAAGGTGTCTGACCACTTGCAAGTAATCCAGGAGCTGCTGATGAAACTTGCTGAGCGGGGTCAGAAATACCAACAAATTCACCAAGTCCAGATTGTCTTGTCATCTCTGGATGAAAGCTGGGACTTGCTGGTGAACAGTGTTGCTTCGCTTCCAGAAGATGATTTAACGATGGATTATCTGGCTGGCTGCCTTCTTGAAGAGGAAGAGAGGAGAAAAGCAAAGCAGCAGGAGAAGCAGACGACAGCTCCCTCCAACCGAAGGAATTCTAGCCGAGGAGGGGCCGGAGTGTCGGGTTACAGAGCAGCAGAGAAGCCGAGGTTTGCCGGAGAGGAAACGGAGACAGCTTTGTGCGTTAAAAGATGCTACAAATGTGGGAAACCGGGTCACATTAAAAGACAATGTAAAGCGAACTTACAGAAGGGCTTTCAACAGAAGAAGAAGCATCAGGAAGATGGACTATGTAATAATTCTGTGTCAGCTACTGTAAGGGTGAATGTGAGTCAGCCCACGTCAAGGTGGATTCTTGACAGTGGGAGTTCTAAGACCATATCTAATTCATCTTTACCATTTGTGTCTTTTAGTCAAGTGTCTAAGGAAAATAGTAGTCATACTGTCTGTCACATTGGCAGATGGGAGCACGTGTCCTATTGTGGGTGAGGGGAAATGTAGAGTACCCTATCTAGATACAGAAATGGAGAATGTTCTGTGTGTCCCCAATTTGGATTATAGCCTGTTGTCTGTGTCATGTCTTACCGGTGTTGGGTATGAAGTTGGGTGTGAAGTGTTGTTCACAAAATCTGGCTGTGAAATCCAGAAAGGTGGAAAGCTTGCAGCTAAAGCCTCCCTGGTTAATGGGCTATACGTGTTGTCTCCAAGCATTGCCATGGTTAAAAATACACCATTACACGATAATTGCTTACACAAATTTCACAGGAGGTTGGGGCATTCCGGATTCAGTGTAATACAGAAGACTGCTGAGTCTTGCACTGGTGTTACTTTGAAAGGGTGCAGAAAATTTCTCAACTGTGCTGTGTGCAAACAAGCAAAATCTCAGGTGCAGCCAATAAGCAGAAAATCAAACAGACAAGCGAGTGAAATGTTTGAGCTGGTGCATTCTGATGTGTGTGGTCCCTTCAAGCCCAGTGAAGGTGGTGCAAAATATGTTTTGCTGGTTATGGATGTGTAAAGGATTGAGGCCTACACAGGATTTGGTTTGTTGAGGCCTACACAGGCTTCAGTTTGTTGAAGCCTGAAGGCCCAAACACTCCACGATGGGAGGGGGAGTTTGAGAGTTTTAAGTTACCCAATAGAAGTTTAGAATCAGTTCTCCAGTGCAAGGTCACATGGTTATAACCTTCCATTCCTGGGAAGACTATATATGTGGGGTGTGGTCAGCTAGCAGGGGGAGTGTGTGCTGAGCAGCAGAGAGAAACAGCAGAGAGAGAAGCAGAGAGAGAGAGAAAGAGAAACTGGCTGGCTGTCTGCACAGGAATTAGGTAGACTGAAGTGAAACTACAGAACATTGTGTTGTTTTTTTTTTTTTTCATACTTGCTTTTGATTTATAACCACTCTATTAAGTAAAGACCCTAATATAATAAGTAAAGTGCTGTTGTTTACCCTGAAAGTTTGGAGTGACTTATTCACCACGTCTACAGCCTACACCCATGCTATTGGAAGCTGTAAAAGGACTTGATCTCCAGGAACGGGAGGGGCTTTGAGGAGAGGCAGAGATCTCCCAAAGGCAGGTTAAGGGGTCCCTGCAGTAGCGGAACCTTGACAGATGGTGGCAGCGGAGCGATCCTGAACAGTGAGATTAAGCACTCCAAACAGTAATCGAGGGTTTTACTAATAGAGCTGGCAAAAGCAGTGTATGTTTTAACTTCAGGACTGCAGAATAGGGACCCAGTGAGGCAATTAAGATGAGCCAGTACCTCTCCATGAATAAAACTGCCCTGATAGAGCAGTGTAAAAAGGACAATTTGCCATGGGAGGAGAAAACAGCAGAGGAACTGAAAGTTATGCTGATCTCCCAGGCGGCAATAGAAGGAGCTGTACCCTCTAGCCCTAGTGTAGCAGGACCCCAAACAAAAGAATGGGAGCTCCGGGAACAGGAACTGCGGCTAGTGGCAAAGCAGAAGGAAGAAGAGACCAGGTTAGAGTGGGAAAAGCTTCGTCTGCAGCAGGAACAGCTTAAGGCCCAGGAAGAACAACGCAGACACGAGGAAGGGCAATGCACTCATGAGGAAAAGCTGCACCAGGAGAAACTGCAAGCCCAGAAAGAGCAACTGCAAGCCCAAGAGGAACAACGCAGACACGAGGAAAGGATGATGCAATTGAAAGAGGAGCAGCCTGTCAGAGTTACCCCGAAGGACTTCACAGCATACACCCCAGGAGAAGACCCACAAGTGTTCCTGACCACTTTTGAAAGGGCAGCACAGAAGTGGAGACTGCAGGAGGGTGATTACATGAAGTTTGTGCCTAATTTAATCAAAGGGGAGCTGGCAGAGATTTATAATAGCATGCCAGAGGGGGAGGCTGTTTCCTATGCTCAATTCAAAGAAACTGTGTTTAAAAGGTTCAGGTTAGGCCCTGAGCACTTTAGGAAAAAGTTCAGAGGGTTAACGCCTCAACCTGGTAAATCTATGGTAGAGTTTGCAACAAAATTAAAAAACCTGCTATTAAAATGGGTGGATGGAGCAAAAGCTGACAACAGGGAAAAGGTGCTAGAGCTTATGGCCCTGGATCAGTTTTATTTTCGGTTGCCCAGAGAAATAAAACTGAAGGTTAAGGATAAAGATCCTGAAACTGTAAACCAAGCTGCAGAAATGGCTGACAAACTGATTGAAAACCGGGAAGGGTTAGGCCCCAGGATTGAGTCTGAGAAGAAGGGGGGGAAATGGGAAGCCCCAAGTAAAAAGGAGTTCAAAAAACCTCCTTTTGATCCTTCTCATCCCAGAGACCGTGCCTGTTATTCGTGTGGTCAGACAGGCCACCTCAAGAATAGCTGCCCCAAGTTACAAGTGGTAACACCAGCTAAACCAGGTAGTCCTAAACCCGAACAAACCAAGCCACAAGGTGTAGCAAGCGTAAAAAAACCTTATAATTGTGGATTTGTGATCACCAACAGGGAAGAGGTTAATAATCAGTTTAAAGAACCTGTTTATGTAAAGGATAAGACCATTATGGCAATGTTGGATTCTGGAGCTGATGTTTCTCTGATCCGAGCAGATTTGGTGACACCTGAAGATTTGGTACCAGGAATGTCTATTGAGATTCAGGGAGTGAATGGTCCCTCCTTTGAAGTCCCAGTAGCAAGGTTATCCATAGAATGGAGGGGATGGAGGGGTCTGTATGAAGTTGGGGTGATGGAACCTCCAACCCAATTTGCCCCTATCATTGTGGGAAAGGATATAATGGGACCAGAAGCTCAAATATGTGTGGTAACCCGCAAGCAAAAGGAAAGGGAGGAAACTGCAAGACAGGACCAGGTAAAAGCTGATGGGGTAAAAGAAAAGGTACTAGAGGTACAACCCACAGTGATTCCGGAAGATCCAAAACCAACCCCAGACCCTCCCCAAACCGAAACAACAGAACAAGCCTCCATGCAACCTGTAGACCTGAAAGCCAGTGAAACAACTGAGGCAGGTGGTTCTGTAGAGAAAAAGGCACTAGAGACCCCTTTTCCTGATTTAAGAGGAGTAGAGGAATTCAAGCAGGGAGTCCTCAGTGATCCTAGTTTGGAGCCTCTGAAAAGAGTTGCTCTCCCTCAAGAGAGGCCCTTCTCTGAGGAAAGAAGGGAGCAGATTATTTGGGAGAAAGGATTGCTGTATAGGCTGTGGTTACCAAAAACCCAAGAGTTAACCTGGGAACCCCTAAAGCAACTGGTAGTACCTAACCAATTCCGGCTAAGGTTGCTAGAACTAGCCCATGATGTGCCATGTGCAGGGCACTTGGGGAAAAACAAGACTAAACAAAGGCTCATGGCAAACTTCTTTTGGCCTGGAATTGCTAAGCAAGTAGCAGAGTACTGCAGGTCTTGTGAAACCTGTCAGCGTGTGGGGAAGGCAGGGCATCACAGTAAAGCCCCTTTGCAGCCTCTGCCTATCATAGGAGAAGCTTTCTTTAGAGTGGGCATGGATATTGTAGGGCCTTTCACTAAACCCACCCGCAAGGGAAAAAAGTACATCCTCACAGTGGTGGATTTTGCCACAAGATACCCGGAAGCTGTAGCACTAGCCTCTATAGATGCTCCGTCTGTAGCTGAGGCATTGCTGACTATATTTTGCAGAACTGGATTTCCCTCTGAAATCTTGACAGATTGTGGGTCAAATTTTCTCTCCGAGATAATGGAATGTCTGTGGAAGTGTTGTGGGGTAAAACACTTGAAAACCACTCCTTATCACCCACAATGCAATGGAATGGTAGAAAGATTTAACGCCACACTCAAAGGAATGATTAGAGCTTATGTAAAAACACACCCAAATGACTGGGATGACAAACTGCAACACCTACTTTTTGCCTACAGGGAAGTTCCACAGGAATCAACTGGATTCTCACCTTTTGAGCTGTTGTATGGCAGAAGAGTGAGAGGCCCTCTTGATCTCCTGAGGGAAAACTGGGAAGGTAAACTCGTAGAAAACAAAACCTCTGTGGTGGATTATGTGTTAAAACTTAGACAAACCCTTGATACACTCTGTAAACTAGTTCAAGCCAATGTAACCAAAGCCCAAGAGGTGCAAAAGTTCTGGTATGATCAAAAGGCACGCTCTAGAGTATTTGAGGTAGGGGATTAGGTAATGATATTTCTTCCTCTGCGCAAAGACAAGCTTAAGGCTGCTTGGGAAGGCCCCTACACAGTCAGAGAGAAAATGGATGATTTAACCTATGTGGTGGTTAAAGAAAAATCTGAAAAAAGACCAAAGGTAGTACATGTAAATATGATGAAGCCACACTATGAGAGGAGTGGAGTAGTTTTACAGGTGCAGAAGGTACCAGAAGAAAACCTAGAGACAGGGGGAGAAGAGATAGTAGACATCTTAGACCACTGGTTAGAAGAGAGCAATCCAGACCAGCTAAGATGGTCAGAACAACTCAACCTTAAGGACAGGAGGAGAATACTGTCAGTGGTAACAGAATTTTATGATGTCTTTCAGAACAAACCAGGGAAAACAGATTTGGCTGTACACAGCATTGATACAGGAGACAATCTCCCCATAAGGTCACTCCCTTATAGGGTAAATGGAAAGGTGCTGGGAGACATACGCAGGGAGGTAGAAGAGATGTTAAGGTTAGGAGTAATCAGACCCTCTTTGAGCCCCTGGTCTGCCCCAGTGGTCCTAGTGAAAAAACCAGATAACACCATCTGGTTCTGTATTGATTTCAGGAAATTAAACAAGATAACCAAGCCCGATGCATATCCCATGCCACGAACTGATACTCTTTTAGATCAGTTGGGAGCTGCTAAAATAATTTCCACTCTTGATTTGTGCAAGGGGTTTTGGCAGATGAGCCTGGAGGAAGCTGCCAAACCCAAAACAGCGTTTGTCACACCTGATCGGTTATTCGAATTTAACGTATTACCTTTTGGATTGAGGAACAGTCCTGCCTCCTTCCAGAGGCTAATCAATCGATTGTTAAATGGATTAAGTACATTTGCAGTGGCCTTTATCGACGATATAGCCATATTTAGTGAAAATGTGGAGGAGCACTTGGTACACCTAAGAACGGTATTGCAGGCTATACGTGAGGCGGGTCTAACTGTAAAACTAAGCAAATGTCAGTTTGGAATGCCAGAGGTAGTATACTTAGGGCACAGGGTTGGAAATGGTCATATCACACCTTTATGGGACAAGGTTGAAGCTATCAGAACCTGGGACATACCTACAACCAAGAAACAGGTCAGGTCATTCTTGGGATTTGCTGGGTATTACAGGAGATTTGTTCCCCATTTCGGTGAAATTGCTGGACCTTTGACTGATCTAACCAAGAAATGTAAACCTGACAAAATTGTGTGGACTGATGAATGTCAGAGAGCTTTTGATAGACTAAAGGACATTTTAAGCTCAAAGCCTGTGTTAAGAGCACCTGACTTTGAAAAAACCTTTATTGTAGCTACCGATGCCTCTGAGACTGGCATAGGTGCAGTATTGTTACAAGACTATGACTCTGTTAAACATCCCGTAGCCTACCTGAGTAGGAAGCTTCTACCCAGGAAGAGAAACCTGTCTACGATCCAAAAGGAATGTCTGGCAGTAGTGTGGGCTCTGGACAAGCTCAAGCCTTATGTTTTTGGACAAGAATTTACTTTGTGGACTGATCATCATGCCTTGCAATGGATACAAACAATGCAAAATACCAACTCCAAGCTTCAGAGATGGTCTTGGAAATTGCAGGAATTTCAAATGAACATTGAACATGTGCCTGGGAAGGAGAATGTGATAGCTGATGCATTGTCTAGGAAATAACCAAAAACAGTTGCTGTTTGTGTAGGTTAACGTTTCACAATTCTCTTCTGTAAAAGGGAAATTGTTCCACTTGAGGAGAAGGAGGGGAAGATGTAAAGGATTGAGGCCTACACAGGATTTGGTTTGTTGAGGCCTACACAGGCTTCAGTTTGTTGAAGCCTGAAGGCCCAAACACTCCACGATGGGAGGGGGAGTTTGAGAGTTTTAAGTTACCCAATAGAAGTTTAGAATCAGTTCTCCAGTGCAAGGTCACATGGTTATAACCTTCCATTCCTGGGAAGACTATATATGTGGGGTGTGGTCAGCTACTAGGGGGAGTGTGTGCTGAGCAGCAGAGAGAAACAGCAGAGAGAGAAGCAGAGAGAGAGAGAAAGAGAAACTGGCTGGCTGTCTGCACAGGAATTAGGTAGACTGAAGTGAAACTAGAGAACATTGTTTGTTTGTTTGTTTGTTTGTTTTATTTTATCATACCTGCTTTTGATTTAAAACCACTCTATTAAGTAATTTCCCTAATACTATAAGTAAAGTTTGTTGTGTACCCTGGAGTTTGGAGTGACTTATTCACACGCCTACAGCCTACACCCACGTTGCTGGGGGAAGCAGGCAAAGGACTGGGTCTTTGGGAAGAGGCAGAGATCTCCCAAAGGGCAGATCAAGGGGTCCTTGCAGTAGAGGAACCTTGACAGGATGAATATTCAAAATTTACTTGGGTGTATCTTTTGAAAAATAAGGCTCAGTGTTTTTCTGTCTTTCGTGATTGGGTGGCTTATGCAGAGAGAGAATTTAACACAAAAGTACAAACTCTACAAACAGACCGGGGTGGAGAGTACTTGAGCTGGGAGTTCCAAAAGTTTATGAAACAGAATGGTATTGTGCACAAGCTCACGAACCCATATTCCCCATGGGAAAATGGGACGGCTGAACGAAAATTCAGGTCGCTCCAACAGATAATGAGGTGTTTGTTGACTGATGCTGGTCTGAGTACAAACTCACATTTTTGGGGTGAGGCAATCCTGGCAGCCAATTATTTGTGCAACAGGACCTGGTCTGCAGTGATTGACGATATACCGTATGCAAAACTGTTTGGGATGACGCCTGATCTTGGCCACCTCCGAGTCTGGGGCAGTTTTGCATACGTGCATATTCCAAAATCATTGAGGAAAAAGGGAGACCCAAAATCACAAAGGTTGCGTTTTGTGGGGTACGCAGGTACTGGGAAATCCTGGCGGTTTTCACGTGGTAATGCCAAGGTGATAATTTCCCAGAACGCTGATTTTGTTGAAGAAGGCTGGCAACATATTCACGCAAACCCGGAAGTTTTAATTCACACACATGCACACCACAAACAGCAGCAGTATATAGCATAACACCCACTTTATTAGGATCAGCTGACAGTAATAAAATAGTGAGCTGGCAAAAGGGAATGTATGCAGTTGATAATATGGAGACACCTGAGAATGCGTGAGAAAAGGAATGAGAGGGACACAACATATCCCTGAACAGCATAAGACCACCAGCTCAGGGTTTTCCAGGAGTTTCTTTTTCTAGCACGAGGGAGAAACATTTTATCTCAAAGTCAATAAACTAGTTCTAGCAGTTTTTATCTCCACCTGGAGCAGGTCTTTAGTAAAGCTAATGAATCTTAATTGACCATTCAAGACCAACCCCCCCCCGCAAAATACTTTGCATTCTAACAGAGATAGCTCCCAACAATATATTGTTGCTAGGAAAGCCCCCCCCCTCCTGCTACTGTGAGGAATGCAGCTAAGCTCAAAGGGAACAAGGAAGTCTGAGTGGTGTGGCAGATGATGTCATCATCCCTGATAATCAAAATGTCCCATGCTTTGACCCTGTGGGCCTTGGCTGTACTATACCACTGTTTGGTGAGGGAGGAGGAGTGCATCAAAAGTGCTCAGCTGAGAATTTTGGGCTAGAAATCGCAAGAAGGGCCAAAAGAGGAGCAAAATTGCTATCTCACCTAGACTACTGTAATGCGCTCTATGTGGAGTTACCCTTGAAGACGGTTCGGAAGCTACAGCTGGTACAGAACGCGGCGGCTCGCCTGGTTAAAGGCAGCCGCCAGCGGGATCACATCACGCCGGTGCTTAAGGAGCTACACTGGCTACCAGTTGCTTGCCGAGCCGAATTCAAGGTGTTGGTTTTGACCTTTAAAACCCTATACGGCTCCAGTCCAGTTTATCTCAAGGAGCATCTCCAGCAACACCAAGTAGGCCACTCAACGAGATCTGCCACAGACAGCCTTCTCCTTGTCCCTTCAGCCAGAGCAGCTGGACTGGTGGGGATGAGGAAGAGGGCCTTTTCTGTGGCGGCCCCCATACTGTGGAACTCCCTCCCTAGTAACATCCGCCATGCCCCCTCTCTGTTGAGCTTCCGCCACTCACTAAAAACATGGTTATTCAGGCGGGAATATGGGGTGGGTTAAGATTTTAAAAGTTACACTGTTTTAAATATATTTTATATCATGTATTTTAAATGTATTTTATCATGTTGTACATCGCCCAGAGTGACTGGTTTGCCAGCCAGATGGGCGATCCAAAAAATACAACAAATAAATAAAATCTTCATCAATGGCTTGAAGGGGCGCACTTTCTGGTAGCCATGTTTTCCTCCCAGAATTCCCCTGGAAATGACACCATATCATCACATAGCGTTGTGCCAGATGATTTCTGAGAAAAAGAATTGGCAGTCACTGGGAAGAGTTTGCACTGCCACTGCCACTAGTAAGTTGCCCTTGAACCCTCATTGCAGTTGCACTGGGCAACTAGGGGTAGCAGTGAAAATGGGAAAGAAAGAGTCATTCATTCCACTTTTTTATCCCCCACCCACTGCTCACTTTCCCAAGTTTGTGGCAAACATTCTAAATGACAACTTTTGGCTTAGCCTTAAAACTATGTTGTCAAAGAGAAAATAAAGACATGTAACAATATAGATAGCATGTACTATATAGTGAGGATAACTGACAGGCATTGATATGGCTAGCCCAACTATTTTCAAAAGCGAGGAAAGTACCAAAAACAGACAAGAGACTACATACAAAGTAAATCGGATACATTGGCACTGTATAGCACGAAAACTGTTGTGATGTGAAAGGAGACCAACAAAGAAAAACATGCCAAACAAAAGTGTACTCATTGAGCTGAAATAAGGAAGCAAAGTGCAGAAAACTACAGTATGACACTGCCAGTTGCTGAACACACTAAACCTTTCAGTGTTAAAAGGCCTAGAGTTTCAGAATGCCAAACGCATCATTCATTTTGACATAGGCAATTTGATACGTGTGTGTCGATATAGTTCGGACAAATATTTCAGGGGCGTGAAAAATGGTGATGATTATATAATACGCTTCCATACTGAAAAGCTTACATTTTCTTCACTTCACTGAAAAGCACTACAGTTTCTCCCAACACTTCTGTGAAGTCTGTGACTGGCTAGCTTCCTCCAATTTTCACAGCATTTGCTACAGAATATTCTACAGTATAATAGTAACTTTTTTCTGTTTCTGTGAGGGCCAGTTGTTGGGTTGTGTTTTTTAAAAAAAATAATCTACCAGGGTACAGAGGAGGGGTAGGCAATTTAGCACTGTGGGCAACAATGTACCCCCAGACACCTTCCTTTGTGCCCACCACGACACCCTACTATACCCTATTGTTAAATTATAAAAATATTTTTATATTTTCTTACTGGCATCTGGGAATGGTTCGAAGTGAAGTGGAAGTCTCTAGCTACAGTCCCCTTAATTTCCCATTAATGCCTTTGGTCAGGTTACTTGTTCTTTGTGAGTAGCCATGCCCATCCATTGCAGCCTATTTATCATTGTGCCTAGGACAGTTTTTCATTTCATTAATAGATTTCTGTACAGCCCAATAGCCGAAGCTTTCTGGGTAGTTTACAAAAATTAAAAGCTTTAAAATACATTATAAAAACCATATACATACAAACATATAACCAAGGATGTGTTTGGCCACAGCATGAAGAACATCAGGAGGGCTTTAAACTGAATCCTATGGGGGAGGGAGATGTAAACTTGTGGGTAACAATGGACAAAGGCTTAGTGCCCAATAGTAGTCTTCCAAAAAATGTAGAAAGAAAGCCAGACTATAAAGCACATTGTCTTCAATGTCTGTATACTAATACCCAGAGTATGGGAAACAAACAGAACGAACCTGAACTCTTAATACAGGAGGGCAAATATGACTTGATAGGTGTAACTGAAACTCGGTGGGATGACTCCCATGCCTGTAACACAGCAATTGAAGGATATACTGTAACTTGTTCAAAAAGAACAGAAGGAACAGAAAGGAAGGTGGAGTTGCACTATATGTTAAAAAAAATACATATCTCTGTACAGAAATACAGGAGGATGAGCTTGGTAGCCCCATCAAGAGCATCTGGATTAAAATAAATGGGGCAAAGAATAAAAAGAACATAGTGGTCGGAGTCTACTACTGACCAGCCAATCAAGGAGAAGACGAAGATGAAACTTTTGAAAAACAAACTGCCAATGTTTCAAGGAGACATGATGTAGTAGTAATGGGGGACTTCAAATTCTCCGATATCTGTTGGGAGACAAATTGTGCCAAACATGGTCCCTCCACTCTTGGCTTGTGTTGCTGATAACTTCCTCCTACAGAAAGTGGAGGAAGGAACTAGAGGATCGGCTATCCTTGACTTGATTCTAACCAACAGAGATGACTTAGTGGATAAAGTGGCAGTTACGGGAACTCTGGGGGAAAGTGACCATGTTATACTTGAGTTCTTGATTCTAAAGGAAGCAAAACCTGAGTGTAGCCAAATGCATACCCTGGATTTTAGGAAAGCCAATTTTAATAAACTCAGAATAATGATAAATATGGGCCCATGGCAAGCGACTCTAATGAGAAAAGGAGTCCAAGATGGGTGGGAGTTTTTAAAAAAGCAAATTCTAAAGGCACAATTACAAGCAATTCCAACAAGGAAAAAAGGTAGAGGACAACAGAAAAGCCAATGTGGCATCACATAAAGCTTAGAATAGGTACAGGGTTATTTGTGTTACATGGTGCTAAATTGAGGGTACTGCTAATACCATTTAAAAAAATTCTTGTCAGGATTGGATGATAATTGCAGGGATAAATGCTCCTTCTGAGGGGATCAAGCCTGCCAAATTTAAAAACAATAGTTGCACGGCTGTATGTGCAAGAGCAGCCATGGCATTTTGAGGGAAACAGACTTATCCCCCTATGTTCCTTGTGGACCATTGTAAGTCCCTGTGAATGTAAGTAAGAAAACTGTAAATTTTAGGAGGTACAATGGTTCATGTAGAAGGGAGCTCTCCAAATTTGGGGGGGGGAGGAATTGATTGTTTCCCCTTCTCTCCTACCCAGGGCCGATGCTACCATTAGGCCAACTAGGCAGCTGCCTAGGGCGCAGGGCTAAAGGGGGCGCCAGAAACGCCTTGAAAAAAAAAATACAGCATTAAAGGGGGCACTAAATACCTGATCTTGCCTAGGGCACCAAACTGCCTTGCACTGCCTTGCACCGGCCCTGCTCCTACCAGTATTTTTCTGGGTAATTTGTAGGAAAATGAGTGTTTAATACTGAAGCTCAGTGGCATTGGAAGAATGGTGATCTTGTAGTAAAAATTCAGTAATTAATGAATTAAAAGTAATAAAATGCTTCTCTGTAACTTTCTGCTGATCAGACTAACCTCTGTTCCAAAAATGGAGACAGAGAGATGAGACTGAGGAATGTTGCCTCCTTGCTTATCTTGCTCTGCTGTCCTGCACTCCTGCTATCTTCTTTTCCTTGAGCTAGCTGAAGACACTGGGTGATAGGGGACTGAAGGAGTTAGTATGACCTGACTTACCTCTGTTCCAGTTGCTTACTATGCATGTCTAAAGATTTCTGTTTATCTCCACTGTATTTTTCCCTTTCTCAGCTAGAATTTTTCTGTTAGTACGGCGCATGCGTGGGATTGCGTCAGAAGATACTGTATAAATTGATGAGGTTTCAGCCTCCATGTTGAGAGGCAGATTTGCAGTGTTATGATACTCCTGTATCTCCAATTCTCGAGAATAAACAATGTTGGACCACTGCCAGCCTTTCTCTCCTTCCTAATGTGCATGATTTGAACTGGGTACATTAGGATCTAGCATGTTTTTGCAACAATCTCGCAGTCCCATCCTTGCCCTCCCACAAAGCACAGTGATTGGACACCCTGGTAAAACATGCCCTAAGATTAGAAGGTGGATCTGTCAGTCACTCAACAGCACTCCTTCCCTCCTCCCGCCCCACCACAGCATGCTGTATTTCCAGCTGAGACATTTTACTCGAGACTTCTGCTACTTCATGTTTCAAATGCAAAATCAATTGAACATTTAAGAATGGTAGAGGGTCAAATATGTGAAACATTTAATGATGCCGCTATAAAGACAAGAGTTTTGACACAGAGGAAAGGTGACAGAAGAACCAGGATTTTTCAGAATGCCGTTTTTTCTATTTAGGCAGATGCTTTCGTACATCTATGTATTTGAGAAAGCATCAAATGTAGATGTGTGTGTGTAACTTTCTGATACTTTTTATATGTATAAAAATATCTCATCAAGACAATTATGAGTAAGTGACATCTTGGAAACACATGGTTTAACAAATTAATCTATGTAGCAGACAAAATGTGTGGCAAAGCATGATAAACAAATGTTTTTCCACACACTCCTGGAGCATCTAGGTAGTGTCATTGCAATCAACTGCATGAAGAATTTCTCCAATAATTTTAATTGCTCTGAATTTGTCTATGCTTCTACAGACTTTCCAATGCATAGGTCAACCACTTGTGATATTTTCCCCGTTATAGCTGGATAAATGCTATAGTATACTGAAGGACTAGTGCAATGCAAGTTGTCCTTGGAAATACTATATTTCCTTAAGGGCCAATGCAAGGCCTCGTGGTCTGGTGCACTGCAACACAAAAGGCGAGACACCACAAAGGTTTGGGGGGGAACTCCCTCCCTTTTAATTGCCTGAAACTTGCTACCACTGGAGAACCAGTACCGCCACTGATGAAGAATAAGGGAGAGCAGTTTTGAGAAAGTGGTGAAAGGGTAGGAAGGGAATTTGTTAATTGATATGGATAAACATGTGATCTGATGTGACCTTCTTTGGTACTGGTAGACACATTTGGAATTTTAAGAGAGTACTCTGGGTGCTCTTACAAAATAGCTGCCTTGGAAGAGGCTTACCCATTCACAAAATGGCTGCCAGTCAAAAAACACCAGCTTCTCAGAAGACAAACTGGTGAGTCTAAAATAAAAGTAACTTGCCCAAGAACATAAGTACAAGGCAGATGTGGAGTCTGAGCAACAAAGCAATTATTTTGAAAACACACTTTTCTGATCCAACAAGAGGGAGAGGGAGCCTGGTGGGAACCAAGGGAAATGTCCATGGGTACCATGTTGGGTACCCTAAGATTAAGGAGAGATAGTGCAGAACTGGGGTGGGGTGTGTGGAATGGAGACAATGTGAAAGCCTGGTAAGCTAAGTAACAATCATAAATAGTATATATAACTTGAGGTTCCAATACAGTATTCGTTGTCTCATGTAAAAACAACAACAAACACAGAGACCAAATGTATTCATAGTTACTCAGAAGTAAGTCTTATTGAAGGGAGATATATTATTTTCTATTTATGAATAAGTTTTTCTGAAATAAAGTTCTGTTGTATCTAACAGCTCTTAAATTGTTCTTAAGATACAAAATTGAGGATGAATGCTATAAAAAAGTAATGATCCATCATTTTGAATTTGAAGTCTGCTGAAAATACTAAAAGCACAGCAGAGACCTAGGAAGAGCTCAACAAGAAGTTGGACTTCAGAAAAATGAAAAATAATAAAGAAAGGCAGGAGAACTACTGTATACAACCAGACACATTACTTTAAAAACAGATAAACCCCCGAACTTTGCATTTAACATCTTTAAAAACTTTTTCTAAGCCTTTGGGGAAATTATTTTTAAATGAAAAATGAAAAAAAAAAAAAAAGAACTTCAAAAGAAAATGGGTTGGATCCAGCAA
This sequence comes from Shinisaurus crocodilurus, assembly GCA_021292165.1. Taxonomy (NCBI): domain Eukaryota; kingdom Metazoa; phylum Chordata; class Lepidosauria; order Squamata; family Shinisauridae; genus Shinisaurus; species Shinisaurus crocodilurus. The sequence goes on from CM037876.1 coordinate 235,973,969, forward strand.
AAGCCTTCCATGGATGGAAGGGTTCCCTCTGCCAAGATCCAGTGGAGCTTTTCTGCTGGCTGAACAGGGAAGGATGTGATCTTTGCTGATTCTACCTACCCCCTGCAGTCTTCTATGTCCCTCCAAAATCTACTTCAGGGAGTTGCCAAATTGTCTTTAACAGTGGCAAAGGTGGCACTGAGGGCTGCAGAGAGAATCCGCGCCAGTGGAATAATGCTCTGAAATCAACCCAGTGAATGTAACTGTTTGGCAAGAAAATACATATCATCATCATCACCTTATTTTTATGCTGCTGTTCATCAAGATTGTACATATGTAGTTTTAAAGATATGAACAAATATTGAAAAGCATAGGCACTATAAATAAAATGCAAATAACTGACATGTTGAATTTTATAGTAAAGTGAAAGAGGGAAGCCTGTGAATTAAAAGGTGTGTGTGTGTGTGTGTGAGCACAGAATATAGAAGCTGCAGAATATCTTCACTCTTCCTGTGGCTGTCCCTTTATTTCCTTTTCCCTGCAACTTCAATTTAATCAGAACAAACCTATGTCAGAACGCAAAGTACTGATGCATTAGAATTTAGTTTCTGCTTGCAAATCATGTGAACATATCTTGTTAGCAATCCTGAATATGAACAGGAGCAGGAACACTTTTTAAAAAATAAAAGTTCACAAGTTCTCCCAATTAGTGATTGTGTTTGAAAAATGTGTTTGTTTGTTTTTTAAAAATGTGCACTTTGAAAGGTGCATTTTCTCCATGCTTTTGTCAATTTTGAAAAAAAATCACACAGAAACAAGCAACAACAACAAAAAAAACCAGGTCAAAAACAAAATTGGGAGTGAGCTGAAACAAACTTTGAAGTGATTTTTAGAGAATTTAGGTGAGCTCAAAATCTAATTGAAACTGTGAGTAAATCCCATTGAACAAAGCTATTTCTTTCTCCTGCATGTGAGCTAGATCTGTTTTTATTCCAAGTTTTGGAAGAAGGATATAACACGCTCTAGGGTTGAAGACTTCCATAGTTAGTAATAGTAACCAACCACTACAAATTTGTAAACAAAACTGATATGAAGGATTAGCCTTTATACAAACAGTTAGACAGTGTCTAAATTGCGGCAATGCAACACCTCTGGAAATATAAATACACACACACACACGAGAGAGGGGGGGGTCTGGAGGTCCTTTTCATATGAAGGAAGTTATAAAACTCTTTCCTGGTTGGACTCTACCAGTTCACACAACAGATAGAGGAGAGTGAATACTCTTCCATATGTCCCTGGACACAGAATACAACATGTCAAGAGTAGTTCTAGCCGAGCTCCTGCCCACCCACCCCCACCGCTAGTTTTGTGTATGGAGTAGTATTCAATAATAAGTAGTATCCCATGAAGTATACAATAATAGTTTTGCTTATGGAATAGTATTCAATAATACCAACAGCAGTTTTATCACTTCATTGATCTTTGTAAACCAGAGAGAGAGAAAGAAAAGGAGGAAAGGTAAAGGTGTGAATACGTGCCTGGGGAACCTGACAAAAATACAGAAGAACCCGATCAAGAGCCAAAGGTTCATGGGACAACTAGATGATAACTTCTCTTTCCACATATGCTGTAGGTGCAGTTTCCTATATTCTTTTCAAGTATTCACAGATGAAAGTTGGTATCGTTTCACAGTAGTTTTAAAGACACTTTCATTTCAGTCCTCTATTTTCGGGTGCTTATAGGTTTTGAAATAAATTACCCTCCAGGCTTGAACTTTCTTCTTCTTATTCTAAGCCCCAAAGGTGGTAACAGTTTCAGGAGAGCTGACAAAATTCCATTTCGCAATTTTTCCCCCCAGCGGCTCTGACATGAGGGGAAAAAATAATAGTGTTTTCTCAGCATGTAAGATATTTTGGAGACTTTTTTTCTTCTTGTACAAGAAAAAAAGTGAACAAACGCAAATGTCTCCCTTTTTGAACTGCAATACTTGGCACATGCTCCATTCTCATCAAGTGCCAACACAAACCTTGGAAACAGCTTGGTTTGTCATAAATAGCGTCAGCACATTAGGCACATGTGTCCTGTTTTTCAAGCAGTTAACATACCGTAATAGCAAATCCAAAGCCAGTTCTGAATTGTGGGATCCAGATTACAGTTTTGAAACTCTTGCTTTCAGTGTATGGATATTTCAAGACACAGCAATATACATGTTGCTGTGTGTGTGTGTGTGTGTGTGTGTGTATGAGAGAGAGAGAGAGAGAGAGAGAGAGAGAGAGAGAGAGAGAGAGAGAAGATGCCCTACTGAGAAGATGCCCTATTCAAGGTCATGAATATGGCTTGGTAAAACTGTGTCATATAGACCCAGACATAAATGGACATCATTTTTCTATCCATTTCTTGAACATATTCCCAGCATCTTTTCTGCTGATTCCATGAAGCTGTGGAAGTAAGCTCTTGCTTCCAGATAAAGCTCATGCCACAGCACGCATATATTAGCCTGCAATCCTAAATGCACTTACTAGGGAATAAGCCCATTGAATTCAGTGGGACTTATGTCTGCATAAACATGGTTAGAATCGTGCTAGTAACTGTTTTATCAAATAAAAATACAAATTGTTGCAGTTAAAAATGTTTGTACAACAACAACAACAACAACAACAACAATAATGATAATGATTAAACAATGGCAACACTATACAAAACCAAAATCACGTGTCATCATGTGAACCCTTGGAAATGGTTCAAAATAAAGTTTTGTGATCAGTTGTGGGGGCAGGATCACTGATAATAGTGATCCTGATAGTAGAAACCTTTACATTATCTATTGGCTTAAATATGTTACCAGATTTTGATCAGCCTTACCTTAAGAAATAATATCTGATGTTTGCACTGAAGTGACAGTCTGCATGATAAAAAAGTATGATGGTTGGTGATGAAGGTAACATTGGTCCTGCAAGAAAAGAGACATGAAATTAGCAAAAATGCATATGTCTTGGTTGACAATAGGGAAATCAGGGAAGATATATCCATGATGTGAAAGTATCTGAGTTTGACCAGTCCAATATTTCTTGGTTTTTGTGTGTGGGAGATGGGTGGGGAGATACTAGCTCATCTTATTCCTGAGCCAGTCTGACACAAGCCATCTCTACTTGTATGTAGAAAAGAAAGAAATTATGTGACTTTCCCCCCCCCCCCAACAAATCTAAGAATTTTGAAATGTAAATAAAGATTCTGCAGAAAAGTTGTTATTCTCTCAACCTCTTTTTTTGACTCCAGCCAAGAATCATCATGCTAAGAATTCACACTGCAAAGAGGAAAAAAAAGTTAGCTTTTAAGGAAATGGTATCAATCTAGTGATGAGTGAACTTATCCAAGTGAATTCATTATTTACTTGGATGTCATGTGATGTTTATTCACTCTCGCCAGTTGCTGAGATGAAGATTGACCCCAGAGTCGTCGTCCTCCTCCTCCTCCTCCCTCCTCCTCCTCCTCCTCCTCACGGAGCTAGAGCTACAGCTGCCATGGAGGTGGCAGCGATGACAAGGGAAGCAGCTAAGGAGTCTGCTTCAAGTAAGGTTTTTTGGGGGGTCTAGGTAGTAGGATGAATGGAAATCGGGGGAGGGAAATCTGTGTACTATTTTCTTGTGCATGCTCTGAAGATTGCAATCAATTCTGAACTTAATAGCGAATTTGCAATACATTGATCCAAGCTTGCTACAAAGGTGAACATTATGAACAGATGAGTTCCAACCAATGAGCTGACTAATTATGAAATTCAGCAGCATCACCACAATTAATATTATGTAATATTTTCCAAAGTGGCAGGTGAATGATGTGTTTCTTAAATTCGGGTACCAAAGTAGGGCATTAGGCTAGATTTTCATTAGAAGGATGTTGTAAGACACAACAAGAATAAGAGTTCTGTCTTGAAATGAACCTCACTGAAAACCAACTTACATTCCCAATTTTTGGCACTTTTTTGAAATTCTGAAACCAGAGTTGACTTCAACACCTGATTGAACAGACACAATTGTTACAGAATATCTCCATATGTAAACTTACCACATCCTTGGTTTAGACCACTTCTGGAAAATTTTTAAAAGACACTGTAAGTCATTGTTTAGAAAATTGTTCAGACAGTCCTACAATTCCACCCACACAATGAGAGCAAGTTGGGTTGACTTCACCATGTCAAAATGTGCTTGTTGCTAATCAGGAAACGGAGGGAGAATGCTACTGACAATTTAACCACCCAAAGCAAGTGTCATAGCATATGGCAGCAGGGGCGTGGAACATGTAGAGAGTGAGAGATGCCACACTTCTTTGATAGGCAACTGTTGGGCAGTGTAGGAGAAGGCACATATATCCCCCCCCAATAAAATAATAAACCTTAAAATGTGGGCAGTACAGTGAAAATAATGCAAAAACTGAATAAACACACACACACATATGCACACATGCACCACCCCCCCCCATGAACTCTCTGCTACTGAGATATTAGAGGCCTAATAGCTAGGGATGGACAAATCAATCTATATCCAGTCTGTCAGCTTTGCATGTGTTGAATCATAAGTCCATTATGTCCCATTTTTGCAGCACTTTTTCTTGGCCTGTCCAGATATCTCTAGCCTCTCTGGCATGAAGCAATAGTATCATTGCCATCAACGCCATCCTAGGGGTCTCTGGGTTTGCTACTGCCTTCTTGCCAGAAATCAGGTCCCCACGTCAAACACACAGTTTGAATGATTTACCAGAGGAGAGAACAGAGAGAAAGACCTGATTAGCAATGTGGAGGAGTCAGTGCCAGCCCAAAACATTTTGCTGTCTGAAGCCCAAATGCCCCACTCTCACTGTGGTTGGCACTTTTAAAAGTCTGAATGCACCAATCATACAGAAAGTTCCTGCTTTCATGTATCCTTCCTCATGGCACTGCCTGAAGAAGATCACTTCTATGGCGGGGTTGGCCTGTGTGAAGCTTTGTGGAATCCTGATCACAATCGTCCTTTTGTGGTGTATCCAGTGGGGTTGGCCTAAGATATTTTGCTGCCAGAGGCAAAGAACAAGATGGTACTTCCCCATCCCATTCCACCTACAGAAGCCAACTGGACTGGCAGTTGAATCTTTCACAGGTGATAGAGCATCCTCCTCTTCATTGCTTTGGGTTACCCTGGAAGACGGTTCGGAAGCTTCAGCTGGTACAGAATGCAGCGGCTCACCTGATTAAGGGCAGCCGCCGGCGTGATCACATCACGCCGGTGCTTAAGGAGTTGCACTGGCTACCAGTTGCTTGCCGAGCCGAATTCAAGGTGTTGGTTTTGACCTTTAAAACCCTACACGGCTCCAGCCCAGTTTATCTCAAGGAGCGCCTCCAGCAACACTGAGGAGGGCGCTCAACAAGATCTGCCACAGACGGCCTTCTCCTTATCCCATCAGCGAGAGCAGCCAGGCTGGTGGGGACTAGGAAGAGGGCCTTCTCTGTGGCGGCCCCCACGTTATGGAACTCCCTCCCTAGTGATCTTCGCCATGCCCCCTCCGTGATAAGCTTCCGCCGTGCATTTAAAAACATGGCTGTTCAGGCGGGAATATGGGGTGGGTTAGGATTTTAAAAGAAATTTGTATACTGTTTTTAATTATTATATTTTATTGTATTGTTCTATTGTGTTATTTTGGTTGTACATTGCCCAGGGTGGCCAGGTGACCGGCCAGATGGGCGATTAATAAATATAATAAATAAAATAAAAAATAATTCATCACCTGTGGGACAGAAAACTTGCTTACTGGGTGCAGGACAGACTGCATGGGACACACAGCTCTGTCCTCCAATAGACAGGAATGGTGATGGGGCTGCCACTGTTGCCCTCTCCACTCTCTCCATCATATGCCACCTGAGGTGGCTGCCTCACTCTGCCTAATAATGGTAGGGCTGGCCCTGGCATCCCAGGCATCATGGGAACTATGGATTCCATGATGCCCAGATGCCTAGACATACTGTGCTGAACCTTTTGGAGTTTTCCCAGTTTCTGAACAGTTGTCAGCAACACCCAAATCACCCGAATAATGCCTTGTTTTTGGAGGGTGGTTTTCTTTTCCCCTCTTCTTTCTTTCCTGTCAAGGTAAGTTCCCTTCCCTTCCTTTGAGTCGATGCAAATCAGCAAGCTGTCACCATGCCAGGATGAGTGAGAGTCTATGCACAAAGGGATTGTAATTCAGTAGTTTTATGACTGGTGGCAAGCAAAAGGACTTGGCATGTGAGGTGTGTAGAGGAACTTTGCCTTTGATACTGCCTTGGAAAATTCAAATTTAATTCAAAGAGCCTGGAGCTATTTCAGGATGGAAAGAAGGTCAGATTCCAAATGCCCCCTTACCTGCATGAGAAACTCTCCAGCCACTGTTATCTTTGTGTTTTCTGACTGTCGTGATTAACAACCATGCTGAATGTTCTGTCCTGTGTGATGCTACATTGCCCCCATTTATGACTTGAAAGAACGGAATGGATACTCAAATCCCACAAGGCATTTAACCACTTCAGATCCTATTCATTAGGGCAAGAATCAAGGATAGTCAACAACACGTAATGAAGGGTCCATATGCTGTAAGCAACCCTGGGTATGGGTTTTGCGAATTAGACTAGTAAACAAGCAGCATTTCTATCCTGTCTTGGTTGCTTTAGGCCTGCAGCGATGGGGGATGGGGTGGGTGTGGGAATGGACTGGGGTCAGACTGGAGCCATAAAGTCTGGAAGAAGGTAACAGGCAGCCAAAACCAGCAGCTGGACAACTGTAGGAGAATCAGTGAAGGGCAGCTGGAGAGAGAGTAGATATCTGGACAACCGATTTGTGGGGCACAGTCTGCAGGATTACAGACAGCTCCAAGACAGACACCTTGTTCCAACAACTTCCACAGCTTGAGTGAAGCCTTGTGTATTAATGCACAGAGAAGGTGGTAAAATCTGTCAGTTTCAGTTTCTCTTTGTTCTAACCATAAGTTCAGTTCATCCTGGACTTTGAGATTTTTTTTAAAGTTTACATGAAAATTTGTATGCATTTTATGTGTGTTTCCCCTAATACCCAGATTTTGTATGCTATTTTGCCTAAAATATGCATTTTTACAAGCAATTTTCCTAATATAATTTCATAGATTTCATAGATCATAGAGTTGGAAGGAGCCTACAAGGCTATCGAGTCCGACCCCCTGTTCAATGCAGGAAACTAGAGGAGGGGCCTCCCATCCAAGTAACAACCAGGCTTGACCCTGCTTAGCTTTCCACGCTCAGACAAGCTGAGCCAGCATAAGCCACATGCCTGTAATCTACGCTTGAACATTATTTATATATTTATATATAAATAATTTATTTATATATTTATATATTTATTTATTTATACAGCATATTATTATATGCTGTAATCTATGCTTGAACATTATTTCAACTTATTTTTGTGTGCACTTTCCTCCAATATAACATGTTTGTACACATTTTTGATTGCAGAACCCCATTGCAAAATTCAGAGACATACGAATTTCAAAGAATGATTGGGTTTTGGTTCATGTATTGGTTCAAAGATGTGAAATTAGGCAAGTTTGCATTAAAATGCAAACTGAACAAATGTCTCCCCCATCCATTATTAACCCATCCCTGCCCCTTGCAACTGCAAAATCCAATGTAAACAAGTATTCTGTGATCAAAAGTGGAGAATCAATGTGTGACTGAGTAGAGCTGGAAGACACAGACACACACACAGACACACACATACAAAAAACCCCTTACTTTTTGCCAGCTCTGTGCATTGTGATGGAGATGAATACATGAGGGCAGGAAGATCAAAGAACAAGGCCTTGAGAAGTGAAGAAAACTCAGAGAAGTTGATAACTGTGGATGATGAGAGTAGTGAGTGACAAGAAGTAGGTAAAGGAGGTTAAGTGGTCACAAGGATATAAACACATACTGGTCCTTTTCTTCAGAACAAGTGTGGGAGTATAAGTGATTGCAAAGCAAGGAGTGAGGGGGAGAAAGTACGACACGCACAATTCATTGCATGATCTGACACTCATCAGTAACTGTCAGAACAACACACACAACAAAACAACTCTGAATAGGAGAGGAGGGTGGAGAACAGATATACTGCAATATTTGGAAAGAGTCTCTCTTAGCAAGTATTCATTCTCTTTCTGTCAGTCAGGGCTGGTGCTCCTATGGGCGACAAAGACCCAAAGCATGTTCCTCCAGGAGGCTAGAGGAAATCCTCCTCCCATCCCAGTACAGCTATGTGATCCACATAGGAAGTACTGGAACCAGCAGGAAGTACTGGAACCAGCGTGGCAAAGGAAGCTACTGCAGGCAGCTCTGGGGCTTTTTAAAAGGGATGTGTGAGAATTTTGTTGCAGTTCAGTTTGATAAGAATTCACCAAAAGTCACAAAGTTCTCCATATTCACACAACGGGAATTTGAGATGATGATGATGATGATGATGATGATGATGATTATTATTATTACAAAAATGAATGTGGGAGAAACAGAAACTGGCCGAATTGTCCATTCAGGCCCAGGGCTTTGAGTGCTTTGGTCTTAAAAGTCTGGGGTTGAATCCCTGTGTATTCATCCATGTTAGTGCTTAATTATGGTTGCCACCACTTTTTTTCTGACAGGCTCCTCATCTTTAACAGCTATACGGCAGGCAGATTCTCTCCATACTGGGGATAGCTGTACCTATTGAATTTGGCCAGAGCAGACAGGTCAGAATTTTATTCCAGTTCATTTTTGATAAGAATTTACCAAAATTTGCAAAGTTCATATCTGGGACAGAAAGGAATTGATATTTTAAAAATTCAAAAGTGGGTGAAAGCAAAACTGACAGATATGCCCAGCCTTATTGGAGACCAGCACTAGAGCGACGTAAGAGTAAGTTTCTTCCTTGTACCAGTACTGAAACTCTTATCCTGGATCCTGTGACCAGCTGCTTTTTGTGGAAATTAATCACATTTTTATGTGCGAATAACCAATTTGCACCCCACACTCCAAGACTAAACAAAGAACGGAAAGCTGATTAAATCCCTTTATTTCTGAGGCTTATGATGAGTTTTGGGGGTGAGGAAAATATGTTCAAATAAAATGTGTGCACAAAACCAGATTTCTCAGTGCATATACAAATGATGCATACATTTTGAAAAGAGGTGCATGGAAATATTTTTGAATTGCCCTGCAGGAAAAACATGGCTCTTAAACCAATCTAGTGGGACCTGTTAAACCTCTTAATGGAAGGTTTTTAAAGCCATGAACTTCATGCAGGGATGTCATTTGAGCATAAAGTTTATGGCTTTCAATGTCTTTATGCTCAATGTATGGGAAACAAACAGGATGAGCTTGAACATTTGATTCAAGAATGTAAATATGACTTAATAAGTATAACTGATAATTTTTGGGAAGACTCCCATGAGTGGAACATAGCAACTGAAGGACATAACTTGTTCAAAATGAACAGAAACCATACAAAGGGGGGAGTAGTTGCGCTATATGTTAGAAATGTACACACTTGCACAGAAAATCAAGAGAATGGTGGCCCTATGAGAAGCATCTGGGTTAAAATAAAGGGGGGAAGGAATAAAAAACAATGCTGCGGTTGGAGTCTACTACTGACCACCAAACCAAGGAGAAGATGTGGCTGATGTTTTCCAACAGCAAATTTCAGATATTACAAGGAACCATGAGGTAGTAGTAATGGGGGACTTTAATTATCTTGATATCTGTTGGGGGACAAACTCTGCCAAGCATGGCCTCTCCAGGAAATTCCTGGCTTGCCTTGCTAACCACTTTCTTTTTTAGAGCGTGGAGGGAGGAATGAGGGGATCAGCCATCCTTGACTTGATTCTGACCAATAGGGAAGAGTTAGTTGATGAGGTGAAAGTAGCAGGAACTTTGGCGAAAAGTGACCATGCAATGCTTAAGTTCATGATTTTAAGGCAAACTAAAGCTGAGTGTAGTCAAACGTTTACCTTGGACTTCAGGAATGCTCATTTTAATAAACTCAGAGCAATGATAAGTAGGATTCCATGGCAGGAAACCTAAAAGGAAAAGGAGTTCAAGAGGGATGGGAGTCCCTAAAGAAGGAGATATTAAAGGCACAATCAGAAACAATCCCAATTGAGCGGGGTAAGACAACAGAAGAAGTCAATGTGGCTTCACAAAAATCTGAAAATAAAAAAGGCACATTTAGAAGGTGGAAGGAGGGACAGGTCACTAAGAAAGTGCGAGCAGATAGCTAAACCTCAAAATGAGCTGAGGGTGGTGAGGGATGCAAAGAATAACCAAAAAAGGCTTCTTCAGATATGTTCAAAGTAAAAGGAGGACAAAAGTAATGGTAGGAGATGGCAAAAACTGACAGGTGACAAAGAAAAGGCAGAAACGCTCAACTCCTATTGGCTCAGTCTTTTCCTAAAAGAGGATCTGTCTGCGTTCCATTAGCGTATGTGACAAACAGGCTGAAGCGGTAGGAGAGCAGCTTTAGGTTGACAGAGAAATAGTCAGGGAATATCTAAGCACCTTAAATAGGTTCAAGTCCCCAGGTCAAGATGAACTGCATTCTAGGTTGTTGAAGGTGGTAGCAGATTAGCTCTCAGAACCTCTACTATCTCATAGAAATCCTGGAGAATGGGTGATGTACTGGACAACTTTTTTAAAAAATATTCAATCAATTTATATCCTGCCTATACACAATCTTGTCCCTATCTTCAAAAAGAGCAAATCCTACCAGACTAATCTTATTTCATTTTTTGATCAGGTAACTTCCTTACTAGATCATGGAAATGCTGTGGATATAATATACCTTGACTTCAGCAAGGCATTTGATAAAGTGCCCCATGATATTCTGATTAGCAAGCTACCGGTAGTTAAGTGTGGGCTTTATGGTACTACTACTACTAGGTAGATCCACAGCTGACTGGAGAACCATACTCATAGAGTGCTTGTCAATGGTTCTTCATCAAACTGAAGGGAGGCACTGGATGGGTTGCTGCAGGACTTAGTCTTAGGCCCTGTACTCTTCAACATTTTTATTAATGACTTGGAGAGGGAGGTGGGGGGAATGCTGGTCAGATTTGCATATTGGGTGGAATAGCTAATACCTTAGATGAAAGAAACAACATTCAAAATGATCTTGATATGTAGGTTAGAAGATGGCAGAAAATAACAGAATGCAATTTAACAGAGACAAGTGCAAAGTTCTTCATTTAGGAAAAAGAAATCAAAAACACAGGTATAAGATGGGGGATACCTGGTTTGGCAATAGTATGTGTGAAAAGGATCTTGAAATTGTAGTTGATCACAAGCTGAATATGAGTCAGCAGTGTGATGTGGTGGCAAAAAAGGCAAATGCAATTTTAGGTTGCATCAATAGTTTCAAAATCATGGGAAGCAATAGTTCCACTCTACTCTGTGCTAGTCAGACCTCATCTTGAAAACTGTGTCCAGTACTGGACACCCCACTTTTAAGAGGATTCAGATAAATTGGAACAAGTTCAGAGAAGGGAAATGAAGATGATCAGGGGACTGGAATCTAAGCCCTATCAGGAAATATTGAAGGAACTGAGTATATTTAGCCTTAAGAAGAGAAGACTGAGTGGGGTATGATAGCACTTTTCAAGTACCTAAAGGGTTGTCACACAGAACAGGGCTGCAACCTGTTCTCTGTCATCCAAGACTGTAGGACACAAAATAATAGGATTAATTTACAGGAAGGCAGATTTCAGGTGAACATCAGGAAAAACTTTCTAACCATCAGAGCAGTCAGAAAAAGGAACCAACTGCCTAGGGAGGTGCTGGGCTCTTCGTCTCTAGTCTGGAGGTACTCAAGCAAAGACTGGACAGCCATCTGTCAGGGATGCTTTAAACAGGGATGCACTGAGCAGGGGGTTGGCTCTGATGACCTGATGGCCTAAATGGCTCTTTCCAATTCTATGATTCTGTGTGTCCTGTTTGGAACAAGCTCAGTAGTGGAAAAAATGAGAAGCTCTATGAGATCAAGCTAGACAATTTCTCTCATCCCTACGTAGCAATTAGCTTTAAGGCACAACCATATTTTAAAGCATCTTTAATGATCTCAGGTTTGTTGCTGACTGGACTTTTACACTCTGTCAGTTAATTAATTAACTCAAGGATTAGCCCACCCTGCAAAACAGACCCCAAACAGACCCCTAACGGGCACCAAACGGGCAATGCCCTTTGGCAGCGCCTTCGGCCGTGCCGCAAGGCCGCTGCCTTGGTCCTCCAGTGGTTGAAATAGCTGGCTGGGCCACGCCTCTGCAGCAGAGCACGCTGCAGCCCGCCAGGGGGAAGGAGGCTGGTCCAACAGGTAGGGTGGGGAAGTTGTCTCACTGCTCACTTGCTTGCTTGCTTGCTTGCTTGCGTGCCCCAAACAACTGCTTGGTCGCTCCGTGGTTGAAATAGCTGGCTGGGCACACGCCTCTGCAGCAGAAGCACAGCTGCAGCCCGCAGGGGGAAGGAGGCTGGTCCAACAGGTAGGGTGGGGAAGTTGTCTCACTGCTCACTTGCTTGCTTGCTTGCTTGCTTGCGTGCCCCAACACTGCCTTGGTCCTCCAGTGGTTGAAATAGCTGGCTGGGCCACGCCTCTGCAGCAGAGCACAGCTGCAGCCCGCCAGGGGGAAGGAGGCTGGTCCAACAGGTAGGGTGGGGAAGTTGTCTCACTGCTCACTTGCTTGCTTGCTTGCTTGCTTGCGTGCCCCAAACACTGCCTTGGTCCTCCAGTGGTTGAAATAGCTGGCTGGGCCAAGCCTCTGCAGCAGAGCACAGCTGCAGCCCGCCAGGGGGAAGGAGGCTGGTCCAACAGGTAGGGTGGGGAAGTTGTCTCACTGCTCACTTGCTTGCTTGCTTGCGTGCCCCAAACACTGCCTTGGTCCTCCAGTGGTTGAAATAGCTGGCTGGGCCACGCCTCTGCAGCAGAGCACAGCTGCAGCCCGCCAGGGGGAAGGAGGCTGGTCCAACAGGTAGGGTGGGGAAGTTGTCTCACTGCTCACTTGCTTGCTAATTAATTAACTCAACATTCTGAGATGTTGTAACAAAGCAAAATGGAACCCTCACTCCCAACATGTGTTTATATCATTTTTTATTTCATTACTAGCCATAAGTCCTACAACTCCCTAAGAGGGAAGGATACATATTTACAGTCCTTTCTCCAGCATCATTTGCCAGCAATGCCCCACCCCCAGTCTACACACACACACAAGTCAAATGGAGAACCTTGCCAAACCTAACCACCTGCTACAAGGAAAATGACCTCAGTAATGAATGGGATGGTGAAGAGGTGTATACAAAGAGCTCTTTTCCACCAATCCCCTGTCCCCATGTCCAGCACTGAGGCCACTATCACAAATGGATCTTTTGAGATACCTTGGGATACTACTTGGGTGCGAGCCTAAACTTCTCCTTGTAACTGAAGATCCCACTGATTAATAATCAAACCTGCACCTATCAACACAGCCCTACCCCAGCTTCTGGTTATTGGTCACTCAAGGGTGTGACAGAATTCCAGGACCTGGCTTCTATGTAAATATGCAAAGCATCTGGCATAAAATGTGAACTAATAAAGACAATGCAGAATTCAGGCCCTGTGGTAGAAATCAGGTGTTTTCACAAGAAGTACACCAGTGGAACCTCCCCCCGCTGCAAGATGTGGGTACAAATGGAAGACCCAGAGATTTAAAGGTGTGAGATGAGGGAAAGCAAGAATCAACCTTCAAAGTTGAGAGGTAAAAGGACAAAAGGCAACAGTTGCCTGGACTATAATAAAAATGAAGAAGTTGATGGAATGGGCTTGAAAAGGAGAACAAGGAATGATTAGGACTGTAAGGAATGTGTGGGGAGGGAGAAGGTACAAAAAAAATGGCCACAGTAATGTACGGTGCTAATTTGATAAATGGAAAGGAGTCAAAAGTAGGGTGGACACTGGGAGAATACTGATGCAAGATATTGCCAGCATTTGTTGTGTGAGCTCCTTGCTTGCAAAATGGTCCCATAATCAAGTCAAGCTTCCATGTTTGAAGTAACATTTAATTATGGAGGAACACAAAATGCCTTTAATAAGTAAATGTTCAGAATTCATTTTCAAACTGGAATGCTGTCAAAAAACAAATCCATCTTGCTAAACAGTATTAAATATTTGAACTTTCTTTCCACTGAAGCACCGACACACACAATTACTTTTGGTAGTAAGAGGTAATGCGTTAATAAGTCTGTCCCTAATAAATTAACAGTCTGGCTTTCCATGTGTATCAAGCTCCCCAAACTGTGTCAGAGCAAACAATAGCTTGCTCTACCCAGTACAGAAAAAAGGAAAAACCTCCAGAGATATCTAGAAACACATAGGAAATCAAAATCCTGCTTTAGCTGTATGCGAGACTATCAGCTGAAAATGTTATTATGACTGCTAAATAAATTCTGAGACATCTGAAATAATTTTCCAAGTCTGACATCACATTCACCACATCATAACAACCCATTATATTGATTATGGCCTGTGAAGCTCTCCTTCTTGCTTTTGTTTACTGTAAATAAGATGTGTGAGGCCCCCATTTAGATTGGGACTACCACACGTGGGGAGGGAACTTTAAGCTGCTTTCTTCCTGAAATTCACCTGCTATCAGCAGTTAAAAGAGAGAAAAGCCTCTACTGGCACCAATAAGCATCTTGTCCATTCAGTTCTCAACTATTTGTGCTCACAATTCTGACACCTGTTTTGGCCCTTTGGATGTTCCATCCCTTTCCTGACTCCTTGCATTTTTGCAGCAGGTGCAGGCTTCTGCAGAGAGGCTATGTTAATGCAATATTAAGGCTATGGTTGTATTGTCCTGGTTTTTGGACACCGTAATGTACAGGATAGGTTCACAAGCACCATCTCTATTTTCTTTATGCAGAGAAATGCCATTTGCTCTTCTTGCAAAGGAATGCAAACATGATGTGGTAACAAACAAAAACTGAACACACTGGCCTTAATCTAGCTGGTGTGCAAGTAATCGCATTTCAGAATCAGTAGGTCCTTGCTGGAGATGTCTATCGCCATCTGTTGCCTCAAAAATTACCCTGACCTCCCTCAGAAGTGCTATCCTTGAGAATCTATTTGTGGCTTCTGTGTGCCTTTAATTAAAAGTTTCTTGCAGGTGCTACCATTTTCATTGTTTCCTGTTGAGCATGGTAGTGGATCAGTAATGAATAGTCTGCTAGTTACCCCTTAAATAGCCATGGGGGAGGGGAGATGCTTTAGTTACTGATTCCCTTGCATAATTCTTTAAGTTTTTAAATAGCACAAAATGACAAAAAAAATAAAATTTAAAAATGGAGAAAACCAGTGGACCCTACAACAAAATGTTGCAGTGTTGAACATTCCTGTCCCGGCTTCCAGCCACTCCATTCTATTGCCCCTTCCCTCTGGTCCCCCCCCCCCAACATTCATCCTGCACTGATATCTCCATCAGGGAGGTACACTGATATCTCCATTTTGGCTTCATAAAAGCTAGTGCTTGGAGAACTGAGTTTATAATTAGTATGTATGACCAGTAATTGAAGCACTCTTCCCTTATATTAACAGGAAATGACATTAAGGGTACAATGCTATACAGGTTTAGTCAGAAAAAATGTCCCAGAACTCCCAGGAGTCCCCAGCCAGCCATGTAGAATTTTTTTCCTGTCTAAACATGCATAGAATTGCGCCCTAAGAGCCAATTAAGAGAGACTATTCAAGGGACAATTAACAGCAGTTTTCCCCAACCTGGTGCCCTCTAAATGTTTTAAACTATAACTCCCGCCACCTCTTACTATCGATCATGGAAGGAACTGGTGTAAGGTGTAGTCCAAAACATCTGGAGGGTAACGTTCGGAAAAGCTGATTTACATGCTATCCATCAATATGGATATTTTTTTAATCTTTGGAGGGAGGGAGTTACTAGGCAAATGAATTTGTGATCCCTACCTTTGTGTTCCCATTAGATGCTCCTTTCTCACCTAATGTTTCCATGCTTCAAATAAAGAAGTACATGAACAGGCGTTGGGGAGGTCATTGTTCAACAGCATTAAGAGAAAATGATTCCAAAAATATAATCAGCAGGTCACAAGGGCACTTTTTGTAAAATAATTTAGCTTGCCCTAAGTAGAGCTTTCTTGCCCCCAGTAGCTCATGTCAGAGCTTCCTGTTCACATCTATAGTTCAAGCAATCCAAATGTGGTTTTATGGTCCTATTTTGCATAATAGAAATATGTGGAAATTACCCCATTATTCTTCCCCTCTCCATCAGAACAAGTGTTCTACCAGACAACTGCTGATTCTTATTCATCTCTCCATTATCTCAGTATTTTGTTATTGCTACATTCTTAAAAACTATTCATAATAATAATAATAATAATAATAATAATAATAATAATAATATTAAGAACTTACATAATACAGATAGCCCCACAATCTCAGCTTAAGTTTTCTAGACTCTGGTTCATATGGTCTTCCAGCTGTGAGACACTGGCCATAGTGGCCACATAGAATCTGTTGTAGAATCTGTTTTATGAGGCCTTTATGCATACATCTGTACATGTCTTGCGCACATGATCTATGGTCAACAAAAGGAGCAGATGGATCATGTAGAAAGGAGGAGCCCACAATTATTTCTGAGTTTAGTAAACAAAACATATGTGTACTAGGCAACCAGAATATCATTTCCTGCTCCTGGCCTGTTGGCAACTGGATTTGTTGAAGGCTGGGCAGATGTACATAGACCTCAGATGATGTAACAAATTTTATGTGTGGAATATATATATTCCTTGACCCATTGCAGTCAGAACTTGTATACCAGTCTGCTGTGTGAAATAACCTAAAGAAGTTGAAATAACCTAAAGAATCTTATTGGAGTTGACCATGTTTTGTTTTGTTTTTTGCTCTTTATCCAACTAAACATGCTCCAATTTACTGGAAGAAATTGTGGTGTAATCTTACAGTCTTCACTGCTATCCACTTCAAAAGGATTTTGAAGGACCTAACCCGTATTGCCATGCCCACTCACTATGGAGTTTTCACTAGACCAGCATACTTCACTTCACTGGATGCACTTCACTGGATGCACAACAGAGCTAAAGCACAACATTATGAAGAACAGCAAAAGGAATTCTGCCCTTGATTCACCAGCATGATAGCCTGAGTACTGGTGTAATGTGGGACTAAAAAGAAACAAAAGGTCTCCTTTATAATCAATCTGATATATTATTCATGATTCATGATACCACATTGAAGGTTCAACAAAGATCATGATCCATCCTTCTGTCTCCCTGTTTGTCCCTTGGTGTGCATTCATTTCATTTATTTCATTTATATACCACCCCATAGCCGAAGCTCTCTGGGCGGTTCACAACACTCTATACATAAAAACAACATTAAAACATACAAAACAGTTTAAAAAATTAAAAACCAAATTTAAAAACACAGTTTAAAATAACAATACAAAAACCAATAAAACTGACCCTACAGGTTACAAACCCCCCCCCCCCTGTGCTATTCCAAGCTCCTAACTAAATGCCTTGGCATAGAGGGAAGTCTTAACCTGGCGCCGAAAAGATAGTAAGGTTGGCGCCAGGCGGGTCTCAGTGGGGAGCTGATTCCATAACTGGGGGGCTACCACCGAGAAGGCCCTCCTCCTCGTTGCCACCAACCGAGCCTCTCTTGGAGGTGGCAGTCGGAGGAGGGCCCCAGATGTTGAGCGTAGTGTCCGGGTAGATAACGGTTGGGAGAGACGTTCCGTCAGGTATTGTGGTCCTAAGCCGTGTAGGGCTTTATAGCTTAAAACCAGCACCTTGAATTCGGCTCGGAAGCATATTGGCAGCCAGTGCAAGCATGCCAGAACTGGTGTAATATGCTCGGACCTTCCAGTCCCTGCAATAAGCCTGGCTGCCGCATTTTGCACTAGCTGCAGCTTCCGAACAGTCTTCAAAGGCAGCCCCATGCATGCAGCATAGTACAGGCCTTTACACATTTTGGGAGGCATGTTCACACCTGCCATGCACTCACCTAGTTACCGCTCTCCTTCTTGGGGCCCTGGCCTGTAAATTACCTTGAGGACTCCATTGAACACTTCTCTGCTATCTAATCCCATATCCACAGCTGAACTCTCTCTCTCTCTCTCTCTCTCTCTCTGGGATGTATGAGAATTTCATTTTGATTAGTTTTGGACCAGAATTTGGCCCATTCACACCAACAAAAATGAGTGCACTTTCTGGGAAATGCTTGCATATTCCCAATCTTGCTTTTGCTCTCAGAAATGTATACTTTAGAAAAAGGTGCAGTATAAAAATGTACATTTGGGGGGGGGGGATGCATTTTCACACTTTAGTCAATGTGGGAACAGTATGCATTTGGGTGTGCACTTTGGACAACAGCAACAAGTTTGCAATCATGAATAGAAATGGGGCAAACCAAAGTTCAAGGTGAAACTCAGAGGACCTCAACAAGATCAAGCTTTGCTGATTCTCCCATCCCGTGTGTGTGTGTGTGTGTGTGTGTGTAAAGGTTTCAAAGTAGGTTCATGCCCCCAGGATTTTACTTCAACTAGTTATATAACTATTTTCATATATTTGTGTTTCTTGTAGCTGTTAAGTAGCTGCCCTCCTTTAATGTGTCCAAGTTTCAAAATAAGAATAGCAAATCATGTAAAGTAGATACATGAATATTCTATAATTTCCCATTACTTATCACTAGCACTAAATTAGGTTAGTCTTCACATAGAAGTTCCAGTGCATGTGAGTTCTCTTTCACAAACAGAAGGCTATCATATTGGGGCTGTTCACACTTAACAATGCACCCAAATGCATAGTTTCCCCTTTCTCCTTGGTGCTGAATTTACTATAGGATCAAACAAAACTGGAGAACATCCAAAATGCCAGATGGAATAAAGAAACGAGGTCTCAGGATGTTGAAAAAAATATGTAGTTTTATTCTGAGTAGTCCTGTGCATTTTGGGCCTGACTTCATCTTGGAGACTAGCTTTTTCAGAGATCTTTGCACTGCAGGCACTTTTAGAAATACAGACCCCTGAAGAAGACCCATATACTGTATATTAGTCAGGGACAAAATGCAAAGGGCTTCTCCTCAGAATGAAACTACATATTTTTTCAACACCCTGAGACTTTTTGTTCTTTATTCCATGGAGCTGAATTTACTATGGCACCATTTGGTGCTGAGGCTGTGTGTCAGAAATGTTATCTGGTTTTTGAAAAGCGGTGGTGGCACTTGCTCTAATCCAAGGATATTTATGAGAAATATGCCTTTCCATTATTTTATCTACAGGAGTGGGAGGGTGAGCCACACAGGAGCTCTGAATGCAGAAGAGACAGGGAAAACATGAATTCTTTATTCTAATAGGGGAAAATAACATCTGTTAACACAAGAGTTATGGACAGCAGTGAAGATATCCCTGAAATTATTAGCCAGGTGTGTAGATGTTTCTAAAATTTTGCAGCTGCAGACTGTGTACTGGTACCCAAGTCACGTTCCAGCTTGTATAGTTTCATACTTTTCAGAAACTACATTTTTTGAAGTGTAAATTTTCCTGTCAATTTGTGCTACTTAAGTTATGCAGTGTAGCACAGCTGCCTGGCACATTATCTCTTCTGCTTTTTCATCTGAGATAAGAAGTGAATCACGTGCAAAAGTGGACGTCAGGTGCCTGCGACACTTCTGTAAAAGGAAACAACCCATTACAACATCACTTAGTTATTCATTTATCATATTTTTAGTTTGCCCAGTAACCAAAAGTTATTACCATTAGCACTTACTGTCTGCTGTCCCTCCATTAAAAAAATGGTGCCTAGGCTGGTGGTAGTCCCACTTCTTCAACTGCTTGCAAAGCACAGGTGGTGCTTTGTTCCTGTCCAATATGAGGTTCTATTTCTCTACCCTTGGAAATAAAGCATAAACTCTGGGGGTCCAACCCAAGCTCTCTCATTTCCCTTTACCTACTGGGGAGTCCTGACACTAGGTGCAGTTGAGGCAATCCTAATTTCGCCTCCTAATATAGTTTTCTGAAACAACTGAATTTGGATCAGGACTTGAAACTTGAGAAGATGTACATCATCCCTATTTTGTATGCAAAAGCCTCTGGATCCTTCTGGATTAAAATGAGCGCATAAATTTGCATTGTTATTAGACAGAGGAGATTTTCTTGACTGGCATTTAAGTTCATGCCAAAAAACAAAGATGGAAATAGCATTTATTAAAAAGTCAACTTTCAAAAAGAAATACTGTAATACTCTCTTTCCCTTGCTGCAGGTATCTTAAAGGTCTCAGATATTGGTAGTTAATACTGAAAGTGAATCTCTTTTTATTAAAGAAAAATTCCAGACACAATCCAAATGAAATGTCAGAAGTAACAAGATGCTTTTGGCTGTAAGGCAATGACACAGCAGCAGTTTAGATAGCTAGGCGGATATATATAGTATTGATAGTGAAACACGTTACTCCTGTTTTACAGTGTTAAAATTAGAAAGATTTCATTTTATGCTAGAGTCACAGATAATCTGGCGGGAAGGAAGAATAAAGGGAAGGTTGATTTGTCTGAAAATTAATATATGCATTATTAGAAATCAAAAGAGAATGAAACTGGGAACAACTACATCATGTGACAATATTATATTATTGTTGTATATGAAGGGTGTCTTTTCATACTGACTGGGATCCATGAACTCTTGCTTGACAATTAAGGCTGCAGTTCTATGCACAAACTGAAGTAAATCCCAATGAACAACATGTGATTAATGTCTCGTTCTGAGTAAATATGCACTGTAAAGGCTGATTGAATTACTTGGAGAAAGGAAGAGCCATTGGCAGGATACCTGAACCCAAGAATGGACTGGAATAAAAACTGTAATGACCAACAGCCTCTAAGCAGAAGTGGGAACCATCAGTTCAAATGCCAGAAGCATGAGATAGGACTTTGGAAACAGGATTTCAGCTAGCCACCATCATAAGACTTAGCAGCAGCCGAGGCAACAGGTGCACTTGAAATAAGTACTGGAAGCCCTTATTCAGGATACACACCACCAGCACAGGGTTACTCATTAGTGCAAATGGGACATTTTTCTAAGCAAACTGGGTGGGGATTTTCAGGGGGTGGCAGCAGCGGAGTGAATTAACCTCACCTTCTGAAAATGCTGCCACTACCTGAAAATCAGCCCCTTGCATCAATTAGGCTTAAAAAAATAGCTTCCATTGGTGCCAATGGAAGCTATTTTTCTAAACCTAATTGCCCACCACCACCACCACCACTGATGGGGGGTGAGAAAGTGAGGCAGCAGCAGAGAGAACAGATGGATTGGGTGAATAGTGTGTGAGAGAGAAAGTGTTGGGTGAATGGATTATGGAGGGATGTTTGTCTGTGTGTTTGTGTGAATCGAGGGATGAGGGATGAGGTGTGTGAGATAAAGAGAATGAACAGCTAATGAATGAAGGGGGTACCTGCTTGTGAATGTGTCTGAATGGACACATGGAGGGGAGAGAGAGAGAGAGAGAGAGAGAGAGAGAGAGAGAGAGAGCATGTGCGCGCAAGAAGGGGAGTTGTCTGGCTCTACCTGCTTTTAGTTCCAGCCCCACCCACCACTAGCATGCGGTCCTTGACAGATTACTCCTATGAGAATGCAGCCCTTGATGGGAGGTGGGAGGGACAGCTCCCCACAGCCGCAGTATAGCGAGAACTCTGTGAAGAGAAAGAAACCAGTATCTTTCTTGTGAACTACATTCTGTCCAGAGATGGGGAACCGCTGATTAAGATCTAGTGAAAAGGGAACCAGCTGAGCACAGTGCTGTTTGGATTAGCAACTAAATTATATCTGTAGCCACATCAAAGGTGTCTGTCATAGTGACCTAACCGCAAACCCCCAATAGGTATGAGATAGTCCCCCTTTCTGCAAATGATACATAGAAAAGTAACAATGCAGCCTGTGCTTGTGGGATTATATCTTGCAGCATGGGCACCTTCCCTGCCCCCACCCGCCCAATCTGTTTTACCATTCTTAGGACACACGGGTAAAGGAATTCACATCTGATTATACAGTGGTCGTATTATGATATGAACAGTTCTTCCTAATGAGGCTGATTGCATGCAGTGTACGGCAGGTGGTTGATGCACTCCGTATTTAATGAAATTACTTTTCGAATTATTTAGCTGATGGCTGCTTATACTGACAATACCAACAGCTTTAGTCAAACAAGGACTTATAGGGTGTTCCAAGTAGAAAGTGTTGGAAAGAAACAGACACTCGTGCCAGAGATAGTGGTGGCAAGGCAGGGGTCTGCTTGCACAATGAAGCTTTTCCATCCACTTCTTCCCACTGGAGCCCATTGTGCTCCCTGTAAAGTTGCTCCTGCATTCAGGAGATCCCACAGAATGATATCCAATGTGGTTCACAGGGGGCTGTAGCTGGGAAGGGGGGAAATGCAACAGAAATCACACTCTCCATTACTGATCACATATGTTAAGGATTTTTGTTCTGGCTTGTGGACTAAGAGTGCAATCCTATGCACGTTTAGACAGAAAAAGTCCTACAACTACCAGCATGCCCCAGCCAGCCATCCCAGAAGACTTCAGGGATGCCATAATTATCACCCTCTTTAAGAAGGGTGATAGAACAGACTGTGGAAACTATCGGGGCATTTCTCTCTTAGCAACCGCAGGTAAAATATTTGCTAGGATTCTCGCAAACCGTCTTCTATCTATTTCAGAAGAGATCCTCCCTGAAACTCAATATGGTTTCCGCCCCTCTAGAGGGACAGTAGACATGATTTTTACTGCACGCCAGCTCCAAGAAAAATGCCGGGAGCAAAATGCAATATGGCATTTATTGATTTGGCTAAGGCCTTTGATACTGTAGACCGTACAGCTCTCTGGACTATCCTTATGAAAATTGGATGCCCCAATAAATTTGTGAATATCTTGCGACTTCTCCATGACAACATGACGGCAACGGTTTTGGACAACAACGGCTCTCATGGTGCTCCATTTAAAGTGGGATCAGGTGTTAAACAGGGATGTGTTATCGCCCCAACATTATTTGCCATTTTCATCGCCATGGTTTTACATCTTGTCAAGGGGAAACTTCCCACTGGTGTGGGAATTATATATCGAACAGATGGAAAGCTTTTTAATCTCAGCAGGCTGAAAGCAAAAAGTAAGGTAATTACAACCTCCGTTGTGGAACTTCAGTATGCTGATGATAATGTGGTCTCCGCACATTCAGAGGATGATCTCCAAACTATCCTAAATGCTTTTGCAGAAGCATACGAAAAACTTGGTCTCTCACTTAACATCAAAAAAACCAAAGTGCTTCATCAGCAAGTGCAAGCTAACCCTTTGGTGATGCCATCTATCCAGCTTGGCGGGACAATACTGGAAAATGTCGATCATTTTCTCTATCTTGGCAGCTATCTTTCTGTTACAGCTAACATCGACAGTGAAATCCAGCATCGTCTGAGCTCCGCAAGTGCCGCATTTTCTCAAATGAAACATAGAGTGTTCGAGGATCGGGATATTTGTAAGAAGACCAAAACACTGGTTTACGAAGCCATTGTATTACCAACTTTATTGTATGCCTGCGAAACATGGACTATCTATAAACGTCACTTCCACCTCCTTGAAAGGTTTCATCAACGTTGCCTCTGGAAAATCCTGCAAATTACTTGGGAAGATAGGCGAACAAATGTCAGTGTACTGGAAGAAGCAAAGACTACTAGCATTGAAAAAATGATCCTTCAACGCCAACTTCAGTGGACCGGTCATGTTGTTCGAATGCCTGACTGCCGTCTCCCAAAGCAGTTACTCTACTCCCAACTCAAGGATGGAAAGCGGAATATTGGTGGTCAATATAAGAGGTTTAAAGATGTTCATAAGGCAAATCTAAAAAAATGCAATATAAACATCGAAAACTGGGAAGCTCTGGCCCATGAACGATCTAAATGGAGGTTGGCCTTTCACAAAGGTTCCATGGACTTTGAAGAAGCCCGAGTGCAAGGTGAAAGGGAGAAACGTGCTAAGCGAAAAGCACATCTAACGAATCCTTTACAGGACCATCTTCCATCTGGTAACCTGTGTCCTCACTGTGGGAAGTTGTGTGGATCTAGAATTGGCCTCCACAGTCACTTACGGACCCATCGCTAGAGTCTACACAATCTTCTTTAGAATTTCCTCCTTTTATCCCGGAAGACAATCTTACTCGGTCACGAGTGATCGCCTGATGATGATGCATAGGATTGCACCCCAAAATATACATTTGTCACTCTCTCTCTCTTCCCCACACTCCCATGGGGTATTGCTTACTGGGATCCCTATCAAAAAATGTTTAATATGGTTCAATGTATAAGTGTGCAAAGTTTACGATTTTTACACTAAAGTACATGATTCTAGGTTTAACTGCTCTGGTAAATGAACCTATTTTACAGAAACAGTATGTTTAAGGATTTCCAAAAATGTCAAAGCACTCTAATTTGCATATTTTAAGATCATAGGAAGCTGCCTTATACTGAGTCAGACCACGGGTCCATGTAATCCAGTATTGTTGACAATATGCAAGGATTTTGTTCGGGAGGGGTGGAAATCTGGTGGACTAGCAGGGCTCAACCCCGTGAACTCTGTCCTGCTTAGCTCTTCCCAGCAGGCCACTTTTACGTAGAAAATGCCTTAAGATATGCCTAAAGTGGCAGCAGTTTGCATAATTATGTTGCATAACTTTTTCTGGCTGTCCTGCGACCATAACCCAATGTTGGAATTCAGATGTCTGTTAAAGTCCTGTGAGCTTTACCTGTGTGCCTGCTTCTGCTACTTTGCTTTTAGCTTCCAGCACACAAATAGTAAATTCCACCCACAGTGCAACTTGTAGCTCTCCTGCTCCCTTGCAGCAATCAGGAACTATGCCTTGCTAGTCTAATTGTTTTATTATATTTCATAAAACAATTACAATTACAAACTACAAATATATACAGAGAAAGTTCAGAGAGCATAACACAGACATCAAAAACATAAGAGAGACGAAGAATCAAAAAGTACTGCAAAATACACACCCAGCTGTCCGAGAGAGCCAATGAGAGACAAGACAGACATATGACTATACAGTAACTGTCATATTATGTGACACCCACTTTCTCCTTACTGTGTTCAAGGACACACAGATATGGAAACAAGGAACACCTGTTCCTGAGACCTTCAGCAGTGTAATGCTGAAGTGCCAAGTGATTGTTATACTGAAAGTAAAACTTTTAAGCAAGCACAAGCTTGATAATCCAACAAATTTGCAATGCACAAATTGTGGCTGCTTGTGATGTAGCTTAAGGCATTTTGTATGTAAACTGCAGCCCAGCAGGAACCGAAAATTCCAGCGAGTGATGTGGCTCATGCTAGCTTTCATCCCGGCTCGGTGGGTGCAGCAGTGGCGTCTGCAGAGTAGTGGTGGGGCTGAGCCTGGAGTCGGCTGGAGGCTCGCTCCGGGCTCGGCCCCCCGCGAGCAGCGGCGGCCAGATCTCGCTCTTCAGAGCAGCGCAGAGCGTTCTCCGCGCCGCTCGCGCCGCTCGAGACGCCGCCGGAGAAAAACCCCCATGCACGCCCCCCCGCCGCTGCCGCCAGACCCTACCGCAGAGCCAGAAGCAGGTTGGGTCCCACCGGATCACCCACCCCTATGACTGGGACCAGCTCTCCAGGGTATCAAGGAAGATTCTTTCCTAACCTTACCCGGAGAGACTAGAGATTGAGCCTGGGACCTTCTGCATGTGTCCTACCACTGAGCTACGGCATCTCCCATAGCTCTTCTCCTTCCCCAGAAAAGTGTATGTGTGTGTATGGGGGGGGCATTATTACTGTATGCTATCCTACCAAGAAACTCTGTATAGGCTTTACTTTAGTAGACACTAATGGATAATATAACACTGTTCTCTTCTTCTTATGTCTTATTTGCTCTGTCTAAGTTATCGAGACAATGGCCATGGGCCAACACAGAAGAGCCACTGTGTGAATGTACAGCATCCTTCGACTCATAGAATCATAGAATCATAGAAAAGTAGAGTTGGAAGGGGCCTATCAGGCCATCGAGTCCAGCTCCTTGCTCAATGCAGGAATCCAGGTCAAAGCATCCCTGACAGATGGCTGTCCAGCTGCACCTTGAATGCCTCCAGAGTGGGAGAGCCCACCACCTCCCTAGGTAGTTGGTTCCATTGTCTTATAGCTCTGACAGTCAGAGCAATTTGCATGTTATTGGACCATGCAGGACTCAGACATGATGTTTTATTTACAATATATGGATACTTTCCTTTACACTCAAAGGCAAGATATTATCTTCTATTGAACTACAGTTGCATAAACTCTTAAGAAAATCAGAACTGATTCATGAGTCTCATGGGAAAAATAATAGAGGCAATTATTCCCAAAGGCAATCTTAAATAATAGTAAGGTACTTTAATAAGGTACTTGTTGATGCTAAAGAACTCCAAGTGCTTACTAACCTATGTTCCTGCCACTTGCCCCTTCAACACAGCTACCTCTGGCCTTTTATTATTCAATGATACGTGTACCAGCCTTTGATTACTATCAAAGCATTATACAGCAGGTTGGAGTAAGACACAGAACACCTTATATAACTGAAACCAAGGAAAAAATGTATTTGTCACCAGTAAATGTATCTGTTGTCTTCAAAAGAAGATATTTTTACAACAACAACAAAAAGTGTCAGAGGAAAATGTCAATATCTGCAACTTTTGCGAAGCTCAAAAGGAGAACTTGCTTGAGTGCTAACGTAATAACACCAATGTTTTTCTATAAAGGACAATCTGAGTTACTTCCCTCTCCACCCTTCATCATATACGTCCTAAATCATACATCTACAAATGGATGAGGCCACATAGCAGCCATGTTAGCTTTGTTGCCTTCCTCAAAATATGATGCCTTTTCTGATATGGTATGGGGGATTTCCCCTTCCCAGCACTGCCACCATCTATGGGGAAACTGCTCCTTCACTGGGCAATCCCACCTATTTCTTATTTAGAGCAAAGATGAACTATTAAACAAGTAATTTATTAAAGGGATCTGCTGTACATAAGGGATTACTAATATTTAATTTGGGGTTTTCAAAAGACTGGTTAGTGACAATTCTTAAGGAGTCAAGAGACACTGTTGCTGCTACAAGGCTTTAAGGACTTCTTTTACTTCAGGCCAGATTCCTGAAACGACCACCCCAGCCAAATACACTGACAACTAGAACCAGCCTTTGGGTGCAGTCTTCTTCTGACACCAAAGCATCTCCTGCTGTATTTTTTGGCTGCTTGGATAGCTTATCTGGGTTTTTACTGGGGGCTTTGTATAACTTTCTTTAGGCAAGATCTTAGGGCAGCCTCCTAACATAACACAGCCACCTGCTCCTACTCCTGATCTTCACCAGCCATGTATGGTTATCCCCCAGAGAAAGAAAAGCTTACCATTCAGGCCTTAGCTATTCACTTTCTCCTCAGCTTTCTCATAGTCCCTTTAAAGTACCCCACACCAATCAGCAGACCTTCTCCCTTGCTGACTCTCAACTGATTCTTCTTTTCCACCTAGATAGTTTGTAGTTCAATGTGATCATAGGTTGGAGGAGGGTCAGGGAGGGCTAGCCACTGTTGACTATAGGAGTTCCATCTCTTTCTCTGGCCTTCTGGCCTGGGTGAGTATTGGTATCTAGTGTTGGACACCTGAGGCAGATTGAGGATTCTGCCCACCTCACTACTCAACAGTCTCCCTGACTGTGCTGATAGAGCTCAGACTGATGTTGGTCTCAGACTTGGTGTTGAAGACTCTAGGGATTATTGTCCTGGGGACTTCAAATTCTATGTCAGGATTGTTTTGTCTGGTATGAATCAGGACTTTATGGCTACCATGACAACCATGGGTGTGTTCCAACATGTGCTCAGCCCAAGATATAAATCAAGATACACTCTAGGTTTTGTTTTCTCAACTGCACAGGAGGATAGTGATCTGAAAGCGGTAGATTTCACATCTATTTGCTTGCCATTGTTCAACCACTTCCTGTTGGGATTTAGGGTATCAGTGGCTTTACCCCTCTGCAAGAGTGGTGGACCAATTGAAACAGTCTGCTACCACAGACTAATGGATTCTGATTGATTCCCGAGGACTAGACGCCAAAACCGCAGCAACAGGGTTCAGCCGCGTCGGCGCAGGGCCCATTGCACCACAGCCAGAAATGACGTGAGCGACGGACTCAGCGGCGGACCAAGCAGGCGGCAAGGTAGGCCCGCGAGTTGCCGCGAATATCGGGGGGCTGCGAGCGGGGCCGATTTTGGCCCACTCAAGCCCCCGATATTCGCTGTGACATCCCTAAATCATTGCATTTTCTCAGTGCCACTCAGCAAAGTTCTTTCTGAGTGGTGCAGGGCCTTCTGAAATCTGCCCCAGGGAGAGATTTCAGTAGCACTCTGGGATGCATTTGCATCTTCAGGCTTTATCATTTGTTCCCACCTGGATCAATAGGTATGCAGTCAGTGGGTTTTTAATGAGTCATGGCAACCTCTCCATCACATCTTGAATACATGATCCAGGAAGACAACACGACTCCTAAGTTGACATTCAGGTCTGTACACAGCTGTCTTCATTCCTCTAAGTAGGAATGTCTCTTCCTTGGGTGTTGATTGGATTCCTCTCATCCAGGGGAGTCCGATTGTCCTTCTTAGTGTTCCATGATGTTTCTTCTCCAGACGGAAGCATAAGGTCTTCCTCCGGGAAGAGCCTTGTATATGTCATGTAGTTCCAAAGGCACAGAATGTCTCTTGATTCTCCTTGTCCTGTGCTCAATTCTTCTTCCTCCTCCTTCTTCCCCTGGTACCCTTTCAGGAGTGCACTTTTCCTCTCAGTAAAAAAACAACCCAAAACAAAACAAAAAACTTTGATCCTTCCTGATAAGCTGGAGCTCCTTCATGCAACAGGCCCCTTCAGCTTCTCTTACAGCTGGACCAACACCTTGCACTTGCTGCAGTTGTAGTTCATGCTGTCTTCAGGCAGGAAGACAAATATGGCAACAGCTTCCTCAGAGTCCAGAGTGCTAAGACAATGTTTTTAAGAACTCTGTCACTGTTTTGCCTTGCCTAGAGTACTGTTGCTATGGGATGACTTAGAAATGGAAACTGAATTACTTAATTAATTAATTGGGCTCCAAATAGCCATGCTGAAGTGTGTATCAGGGACAAAAGAAGGCTTTTCCATGGCACATCGCAAGGGGAGGAGGCTCTACAGTGTGCAAGGTAGATTTGTGACCCAGCGCTGCTGCTGCTACTGCCTTGCTGGGGTCTGACCCACTTATGGGGCTTCTGTGCTGCCTCCCTGCAGACCCAGGCCCAGCAATCTGCCACCCCACTCCCAGCAGCAACAACTTTGGAGGTTGGGGCATAAGAAGCAGATCCCTGCGAGGGTGGAACTGCTGCCGTCGGGAGTCGCTGCTGAAGGGGGTGACACCAAAGGAGCCACTTTGGGGGTACCTGAGGGTGAGGGCCTCCCCCCTGCTTTAAAGGCAGGAGGGGGCTGTTTGCTCCAGTTAGGGATGTGTGCGGAGCTCAATCAGGGGGTGGAAGCGGGGTGAACTTGCCGGGCTCGACCCCCTCGAGCTCCACACGACCTCCCTTTCCCCTGCTCGGCTCACATTCTCACAAGCAGAGCCAGGGAAAGCGACTTCTGGGTTCTGGTGCTATGCCATCTACATAAAGTATAGTGTAGTAAATAGTAAAAATGGCATTTACGCAAATTGTGGCCGTTTTTACTGTTTACTGCGCTATACTTTAAGTAAATGGCGTAGCACCGGAACCCAGAAGTCACTGTTTTCAATGTAAAAAACGTAGCGCCAGAACCCAGAAGTCCGGCGAGCGCCTCGGCGAGCACCTCAGCTGGCGCTCGTGGGGTGCTCAGGTCGGCTAGCACAGTGGGAGTGCCTGCCAAGCGCCCCGCAAGTCAGGTGCCAGGCTCGGTGCCCATCCCGGCATCAGTAGCCTGAATGTTATTGTCCATTCTACTATCTCATTGCTGTACCACTTCATTCTCCTGAATGTGTAGACCAGGCCTGAATCAACTCAAGATTCTTCCTTCTCATTTTGGGAGGTTTTTTTTTACACCAAATCCTTGATAAGGTGCACATCCCTTTATCTCTCTTTATATGAGGTCAGTGATATTTCTGATATGAAATAAAGCTTTGGAAGACAATAATTTAATTTTATTTATCAAAAGCGTCACAATTCTCATTTGAGATAAGATTAGTTCTATTGAAACTTCAAGTATAAGCAACTGGATTGGTTTTGACATAGCCATAGTAACCAGATTATCATCATCATCATCATCATCATCATCATCATCATCTACATTTATATCCCACATTTTCCTCCCAGGAGCACAAGGAGGGAGGCCTGATCCTCTTCCTTAGCTTAGGCTGTGAGTCAGTGACTGGCCCAACTTCCCTTAATGTGCAATCCTATGGAAGTTTAAACAAAAAAAGGCCTAAAGCTCCTAGCATGCCCCAGCCAGCTGTGCCCCTGGCTGGGGCATGCTGGGAGTTGTAGGCCTTTTTTCTGTCTAAACTTGCATAGGATTGTGCCCTTAGTGAACTTCATGGTCAAGCAGGGACTTGAACCTAGGTCTTCCCAGTTCCAACCTAACATGGCTCATTTTATTTACCTTTTGCCGGTATTTCATACAAATGGTCACGTGTAGAAGTAACTGCTTTATTAATTTATTCTGTTTTACAAAAACAAGAGCGGTTGCTAAGACATAGGAGAAAATAGTTGGAATGGTGAGAATCTATCAGGCACTGTTGCAAAAATGGAAGCATGAATTATCATTACTAATATTTTAAAGTGACATGTTGAGAATCATGAGATTTTGATGAGTATAAATAAGTCTGTTCACATTTTCATTTTTTTAAAACTCCAACAGCTTTATATCATAAAAGGCTAGGACAAATGTGAAAGCTAGGACAAATCAGCAACATATTCTGTGTACTTATTAAGTCTCTCTCTTAATTTGTGAACCAGCTTGGGAAATCTTGTACAAAATTTTGAGAACTGCTGTTCTTCAGCTTTTGTTAATTAGAAATACAGAATACTTTGACCAAAGCCCCGCAATGTTAGGATGCATACATCTCCTTAAAGTAACAAATATATCTTTGTGTACATGTTTAAACATATTTCTAATTTTCTGGAGAGGTGAGGAGAGATGCCTTTTAGGTTGCAATACTAAGCATAATTTTGGAAAGAAATTCAGTTAAATCAATGAGACTTGTTTTCAAAGGCCATGATCAAGAGGAAGTTGCTAATGACCTGTTAATTGTGCCTAAATCCTGTCATAACAGGTTTCATAACATTGAACTAGAGGTATGCATGGTTAATTTTATCTGGTTTGGCATCATTTCCACAGGCTAATAGATGTTACACTAAAGTAAAAACAAAACACACGCAACCACATGTTTAGCTCCCTCCTTGCCTTCCATAACTTCTAGTACAGTTTATTTCATCTGTGATGTCATGGTTTGATCCAGCATTTGCCTCCCATGGATGGAAGAGCCTCTTCCATCTGTGGAAGGTGTCTGTTTCACTGGAGCATTCCCACTAGCAGAATGGGGCAAGAGGCAATTCCTTTTGATTTCTTTCTGTTCCTGCAGCCATATATGCCCCTGAAAATCTGATTTGGACCACTGGGGACATTTCATAAGGGTGGAGGTGTTGGTGTTGGAGGTAGCATGGGGGAGGGGGAAATTTCCAAAAACCACCCCCCTGCTTTGCATCAGTGGGCACATTCTGAGTGGAACTCAGAGTGGAAGGAAACTTTGGATCCAAGCCCACGAACCCCAAATCTTTGTATGTTTCTCATTGGTGCTGCCAATCCTCCTGTTGGTTTAGAACCATGTAGAATTACTGGGGGCCACTTTGGAAAAGAGTTGATTGAACTTGGTATCATCATTTAGGATTTGGAAGAGGGTGGGCTATATAATTTATTATGTATATGGCGCCAATAATATACACTACTATCCATATAGATCTAAATTATATGTTGTATGTATGCCCACACACACAGAGACACACCTGACAACTGTATAAAGCAGACATCATGACCTATGTTTCAAGAGAGTAAGATACAAATAGCCTACATTCAGGCTTCCCAATCAGGCTGTGTTGGATTAACTGTACACCCAATCTCAGCTTCTTACCTATTGGGGAAAATACTTAACTATTTAGTGCCTGCACCAGTGACTGAGTAATACCAAAACATATTTAAGTATAGTATATATTTATCCATTTGAAATAATTCAACAATATGTCCATGGGTTTTACGGATTTACTATTCTGTCTTTAAGAAGGTTTTCCATTCTAATATCCCCTTTGCTAATTTCTATCATTTTCCCCAAAATTAACTATTGACGGGCAGGGAAATGTGCTGTGGCCTATCATGCTATGACAATATAACTTAACTCCCCATGGTTTTAAATGACCCACTGTACTATTCAGCCCTGCCTGCATCAACTTGTTTCATGGTTACAATTTGGAAACCAGGTGGGAGGGCAAGAGTGAAATATGAGCAATTTCTATAGCAAGAAGGAAAGATGAGAGAGAAAATGTTCTTGTGCATGACTCACAACTGATGGCTGTCAGTTCTAAATTCTATATTTGAAAGTGCCAAGATCAAATCAAGGCACAATGTGGTACAAACAACTATCATTCACTAGATTTACCTTTTACTTTTCCTTGTAAGTTCTTATGCAGGCATATATATATATATATATATATATATATATATATGCACATTTATATCAATATAGCACTGGTAGTGTAAAAAGGAAACAAGCAAACAAACAAAAAACTTCAAACTGTTTACTCCCAAAAAGGAGCTCCCTAAATAACCATTTCCATGGCAACTGCCTGGGAAGGGGAGGAGTTTGCCACTTCGAATGAACAACGTTTCTTGCCAGTTGTCTTCATTCAGTCTCATGCGCCTGTGTTAGCTACATAAGAAGAGGGGGTGGCTCTAAAAAGTCATGCTGTGCCTTTTGAGATATAGTTGGAGTTGTTGGTAACCCATTAGCTCTATCTGTTCTATTGCAGGCACTTGTTGCCTTTGTTGAGGTCACAGTATCCTATTATTGGTCACTAAAGGTTCATGTGTTGTTCCAGGTATAGTATACATGCTGATTTTATTACGTGGAAACCATTTGAAAATGGTGTCATGTGTTGAACCACCCTGCTATGTGAAGCATGAGAACATTAAGAAGAGCAATGCTGGATCAGGCCCAAGGCCTAACTTATCCAGCATTCTGTTCCCACAGTGGTCAACCAATTGCATATGGAAAGCCCACATGCAGAACAAAAGCGCAATAGCACCTTTCTGCTCATGTACCCCAGCAACTGGTATTGAGAGGTATACAGGAGCTAATTTTCATGTCTAGTAGCCAGTGACAGCCTTATCCTCAGCAAATGAATTTAATTCACCTTTAAAGCCATCCACATTGGTGCCCATAACTACATATTGTGAAAGCTTATTGCATCAATGCAATAATAATTGGGGGAAAGCTCTCTGGAGCGCGAGGGAGTGAAATACTGTGTGTCATAATAACGATTGGGATAGATATGCTAGCCTTGAAAGCTGACATTCAAAAGGAAAATGTAATGCCAGTTCTTCAAAAGGTTTTTATGTTTTCCTTTTAATACCCCCAAATTAGAGGAATGGAGAGAACACCAAGTTGAGCTGCAATCAAAGTGCAATTTTATTATGTGTGCGTATGAGAGAGAGAGAGAGAGAGAGAGAGAGAGAGTTAAAGAGTAGAACAAAGGAAGTCCTTTTTTTCCTACTCCAAGAAAGTTATTCTTCTTACCTTGCCACTCATCTTGAATTCAGTTAAGCTAGTCCTTGGCAGACTGCTGAGTGAGTCACATTTAATTGCAACTGTACACTCACTTTTTACAGAGCCTAGTCCAAATACATTCTTCACACAGTAAGATACTTATTTATAAACAGACAAGTCCTGCCTCTATTTCAGAAAAGCAACAGTGGAAATCAGTTCATGCCACTAGATGCCATTTCCACTCTGTTCTTTAAAATACACACACACACACACACACACACACACACACACACACAGAGAGAGAGAGAGAGAGAGAGAGAGAGAGAGATATTTATCTGCATGTTAGATTAATCTCTGATAGAAAGGATTTAAATGGCTGAGGACACAACGTTATTGTTCAGACATCCAAATGATGGAAACCTCCAAGATCAGTGGCTTCCAAGAATCTTCTGTCCTGTCAGGCTGCTGCCATCAGGGTGGGAGGAGCAACAGAGGTGATTTTCACCTCTCTGCCTTCCAAACAGCCTTTCTTTGCTAGCTGGGCCTCTGAGGTCACCTAGCTGGGCCTCTGAGGTCACCTAGCTGCTGTTGGAGGTAGAGGAAGGGCCCAAGGGCCTTTGGATCCAGCAGATCCTCAGTTTCTCCTCTCTCCTCCTTGTCCTGCCCACCAGCATGTCCCCTTCCCCCCTCTCCATTCTCTTTTTGAAGTTGGAGCTCTGACCTTGGGAGAAGAGCCTCTGTGGAGCTTTCTGGGTCAGTGTGGGGTTTTGCTTCAGTGCCAGCTCTGACACAGAAGATGAGCTGGCACAGCGTGAAGGGCTCACACCTGTGGCTGATTGCAGCCAAGGCCAGTCGACCTTGGACAGCCCTCCCTCCCCTGGGGAACAGGAGCAGGGAGAGCCGACTGAGGATTCTCAGCTGCAGGCGCTGGCCTTGGGCTGTCATGATGGCTCAGGGGAGGAGGGCTCTTCAGGGTTGCTGCCATCCCAAAGATGCCAGGAGAAATGCCTGGCTGAAAGGCACGTGAGCAGAAGAGGTGTAGCCAGCATCTCCTGGCTCTGTACCCGTGCCAAGATCCAGACTCAGACTCAGACTGATATCGAGGCTGGGTCAGGGTTTATAGTATAGCTGCTGACCCACGCTCAGTGTAGAAAGCAACAATGCTGTTACCTGGCAAGGTTTGTACACTCCTTGATTCCCTCGATCTGATCTCCTGGCTGCTACGATTCTGGACTTCGACTTTGGACTCTTGAACCGTTATCTCCTACCCTCTGAACCTTGGATTGTCTTGACTTTGGCTTGTTTCTTGGACTGGTGTTTGGTGTATGAATTGATGTGGACCATGGGTGGCAGGGTGCTATTGTACTGATGCCTTACTTTTAGATTTCCCATGGGCAGCTGGTTTATAGATTTCATAGATCATAGTGTTGGAAGGAGCCTACAAGGCTATCGAGTCCAACCCCCTGCTCAATGCAGGAAACTAGAGGAGGGGTCTCCCATCCAAGTAACAACCAGGCCTGACCCTGCTTAGCTTTCCACGCTCAGACAAGCTGAGCCAGCGTGAGCCACAGGCCTGTTCTCTCCAACCACTTCACACAGTGGTTGGCCACTGTGTGAACAGAATGCTGGACTAAATGGACCTTGGTCTTACTCTGATCCAGCATGACTCTTGTTCTTAAAGGATTAAGAGTGGGAGATGGGAGTTTCCTCTGATGCAGTAGGGGTGAAAGTGGTACTGCTACCGATGAGTTGTGTTGTGGTGACTGAGTCTGTGTTTCCTATCACCATTCAAGTGAGGATGGTGCCAATAATGAAAAATGTCAAATCAGGTTTTGAAAATAATCTACCCATTCCATATATTTTCCAAAGGCATCAAGCAAAGGCATTTTCAGCACTCTTTAACTTGCTGTTCCTGCGGGAATTTGAAGTATGTAACTGTCATAGATCTCATCAAGATGATAATGGATTCCAAATGTCAAGTTATTTGCTCAACAGGTGTCATTTTTATAAGCCATAGAATCTTGAAACTTTTAATGGCAGAACATGGGTTGTGTGTGATTCATTTTAACTAAAGGGGCATTCCCAAGGCCCTTAAATATATTAACACTGAAACTCCATCCCCCTAGTGACTATTATTGAGTCAAAGGTCTTACAAGTCTTCCAATTTGTGTTCCAGCTCCAAGTTTGATGAATTCCCTAGCTGTCTCAATTTGGATGATAGATGTTTATGAAGGTACACCCTGTTGATACATCAGGTGAAGTTTTCCTCTTAGGTATACTATTAAACACAGTTGGGAGAAATTTAAATCCCACAGGACATGAACTAATTTTAACATAAGTTTATCTATGGTTTCAGGTCCACCATGAAGTTCCCTTGCTCGATCCCTGTACAATTGTAGTGATGGCCACTAATTTGGACTGCTGTAAAAGGGGACTGGACAACTTTATGGAAGAGAAGGCTACCAATGGCTACTAGTCCTGATTGGCTATATCCAGTATCAGAGGTAGTATGCCCATGTACACCAGTTGCTGGGGGACATGGGTAGGAGGGTGCTGTTGTACTCATATCCTGCTTGTGGGAGCCTGTGGGCAGCTGGTTGGCCACTGTGTAAACAGGATGCTGGACTAGATGGACCCTTGGTCTGATCCAGCATGGCTCTTCTTATGTTCTTTCATAGAAATATGTGACTACTGAATTTATCACTGATAGAAAAATAGTTAGCTGTTATGAAAATTATACTATTTCATAGATGTAATTTTACTTTATTACAAGTTTGCTCTATTGAGGGTTATATATATATATATATATATATATATAATTATGAACACACTGTGAAAACAGAACAAGAGTGTCAGCATGTGCATTTTATGAAAAGAATCTTTAAACTATGGAAAGAAATATCTAGAAAACCTGTTATTATGCATTTTTATATTAAAATAAATCTCAACTTATTATTTTAAAAGACCTTGGAACACAGCTTTTCCACTTCTGCTTTCTGTTATATTGTTTGAGAATGATTTGCTGTATTTAATTTTAATTATTTGAATTAGCACTGTATATTTAATTATAAATCTTGAATGTGATTAATGCAAACAGTACAAACAGTATTGTCAAAAGACAAAGAAATAAGTATTTTCCCCAAATGGAATGCATTTTCTTTTGTCAAAATGTAGGACACCTTGCTAAAATGTAGGACATATGTACGACACTGAATTAATCCAATGGTTAAATTCCCTCTACCAGAGAAAACCCTGTGAATTGTGGTTCTTGGAGGGTGTTATGGAAGGCCTAAAGAACACACCAGTGGAAAAGAACAGCCACAGGAAATTCCTAACACCACTCTAGGGGTGGGAGATCCACCCGGCACTCGACTTGTGGCACGTGAGCCAAGTGCTGCTGCTGTGCGAGCGAAGCCAAGCGCAAGCACCAGCTGAGGCACTCGCCGGACTTCTGGTCCCCTGGTGCTACGTTGTTTACATAGAAAATGGCGTAAGATATGTTAAAAACGGCCGCAATTTGCGCACGTTACGCAAATTGCAGCCGTTTTTAATGTACCAAATGCCATTATCAACGTAAACAATGTTGCACTGGAAACCAGAAGTCACTTCCCCAGCTCGGCTCGTGAGAACGCAAATTGAGCCAGGGAAAAGGTAGGGTGAGCGGAGCTCGGGGGGGTTGCACCTGGCGAGTTCGCCGGACTTCCACCCCCCCATCGAGCTCCGTGCACTTCCCTACACCACCCTCCTGACCCCACCCAGATACAAGTCCAGTGCCATCTAGTGGCTAAACTATATAATGACACTATCCACACAGAGTGCTTAGGGATCTTTAATAGTGAATTTTTAAGTCCTTCACCAGATTATACTTCCCAGGATTTTTTCAGGAAAACTGTGACAGTTAAACTGGTATAAAATTGATATAATTTGTAGTAGAGAAATACACTACTAGACCTCATAAGAGATGTATACCTATCCTCTATAATAGAGAACTTAAAGACAATTCAGTGCCTAAACTGAGCATACTCTTCATATCTTGCAAATCTTTCTCCTTTGATCAGCAGGTTTCAATTCCATATTAGCTAATACTCCCTCACACACAGTTTTGCGGGACCATTCAACTGTGATGACCATTCATTTCAGGCTACCCATACCTATTGCAGTGTGAAGCAGCCAACTACTGTGCATGATGATTGATTGATTGATTGATTGATTGAGCCCCCCATCTTTTGTCTCTTAGGGTTCTCACTAAAATTATACATCTAACCAGTAAACATAACCTGCTTCAAAATGTATGCAACCCAGTGTGGGATGCCTGGAGGAAAAGGAGGAGCCCTGTTAAAGTCATTCCCTGATTAGAAGC
Source organism: Shinisaurus crocodilurus (assembly GCA_021292165.1). Classification (NCBI taxonomy): domain Eukaryota; kingdom Metazoa; phylum Chordata; class Lepidosauria; order Squamata; family Shinisauridae; genus Shinisaurus; species Shinisaurus crocodilurus. The sequence goes on from CM037876.1 coordinate 236,012,182, forward strand.
TAGAGCTGTCAGTCACAAAGCACCCAAAGAGGGGGAGAACTCCACTGAGGTAGGCCTGAAACCTTGGCACCAGCCCACTTCACCTTGGTCCACTTTGGACCTGAGTTGCCTCAGATTCCAAAGCAGCCCAAATATCTCTGAGGCTGGGGATACTTGGCTCAGAGTCAGGCCTTGTCCTAGTTGACTTCTCAGTTCTAGTCACTGCAAAGTGCTATAATGTCTAGACATCATTCCTCTAATGCAGTTATCATAGATGTTGGAAGTAACAGGAACTCAGCTGTACAATTGTGTGTACTATTTAAGGTAGTCTCTAAACAACAAAATAGGAGGGGATGGAGTCAAATAAATGAGGCACAAGTGAGTGATCAATTTCTTAAACCTGTCCCCAGCTATTCAGTTCTGCACTGGGATGCAACCATAGGTCTCAGTCTTTGTGCCTCCATTGGCTGTGGAGCTGCTGCCGAAGGTATGCTGTGTGAGGTCAGAAGTTTGCTGCTGCTTTCCCCTCCATGGTTTTCTTTTTACTCCCTCCCTCTCTCTGTATCTCCTCCTCTGACTCTTCCCCCAATCTTCTCAGTGAGAACCCATCCATCTTCTATGGGAGCTCCTAAGGGTCAGAAAGGGCTGTCCTTATCCGGGAGTCTATAGTAGCTACTCTGTTCATGGTTACATGTAAAGTGCCCTATGAACTTAGTGGACATACAGGGAACATCTTCAAGTACTCTCACATTTCAAGACCATATTTTATTATATGGTCTTGAAATGGGCTACTTTAGTTTTCCTGTAGCAGTGTCAATCAATACAAAGAGAGACTGAGAAAGAGACCATGTACTGGGCATGCTTGAGGTGTCTGCTGAAAGTTGAGTAACTACTGTATATGCCCCAGCATCAAAAGCTACAGAAGTTGAAAGACATCTGGCTTGGACATATTTTTATATGATTGTTCGTCATGGATTTGAACCAACATCCCCCCCCACCCGAGAGATTAAACAGCTTAACAGCCAGATGCTGCAGATTGGTATTTGGCATATGTGGAATGGATAAAGTTACCAACTTCAAAGTGAACAGAAAGGCTTGCAAATGTCACCACAATCCGAACAGGAATACTCAAATGAAAGTTTGTAGGTAAGACAAGTGAAGTTCAAGAAATTAAAGGTGATAGACCGACCTTCCATTGCTCTGTTGACCCAAGCCCCTTTCATTTCAGTGGAGCTTGGCATGTTGAAGAGTGTTATTAGGTTGAAGAGGTTGAGGATTCCTCTTAGGGATGTATGAAAAATGTGTATGTTTTTAATCAGAATTTATTTATTTATTTGAAATATTTTTATGCCGCTCCTCAGCCAAAAAGGCTCCCAGAGCGGCTTACATATAATCAATTAACCAAGACAGTCCCTGCCCGCAGGCTTACAATCTAAAAAGACATGACACACAAAGAAAAAGGACCTCCCAAAACCAAATGCAGACCCAAACACAATCCATGGCTGAAGTTGTACATTTCAAAGCTTGTGGTGCAATTCAGGTAACAATAAAAATGTGTTTTAAAAAAGCACACATTTGAAAAGCATATGTGAAAAAAAATGCATACTTTGGAAAAAAGCACACAAATACACTTTGATTGATGTGATAAAAATGTGCAGTTCAAAATGTCTACGACTGAGGCGTACATTTGGGAAAATAGACATGAATTTTCATTGGGGGGGAAGCTTACAGTCTGATATGGACCCAACACAAGCTGGAACGAGCTTTGAAGTAGAATTCTAGAACCTGTGTGTTCTTGGGTTTTTCTGATTCACACATCCCTATAAATGTCAATAAGAGAGCACATGTTTCTATCTTGTTCATTAGATTTTGACCTAGTAGTGTGCCGAACATTTTTTTACTTTTTTTAATCCATTCTCATTCAATTTGCTTTTTTTAAAAAAAAATCAAGGCAGATTATTTTAGTTAAATTCTTGTGGGTGGGATGTAGGCTTCTTCTGCTTACCTTAGCTATGAGATGGCTATGGGGTGTCTGTTTGTGTGTGAGAGAGTGTCTTTCATTGTACAGTCATCTCTCTAATGGTCTGTAGCCTGCCCAGCTTCCTGAACTTCAATTAAAGCCCAAGGGAAATTGTCATAGGAAACTCCTTCCATGGGGTTTTTCCAGATCAGGTTTCAGGAAATTGGAGGACAGCTCCAATTTCCAATAGCCTTCTGGGATAGCTATAACAACAACAAAGACTTTTGTGGCACCCTTTATAAATTTGTTGGTATTTTAAGGTGCCACAAGACTCTTTGTTGCTTTTGCTGCAACAGAGTAACACAACTAGCCCCCTGGATATTGGCATAACAATGTCAATTTAAAATAACCACAATAAGCTCTATTCCGGCATAAAATAAGTAGAATAATTTTAATTCTGTAAAGCATGGCAGAAAAACGTCCACTCAATTTGTGGTGCCTTTACCACATCAAAAATTTGAGAATAGGGTCAAGAATATATATGTATATATATATTCAAATTTCAGACCTTTGTACTGGTTGAATATTATTGTTACTTATGTTCAGCTGCATAAAATGTACATGTTAGAAATCCATCTATCAAAATTACTTTCAAGGATTCTTTCACTGAACCTCTTTAAAACATGTCAGTATAACAAATGAACACATTTGAAATCAAACATATCTTTCAAGCAGACACTTGGCCATTATAAAATGGCCTTTAAAAACAAATGAACTCAAACCATTAGTAGTGGAGAGTTTCCTTCCTTTCTTTATTCCTGAGTTTTTCTGTAGCTAAATTGTTTGCAGCATGCTAAGCTGACCGCCTGACCCATATCTAAATACGAATTATTTTTGTCATGTGTCCAGAAATTCCTGGTGCCCTTTAGATTGCTTGTACTTTCACCTGCCTAGGTTGTCCTATGGTTTACAGTATTCAGTCTGGCTCTTTTTCAGCAGAGTAAGTCCTATTGACAAAAAGTGTTGTTGGATATTTTCACACCTTTGTTCTATTAGGCAGACTGCCATTTTTAAGAACTGCGGCAGTCATTCACACGTTGTGCCATGTGTCAACAGCCTTTGCACTTTGTGATAATTTTCATTGTGTACACAGAAAGAGATACTGGAGTTCTGATGGACCTCAACACAGGTGAGGAAAAGTAATTAAGGACCATTTAGAGACCAGTTTACACATTTTATCTGTGGCATGGTTGGAACCACAAAACTGCTTTTTCCCTTGATCAACTTTCATGTTCCACTGTAATGTGCCAATCACATGGATACTTCCCAGATCACCATCATCTGTGATAATGAGGTTGTGATGTGGGAAGTACCTACGTGATTAGGCAACCTACATGATTGGTGCTTGAGAATTTACTACCGAGAAGGAGTTTTGCAATGTCAACCACACTGCAGAGGCAATAAGCCACACTCCAGCAGTAACAAAGTGTATATGGCTTAAAGACAGCTTACAAATCGATCTTGTCCAGTGATGTGCTTAATCAGAACTATTTCCCTCTGACAACTGAAAGCATTCCATCAACCATATATACTCGATGAGCATTCTAGTTTTGCTGTCTGCCTGGGACTTCAAAAACAAGAAGTTGGGCTTATGGATGCTTGAGGAATTCAGTCTTTGCCAATTCCAATATGAACTGATGTGGTTCATACCTCCTGGACTAATCTTCGGATTGGAACTTACCGTACTTATCCACTGGCTTTGGCATTTCACAGGCAATTTTGAGCACTTGTAGGCTAAAAAAAGTATCAAAATATGTTTTGAAATGCACATTTTTTTTAGAGAAAATATGTTTAGAAATGTGTCTTTTGAGAGAAAATGCATTAAAATATATATTTTGAGAGAAAATATGTTTACAGCTATGCACTTAAATAGCTGTAAACCATAAAAAACCATATTAATGTGGAAACAGGATAGAATGGTGAACACATACAAAACAAAACTGACATGGACTGGGTGAGTTGTCTAGTGCCCAGAAGACAACAATAGGACTGACTGTTTCTCAGTGTTTTTGTTCTTATTTCTCATGCCCTTGCTAGAGATCTAAGCTAGTTGGGTGAATATTTGTTTGTTTCATATTTACTGAAAAGTGGACCGTCAGTCATAAGCCTTTTCAAAAAATGCTGTTGCTTGCATTTTGACCTGCCTTCTCTTTAGCTTTCTTATAAGATAGTGGTTGAAATTAGGAAAGTGTCACTGGGCCTCATCTGCACACTCCCCCCCCAAGCCATAATGTGGGCAAACTCCATCTTAGTCACTTGTGACTTGAGGCTAAGCCACTCATAAAGACAGAAATGGAATGGAGGTACTAAAACAGAGACATAAGTAGTCAAGCAAGCTCATTTACACTAATCCTTCCTCCCACTTGGCCCCAGGCCTCTCTCAGCTGCTGAACAGAGAGATGGGGACTGCTTGACTTTTCCAGCTCTGGCTGACCTTTCCCCAGTGCACATCAGCCTCCAGCTGATCTAGCCTCTGTGGCCTTTTGGGGCTTGTGGACTTTGTCCAGTTTATTGGACCTTCAGTGTTTCTGAGCCTCAGGAAAATCCTTCAGTGAAGCTCTTCTTAACACAAAGCAATTACTAGATTTCTTTGGACTTGTTGAAATTCAGTGATGGAACTGACTGGAAAGGTTAGGAGTAAAAAAAAAAAAAAAATCAGATTAAATCTCATTTTCAATCAGTCCTCCTGACTTCACTTTCCAACCAGGGATTCAGCTTCTCAGGAAGCATGACACCAGCAGGTTGAGATGTCTGTCTGTTGCAGGGCATCTATTTAATCAGTGCCTCCGAATGTGAAAGGATCAAAATGTGACCATACACTTTGTCTGAGTTTAAAAGAGTGCTTCTGGAATATGGAAGGGTTTTGGTGGTGGTGGTGATGATGATGATGATGATGATGATGATGATGATGATGATGATGTACAGATTATCTCTGCTAAGCAATGGAGAATATTATGCATGTCATTTAAGGTAAAAAGGGTAGGCATAGGTGTGTATGCATGCATGATGGATACATGGTGTGTGTGTGTGTGTGTGTGTAAGAGAGAGAGAGAGAGAGAGAGAGAGAGAGAGAGGATCAATGGATGTGTGTGTTTGTGGGAGGGAGGGAGAGTGTGTGTGCATGTCTATGGGTCGGGATCCAGAGTGAGAGAAAATGAAATATGGAGAATGAGTTGGCTGGCAGAGGGTAGGGAGAAAATGCCTTTTGTAAAATAGGTTTCTGTTGGTGTAGGAAACTGTGGCTTCAAGTGAGTTGCTTAGTTTGATGGGGCTCAGACCTCACCTCTGCCTTGTGCTCAGTCTTTTGGGCAGGTTACTTGTCTTTTGTGATTAGCTGTGCCTCCCAGGACAGTCATTTTGCCCACAGGCCCAAAAAGGCTATGTACCCCTGCATCACAGACCAAGAAGGAAGAAAGAGACAAGACACCATAGCTAGGTTGAATAAGGGTCATATTTATGGAATTAAATGAAAGATCTGCAGTGGGGTAAAATGTGTGGTCTTAACTAAACTCAGGGTCCCATAGGTAATTAGCCTCTAATCTAATTGGGCAAGCTGATCTCCAGGTGGGCATAAATTTCCATCCTTCTTCCTAGGCCGCAGCTCTGCAGGTGCAGAGGGTTGCTTTTCTGAGTCATTCCCACCTGGTACCTCACAACCCTGAGTGAATGAGACAGATTAGCCCCAAAGGCCATCCATGCCCTGCTCCCAGGTCCCACAGCCCTTAAATAGCAGGTCTTAGCCATGGCCAAGCTCCTTAAAGGTACCTCAGGGTACTTACCTATTCATATACCTATCCTGGCCCAATCTGCACATCCCTGCCAAATGTGACCAAATTAATCTGCCTATCCGGCAACACCACTAACAATTAGAATGCCGTTAATCCCCCTGCCCCCAGCATGCATATAAAGCAGGTGAAAAAACCCACTAACCATGTCAATCAGTTCATGAGCCAAAAACTCCTGCTGAGTCCTGAAATAAGCAACCACATGGAAATAGGCAGGCAGAGTGGGGAGCTGCCAGATAAAAAGAAGGCTTGCATCTGGGTGGGGGCACCTTAAATAAGGTTAGGCCCTGCCCCCTCTAGATGTCAAAATGGACTGGGCCTCAGCTATGTATGCATTAGTCACATCCAGACTAGACTACTGTAATGGATGCTAAGTGTGGGAACATCTTTGAAGATGACTGAGAAAGTTCAGGCAGTATAGAATGTGGCTGCTGCAGTCCTTGTTGGATTCAGATGGTCAGATCATATTACACCAATCCTGTACCAGTTGTACTGGTTGCCACTGTGTTTCCAGACATAATTCAAAGTGCTGGCTTTGACCTTTAAAGCCCTAATGGTTTGGGTCCAGGTTGTTTGAAGGACTGCCTAAACCCACATGGAAAGAGAGTATCCAAATTCAAATTACAATGTGCATTGCGATGCACTTAAGATTTATCCCTTCAGATCCTAGTACAGCAAGCGGCATGGCTATGCACGCAGAAGCTTGATTATGAATGCAGCAAATCTCATGGGCAGCAACTCTCCAGTGTTTCAGACCAGAGTCTTACCTGGCCATACCTGGAAATGCCAGGGACTGAACATTTGGAAGAATCTGCTCTACCACTGACCTCTGGCCCTGTGCTGAATTGAGGTGTATCTTATGCATTTTGCTTTGTTCTGGAACACTCAGCTCAGCACTTGGTCAATGTACCTTAACAATATCATTGTTTAGGAAGCAGCAAGGAACATGAATAAATGGAACAAAGGAAACATGTACATGTCAGAGTAAGAGTGCCCTGTTATACTACCATTGTACATGCTAATACATAAACCAGGAACCAGAAATCCACACTGACACACAGGACTCTCTCTGTAGGCTGTGGCAGATAGAGCTAGCAATTAAAAAAGCCCTTTTTTGGTGTCATGATGTATGTAGGACTGACTGTATTCAGGACCGGTGCAGGGCAGTTTGGCGCCCCAGGCGAAATAATATTTAGCGCCCCCCCTCTCCAAAGCAGCCCTGCTCTGCAAAAAAAAAAAAACCTGCGCCGCCACCACCAACCTACCTTCCCCCCCGTCCTGGCGGTGGCGGCTGCGGCTGCGGCTGCTGCTGCTGCTGCTGCGGCTGCCGCCGCCTCCTCCTCCTCCTCCTCCTCCTGAAGTGACGCGACGCGACGGGACCCCTGCGCTGTTTTTTGCCAGGGAAACCATGGCAACAGGGCTGTTTAAGCCCTGTTGCCCTGGTTCCTCCCGCCAAAACAATGCGGGCGGGGCTCCGGAAGCGACGCGGAGAAGGTAGGTGACGGGGGGGTTGGGGGGGTTGGGGGTGGCGATGGCGGCGGGAGGCGCAGCGGCAGCGAGCGGGAGGGCGGGGGGAGGTGCAGCGGCGGGCGAGCGAGCGGGCGGGCGGGCGGGCGGGGGGAGGCGCGGCGGCGGCGGGCGGAGAGGCGGAGGCTTGGCGGGGCAGCGCAGCGGAGGCGGAGGCCTGGCGGGGGCGGCGCAGCGGCAGCGAAGAGGAGCGCAGCATTTCTGCGCCCTCTTCAGCCGCGCGCCCTAGGCAACCGCCTAGTTTGCCTAGCAGTAGCGCCGGCCCTGACTGTATTGCTGTGTCACAGCCATAACATGGAATGGTGGAAGTAAGTCCCATAGATTCCAATGTGTCTTTATGCAATGTAGTAACTGGAGTGGGAGGATTAGTCTATATATATACATATATATATATATATATATATATTCAGCAAAGTTTATGCAAAGATACCTACCATCTGGGCCCTGTGAGGTTATTCTTTTAACTCTGAATTTCTGAGTTCTGCTCCTTTAATCTTCTAGCTAAACCCTCACAGCTGCTCAGACTGATATCCAAATCAGTCCTTGGGATATTTGTCATGCAAGTGACTCAAAGTAACACTTTTCCAATAACTGACCTTCTGCTATGCTACAGAATCACAGATGACAATGGTTTAGGCCTCTAGCTGTTTCAACATGCAGGATAATCTTTATGTTGCCTTGGCACAGTGCTCAATGATGAAGCAGAAGTTCACAGCAAGATTAAACAGAGGTTAGATAGATACAACTGGATTTTCGTGGCAGATAAATTTGGCACACTGAAGGATGAGATGAACATTGAGACCATTTCAGTAACAATGTAAGGTGGAATGAACTAGATGTTGTTGGAACCCCATAACATTCTACACTATGGAATAACCCAACGGAAGTATAGACACATCAGGGTGAAGTTTGAATAGGTGACCAAGCACAGATTAACATGCTGCACCATGTATTTGGGGTTTTATTCCACCAGAATTGGAATACTGGCTTGAAATGTTGTTCCAACCATAATCTCCCACAGGGGATGATGGGACATACTCTTTAAACCCATCACTCCCTGCCACAAAAGGCACTCAGAGAATGCTATTTCATACCAGACAGGAGCCAAATATACCCTTCCATCATCACTAGAGCCTTTCTCCACCTACTCACACCCTTTTCCCCAAGGTAAGAGTTTTGTCCTTGGGAGAGGGGTAAGGGGTAGTAGATGGTTAAGAGTGGAAGGCCCAAGAAGGATTAAAGGAGGGGGCTATTCAAGAAGAGCTATGCCCATCTTGATTCTGCCCACAGCAATTCAAGCAGGATGTTCACGTAGTCCAGCACCCATCTATTGAATGCCTGCTTCATCCCGATATAGGAGTAATGTATATAGAAAGCACAGCCCATCTCAGTGAAGCCAGTAGACATCTAATAACGGCTGGCAACCAGTTGGATAGAGTCAAAAGAAAGAATACACCCAGCACATGAAACTATGTTGACTTTATGTAATCTAATGTAAATATTCCAATTGCAGACTGCATGTTTGAAGGTAGCACAGAACACGAATGGACAAAATGCACTTCTGCCATGACCCCTACAGGCAATTGGTACAGGGGCAGCTTTGAGTGCCTGTGTGGGACAGATGGTCTGCATGCATGTGCACGTGCAAGCTGCCACAATGGTGAGGCATAGTCCTATATAAGAACATAAGGAAGAGCCATGCTAAATCAGACCAAAGGCCTATCTAGTCCAACATTCTGCTCACACACGTGGCCAACCAGCTGCCTATGGGAAGCCCACAAGTAGGAGATTAGTGCAATAGCACCCTCCTGTTCATGTTCCCCAGCATTACTGGTATACAGAGGTGCATTGCCTCTGATGCTGGAGGTAATATATAGTCATCATGACACTGACAGCCTTATCCTCCATGAATCTGTATAATCCACTTTTAAAGCCATCCAAGTCAGTGGCCATAAAGACATCTTGTGGTAGAGAATTCCATGGTTTAACTGTACATTCTGTGAAGAAGTATTTCCTTATATTTTTCCAGGATCTCCCACCATTCAGCTTCATGAGATGACCCCGGGTTCTAGTTTTATGAGAGGGAGAAAAATGCCTCCCTACCAACTTTCTCCACACCATGCACAATTTTGTACATCTCTGGCATGTCTCTTCTTATTCATCTTTTTTCTAAGCTAAACAGTCCCAGATATTGTAACCTTTCATCTTAGGCAATTTGCTTTAGTGCCTGGATCATTTTGGTTGCCTTTTCGTGCACCTTTTCCAACTCTGCAATATCCTTTTTGAGGCATGGTGACCAGAACTGTACACAGTATTCCAAGTGTGGTTGCACCATACATTTGTATAAGGACAGTATGATATTGGCAGCTTTATTTTCAATTCCATTTCTAAATATGCCCAACATGGAATTTGCTTTTTCAGAGCAGCCACTTGTAGTGATGGAGATGTACCTTGGGGGGGGGCGCCTCGCTGTCACCTCGACTCTCCGCGGCAGCGCCCCCCCGACTCGTTCTTCTGGGCGGCGCGGAGCAGTTCTCTGCGCTGTCTTGAGCCCGCCGAGCCGGTTGTACTGGTCCCGTCGTGTCATTTCCGGCCAGCCGAAAATGACGCGACGGGACCAGCATAGACCAGTGCGGCGGGCTTGAGGTGGCGAGTCCAGACCGGTAAGGCCCCGTGAATCTTGGGCGGGTGTGAGCGGGGACGATTTCGGCCCCGCTCCCCCCCCCACGAGGTGAGCGGTTACATCCCTAGACTTGCAGATTCGTCCTTCTGTACCTCCTTTAGTCCTCTTAGAATCATAGAATCATAGAAAAGTAGAGTTGGAAGGGGCCTACAAGGCCATCTAATAATGCTTTCCACTGATTAAACTGGAATGAATGTTAAGTTAACCAGCCTGTAATTTCCTTGATTCCCCCCTCTCCCAATCTTTTTTTAAATAATTGGCATTACATTGGCCACTTTCCGATACAGAGGCTAATACTAGGGACATCTTACATATTTTTCTTACAATGTCAGCAATTTCTCATTTGTGTTGTTTAAGGATCCTTGGATGGATACCACCTAGACCTGATGATTTGTTAGCTTTCAATTGGTCAGTAAGGTCTAGAACCTGTCCTCTGGTCACCACTATTTGCTTCCGTTCTTCAGATTCCCTTCCTGAAATTGTCAGTTCAGGCTTACATACATCTTCTGCAGTGAAAACAGACACAAATAATTCATTTATCTTCTCTGCAATCTCCTTATCATCCTTGAGCACTCATAAGAATGTAAGAACATAAGAAGAGCCATACAATGGATCAGAACAAGGTCCATCTAGTACAGCATTCTGTTCACACAATTACCAACCAGCTGTCTGTAGGAAATGCACAGGTAGGACATGAATGCAACAGCACCCTCCTGCCAATGTTCCCCAGCAACTGGTATACATAGCCACACTGCCTCTGATACTGGAGATAGCATTCAGCCATAGTAGCCATTAATAGCCTTCTCCTCCAAGAATGTGTCCAGTCCCCTTTTAAAGCCATCCAAATTGGTGGGTATCACACCACATCTTGTGGTAGTGAAATTCCACAGTTCAACTATGCGCTGTGTGAAGAAGTACTTCCTTTTATCTGTCCTGAAGCTCCCACCAATCAGCTTCATGGGATGACCCCGGGTTCTAGTACTATGAGAGAGGGGGAAAATGTCTCCCTATTGACTCTCTCCACACCATGCATAATTTTGTACATCTCTAGCATGTCTCCCCTTACTTGCTTTTTTTCTAAGCTAAACAGCCCCAGATGTTGAAACCTTTCCTTGTAGGAGAGTTGCTCCAGCCCCTTCATCATTTTAGTTGCCCTTTTTGCAACTCTACCATATCCTTTTTTTAGGTGCAGTGACCAGAACTGTACACAGTATTCTAAGTGTGGTCACACCATAGATTTGTATAAGGACAGTATGATATTGGCTGTTTTATTTTTAACCTACCTCACAGGGTTGTTGTGAGGATAAAATGGAGCGGAGGAGAATTGTGTAAGCCGCCTTGGGTTCCTTGCAGGAAAAAAGGCGGGGTATAAATATAATAAATAAATAAATAAATAAATAAAATTTTCAATTTCTTTTCTAATTAAACCAAACATGGAATTTGCCCTTTTCACAGGAGCCACATGCTGGGTTGACATTTTCATTGAGCTGTCCACCACAACCCCAAGATCTCTTTCTTGGTCAGCCACCACTAGCTCAGATCTAGACTTGCCTCCAAGGCCAGGTCGTCGCGTCCCCGACCCGATTCTCCGCAGGGGTGCCGACCCGACGCGATCTTCTGAGCGGCGCAGAGAGGTTCTCCGCGCCGCTCGATCGGGCATCTTCTGCCCCGTCCGTCACTTCCAAGACCGGAAATGACGTGACGGGACCCTGCGCAGGCGCAGAACGCACCACAGGGGTCCAGCGCGCCTGCGCAGGGTTCCGTTGTGTCATTTCCGGTCCCGGAAGTGACGCGACGGGACGGAACGGACCGCACGGGCACCTCGCTGTGGAGAGGGCGAGCCGCCCCAAAGACCAAGGTAAGGCCTCGCCGGGTGTGAGCGGGGCCAATTTCGGCCTCGTTTCTGCCCGGCAAGGCTCGTTTTCACAAGCCTACTCAGATCCCATCGGCAAACATGAGAAGTTGGGAGTTTTTGCCCCAATGTGCATAACTTTACACTTGCTTACATTGAACTGCATTTGCCATTTTGATGGCCATTTTCCCAGTTTGGAGGGATCCTTCACATTCCCTTTTTGTTTTAACCGCCCTCAATAATTTGGTGTCATCAGCAGACTTTGCCACTTCACTGCTCACTCCTGATTCCAGATCATTTATTAACAGGTTGAACAGCATTGGTCCCTTTACAGATCCCTATGGGACCCCACGATTTACATCCCTCCATTGGGAGAATTTACCATTTATTCCTACTCTCTGCTTTCTGTTCTCTTACCAGTTACTGATCCATGAGAGGACCTTGTGGCGGAGTGACAGGCAGAAGCCCAGGGAGGGGCCAACCTGAACATTCCAGAGGCTCTGTTTGGTTGAAGGAGAGCACAGAACCCCAGGGAGTTGACAGTTAACGGTTGTTGGTTGTCAGTTGGGGAAGAGAGTGGGTTGGAGTGAGAGAGGGAGTGGAAGGTTAATAGCGTAGGTAGGGAAAGGTGGTACTGAAGAGAAGAGTTCAGACAGAAAATCTAGTAACTAAGTTGTGAGAAAGCAAACATGAAGGTGTTAGTATAGAACAATTCACAGGAGTCTCCACTTATGGAGTGAAGGACCTTCTGTCTGAGGAAGAAGGTGAAACTCTGGACTAGTGTGAGGGACAGTTAAGTTCCCTGGTCTGATACTGTAACTTTCAAGGAACCAAGCCAAATTGATACAAAGAGCACTGTATAACATCTGCCTGCCTTTAACCTGAATCTAAGCAAATAACAAGTATGAATTAACTGTTGAAAATCCAAGTTATCTGTGCCTGAGTTGAATATCAGTTTTGAGACAATGTTAGAACAATAAATCAATCTTTTTATTCAAAGTTCTAATTCTCCAGAGTCTGACTGGTGACAGGAAAGTAAGAAGTGAATTAATGGATGGGCACCCTGCTTCAAGTAATCAAATAAAACAAACTGCTCTTAATAAAGACAAACAAACATGGGCGAACAGCTACATATAAGACCTAAGACACATAATCAGCTAACGCAGTTTAAGAAGACAGCTTCAAGTCTGAAGTGACCCATACAAGGGGGCACTTGGTGAGAGCGAAGTACACATTGAGGGTGTGGGCTTTGGAGTAAGGGGTCCTGTCCGCTACAGTGGTGGCAGCGTCGTGATTCGAAATAACCCACAAAATAGTATACCCACAAAGTTAATAACCAAATACAAACAAGTTTAAAAAGAAATAAAACAAATTTCCTGTCAGAAAATGCCTAATCCTAGAAGGACAGCGGAAGCACGGGGAGATGCTCAGGGAACATCCCTTGAGGGAGTTTCTGAGGAAACTCCTAACCAAGAGTTAGAGATAATGAAAATAAAGCTTGAGATGGCTAGAATTGAAGCAGAAAAAGCTAAGATTCAGATTCAGGCAGAACAAGAGAAGGAGACAGACAGAATTCAATCTGATGAGAGAAGGGATCGAGAGAGAATTCAATAAAGACCTCTCTTATACCGTGACTGCTAAGTTTCCTCAGGAGTCTTTAATGAGGGACTTTGTCAAAAGCCTTTTGGAAGTCCAAGTAAACAATGTCTACCATCATCATCAGGCGATCACTCGTGACCGAGTAAGATTGTCTTCCGGGATAAAAGGAGGAGATTCTAAAGAAGATTGTGTAGACTCCAGCGATGGGTCCGTAAGTGACTGTGGAGGCCAATTCTAGATCCACACAGCTTCCCACAGTGAGGACACAGGTTACCAGATAGAAGATGGTCCTGTAAAGGATTCATTTGACGTGCTTTTCGCTTAGCACGTTTCTCCCTTTCACCTTGCACTCGGGCTTCTTCAAAGTCCATGGAACCTTTGTGAAAGGCCAACCTCCATTTAGATCGTTCATGGGCCAGAGCTTCCCAGTTTTCGATGTTTATATTGCATTTTTTTAGATTAGCCTTATGAACATCTTTAAACCTCTTATATTGACCACCGATATTCCGCTTTCCATCCTTGAGTTGGGAGTAAAGTAACTGCTTTGGGAGACGGCAGTCAGGCATTCGAACAACATGACCGGTCCACTGAAGTTGGCGTTGAAGGATCATTTTTTCAATGCTAGTAGTCTTTGCTTCTTCCAGTATACTGACATTTGTTCGCCTATCTTCCCAAGTAATTTGCAGGATTTTCCGGAGGCAACGTTGATGAAACCTTTCAAGGAGGTGGAAGTGACGTTTATAGAATTGAGACTCTCAAAGAACTCTAAAAGTTTAGTGAGACATGAGTTACCTTTGCGGAAGCCATGTTGATACTTTTTCAGCAGGGCTTGTCCTTCTATATGCCTACTAATTTTATCTGTAATAATGCTTTCAACCAATTTTCCTGGAACAGACATTACCAGGAATAGACATCTGTAATTTCCCAGATCCCCCCCCCCCCGGATCCCTTTTTAAAAATTGGCATTACATTGGCCATTCTCCAGTCCTCTGGTACAGAGGATGATGTTAGGGAGATGTTACATATTTTAGTTAGACAATCTGCAGTTTCACATTTGAGTTCTTTAAGAACTCTAGGATGTATGCCAGCCTTGTGATTTATTAACTTTCAGTTTGTCAATAAATTTCAGAACTTCATCTTTAGTCTCAGTTCCTCAGACTCCCTTACTGAAAACATCAGTTCAGGCACAGGTATCTGTCCTACATCTTCTGTAGTGAAGACAGATGAAAAGAATTCATTCAGCTTCTCTGCAGCCTCCTTATCCTTAGCACTCCTTTAATTCCATTGTCATCCAATGGTCCAACTGCCTCCCTACCTGGTTTCCTGTTTCTGATATATTCAAAGAATTCTTTATAATTGGCTTTGATATTGTCAGCAATATACTCTCAAAATGCTTTTTTGCATCTCTTATTGTCTCCTTGCATCTCCTTCATGCAAGTTTGTGTTTCCTGTTGTTCTCCTCATTTGGGCAAAACTTCCATGGAGCCTCCTTGGATTCCTCCAGGGTTCAGGGCTTGGCCTCCAGCTGGGAGGGCAGGTGGTGTGCAGCAGGGAATTCCCTCTGTTATCTTCGACCCCAGATAGGAGATAACAGTTAGAATATGGGCCACTCGTCAAGCACCAGACAAATCCCTTTCTCAGTGCCAGCCGAGTTCGCCCCTATGGAGTCAACACCTGCACTCAGCTAGCACTAGGAGGAGTGGCTGCTCTTCCCAGTGCCAGATGAGTTCACTTGCATGATGCATGCCACCCCCATGGGGATGACACACACTGCATGAACCCAGGACTTGGACAGCACTGGAAGGTACAGCCACTCTTCCCAGCACTAGACAAGCCCCTTTCTCTGTCCTGAGCAAAACATGGAAACCACATGGAACATAGGAGTGGGTTAATGATGTCAGTGGATGTGGCCAAGCCCACTGATGTCATCTGGTCTGCAGAGGACCCAGTGGCAGGGCTACCTAAAACATCTTCCCCAACCCTGTTCTAATAACTTCCTTGACATTTCACATTAACCATGCTGGTGACCTCGTCAACTTGGTGATACCTCTCCTGACCTGTGCTACATTCCAGCTGGTAATGTATTTTTGTGTGTTTGAGTAACCCCCAAGCATCCAGAGCAACTTGAACCTCCTGACTTTCCCCCTCAATTTGTTTTTTCCCCACAGTCCCTTTGTTTAAAGAAGTTTCCTCTTCTGAAGTCAGATGTGACTGTGTTGGACTTCCTTGGCAATTTTCTACTTACATATAAATTAAATTTGTTAAAACTATGTTCACTTTTTCCACTTGGTTAAACAACAGGATCTATTGTCTTGCAATTAGATCTTGTTTACCACTTAGGAGTATGTCTAGAGTCATCTCCGCTGTGGTTGTTTCTCCCTCTGGCCAGTCTTGGGCACAGTTGTATAGAGCAGGGGGTGGGCAGACTTCAAGCTTCTGGGATCATCTTTGTTTTCTTTACTAGAATCTCAGTGTCCACCAACTGGACTCAGATTCTCAAAGCACATACATCTAGTAGAATTAAGGCACAAGGTGTAATTCCAATAGTAATTCCAATGTTTAGATGTTGTACCCAAATAAGAAAGAGGTTCACAAAGGGAGGAGTAGCAATGGAGCCAATGGAAGACAAAGGGAGGCAAGGTTATGATGATATAATTAATTTGACAGATTACATTCTTGACTTGCTAGATGGTGACCGGCCAGATGGGCTATTCATAAATGTAATTGTACCGAGACTCTTCTTTGTTGGGGATGACGGTCTGTCTGGCTACTTCTCCTGTGACTCCATCCTCCCTTCCTCGCCCCCCTCCCTTAGGCGGAGACTGTGTGTGTGTGTGCAGACTTGTGTTAGGCTTTCTCCACAGTAATAATAAATAATAATAAATAAAATTAATTTCATTGGATCAAACACTGCAGATGCCCATAAAGGGTTTGATCATGTGGAATCATGGCTTTTCCTCCCTCTCCTCAAATCTGCACTTTTCAGCATAGGGCAAATTGCCAGAATTTGATTAGGGACTCTTATGGTAGTACACAGGAAGACAAAGTTGAGCCATTGCCTTCGCAGAGGCACTTGGTATCTGGATGAGAATTCAAGCAAAGCAAACTGTAGGAAAGAAATATTTATATATAAATATCTGCATCACAGGGACGATAGCAAGTCAAGAATGAAACATGCTGAAACGACTTAACTGATGTCAACGTATACAGTATGGATAAGATACATATCTGTCTGAGGGTCTGACTAAGTAAACGTTAACTGAATGGTTACCATCTAGCTTCATGAAAATGACTGCTAATCCATAGCAGAGAACAGTCAGTATGGATACCAGTGTAATCCTATAGATGTCTACTCAGAAGTTAGCTCCAGCTCCACTCAGTTGGGATGTATAAGAATTTCAGTTCAGTTCACATATCCTCCTAATGCAGTGTTCTCCAACCTTGGGTCCCCAGATGTTTTTGGCCTACAACTCCCAGCATGCTCCAGCCAGCGTTGCTGGCTGGGGCATGCTGGGAGTTGGCCAAAAACATCTGGGGACCCAAGGTTGGAGAACACTGTTCCAATGTGTCCTTTAACCTCTTCACAATCCCAAACATGAATGGGAGCACTTTTTTTTTCAAAAAAAAGTTCACAAATTCCCAAACTTGCGATCGTGTTCAAAAAATGCATATTTTGAAAGATGAGCACTTTAAAATGTGCATTTAAACACACACACACACACACACACACACACACCACATTCCCTGGGGGGAAATGTGTACTTTTGAAAAATGTGCATGAAAATGCACACTTCCTGTTTGAAATGTGCACTTTTCCCATTCAAATGAAAAGGAAACAAGTCACAAATGAGAATGGGAGTGAGAGATGAACCAAGCTACGAGGTGGAGTTTGGAGAAGCTCAGCAAACCCGAGCATCCCTGGTTTTCCCATACCTATCACTGAGCCCAATGGGAGTCACTCTCAGGTAAGTGTTTATAGCAGGGGTGGGGAACCTTTTTTAACCAAAGGGCCAAATTCCAATCTGGTCTTAGGGGCTGCATTCCACTGGGCAGGGCCAAAGGGAAATTGGGCAGAGGACACCTGCCACTCTGAAAAGCACTGTGTAATCCTATTATTCAGAAGTAAGTCCCACTGAATTCAATTGAGCTCATGCAGAAAAGTATGTAACAACAAAAAGTTGCCATTCCTGAGTCTGTCACCTCTCTCTGCCCCAAAGATATATTTTTTTGGCCTCAAGTTGGGGCAAGGAAGAGGTAGGTGTACAGGGGCTTTTGAGGTGGGGGTTCCCTTTCCCTACTGGACACACAGCTCCTTGTTTTAGCTCCTAGCCAGGGCAACATTGTGTTGGCATTAGGAACTCTGGGGCCAGTCTTTGGATCTTAGTTCCATGAGTGTCAGCAAGCCAGGCCCTTCTCTGACAGTTTTGTATCCCAAGAAAGCCTCTTGTGTAACATTTCTCTATGGTGTAAACATTCCCCTCTTCTCTGCTGATTCAGCTCTCAGAACATATAGAATAATGTGTTGGGCCCCTTTTGCAAATATGGGAGCTCTGAGTGATATGCACTACAAACCAATAGTCCAAGTACTTAACGTAACAGCTAAATGAGGATGAATGATTTTGTTCCCTTTTTGCCTTGATGGTTTTTTTTTTTTACATGTTAAGGTTTGAGATGTTACTAATGCAAAAAATCTCAGTAAACCAAAGTCCAGCTTAACAGAATCAAATATTTTTATGCCTACTTGGCTAATTCATTTTTATTTTTTTTAGGATTTGGGATCTGGGGTTATCCAGGGCTTGTTCGAACAACTTGACATGCACAGAGAACAAAGAACTGCAGCAGGAGACATACATATGATTACCAGGAGGATATTCCACTCAAGTTAGAACATTTCCAACTATGCTATATATTGCAAGTATTACCTTTGCTGTCACCTGGAAAAAGCTGACCTGAAAGAGGCCAGTTATTTTTAATAAAGCAATTTCCATTTTAAATACCGGTAATGCAAGGTGGAAATAGCCTCCAATCCCACAAGAGCAAACCCTGGCTATTAAAATGCAGTGGTGTCCCTACCATATGAAAAGCTGCTGCTGTGTTTTCTCAAGCATGGGAATTGTGGAGAGTGACAAAGGTTAAAGCTTCTAGAGCCTAACACAGAAAATTCTGTAATTTAAGTAACTGATGCAATCTGCAACATGTCTAGGAATTGCTCTCCCCTCCCCTTGCCATCTTGTAACCAAAATTTGAAGTGAAATTGGGAGTCCTCTGAAGGATGTCAAGGGATCTGTGGAAGCTCTTTGTGAGGGAAGTTACAGGAATTTTAATAGGATTTACCGGAGTTTTGTATGGATTTTCAGGATAAAAAGAAGTTGACTATATTTCAAAACCTGCAGGAAAAACCAGATAGTAGAAGGAGATTTGTATAGCAAAAGAAGTCAGAAAGCCCATAGAACTTCATCCAGCATCCTTTTCACACAGAGCAAGAATAAGGAACATCAAACTTTTAAAAAAAGTATTACTTAAAGCATTTTCCAGTTTCCCTTGTTGTCACTTTTGTGGGTGTGGAGACTCTGGCATGTCTTGTTTTTGCTGCAGGGTTCTTTTTATTTTGATGAGTTTTATGCATAGTAATAAGGTGGAGTGGAACATCACCTTCATTGAATGCACACTCACTCTGAATTCCTTGTGATGTTTGTTGTGGTTTTCTAGATTATAAACTAATTCAGGGGTGGTCAACTTCAGGTAGTCCTGAGGCCAACCCCCCACCGCCACCCCACCGCTGGATCTCCCCATGGGCTGTACTCTTCCCACAGTGACAGAAAAATATATTGGCTTGGAAACAAGCTAAATTTGTCCTTAGTAAATCCCCATAGGGGTTTGCTGCCAAATTTCAGCAACAAACTGCTGATTTTTAAAATTCCCCCCATTTGGGGTGTGGCAGCAGGTACACATGCAGTCCATGGGTCACATGTTACCCATCCCTGAACTCGTCTTTCTAGTCTATGTAGTACCGCTAAACAACTTGGGACCAGGATATTTGAATGAGTGCCTTCTCCATTACCAGTCTGCCTAGTCACTGAGGTCATCAGATGAGGCATTCCTCCTGGTGGTTCTGCATAGACCTGCAGTCCCTTAGGAGAAGAGCCAGAGAGTATTGATTGCTGACTCCTTCTCTATGGAACTGCTTGCTTATTCATGTCAGGCAGGCAACAACATCACTTCATTTTTGGTGCCTGCTGAAGACATTTTTTTTTAAATTTAAACAAGCCTTCTATGACTAGCCAGCCATGGTTTTATTGGCATGATCTGATTATAAAGGTTTTAATTCTGTATTGCTGTAATTGTTGCTGTTGTTCACCACTTGGATATTTTACTGGATGTAGAACGGTATATAAATCCTGTAAATAAATACATTCTAGAAGAAGCATGAACTCAGACTCATGCACTAATAGAGGTAAAGACCTGATCCAGAAGGAGCAATATTTTAGCAATCCATATGTGGGAGTGTGTACTGGGCACAATTGTCTAAGATACAAGGCCCCAAATATCTCAACATGGAACTGTCATATTGTTTAATTTCAACTTTGGGTTTAAGTCATAACTGTTTAGACTGTATATTCCAATGATCTGCCATTCCATGTGAATTTTTTTCAAAGTAGGTTTAACTAGTGCTGCCATATGCTATGCAACCGCTAAGGTTTTTTGTTCATTTGTTTTCCTTTAGAGAGGAAGTTAGATTTCACTTATGATGGAAATTATTCATAAATGTAATCTTATTTAGGTTCATGAAAAACATTGACTGAATATAAATCAAAGCTATGAAGCCTTATATCCAGTGCTTTTGGTTCTTGTGATACCTTGGCTGTGAGCCAACTGGAAAAGAGATTCAGATTTAGGGCTATGGACAACATAAACTTTCTGAATGCCAAGGAGTTCAGTTTTGGTTCAATGAATTTCCAGTGCATATGTACAGGATTGTCAAGGGCTATGAGACCCTTCAGAATGAATGAACGCTGTAGTAAATCTATAAATGAATAATCCCCATTATATTCTAAATGGTTTGAGATAAAGGAGGCTATAACGTTGAAGGAGATGCCAAAGATACAAATGGGCTATTAAAAGAAAAGCAAAGAACATCTTCTATCAGTCATTTCAAACCAAGAGAGCATTAGCCCAGATGACAAGATGGGACTCTGTGATGCAGTGCTGTAATTGTACTTTACAGAAATGTTAGGTGGCATGAGTTTGTTTAATGAGTCATAAAGCTGGAAGGGGCCCAATGGATCTTCTAGGCCATCCGCCTGTTCTAAACAAAACATCATCTATCTAAAGCATCCCTGAGTATTGTCTATTCAATGTGTACTGTATTTAACAATGTGAATTAAAAAGCTGGAAAAAAGAGATTTTTACAATCTCTTTAGGCAGCTTATGCCGCTGTTGAACTGGTCTTATACCTAGAAAGCATTTCCTAAAATTTAACCTAAACTTACCTATTTATAATTTAAATAATTGCTTTATGCCCGAACCTCAGGGGATGGGAGAGGAATTGTTTTCGCTCTTGCTAATATTTGAAGTTTTTTTAAAACAGATTTCTTTTAAAGAATCTTACTCCTAGATTCCCTTCAGCCCTTCCGTATAACATTTATCTTGTAGCTCTTTGTGGAGTCCTTTCCACTCTGTCTACCGTATATTGCTCTTGAATGTTGGTGAGACATTGAGTGCTTAGACATCTATTCAAATTCCCATTGATCCATAGATTCAGTTGCATGGCCTTGAACAAGCCATAGTGATGCTGATGATGGTCAAGGCAGACTCTTTATGGTCTTAGGATCTAGAAACAACCAAAAAGTTCCTGTGCGCGCGTGCACACACGCGCATGCACGCACGCACACACACACACACACGCGCGCACACACGCGCACACACGCGCACACACAGTTTGCTTTAAAATAATTCTGATGGTCTGTTCTTGTACCCGTATACTCACCAAAACAATATGATCTAATGTACAAAGAAAAACAAGAGAAATGGAAAGACATTAAGAAAGCAAGTGTATGGGCTCTGAGCCAGACTGACTGAGTGCTCTTATGTCAGAAGCTCCCAGTCATCCAAAGCCCTGCTGGACTCTTGCTGGCAGGGCAGGTCGGAAAAGCAGAGGCTTTTTGTTTGTTTGCTTGTTGTTGTTTTGCATCTCCATCCTCCTAAAAGCAATTTTCTGTCAGACAGGCCTCAGAACCTGTCTTATCTCTTCCCCTGTGTTGGCTCCATTGCCTCTCCCCTCCCTGCCCCACTGGCCCACCCCCCAACACATCCATTTCCTCCCTTTGTGAGGTTGGAGATCCGACCTCAGGACAGGAAGCCACCACTGAGCTTTCCACAGCAGCTGAGGGGTGGGGGGCTAGACGGGGATATCCACAGTTGGATCTCCTCCTCTGATGTCAGAACTCTGTCTCCACCAGGCTCAGGGGGGTTGGAGAAGATTCACTGTCTCCTATGACCCCTCAGATGCTTTCTAGGGGCTACAGAATTGCTGTTTAAGGAGATTGACAAGTAGCTGGATTTCTTACTATTTTTACTCCTCACTTTCTACCCAAATCTATTATGCCACATAAACTACCATACTTGTGAGGAAGTGAGTATGGGAACAAATATATACCATAAACCTATACACTATAAAACATTGAGATAATTGTAGTATAATAATAATCTGTAGTGTATATTAATACTGTGCCGCCCCCCCCCCCCCAAATCCTTTGCTTTTGTTTCCCCCCAGCCATTCTCATTCAATTTGATGGAAAATAAATTACTTTAAAAAAAATAAAAGAGGAAGGAAATTTCAGTGAAATCTTTCTGGGTGGGGTGCTGGGTTTTTGTGCTTCCTATGGTTACAAGGTGGCAGGAAAGTATGTGTGAGTGTCCTGTCTTTCATTGATCAATCATGTCTTTGGCACAGGCCTGTGGCTCATGCTGGTCCAGCTTGTCTGAGCGTGGAAAGCTAAGCAGGGTCAGGCCTGGTTATTACTTGGATGGGAGACCCCCTCCTCTAGTTTCCTGCATTGAGCAGGGGGTTGGACTCAATAGCCTTGTAGGCTCCTTCCAACTCTATGATCTATGAAATCTATGAAACTGTCCCAGCTTCCTGTGCCTCAATAAAACCCAGTGGAAGACAAGCATGAAAGAAATAAGAAAGAAAGAATATGATATTCTTGGCCACTGTGATAAGCTCAAAGACACCACCCAAAGACATTTAAAAGGAATTCTAAAGGCAGAAAAAGGATGCCTCTTTCATGGGGGAAGAAAACGTGGGGGGAAATTGGAGGACACATTTCACTACGTCATTCTAGGCACAAATTACAGTTTTATATAATACGTTTAAATTAAACGTATTATATAAAACTGTAATTTGTGCCTAGAATGACTGATTCCTAATCTATGTAGAAGAGACTGAGCCCACTCTGTCTCTGCTAAAAGGTATTTGGGATATAGTCCACAGTGCCCTTTTCCTTATTTTGAAAAAAGTGATTGCTTTCCTTTTGAGTACCTTCTTGGGTAATTGGCAATGTTTACAAAAGCAGCCAGCGTTTTACATTAGAGGTTCCAGTGGGCGCATTGTGTGTTGATTGCTTTCTCTGTCGATTCATTTGGTTTGCTCAGTAATGAAATATAAATGAAACTATCAAAAATATGCAGCTCATAAAATCTGAAGGAAGACAGACAGACCTTTTCAAGCTGACCTGATAGCATTCAAACATTCATTCAACCTTGATAGTTTCAGCATGTGCTTCCCAAGATCCATGTGCTAACACAAGACAAGAGGGTGAGAGGAGGACATATTGGTGGGTTATCACTTTCTTAATCTGAATATAACAGTATTGTACAACACACTGATTTTATTTGTACAGAGTCTTGTGTACATATTGCATTTTGTGGGCATTAAAATCACTTTAATATATTCAATAATACAGTATTAGAGCTTGTTGAACAGAGCACAGGATCTTTAATAAGCAGAGGTGGCAAGAAACACAGGTTTACATTTCATGTCAGAGATGACATCTCAAGCTTGCTTCTCTAGCATGAACCTACACCTTGGACTCCTTACTGACTCAGAATGATGAATAACATCTTGACAATAGTATAAGTAGAGTATTCCTCTTCAATACTATGTCCTACAGACTTCTACTATAGAGTACTGTCATCTGCAGAAAAAAGCTTCCATATGCAGATCACCCTTCTGGATGTAATGGCATGCATAATACAATATGCACTGTGTTCATTTCTGACAGACAGTGTTGTTGATTACTTCTTTGGGGAAAGAGTCCAGTCACTATCTTATTCATCCCCCTGTATGAGGAGATCAGTGCTAGCAAAGCACAGGGAGACCCTGGCATAGCAGGGCATGTGCACCCCTCTATTCCAATAAGGATCTCTGAACTGGGGCAAACCCTTCCACTTTCATTTATCTGTGAATGAACTAAAAAGGGGGTAATAAAGGCTGCATAAATAGGGATGCTGTATACCTACAGTCACTTTGATACAGGGCTCTGTGGTCATTGTGGTGCTAGCTAGGCAATTTGGCAAGTGGTAATCTAGCATGATGTTTATATAACCACTTTGTAAGCACTGATCTTAGCCTGTATCTATGATCAAACTAGCCCAAGGTGGGCTTCCATATCTTTTGCATATGTGAAAGATAGGGACAAATTTTTACCACACATCAGGTGCAGAGATGTGTATGGAAATGGTGGTCCAGATATAATAAGTTGCAGGGAATCTGAATAAGTACTCTATTCCAAACTAAACTGACTGGGTTGCTTCCTTTGGGAACTATATTGATCAAAACTAGGGATGCTTGAGGAACTTGATATGAAGTCCTGTACAATATAACACTGATCTGTACTTCAACTGGTCCGGAATATTTGGTCCAGTCTTCTTTTAAGACTAGGTTGAAAGTTTGGGCCAACCAAAGTTCACTGGGGGGGTTTGGTGGGAGGCGGGGTACAGAAACACGATGTAGTGTCCTTCATAGGAGCATTTCTTCCCACCAGCATTTCTTGGCCCCATTTTGAAAGCACATATTGCTGGTGGCAGGGCTACCAGGTACACTTTGCCACTGGTTGGAGCAGTGTGCACCTTGGCTTTCTTAAGGAGCAAAGAGAGAAAACCTCAGCCACCGTGTAACCAGTATTAGGAAACATGGCTCCCCTGAAAGTGTTTAGAATTTTGCCCCACCTCCTCAAAAGCCCCATATATTCTCCCAAAGACCACCAAAGTAGGAAGGAGCCTTTTGCCCAGCTCTGTATTTTTTTTTTTTTTGGCACTTTTGATGGTGAGGTATTCTATACATTTTTGGGAGTGGGAACGGGGGGGGGGTTACCATTATCTTAGGAGGAAAAGTGTTTTTAGAACATGTGTACTTCCTTTAACATGCACACCCAAAAGGTTTGCTGTTCTGCAATTGGTGACGGAAATGCAATAAGCAGGCTGTCTATGATCTAGAATGCCCAAATGGGAACAATGCTACATCATGAAGCAGGGCTGCTCATTGCAGCAGAAATGTAAATAATTCACCTCTCCCTGCCACCCTGCCCCAATGAAGGTGGCTGAAAATGTACCCACAAACAGATCCATGGAGGAGGGGAAAAGTTTTGTCCCAGAGCTAATCAGCAAGTCTTGAACTACTATGCAGATATCACACTCCTCTGAATGTTGTGACACAGTTCTTGGCAGTTCAGATGTGTCAAAATATGCATTTAAATATGTATTTTGAGAAAAATACACATTTAAAAACTAACTTGAGATTATTTTTATTTCACAGATAAATGCAGAAATGGAACGTACCCTGCCCAATGTTAACTTTAGGTAGCAAAATTCTTAAAGTGCTGTTGTGACAAAAGCAAATCCCATTGGCTTGAGTACAACTTGTTTTGGCGGATCAGGACATTGCAGAACATTACATTTCTTTCATATGCTATCTCTACAAAGCCAGACATTGATTGACCTTGTTGCGAAGCAATGAAAAGCAACGCCATTAACATTGGGAGAGAAATGAACATTGTCATTAAATGGAATTGAGCACATGTTGGGAAGTGTGAATTGAGAGCCAAAAGAGAACTTAAATATTCCAAGAGTTGCCCACTCCTCCCTCTTCTCCAGGGATTTATGATGGTTCGCTGTTGTTCTTCCATCCTTAATAAATTGAATAATAGGCTAACTAAATTCAGAGCAATCAATTGCTCCAATTATTTGTATGAAATGTTATTCATCCAACAAAAGGACCTTGGAATAGTTGTTTGTTTGTTTGTTTTTGTTTATTTGTTTTCAATTGAGAAAATCTCTATGGCGCTTTGGAGGAGTTTTTGTTCATCTGCTTGACTCAGACTCAGCTGAACTGAATAATTTAGCATGTTGTTTAAGTGGGCATGTTCCATTAAATGCTGAAATGGCTCTACCCCCGAAATGCTTCAGGTTCAACAAAACCAGTCCTCAAGGAAGAAAACAGGACCAAAACAACCACTATCATGCTTATTATCTTTTCAGATTCAATTTTCCTGCAGTGTAAGGAGTATTGGGCCTGATTCACATGTGGATAAATTGAGTGACCCCATATGTGTACTTACATAGGGACCTAGGAACCTGCTTTATACTGAGTCAGACCACTGGTCCATCTAGCCCACTATGGTTGACACTGACTGGCAACAGCTCTCCAAGGTTGCAGGCAGGAGTTTTTCCAGCCCTACCTGGAGATGCGAGAGATTGAATCTTGGACTTCCTCCATGCAAATCACTGAGCCGTGGCCCTTCCTCTTGGGTGCAGGGGTGTACAGACCCAACACTGCAAGTACAAGCTGATCATTAACTGGAGGGATCTGAGAATCAAGGGTATCACACATACCATGCATGCTTCCTGATTCAAGGAGGAAAATGCATTCATTTCCATGCATTCACCAACAAGTGAGCCAATTTAGTGGATTCAACAATACTCCGTATCAGACAGTACTTACCTGTACTGACAGGTAATTGTTTGGGGGGGGGGAGAGGGAGAGGAGAAGCACACAGTACATCTGAATTTGCTTTTGATAGAGCCTGAATTATAAATAGATCTTCTTGGAAGCAAGTTGTATACAAATTATGTTTTGTTGTACCTAAAGATAATTGCTGCATTTACAATTAGGTAAATGGATTTTTCCCCAGAGTTGGTTCAATTAAAAAAAAAAAGTAGAATCTATTTTTGAGGTTCCTCCCCCTTTTCTTGTATTAATTATTATATAAAATCATCATCATCATCATCATCATCATCAAACAAACTGCTAAACATAATACAATTTCTTATGTGGTTTTCTGTGGTTGTCAGTAAAGGACACATTATGACTTATTCAGGAACCTTTTTTTTTACTTCTTCTATGAATACATACACACTCCAATCCAGAAATCCTCACTTTTAGCAGTGAAATACATGCGCGTTGCTGCTCACAGATCTCCCAACCAAAAGGATTATTAGTGCTGTCCACTTTGACCATACTGACCATCTTTCATAGAAGATAGCTAGAACTATCCCCTCACTGTAATGTAGATGACTGGCAAACTATGATTGACAGTGTAATCCATGGAGCACATAGGTATGTTCCAGGTATGTTCCAGGGAAGAAACAGGACAGCCTCCCCCCAGCCCCCCTCATGTACCAGGAACATACCTATGTGCTGGTGCAGGTTTAATCTTTTTTTTTTTTACTCACACGTGCTCTTACCTGTTCTGACAGGTAATTGTTGGGGGAGGGGAGAAGCACACAGTGCACCTGAATTTGATTTTGATAGATCCTGAATTATAAATAGATCTTCTTCTAGGTATCTTTCCAAGCTCTTATGGCATAGCCCAGAAATCAGAGGGGATGATCAAATCCCATTTTCTCCATGGCTAAGGAGGAGCAATGCATTAACCACAGAGTAATGGTACTCTCTTGGCATAGGTTAAGCTGATTGTCGGCAGATACAAGCAACTATGAGACATGAGATATATATTTGTGAAATGTATCACAGAGACGTGTATCTTAAGAGAAGTGGAAGTGATCACTTTTAGTTGTTTCTCTCTCACTGCAGGCAAGGCAAGGAATTTTAAAGTGTGTGTGTGTGTGTGTGTGTGTGTGTGTGTGATACACTGAGAATGGATGGATAGGATAGATGTCGGATACTTTTATTCCTTCAATGCTTGTTTGTCAATGGTTATTGATCCCACCTGCCACCTGACTTGTTTTTTTAAATATATGTTTTAAGGCAAAATCCTATGCATGTTTAGACAGAAAAAGGTCCTACAACTCTCAGCATGCCCCAGCCAACCATGCTAGCTGGGGCATGCTGGGAGTTGTAGAACTTTTTTCTTTCTAAACATGCGTAGAACTGTGCCCTTAATGAGTTGTGGCTTCTTTTATCCATTTACATCCTTGCACAAGAGAAAGATCCACAACAGAGACAGAAATAGACTCTGTATTTCTAATTTAAGAAAAGCTAAAAAAATATAAATAAACAAACAAGCAGCTTGGAGGGAAGAATACTTCATGAATGCAAGTATTTCGATTTCTACAGAAGGTGGACAATGATAACATAATTAGGGTTGGATTTGGATTCCTAGTACAAGTAACGCCCAAGCCTGCCATACTGATTTTCCTGTTTGTCATCATTTCAGGGGTGGGGTGAGGCTCTCATTTATTTCCACTTGCCCTTGATATTAAAGTTCCTTTGACTGATTTAGCTTCACTGCATTCCTTTCTTGATTTCTTCTAGCTAAACTCATTCTTCAGGAATGTAATATTTCAATGTATTGGATCAAAGGAGGCTTCCAGAACTCATCAATTTGATGAGGACTGCTCATTCATTTTTATAAGCTTCCTTCATCTCCCATAAAAAAAAAGCACAAGTGCAGTAGATACATTATGAAATAGAATAGAACACAGGAAAAGACTGGGCAGTAAATTAAATTAATTTATCTGTAGTACTAATACAAACTACCTATATCATCTATTAATCATGGGATTGATGATAATTTTAACAAATAATTAGATATTAACCTCGAAACAGAAAATTTAGAAAAAGTGAACAAATTCAAAACCCCCAATTATCCATTATCATCAGTGCCAGCTCCAGGTTTTGGAGGGTCCTTGGTTAAGACACCTTCAATGTCTTACTTCTCATGGCCATTGCCTTTTGTTCCTCATTCTCTTGTCATTGATATCACTTGGTTGCTTGGCAAGCAGAGAACAAATGAACAAAGTAGCATCTGCTGCTACTCCTTCTCAGGACCACTGTTCACCTGCTTCTCACTTTGCCCCAGACAAGTAGGTTGCAATAGCGAAGAGGAGAAACAATTCCAAGGCCATCTTGTTAGTGTGCTCCTGTTGGGGTATGTTCAGGTGCCCAGCCATACCTACCTTTGACAGCAGCCCTGATTATCATAAAACACCAGATTATTTAACTAAGAAAAATAGAAACAAATTTGAGGATTATTTCAAATCCCTGTGTGATTTCTCACCTTCTTGGCTGTATGCACAATTCCTCTTGAAATTAAGGTATGGAATTCAGCCTCCACAATGTGTTGGCAACTTAATCCATTTATTGGCAAGGTTCAGTTCAGCTTTCTGGCAGGGCTCCTAATACATGCCTCCAGCAGGGTTTTTCCTAGGACAACAAAATAGGGAGGGAGGGAGAGTGGTTAGAGGCTGACTTGTGCTTAAAATGACCGTGTACACATAATTCACCGTAGGTAATGCAACATAAGGTGGATGTCTCCTTTCTCCTCATTCTGTCCTAGTTTTCCTTTCAAGTCCCATCCTGTCACCTTTCTCTTCTTGTGCTAGTTCCTCTAGCCAACTGCCTTGCCCAAATATCAAGCCTCATTTCCTAAATTTCCTTCCTTTCCTTGGCTTCTTGGCTCCCTGACTCTTGCTTTCCTCATGCATTGAACTCAGACATCTGAAAAAGGAACCCCCCATGCAAGAGTAGCTGCACACACATAGGGGCTCCATGGGTGTCCCAATCACTTGGAGCCCATGTGGGCAAGCAGCTGCTCACATTAGGGGTTCCGTTTCAGACTGCTGTGCTTAATGTGCAGATGTCAGGGGGCGAGCCAGGAGATGTGATATGAGGGATGGGGCAGCAGTAGTAGTAGGGATGGATGAATTTATCAGTTTTGCCCCCCCCCCACCCACACAAACAAATCATTTAAATCTCAAGTTCTTTTTGTCCCATATATGGAGAAATGTGTGAATTTTGGTGAATTCTGATCAAAGTAAAATTCTCATCCATCTGCACCAGCCAAATTCAGTATCTACAGCTATTCTTAATATGGAGAGGACCATGTTGTATCTGCCCACCATGTAGCTGTTAAAGTTAAGGAACTTGACAGAAAAAAGATGGCAACCCTAATTCAGTACCACATACAAGGTTGAATACACAAAGATCAAAACTCAGACTTTTAAGAGCTAAGCACTCAAAGCCCTGGGCCTGGATGGATGAATCCAGCAGTTCTGGTTTCTCCCACATTTGAATTTTTTCAAAAAAAAACACCTTCATTGCTTTCTATCCTGTTCATGAAGAAATATGTGAATCATGGTAAGTTCTAATCAAGAAACTGAATGCAATTCTCATTCATCTCTAAGCAATGAAGTGTCCTACACAGGAGTATCCTGTGAATAGGGTTATTGTTTAAATTTTAGATTCTAAAGAAGGGGTTGGTACGTAACAAGAGGATTTCCCTTAGTGCATGCTCAGTTCTTCACCCACCCTATGCCTTCCCCCATTGGGGATGACATTGGTTGGGTAAAGAACATAGTGTGCTCTAAGGAAGGAAAATCCTCTTATCTCTGATCAATAAGCATGTAAAGGAATACCCTTATCACTGATCACAGTCTGGAGATAACAAGAAGATTCCTCTTCTGCCTCCTCCCCATGCCCCTGGTAGCCTACAGGCCAGGGGCCAGAGTTTGGGGTACAGAAGGGACTTGAAGAGGGAATGGGAGGGGCGCAAAGAGGTGACCTAAGCCTCTGTGGGCTGGATCGGGAACCTCCACAGGCCATATTAGAGCTACTGGCCAAAGGTTCCCCCACCACTGGTTTAGACAGTCCCTGATAGCTAAAAAGAGTGATGGGAAGCAAGCTCATAGGTGTGTATTGCAGGAATTGGAACCTTTCAATTCCTGTAGAAATTGATTCAAATATGCCAAAACAGAGGCACTAGAATAAAAAATAAGCATGTCACAACAAATCCAAGAAGCAAAAATTGTACTACTTCTGATTTTCCATTGTAGCTCTTAAACAGATAGTGAAAACCAATAAAAAAGATAATGGACAAGGGGAAGTATTAATACAGCTACAGATAAACATCAGAGGTGGGCAAAGAAGTTAATACAAATTCCTGGGACTTGCTGAAGAAAATAGTTATTCACTTTTTATCTCCAATAAGAAGCATTCAGTGTCCATAACTGACATACATCAATATGGACTGGAAAGTAATTTCAGTTAGTTTCAGGTAGCTAACTTTAAATAAATAAATAAATAAATCATTAAGCATGTGAAGTGAAAGTCAAGGGGGTCTGTGGTCGACAGTTGTAGAAAGAAGACCTGAAGACAGAGATAGAGATGGTGGAGGAAAAGGAGAGGAGAAAGCAGAGAGACAGAACATCAGAAAGAAAAGGATCAGAAATTAGTAAACTAAGAGAGCAATCCTATGGCCCCTGGACATATTCCAGGAGGCCATAGGATAATTTGGATTCCCAGATCCTATGTCGGAAGCAGAACTCTGACCTCAGAGCTGGGAATCTGTGCTCCAACCCCCCCCCCCCGCCAGTCAATGTGTAAAGAACCACACCAGCTGCCTCTCCAACATCAGGAAATTGACTTCGGAGAGTAGGGGAAGGGGGCATTCGAGGGGGCAGAGAGGGAAGGTATCCTGATAGTGCTCCAGCCTCCCCCCACCTACCGAAGCACCGAAGCTAGACGGCCAAAATTGGCGGCTGCTTCTCCCACCCTGCACTGGATGCTGATAAGCCTCTGAGGTCGGGGGCTTATGAGCAGCCAGGGTGTGCAATAGATAGAACTGTGCCCTAAAAAGCTGTATTTACTTACATGTGTGTATTTAGTCACTGCATTTGTTAAATGTATCATGAAAGAGAGTTCTCTGCAGTTCAGTTTAAAGCAAAAGAAAACCCATCAAAATTGTGAAAGAAGAATAAGATCCAAATGCAGCAGAAAATCAATAGACATATACCAACACAATACAAGATAAAACATGAATACAGAAAAGAAAACTAGCACCAGGTACAAGAGTTAAAGCAACATCTCAGGGGGTGGAGTTAAGCAGAGAACTCTGCTGCAGTATTTATGCAAAACACATTTACTGCTGTTGGGGCCCATGCTAATGAGTATGGCACAGTTCCTACTGTGTTGCAAATGTGATCTTGTGTCACACACAAATGCAATGGTGGGAGAAGCAGGAGGACTTCAAAAGGTGATGTGTGCAGGGGAAATGGCCCTTTAAAAAAAACACATTGGGTTCCCTCCCTCCCATCTATGGGCAGGTTGTGAATGAGCCAACAAGCAGAGATTGTTTTAAAAAAGAAAAAAACCTGACAGCTCCTCCTCCCCTCACAAAAAAATCATGGAGAAGTGGATGGGAACAGACTGTGGTGCTGCTACCATCCTCCCACCTACCATAGGGTGAAGCCAGCAGGATCAGTCCCCCCATTCCCATCCACCCAAAAGCAATTCCCAAAAGCAAGTGCAGCCCCTCTCCCATGCTAACCTTCCCAAGAGTAAGCACCATTGAAATCAATGTGATTTACCGTACTTCTGAGTAAGGCCACTGAAAGACATTCATGTTGGCTCATTTTCAGCTAGTTGTTCCTTGAGGCAAGGGGACATTCCAAACTTTATTTTTTCAAAGGGGAGAGGGGAAGCAGCATTGCATGTACTCTCCAGTTCACTGGGCAAGTTATATAT
Source organism: Shinisaurus crocodilurus (assembly GCA_021292165.1). NCBI lineage: Eukaryota > Metazoa > Chordata > Lepidosauria > Squamata > Shinisauridae > Shinisaurus > Shinisaurus crocodilurus. Next base: position 236,044,609 of record CM037876.1, read on the forward strand.
AGAGAAGCTGGGGGCGGGTGAGGGAGCCAGGGAAGCAAGGGAAGGCTATCCTCAGAGTTGCTGCTGTTTTGCTGAAGCCCAATAGGACACTTCTTCTTCCCTCCCAGCCCCCTGAAGCCACTCCTCCTGGCCCTGGAACAGTACCACAAGTAGGGGTGTGCTGATTCACCCCACGCAGGCGTAGTGTGCCAAAATTGGCCCCACTCATGTCCACGCGGGGCTCACGCGGGCCTACTTCGATCCAGTGGCAGCTCACCGCGGAGAGGCGAGCCGCCCGTGCCGCCCGCGCTCGTCCCGTCGTGTCACTTCCGGCACACTGGAAGTGACACAACGGGATCCTGCTCCGGCGTGCTGGACCCCCGCGCTATGTTTTTGGCAGGGGAAACCAGGGCAACAGGGCTTAAACAGACTGGACAGCGCAGCCGGCGCTGGCAGCTTGAGCGGCTGCGGAGAGTTCTCCACGCCACTCGGAAGAACCAGGCGAGGGGGCCACCGCTGCGGAGAGGCAGGGCGGCGGAGAGGCAGCCCCCACTACAGGTTCGTAAGCACCACTAACCACAAGTTTAGCACACACTGATATACAGACCGGGGAAAGACTACAACGTATTAAAAAGTTGTGATATAACTGGTCTGAAGAAATCCAGGATATAATGGAAGAAATAGCATGAGGATGACTGTTTGGGGTGAGCATCATGTGACACACCAGTGAGCCAGGCATTACATTGGTGGTAAAAAATACCTAGCGTAGATCCACCCAGGGAATAAAATAGTAGATACTGAAAATACTAAAGTATTTAAAATGCCTGAGAGAACAGAAAAGTCTTAGCCTGGTGCCAAAAAGGTACCAACATGCACATCAGGTGAGCTTCCCCTAGAGAGAGCATTCCAGAGCTGAGGGGGGCAGGGGAGTCACCACCAAGAAAGCCTTCTCTCTTGTTGCCACCCTCTAATCCTCAGAATGAGGGGGCACTTGAATATGGGTTTCCACTGGTGACCTTAAGTAAATACAGATAGGAGGATCTTCCACCAGGTCTCAAGGTCCAAGACATGTAGAACTTTAGAAGTCAAAGTATAGAAACCTTTCTCTTTTTGGGAGACTGCCATGCAGTCCAACTAGTGATAGATTGACAATTGTCAAAAGTTGTTTGAGACTGGATTGTTGTTATTGCTATCAACATTTGTATACCACCTTATTTGCTAACAAGCTATTAAGGCGGTGTACAACAATTTAAAACAATAAAACTTTTAAACAATAAAAACCAGGAAAATTTAAAAAAAGTAAAACATTTTCCCTGTCTTAGTTTCCTTGTTATATATAGTTGTTAATTTCTGTGTTAACTCCATGAATCCATATTATTAAAAAATATATCATTTAAGCATCTATCTGTCTAAATCCAGTTTCCCAACCTCTTCCCTCCAGATCTTATGGACTTCAACTGCCACCAGTCCAGCCTGCACAGCTAATCGTTAGCAGTTCTGGGAGTTGCAGGCCAAAACATCTGGAGGGCACCTGGCTGGGAAAGGCTAGTCTAAAGACTACCTGCCAGTCTACCTCTCATCATCTATAAATGAGAGACCATGTGTATTTCCATAACCCAATATCTAAATATGTGATATTTCTCCAAGTCTGAGCCTAGCAGTTGCAGGTTCAAGGGCCTAAGAGTTCCAATGTGGCCAGCACAAACAGGGATCAGGCAAAAGGCAAGGTCTCAGCAGTCCAGACAACAAGTTCCCAAGGCAACAAAGCTGACAAGGAACAAGCAAAAGGAGAGTCAGAATTCAGTCCAGAAGTAGCAGCAAGCAGCCCAGAATAAAAAAAAGGGGTAAATTCAGGAAGGTTAGATCAATGTCCTTTCCAATAACTCTCTCAGCCTTACACTCAGGGCCAGTGCTACCATTAGGCCAACTAGGCAGCTGCCTAGGGCACAGGGCTAAAGGGGGCACCAGAAACGCCTTGAAAAAAAATACAGCACTCTCAAGTGGGAAGGGGGGCACTAAATATCTGATCTTGCCTAGGGCACCAAACTGCCTTGCACCGGTCCTGCTTACACTGCCATTTTTATGTAGAGGCTGTCAGAGCCACACCCAAGCCTCAGCTGTGAATGGTTTAGATACTGCAACTGAAAAGATCCTCCTTGTGAGCCAGCCTCCTATAGTAGATCTTTTCTCACAAGGAGGCCTCTGGCTTAATCTAGCACTCCTTCTGAGTTCCTGTCTTTTCAGGCAGTGTCTCTCTCATGGGCTTGGCGGTTTATCTGCCTCCACCCTCCACCTCTGAGGCAGAGTCAGAAATCATAGAATAGTAGAGTTGGAAGGTGTCCTATAAGGCCATCTAGTCCACCCCCCTGCTCAATGCAGGAATCCAAATTAAAGCATCCCTGACAAAAGGCTGTCCAGCTGCATCTTGAATGCCTCCAGAGTGGGACAGCCCACTACCTCCCTAGGTAATTGGTTCCGTTGTCTTATTGCTCTAACAGTCAGGAAGTTTTTCCTGATGTTCAGCCAGAATATGGCTTCCTGTAACTTGAGCCCATTATTCCGTGTCCTGCACTCTGGGATGGTCGAGAAGAGATCCTGGCTCTCCTCTGTGTGACAACCTTTCAAGTACTTGAAGAGTGCTATCATATCTCCCCTCAGTCTTCTCTTCTGAAGGCTAGCCATGCCCAGTTCCTTCAGCCTCTCTTCATAGGGTTTTGTTTCCCATCCCCTGATCATCTTTGTTGCCCTCCTTTGAACCCTTTCCAGTTTGTCTGTATCCTTCTTAAAGGATGCAGAGTCCCTGTGCTTTGGTGGTCCTCAGGTGGTGTTCTCATGGTAGTTACCCCTGAGAGCCTGGGCTCCTCCTGGTCTACCGGCAGATCCTGGACATTGCTGGTGGAAAGTGGTTCCTGTTCCTCCAGCTGTTCCTCTGCAGAGGAGTCTTCCAGCAGCGGCATGACAAAATAGGGGAAATAAAGTTCCCTTAGGCCTCAATCCTATACGTGTTTAGACCATGTAGTCCTAGAATGCCCAGCATTCCTCAACCAGCATGAATAATTTCATGAGAAATGTCATGCTAGCTGGGGAGTGCTGGGAGTTGTAGGACTATTTTTCTGTCTACACATGCATAGGATTGTGCCCTTAGATGATGATAATGATGATTATTTAATAGTAATTTAATAGATGTAGTATGAGAACTTGGGTGGATGTCAAAACTTTGGAAGCTGATTTTCCATTCAGCTGGCCCTACTATCTACTACCAATTATTTTGTGTCTATAGAATGCAAAATATGTAGACCATTGAGAACTTGGATATTATGGAGATGGAGATGCCATATTCAGGAAGCAGAATACTATAGAGAAATGCAAGATTGTAGATGAAACTGTAGAACAGTGATGGCGAACCTATGGCACGGGTGCCACAGCTGGCACGCAGGGACCTCTCTGTGGGCACTCGAGCCATTGGTCGCCAAATCGCGAAAAGACCGTCCCCTTCTGCATTCAGCATCGGGTTTCCATAGTAATTCCTCTCCACTCATTCCTCACTGGCCTCCACAGGCAGGCACACTCCAACATCTCCACCCCCAGAAGCGGACTGCGCAGGCACCCAGTCCCTCCTTCTAACTGAACAGACAGCTCAGAAGCACAGCACGCACACGCCCGAATCTTTGCGCGCCCGGTGAAGAGCCATGCCCTGAGACAGAGCGTGGCGCAATTAGATAGTGCCCCCTCCTCCTTCCTGCCAAATTTAAGGCACTTTGAAATAAATAAGTTGGTTTTGTGTTGCAGTTTGGGCACTCGGGCTCAAAAAGGTTCGCCACCACTGCTGTAGAATATCTTACGAAGTGGAAAATTCAAGCAAGAAGGACTGCAGTACATTCTCATTCAGAACTCATAGGGAAATAATAATTCCATGAATTGTTAGCTCTGTGCAAGAGCCTGTAGAGGAAAATTAAATCTGCACCCAAGCTGGAGGATCACATATAACACGAGCATTGAACCCGATTATCTTTGTTTTAATATACTATGGTTAAAGTTTTAGGAACAGGTTTCCTTTGATTTTATTTACAGCCAAATAAATCATGCAATGAGTGAAAAGATCACAAATTTCTTTAGACACTGAAACATATATATTTTTTTAATTGATTACCTTTAAACCCCTTTTCTTCAAAAGATATTAGGATGGCTTACATGAGGTCCAAAAACGTGGTCTTCCATTCAAACAGCATACAGAATAGATCTGCTTAAATTCAGTGGTAGAACTCTATATGCATGCATCTGTATGCGTGGCAAGAGGCAGTGACCCCTTGCGACTCCTGGCTTGTACACCTGCAGGCACATTTGCCCAGTGGTCCAAATCCAATGTGGGCTTTGTATGCAAAATCTGTACTCTCCTCTTTTCCATAGGATGGATTGTATGTTCAAAGCCTACATGCATTGAGGTATACATATGTAGGCCCACCTTTCTGGTGGGTCACTGTCAGAAGCAGTGAAAGGCCAAAGTCAGTAGACATTATCCCATCCCCAGTTAATATAAACGAAAGGGTGTTGCTTCAAAGCAACCTCTGAGTGATTCAAGCAATCCCCGCCCACAAAAGAAACACAAACATGCAATGAAAAATTCATTTGGTGCACACTTTGATATGAGCCAACCTAATTCACACTTCCCAAAGTAATATGCAAACTGGAATGTAATTATCATTCAGTTTTCACACTTCTCCCAATCTGGTGATGCCGTCCCTGATTTTTTTTTTTAAAAAAAAACATGTATACATTAGGGAAATTTGCATACAGTATGTATGCATTAGGGAAAATAATATACTGAAAGGCACATGTTAGGGACAATTGCTTTCAAAATGCATACATTAGGAGAAATTGTGTATAAAAATGACAATGAATTATCATGAAGAATTTTTAAAAAAAAACGCTCAAAAACTGATGCAGGTGGAAAAAATTAAAATGTTATAGAATATGAAACAGTTTTGTACATCACAAATAGTATTTCCTCAGAGTTTTAAAACTCTATGACAACCCAGATATTCTGTTATTTTTACATGGTAATCTGTGCCTGGAATAGGAGGCCTCATTCCAGCACAGAGATGTCCGCTTAAAAGCCAGGCTCAGCACTCAAAGCAGAATTGTATATGTAACACAAGGATGTGTTACATGCCCTCTGGCATGTCCATTGTTCTCTAAACTTAATCCCTTGAACCCCTCTCCTCCTTGGATATCACTTCCAAAATTGCAGTTATGGTCCAGACACCAGCCCAAGTAGAATCAACAGGTAAATGCATTCAGCAGGCTGATAATTTTTGCCTTCCTTCTTTAATCAGGAGGAGGAAGAATTGGCAGCCCAGTTTACTCCAAAAGTAATACTTTTAAGTCATCCAACAGTCCATCTTAGCCAACAGAGACAAGATTTTTGCCATTGTTTGCATCTTTTGAAGTAGTGAGCTAGCATCAAAGACCTGTACTAAAAAAAGAATCTGGCACATTGTCCAGTATCTCCAAAAATCCATTCTTATTAATGAAATATCTGCAATGCCCACTTTGGTGGAGGCAGCCAATGCATTTTCATAGCTTCCAGAGATAATAATAAATCATCTTAAGGTCCAGGTTTATTAGAAATGACTGAAATACATTACAGGGCAGCAATAACTTGAATGGTTGGTTTACCAACCAGTGGGGTGGAATTAAAAATGCATTAAAATTTATACAAAGGAAAGTAAATAGCAGAGAGTTAAGATTAGTTTTGACATAGTTAAATGAACCATTATTGTGCATTGTGTGACTAATAAAAATAAAACAGGAGAAACATTCCATTAAGGATGCTGAGAGGTGAAACCCCCCCATTATTAATTAGATTTACTGCTTGTTCCCCTCACTCTATGTCAGCAATGCATGTCAGAAAGCAGAGCGTGGTGCAAGGCTCTTTTCTCTACTCTTCTGGCACATCAGAAATTGCCAGAATTTCCCTTGGAATTTTCCCTTGGAATTTTCCAGATGTGACACAGTGACATTTTGTTTTGTTCAGTCTTTATATTGGCCTTGTAAATAACTCCATAAAAGTTACTAGCTTACACAAAAGGGGGGGGGGGAGTTTTATTAGCCTGCTGGGAGCAGCCAGAGGAGGGATGCAGGTCTGGCATCAAGGGTTGGTATAGTTGGGCACCTGATAAGGGCCCACACCCCAGCAGGGACCCACTGATGAAGGTCTCCCTGGAGTTGCTCCTCCTCTTCACCCTTGCATGGACCAATCATGGATCTTATTTCTGAGAGATTCCAACATCATCTTCAAAAATTATCTGCCAAATTGAGTGTTACAACTCAAAATACAAGGCAAAAAGGAATTTTACCCAACTGGCAGCCACTAAGTGACAGGGTACAGGAGTATGTGTAGGAAGCTTGTTGAGAAAACACTGGGTTTTTTTCCTTAAGAAAAATGTGAGGACAGATAGTTTCACAGCTCTCTGATTTCTCATTCCATAGTGAAACACAGTGTTAGTTTTTAGTATTAGTATTAGATGTTATATCGCTAGAGTCTACGCAAATTTTTAGAATTTCCTCTTTTTATAATTTTCTTTTTGTAATTTTATCCTGGAAGACAATCTTACTTGGTCACGAGTGATCGCCTACTACTACTAGTAAAATAATGCATGTGCAACAAGAATCATGTATGCGTGCTTATGTACTCCCGCTTTTAATGTTTGCTAACACACAGTTTTTTGTGTGTAGTCTTCTAAATGTACGTACAGGACAATTATGTCTTCCTAGCATAATTTTAAGCCTAGAAAAAAACACCTTCTTGGCTTTTAAATCAGTGAAAGACAGGGTATCGCAGACTAAATGCATACAAGATACAAAAGTAAAGGGTAGAGCATTCACCAATGTTTTGGGTAGGGCAAGGGTGAACTTGTGCAGTGACCCTTGGTATGAGAACAGGGTGTTACAAATATTTCCTTATTTTCATCTATAACATGTGGGAGAGGCTGATATGATATGAGAGCATAGATATCATTATTTAGCAAGCACTGTTGCCCTTTTTGCTCATTCACTGAATACATGACATGGCAGAGGCAACTGGTCTCAGGCCAGCTGGTCCCTCTCCTGACTTCCATGTGTTCATCTGTGGTGCATGTATAGCTGTAGGTATTCTGTACACATTTTATATTTTATTCATTTATTTATTAAAATATGTCTGTGCCACTTAATATATTACGTGGCAGTTCAAAGCAGTTCACAGTATAACACATTAAAATACAACATAACAACGTAAGAGCCCAGATAAAACAATAAATAATTAAAACGTAAAACACATTTTAAAACATTACAATACTATAACAATAACAAGAGGTATTATCCTCACAGGTCAGGGAAAACCTGTGTGAATAGGTGTGTTTTCAAGAGGAATTTAAAATTTGCCACCATTTCTGCCTCTTGAACCACATCTGGGAGAATGTTCCAAGGGGTGGGTGCCACCACTGAGAAGGCCTGCTTATGCACCACTGCTTGGTGACATTCCATTGGTTATGGAACAACCAATGAGGCTTCCTCGGACATTCTCAGGGGTCAACTGGGAGATATATAAGGGAAGACAGCTGCCTAGATATCCTAGTCTCAAGTCAATTGGGGCTTTGTATGTTAACAGCAAAACCTTGAATATAGCTCAGTAGCTAACAGGCAGACAGTGCGGTTGTTTTAATACAGGTGTAATATGTGTACAGCTTGGTGCTCCACTGAGCATCCTAGCTGATGCATTCTGCACTAGCTATGGATTCTGAACCAGGCACAAGGGCAACCCCATGTAGAGTGCATTACAGTATTCTAACCATGAGGTTGCCAATGCATGCATCACAGTAGCTAGGATACCCTATCCAGGAAATGGGTTTAGCTGGTACATTAGTGAAAGCTGGTAATGGGTGCTCCGAACCACTGAGGCCACCTAGGGCTCTAGTGACAATGATGGATCCAGGAGCACCCCCAGACTATGTACCTGTTCCTTCAGAGGGAATGCAAACCCATGCAGAACAGGCAAACAACTAAGTTCCTGGACCTGGGAACTGTCCCACCCATAGTATCTCTGTTGTCAGGATTCAGTTTGTTAGCCCTCATGCAGCCCATAACCGCATCCAGGCACCAGTTCAGAATGTGCGTGGCCTTTCCCAATTCAGATGTTACGGATGTTACAGAGCTGAGTGTCATCAGCATACTGATGGCACCTTGTTCCAAATCTCCTAATGACCATCCCCAATGGCTTCATATAAATGATAAACAACATTGGGGACAGAATAGTGCCTCATGGCACCCCACAGTTCAGTTGCCAGGGAGCCAAGGCACAATCATCCAATGAGTGGGTTTGCATGTCACACTGCAAATAAGCCACAATCCCAATCCTATATGTTCAATGAGTGTGTAAAAGGGCTTGCATCATACCAGTCCTACAGCAACCTCACATGTTGAACAACAGGATTTAAACTCAAAGGGATCATGCTGACTTGGAAAATGTGGGGTGTTTTATTTAGTCCCACTATCGTAAGCAAGACATAAAACAAAGAAAGAAACCGCAGGTAATAGCTCTGTTCAATAAGTTCAAGGTACATTGTTCACATCAAAACATCTGAGAACAATGTGGAGTTTCAAAACTGTGTGAACTGAACAAGCATGAGGTTATTACGCCAACAATTTTCCCTCCACAGTGATTCCAACATATTTCCCTTCTGCTCACACTGCCAAAGGAGTCATCCTGAGAACAAAACAACAACATTTGCATAGGCAATGTTAATATCACTTGGGTGACTCACTCTCCAAGGCTTTCCCAGGCAGAGGAGTAAGCACAGGCAGCTGTGAATAACTTCCTCCGCACCACAAGACTTGTCATCTTACTCCTCAGGACACCATCTGTGAAGGGCATTTTTATTTTCTTTTTCAGTGCGACAGGTCCTCAACAGGCACCACAGATGGGATCCAGTGTGTGTTGCAGATGTAAAGAACCATGTGCCAGCCCAGTGTGGGAGAAAAGTAGTTTGCACATCTCCCAGGCCAAGGTGTCAAAGGTTCTTCTGTGCCAGTTTTTGTGTCTGTGTGGATCTCTTGCACAACCAGAAGTGTGAGATGCTTCTATGAAGATGTATCCTAATTAAGGGTGGAAGAAAAATCTACAATGGATTCAAATGAGTTCAGATTTCTATGAATCCCACTTGTGGATTCAGCAGTGGCCTGGCTTTTTCGAAGTCACATGGATTCCATGGACTTGCCGACTAGTTTTTCACGTGGGGGGGGGGGGTTATGTTAATTTGCATTAGCATTAATGTGCTAAATCACATTAACTAATGCACATTAACGCTAATGCAAATTAGCACAAGTAGAACAAAATTCTCATTAAAAAATACGATTATGTGTCAATGAGCAGACGACAGAACAAAAGATGCCTGACACAATCTGTGTAACACAGATGGAACACATTGAACAAACTCTGTATGTCCCTAATCCTACTAATACCAGTCCAGTTGGTAGAGAATGCAGAGTAATCAAGAGAAACTGGGGGTTGGATCCAGATTTTTGCTGGATCAACTGTGCTGACAGAAGTGGACTTTCTGTCCCTCTCCTTCCCACAGCAGCCCCTGAAAACACTACACAGAGTCAGAAGTCCCTGCTGAATGGGGTGAACTGTGGTGTGAGGGGAGGGCGGATCCCTCAAAATCAGATAGAGGGACTTTATGTGAGCAGAACCCTTCCTTTTGCAAAAGTTCCCTTCCTCTCATGGAAGGCAGATTCTGGATCCAACCTAATGCCTATAATTCTTCTGTAAGACAGGATCCTGTAAGGCGCCTTGGATGTCAAACTGGGAGTGGGACCAATGCACCTGACCACCTACACTGCCATGGTAGTTTGCCAAAGGAGACAGTTGCTGTCCTGTTCTTTGCTGCACTTCAAAACCAACACTGCAACTGGCCAGAGCATGGTATTACAGCTACCAGCTCAGCATGGAGTAGGTGGCGCCATAACCTACTTGGTTCCCCTTTGTTGTCCTACAGGTGTTGACTCTGCTCTGGTTCCTGAGAGACTTGTGTTCAAACCACACTTAGAATGCATGCCTGTTTTCAACCCAGCTGACTGAACTGGCCAGTTACCCAGTTGGCAGACTTCCAGGCCACCATGTTTGATAGATGCTTAACCAATACAAGGTGAACACAGGACCAGTCCTTATTGGAATTACACCTTTACCTACATACATTTGTTTTCATACTGAAGCTAAACTTTCAAAAAATACCATCAAGAAATCTTGAGAAAGATACAAAACCCCTAACTACTCTCTCCAACTAATATGTTTCAGGTTGTAAAATGAAGTTAAAATGCACAGTGGTGGGATTTTTGAATAATAGTTTAATATCAACATCTTAGGAAGAAACGGCATGCTTTTTCTGTGTTCGTTTAGTTTGTGTTTAATCCTGTGGAGCTGCCAAATACAGAAGAAAAGCTGTGGATTCACTGTGGATTTTCCCCCCCTAGTGAATGTGATCTTCAAAACCAATATGCTAGAGGAATTTTTGTTTTCTTTAAAGAATGGGTAATGCAGATGGTTCACATGTCTACAAAAATACACATATGTCATTAAAGATTGGGCTACATATCTATTTATATGAAGTGTGCTATAGTGCAGAAGCCAGCCACTGAGAACAGATTTCTTCTGAAATGATCAGAAAGTGCTGCCATGGGACTGTTTCCTTATCATTTGTGGGTACCGTATATACTCAAATATAAGTCTAGTTTTTCAGCGCATTTTTTGTGCTGAAAAATGCCCCCTAGACTTATACGTGGGTCAGCGCCCCCCCAGGACCCCTGCCGCCACCGCAAGGGACCGCCAGGCACCCCCCTCCACCCCCAGGACCCCTGCCGCCACCCCCAGACACCCCACCCCCGTACCTGCACCCGCCGCCGCCGAAGCCCCTCCCCCGCCGAAGCCGCGCCGCACCGCAGCCCCCCCAGACACCCCCATGCCACCCCCACGCTACCCCCAGACACCCCCCAGACGCCCCCCGTCACTGTACCTGCTCCCGCCGCCGAAGCCCCACTTCGGAAGGGGAGGGCGCGAGCGATCCTCTTCCCCGCCCGAACCTGCGTTTGAATTGCGGAGGCCCCTTGAGAAATCCCGAGGAAAGCGCCTTTCGCGGCCGGCCGGCCGGGCGAGCTGGCTGGCTGGCTGGCGGGGGCCAGCTCGGAGCACGGTGCCATCGCGCTGGGGGAGGGCGCACGGAGGCCCCCCTCTCCGCCGCTCTCCACCAGACTCCCGCCCCGGGGCCTGACGCCAAGGAAGGAGGAGAGTGAAAGAAAGGGAGCCAGGCAGGCAGGGAGGGAGGAGGAGGAAGAGTGCCAAGGAGAAGCCCGCACGCCGGAGCAGCGAACGCGTCGGATTCGTGGAGCGCAGCGGAGAGGGCGCGTGGTGGACCGGCGGCTCCGTCTGCACGGCGCCGAGGCGAGCGATCCGGCCAAAGGCGAGCGATCCAGGGGGGCGCCTGAAGTTTCCTTCCCCCCCGCCTCTCTCTCTATTTTTCTTCCAGCGGGGGGCTGCGTTTGCTTTCCCTGGATCTAACGCCGTCCCCGCTTGCCCGGGCGCTGCTTGAGCGGAAGGGAGGAAGGGAGGAAGGACGGACCGTCCTCGGCGCCGCGCAGACGGAGCCGCCGGTCCACCACGCGCCCTCTCCGCTGCGCTCCACGAATCCGACGCGTTCGCTGCTCCGGCGTGCGGGCTTCTCCTCGGCACTCTTCCTCCTCCTCCCTCCCTGCCTGCCTGGCTCCCTTTCTTTCACTCTCCTCCTTCCTTGGCGTCAGGCCCTGGGGCGGGAGTCTGGTGGAGAGCGGCGGAGAGGGGGGCCTCCGTGCGCCCTCCCCCAGCGCGATGGCACCGTGCTCCGAGCTGGCCCCCGCCAGCCAGCCAGCCAGCTCGCCCGGCCGGCCGCGAAAGGCACTTTCCTCGGGATTTCTCAAGGGGCCTCCGCAATTCAAACGCAGGTTCGGGCGGGAAGAGGATCGCTCGCGCCCCTCCCCTTCCGAAGTGGGGCTTCGGCGGCGGGAGCAGGTACGGTGACGGGGGGTGTATGGGGGGTGTCTGGGGGTAGCGTGGGGGGTGGCATGGGGGTGTCTGGGGGGGCTGTGGCGCGGCGCGGCTTCGACGGGGGAGGGGCTTCGGCAGCGGCGGGTGTAGGTACGGGGGTGTGGGTGGGGTGTCTGGGGTGGCGTGGGGGTGTTTGGGGGTGGCGTGGGGGTGTTTGGGGGTGGCGGGGGGCTTCTGGCGGCAGTGGCGGGCTTCGGCAGGGTGGGTGCAGGTACGGGGGTGGGGGGGGGTGTCTGGGGGCGGCGGCGGGAGTCTCCCCTCGTACATTTCCCACCCTAGACTTATACTGGGGGCAATAAGTTTTCCCAGTTTTGGGGGGTGAAATTAGGGGCCTCGACTTATGTTAGGGCTGACTTAAAGTCGAGTATATACGGGTACCATAAATAAGGACTTAAAATAGTGGAAGCCTGCCTAGGATGAAGAGAAGAAAGTATGTGCTAACTTACATTCACAGTGTATTGGACTGGATCCAGACTTGTTCATATTTAGAGCAGACCCATTGAAATCAATGAGACTTATATTAATCATGACAAATGTAAGTCCCATTGTTTTCAATGGGCCTGCTCTAAGTACAACTAAGAGTGGATCCAACCAATTATATTTAGCTGTAAGCTTCATACTGCAATATTTCTCCTCCTCCTCCTCCTTCTTCTTGTATAATGATGTTATAAATAGAGAACATTACAGAGCAAGCAGCCCAATCTAAAGGGGCATAAATATAGCAACAAAACTCTAAAACTCATCATGAGAAATCAATGCAACAGGAAGACACCTCAAGTTACATGAAGGTGGTGGTGGGTGATTTTCACAGATTCCCTATTCCTCTTGCAGTGTCCTGCATTCCATGCTGTTGGAGGGTCTCCCAAACACATGAAATAGATTGGGGGGGGGGTTGCATAAGGGCTGCAGAAGAAAGGGGGAATAGCAAAAATGATCCCCCCTTTCTGCTAGCATTGTCACTAGATCAAAAGTCCTTTGCCAAAGGTCATTGTTGGGTGTGTAACACATTATTCCAAGAGCTGACTACATTTTACTTTTCTTTCTTTCTTTTTTTGCAAAATAATTTGGTAGTGCTAGAAAAAATGCCTTTCTTCTTTTGCATTTTTCAGGGCTTTGCAAAATATTCAATTATCCATTTACATTGTTCTTGCACAGCTTCAGTGACAAGATTACATAGCAAACCTGATTGGCTACATAGCATTGTGATGGAACCAGTGATTAATTGGATAGAAGGAACTTGTGACTAATAGAGGAAGAAGGATGAGACAGACAGCAGTCATGAGGAAAAAAAGGATCCAAACAGGATCATGAAAGATGAATATTTGCAAAACCTTAGGGAGTAAAACCTCTGTCCCATCAAAATGTCTAGTTTCTATCATAAAATTGAAAGAGGACAATATTAAATACAGCTATAATAATTCCTTTCTCCGGTGTCATAACAAGGATATTCTCATGTCTATTTCAGACAATCTGAATTACCCTCAACTAGAACAAAACTTTAACCTTTAATTTCAAATCAAGGTCACACAGACAAGAAGTGATTATGTGAAGAGTCATATTTTCTGTCATTGGACCAATTAAGATATCTAACAGTGAATGCCTAATTTTGCTACTGTCTTTAAAAAATACGTTGAGATGCATTGATCTGTGTCATAGCTACTTCAAAGGGGAAAAAATGGGCAGAAATAATTATCTTTTCCTAGAATGTCAACCCATTAAATGAAAATATAAAAGGAGGGGGAAAGTGAAGAGAATTTCCCTGGTCAAAATTGCCTTCCAACTCCACCAAAACCTCATTAAATACCAACATGTTAATTGTAGCTGCCAAGTTCAGTTACCTTGACCTTTGCCTTAGTAAACCCTCTTTGATCAGGAGGAAAGAACTCTTTGGTAGAACTGCTTCAAATTTTGTACATGCCCAAATTGACTGCACTGGAGTCCTGAGGTGTGGTGGACGCTTTCCACAGAAGGTTGAATTCTGTGGATTGTCTTGTATCCACAGAAGGTTGAATTGTGTTGCTTTGAACAGGGCAAAATATGTTAATTGAAATGTTGAAGGTGGGTGCAGGGCCACAAATGGAACTGATTAAAGAAAAAAGGAAATGGGTCATATTTCAGTCCATATTTCTGCATGATCACATTCCATCAACCCTGTGCTTCAACTTTGTACTTTTCTTGAGGCTTCTGGTATTCTTGGCAACACGATTTGTGGATTTCATGCACTACTGTAAGATGGCCATTGTGCTCCCCAGTTTAAGATAGACCTGCATGAGTGGTCCACCAAGCTGAATGCAGCTCCAAAGTCAATGAATGTCAGCATTTCAAGCCCTTGACAACTGTCCTGTTTCTACAGTCCCAGGATGGCAGCAAAAATAGGAGGTATATTGTCCCCTTGGCTGGTGTATTGTCTTTGGTTTTTTGTGGATGACAAATTATGCACGCCTGTGCAGACTGTCGCATGGAAGGTGAAGCAAAAGTCACTTAGGCAGGGTGAGGATATAAATTAATGGATCTGAAAGAATTATGCAGTCTTTCTAAAGATGTACACAGGGGCTCTGTTCAGAGGCAACACTGAACCACAATTTGGCATTAGAAGAATGAGCCTGAATTTCAGGCACGACCATTTCCCTTACCTATTGTCCCCTGACACAACCATGAGGAGAGAACTGGAAACATCTCCTTCCTGGTTTAAACTAACCATATTTTATCATTAGGTCCAAACCAAGCCAAACTGCGGCTGCTTAAAGCTATGGTTTATTGAAAACAGTCAAGATCAAACCATAGTTCCTGATCTTAGCTTGTTCAACAAGCCATTGTTTCAATAAGCCATAATCTAACTGTAGTTCCCGCTTTGGATATAACAACAAACTGTGGTTAGTTGGAATGAAGAAGCAGATGCTCTGAAGATCCTCCTTGCAGCCATGCAACATTAAACTATGATTTAGCATTATCTCCGAACTGGGGCGGGCGGGCAATGGGATGCAGGATAAATACATCTGCATCCCATTTCATCTGCAAGTTTTAAAGGAAAATGATATCAGCTTGGTGTTCGGGGTGATAATTATTAGGATTTGAGCAGATGTGAAGGGGGAGTTTAACCCTTTTCTTCTTCTCTCCTGCTTTGATCCTGTGAAAAATCCTGTATCTGACCTGCTAGTTGCATCGGGAGGGAATCAAATCCCTCATTGGCAAGTTAGCTGGTATGTCAAATGCAAAGGCACATTTAACATCACATCTAGTTGGGCCCAAAGTCTTCCTCTACAAAGCTATCATTGGTTCCAGTGGAACCTTACAAACACAATTAAATGATATGATCTAGCTTTTCTTATATCAGAGGGAGGAAGACACAAGTATACTGGCCCATAGCCATGAGGGCCAAGCCCATCTCTAAGATCAGCTGTTCCACGCCCCCATCTGCTGTTTGGCTGCATAGTACTACTGTATTAAAAACTTGAACAGAGATCTAAGATTTGTCCAGCCAGCACTCAGCAAAGGCCAAAGCACAGGCAGGTTAGGTGAGTGCCTCCTCATTTTTAAAACTGGTTCCCAGCAATTGCTGAGCATGAAACTTCCTGGGGAGGGAATTCTAAAGGAGTGCTACTACAGAGAATGTTCTTGGTCTCCCTGCATTATCTGATCCTGAGAGAGGGAGGGAGGGGGAGAGAGAGAGAGAGAGAGAGAGAGAGACCTCTAATTAGCACAAATGCATAAACAAAGCCACCTGGGTAGGTATGGCAACAGTAAATGAAGACCTGTGGCAGCTTCCAAGCATGCCATTTTCCTTTCCCTTTAGATTGAAAAAGCTGCCCCTTAGGTCTTGCTGTGCCTCCATAACTACTGAGGAGGCAGGGATTAATCCCCATTTCCTGACTGGATCAGTGCTCAGGCACTTTCACTTCCTGCCACATGCTTGCCTGGCTTCCCCCATCCACCATATCAAACAGAAAGGAGAAAGGCAAGAAGTATTGGGAATTTCCTTGGCTGGGTGAACAAGGCATAGTGTTTTTCCATGGCTTCAGTCAGGCATGTGGGCAGTCTTTTAGAAGCAGCAACTTTCCAATCTGCAGCAGGGACAAACCATGATTTTTATTTGTTTTGGGTCACCTGGAAATAAATGTGGGGAGTTTGAGGAGCTAGGTATTTACTGCATTTGTACCCCCCCCCTTTTCCTGGGAGCTCAAGGTTGCAGTCTTGAGGTTATGATATTTTCCTTTTCAGCAACCCTGTGAAAGACTTGCCCACAAGGTCACAAGGGAGCTTTGTGGCTAAGCGTTGATAGGAGCCCAGACCGAGTTCAAAAGCTTAAAATTTGTACAGCACTGGCTAACCAATACTCAAATTGGAACTCAAAAGAATCCTTTTTTTTTTAAAGATTGGAATCCTTGGAAGATAGTGTGCTTAGAATTCTTTCCAAAAGAAAACATTTACTCCAGGCTCCCCAAACCTGGTGCCTTCCAGATATTTTGGACTTGAACTCCCACCAACTCCAACCAGGAATTCTGGAAACTGTAGACTGGAGGGGAAACAGGTTGGGGAAGGCTGTTTCACACAATGACAAAAGTATGTTCAGAGGATGTGTGATAGAGGCTCTTTTTATTGCATGTGTGTCCAGTTCCAAGGACACAACAGACAGGAGATCACCAGGTGGCAGAACAGGGACTGGAATAGAGGGTCAGAATAGCTGGTGGTATCTGGGATTGACTGGGGAGAGTTGGGACTTTCCCAGGCTTGAACAAACAGAAGAACTTTCCAGTAGAATTCAGAACTGGGTCAGCAAAGCTAGGTGAGGCAATTTCTCACAGAGCTGTAGCATCAGCTACTAACCAACAGCCAAAGACTGAGGAACAGTGAACCCAGCTGCCACACCACTTCTTGGATCTCAGCAGATCCTGACTTGGAACATAATCTAGTGATTTCCTCCTCCTCCTCCTCCTCCTCCTCCTCCTGAGTAAGGCTGAAGAAAGTAAAGTCTGCCAAGCAGGCTATGCATATCTGGTCCTGAGCTTCAGCACATGCCCATCACTGCATCTGCTCCTGCTGTTTTGGGGATGATGGTGGAAGGTCCCAAGCAGGAGTCTCACAATAAGGTGCTGAGCCTCTCAGTATCACAGTCTTAGGGGATGAGTGTGATCTGGTGGGAGGTGGCCTCACTGTCCCTCAGAAGGTTTTAGTTCCCTGCAGGAGCTTCAGTAAGTCCCTGCTTTCTTCCTCATTGGAGTTCTCATCAGTTTTGGAGTCCTGGCCCAGGTGGGCCCTGATAATTTATATATTGTATTTTCTCCAAGAGAACATGCATGGATTTATGGCAGGGTAATCGAGAGCCCCACACAATGCAAGGTTTCTGACTACAGGCTTGGGAGTATGTCAGAGTAGTACTCTGAAATAGCTACTTCCAAGGGTATATCCAGAAGTGAATATTCTTTGGCATTCTGTGAAGGAGGCCCTGCTTTGTGTTCTATCCATTTTGACAAGGACATATAGAACAAGCATAGCCTTCTTTGCTGTGACCCTGACTCTCTGAAATGCTCTTGAGAGAGCCTGAACAATCTCTACAATGTAAAGCTCCACAATTAGGAGGATGAGTGGCACACTAAGTGCTTCATCTACCCACGTCTTTCCCAATGTGAGGAGAGCCTGTGTGCACTGACGCCGCCCCTACTGAGGCCTTCCCCCATTAGGGAAGATGCAGGGTGGGCAAAGCACTCCCGAGAGAGCCCCAAGAAACTCTGCATTGTACTTTTTAAGGGAAAAGCATATAATGATGTATTGTGATTCTGCGTGCTCATTTAAAAGCTGGGATTTGTTTATTTCATGTACTTTTGCCCTGCCTTTCAGGACAATAGTCTCACGAGGCAGCTTACAAGCATAATGAAAACAATAGGACAATAAAAACAATGCAATTAATTAGACTAATACAATTTAAAACTAAACAGCAGGTAGAAACAGAAGGGAGTCAGAACAAAAACAGTCATGGAAAAAACACATACAAAGAGTCTTGCAGTACCTTAAAGACTAACAAATGTATTCTGGCATAAGCTTTCATGGACACTTTCTGTGGACTGGAAAGCAAGGCCTCTCTGAACCTTATGGACCCAGGAAGATTCGGGGGGGGGGGGGGGAGCAGTCCTTGAAATAACTTGGTCCTGAACCATCTAGCACGTTAAAGGAGGGGGGGGGACCCAACACATTAAATTGAGCCCAAAAACAAATTGGTAACCACTGTAGATGGAAGATTCATGTAAAATGAGAGGACCTTCTAGCTCCCACTGGAATGGTTGCATTTTGTAACTTCTGAATTATGCTTGAAAAACAGCCCCACATAAATGTTTAGACACGGGCAGCACAATCGTATGAGGGTGCCTGAAACCCTCCGAGGCCAGAGGATTGCAGGCATCCAATCGAGGGCAGGAGGAGCGCGGAGGATAGGACATCCCCCCTGCTCCTTCCACCCTCCAAAGCATCTAGGCTGATTTTCAGCTGTCTAAATGTTTCTCCCCGCCTCCTGAGGAGGAGAGGCTGAGGTGCCACCTGGATTCTTCATAAGATGGCGGTGCCTCACCCCTCCCCGCCCCAGGAACGCCCCCCCCAAGGGGGAACCAAGCACCATCTTCTATGCTCGGTTTCCCTCCAGCACGGAAAGAACCGCGCTGGCGCCGAGGTGGGGGGGGGCAGGTGCTTTGAGGCGCTGCAACCTCAGAAAGGATTTCCGAGGTCACAGCACCTTCTGTGCCTCTTCCTATGTCCCTCCGGACAAGGTTGGAGGGACATAGGATTGTGCCCTAAATAGTCTTGCCGGCTTGATTCTTTTTTTTTATCAAGCATGTTTGCACAATCCTGAGGTTCTTTCAACCTTACATGAGGACAGTAAACTGAATGTAATACTACAAATCAAACCACTTGATGTACTCGTGAGGCAGTTTTAGTCCACCCTGTTAGCTACTCTATATATTGCCAGATGTTGTGATTAGAAATTATGCTACCTATTATTTTTCATTGACTGTGATAACTAGAGGCAGCTGGATGATAGCAGCATATTTATTTGTTTGTTTGTTTGTTTTCCCATCCTTTCACCTGCGGGTAAGGGCATGCAGTACTAGCAGACTAAAACAGATAAAGATAGTGGTGGCTAACCTAGCCTGAGTTAGTCTTTCCTTACTGGCTTATACAGAAATATGTATAAGGAAGAAATTGCTTGACAAGGATACCTTCTTTTTATCTTGACTACTGAGCATCACAGAAGCCTTAGATGAAAGCAGTCTCAGGTGCATTGTCCCGTGGGCATGCTTGCAAAAATTCCATTACTGTTGAAGGGAAGTTACACAAATGCTTTAGGGCAGAGAGAAGGTCTCCTCCTAATTTAAGAGTGAGCTTCACGTTTATATTAAACTACTCATTGCTTTATGAGAGCGAAGGAAATGAGTTTTGATGGCAAGCATGCTGCAGCAGCCCCACACACAAGAGCCAAGGAGCATGGTCACCCAGTATGGTCTGAAGGTACATAATATAGTTAAATTGCTGAAGATGCAGAGATCTGGTCATGAGCAGTGCCTGGAAGACCACCTGAGAGTAATATATAAGCTGCTCTGTGGAAGAAAAAGAAATAAACATCACAACAGGGATGGGGACTCGGACTCAGGGACTCGACTCGTGAGTCCGACTGAGTCCCCCCTCTGACTCGAGTCCCACTCGAGTCCCAATAATTTATGTGGGACTCGAGACTTGACTCGGGACTCGAGCCCAAGGACTCCTCCTCCTCCTCCTCCTCCTCCTCCTCCTCCTCCTCCTCCGCCCTCGCCTCTGCTGCCGCCGCCCTCACCTCCTCCTCCTCCTCCTCCTCCTCCTCCTCCTCCTCCTCCGCCGCCGCCGCCATCGCCATTGCCATCGCACGCCGCGTCATGCCGCCAGCGCCGTCGCTCTGTTTTTGGCGGGGTTGCTGTGGTTCAAAAACAGAGCGCCGTCGCTAGCGGCGTGACGCGGCATGCCACATCACGCCGCCAGCGCCGTCGCTCTGTTTTTGAACCACAGCAACCCCACCAAAAACAGAGCGACGGCGCTGGCAGCGTGATGCGGCGTGCTGTGTGCTACGGCGATGGCGACGAGGTCGACGGCGGCGGAGGAGGAGGAGGAGGAGGTGAGGGCGGCGGCAGCAGCAGCAGAGGCGAGGGCGGCGGCGAGGGCAGCGGCGAGGGCAGCGGCGGCGGCGGCAGCAGTGAGGTGAGGGCGGCGGAGGTGGAGGTGAGGGCGGCGGCGGCGACGGCAGCGGCGGCGGGCGGCGGTGGCGGTGGCAGAGGCGAGGGCGGCGGCGAGGTGAGGGCGGCGGCGGTGGCGAGGTGAGGGCAGCGGCAGCGGTGAGGTGAGGGCGGCGGAGGTGGAGGTGAGGGCGGCAGCGGCAGCGGCCCATGGAGGGAGCAGGAGGGTCTCCGCGGGAGGAAGGGCAGCTCTTCTTCCTCTCGCGGAGACCCTCCCGCTCCCTCCATGGGCCGCCGCTTTGGGAGGGACTTGGGACTCAACTCGAGTCACCATTTTGGACCTCGGACTCTAGACTCAACTCTAGACTCGGGTCCAAAGACTCGGGACTCGACTCGGGACTCGGGACCAAGGACTCTTCAACATCCCTGCATCACAACATAAATAAACAGAACTAAGCATAGCTAGAATGTGTTCCATCTTAGAAAATATCGTTGATGATACCACCGAAGTAAAAATTATTAGCCAAGTCAGTTGAAATTGGGTCTAAATCCACTAGGATATATTCTGGGCTATGCAATATTTAATCAGTACCTGGAATGTAGTTTGTACTTCCAAGCAGGGATGTTCAAATCAGCAAAATGTGAGCTCATTGAGGCTTTCCATATTCCACCTTGAAGCTTGTACTGACTCATGTCTGCATCAGATGGCAAGTTTGGCTTTCTTCTTTTTGCACAAAGATCTATTTGTGTTTTGGTGCATTTTTTTTTTCAAATGTACACATTAATAGTGTGGATTTTTAAAAAATATATGTATTTTTCTACCATTGACTTAAGCATGCTTGTGTGCATTTTTCCAAAAGTAAATATTTGATGTGCATTCTTCAAATGTATGTATTTTTTGAATACTGCTTCTTTCTTTTTTCTGTTCCATGAATTGCATTGCAAGCTCAGAAACATATGGACATCAACTGCAGATTGTGTTTGGGTCTGCATTTGGTTTCATGAGGTGCAAACTGGGTAAATTCTGATAAAAAATAAACTGAACACAATTCCTCACATATCCCTACTTCAGAGTCAGTTTGGTATAGTGGATAGTGCATTTCTTTTGGATTTGGGAGAACCAGGTTTGAATCTTTGCTATAACACTTATTGACAACGCCATCATCCATTGGTATTTGCAATTCTCTGAATTTTATGATGCAGTTTTCCAATTAAAAAATGTGTACAGAAATGCATACATTAGGCATAATTGCAAACAAAGGTGCAATTTGTGCAAGTCCCATTTTTGGTTTAACCTACCTAATAAAGAATTAGTACCTAAGAACATAAGAAGAGCGATGCTGGATCAGACCAGGAATCCATCTAGTCCAGCATTCTGTTCACATAGTGGCGAACCAGCTGCCCATGGGAAACCCACAAGTAGGACATGAGTGCAACATGAGTGCAACAGCACCCTCCTGCCCATGTTCCCCAGCAACTGGTGTACAGCTACATGTACAATGGAATCAACTACCTAGGGAGGTGGTGGGCTCTCCCACTCTGGAGGCATTCAAGCTGCAGCTGGACAGACATCTGTCAGAGATGCTTTGACCTGGATTCCTGCATTGAGCAGGGGGTTGGACTCGATGGCCTTGTAGGCCCCTTCCAACTCTACTTTTCTATGATTCTATGATTCTATGATTCTAGGCATACTGCCTCTGATACTGGAGGAAGCATATTGTCATCAGGACTAGTAGCCGTTGATAGCTGTATCCTCCATGAACTTGAAAAATCCCCCTTTAAAGACATCCAAATTGGGAGACATCACTACATCTTGTGGAAGTAAAAGAAGAAGAATTGCAGTAAAAAGCATGCTGAAAAGTGCTACAGGAAATAACAACAGCAACAACATCAACATCAATTCATTGAGATCCATCCACACATTCTATAATTTGGACAGAGACTGTAGTTCAGTGGTAGAGCACACTCACAGTCACTGAATGATGTAAAAGGTCCCTGGAATTTCCAGATAGAGCTGGGTAGGACTTTTGCCTCAAACCTTGGAAAGTTGCTTTCAGTCACAGTAGACAACAGATAGATAGATGGAAAAATAGTCTGATCAGGTATAAGGTAGCTTCCTATGTTACTTTATGTCACTTTATAGCCTGCAATCCTATACCCAGTTTCCTGGGAACAAGAGCCATTAAACTCAATGAGATTTACTTTTGAGTATACATGTGTAAGATTTCACTGTTAAGTAGGCAGCATAAAGAAACTATACCATGAATTGTAAACATATATTATGAATATGATTCATATAATATGATTCATCAACTTAAAAAAAATAAGAATAGGTGTTGCATGAGAGGAGACACCTCTTCAAAATCATGCTCTACTAGACATGGTTTCTTGCATCAGAAAAATATTATTCTTTGCCCAAGCATGAGACCCAACATCAGAAGAAAATCTGGGAATAACAGACATATTTTGTAACTAAGTGTCCAGTACTTTAGTCTCTTAGAAATTTTATTCTGCATCACATTAATGAATGTATTCACTGTAGACATCCAGCAGATCAGCAACATATGCTATGTACCCGTTGCTGCTATGATGCCATTATAGAAAACAGAATGCAGACACACATCCATGCAAGTTATCATCAGACTGAGGCAACTGGATGCTCTAAAAGGAAATTTCACCTGGTTGTTCCATGAAGAGAAGCCTAAAACACTGTATCAGATACTGCGTAATCTGAAAAGACGGGCAGCACAATCCTAGAGGGCCATAGGACTTTTCAGAGACCCAACTATGAGGTTGGAAAATCACTCTGACCTCGTAGCTGGGTCTCTGCACATGGAACACCCTTCCCCCGCTTGCAGCCAGAGTGGAAATAACTGTGCAAGCTAAGTCTCCAAGGTCAGAAGAGTGACCTCGGAGACAGGGTTTAAGGGACATCCCAGGAGGTAGGGAGGAGATAGGCACTGCCAAGATATGATGTATCCTGGTGGCACCTCAGCCTCCTTCCCTTCCACTCTGAAGCACCTCAGCTAGATGGCTGAAATATGTTGTTTAGCTGAGTCACAGGATGGGAGGAGTGCGGAGGCAACCTTTGCCTCCATGCTCCTCCCGCTCTCCATAGGATGCTCCTAATCCTTAGAGTGCAAAGGGTTACGGACATCCCAATTGGATTGTGCCCTAAAAGACTTGCCACAGATCCCCATTCATCACGAATCATATGGGAGATATGGAACAGCTGTTGTGCCCTACAAATCCCCAGAAACATGCGCATACAATGTATGCTAAAAAAAAGATTACAGATAAGTGATGTTTCCAGTAGGCATGCTTTCAGATTTCTTTTCAGATACTGAGGTTCTGAATAGGGAGAAATTTGATCAGGGAGAAATTTGTTTGGTTTGCATTTTAATGTGAACAGAACTAATTCAAATGTTCTGAAGTAATAGACAAACCGGAACGCCATCATCCATTGGTGTTTGCAATTCTCTGAATTTTATGATGCAGTTTTCCAATTAAAAAATGTGTACAGAAATGCATACATTAGGCATAATTGCAAACAAAGGTGCACACATTAGAGAAAATTGCATACGTAAATGTGCATATTAGGGGAAAAGCTTGAAAAAAGGGTAGATGGGGGGGAAATATGTACCAAAATGGGCATTAAAATACATCTGAAGTTTTGTGCAGAGTTTTTAAAAAACATTTGCAAAACTGATGCAGAAACAAGATCTAATCAATGGAGGGCATGATCTTTGTCGTCCACCCTCGATGCATGCAGGGCCGGTGCTACCATTAGGCCAACTAGGCAGCTGCCTAGGGCGCAGGGCTAAAGAGGGCGCCAGAAACACCTTGGAAAAAAATACAGCGCTCTCAAGTGGGAAGGGGGCGCGCTAAATATCTGATCTTGCCTAGGGCACCAAACTGCCTTGCACCGGTCCTGGATGCATGTAAGCCTCCGAACACGGAGACTTACATGCATCCAATGCAGGGCACGAGGTGCAGCAGCAGCAATTTCCACCGCCCCACACCTCGTGCCCTGTATTTCATCTAGACAGCCATTTTCAGCCACCTAGATGAAGTGCTTCAGAGGGGGAAGGAAGGAGGCTGCGGTGCCATTTGGATACAGCAAACGCCATCAGCCCCAGCCTCCTCCCCTCCCCAGCCCCCGGCACACCCCTTCAGCCTGCTCCAAGGTCAATTTCCAACCTCAGAGAGGCACCTGGTGTGGTTCTTTCTGCACCGGCTGACGGGGGCGGGGGGCGGCTCTGCATTCAGAGTCCCAGCTCCACAGTCGGAGGACCTTTGAGCTGGGACTCCAGCTAATCCAATGCCCCCCCCCAATGTCAGAAAGCCATGGGATTGCACCCTAACTTGTGTTTGAAAGAAAAATAGGTGAGCAATATAGAAAGTGAAATGGACCTGTCCATCCCTAATGAATTTCTTGAACTTGTTTGTGGAGTGGCATTAGTAGATCCAGGTTCTAGTCCCCACTTGGCCATGAAGCTCACTGGGTGACTTTGGGCCAGTCACTGACTCTCAGCCTAGCCTACCTCCCAGAGTTAGGATAAAATGGAGAATAGGATTATGTATGCCACCTTGGGTTCCTTGCAGGAAAAAAAGCAGGATATAAATATAATAAATATAATAAATATAATAAATAAATAAATAAATTTCTAAAGTGCTGTCAGGACAAAGAAGAAAGAAGCTAAGTGAGAGAGTGCCTTCTTAGTTTTACTCTTGTGGGGTGGCACAGCAATAATAGTACCATTAATAATTTACATGTTTCCTGCACTATTAGAAGCTGGCTATATCTCTGCTTCTTTTCAAATCTCTTTGCTTTTCTATATGGGCTCTTGACTAGAAAGACACAGCATCTCTTTTCCCATTGAAACATCCATAGAGCTAGGCAAAGCCCCTGGGGTGGGGGTGGGGGAGAACAAAGGGGGGGGGAATCGTGAGCACATTAGTGGTTCAGAATGGAAAATGGAACAACAACAATTGGCAAGCAGATATCATAATCAGACATATGTTCAGTCAATCAGGTAAGTCAACTCTAAGTGTGAGTTAGAGGAATTTTAAAATAATTTAGAACTGGTACAGAGATAGCAAATACATTTAAGAACAAACTACAGAGTTATGAAATTTTTTTAGCAATGCATTTTCTGTTTAATTAAAAAAAGCTACAACACCCTGGTTTGTCATATCCATTCATTTGACATACTCTATTTATAATAACTAAAACAAAACATAATGGGCAGAATCCAATGGGATGCTTACGCCCTCACCGATTCCCTTCCACAAGCAGTAGGTCCTGCTGATTCCATTGTGTCCCTTGCTCCTATGCAAGGGAAATTTAACGCTTCCTAGGGGAAGCACTGAAACAGGTGAAAACGCTCATCTCTGGAAGGAGGCAGGTTGGCAGAGCTCCCTTATGCGAGCTCCATTGACCTGCCTCCTTCCAGAAATGGGTGTTTCACACATTTTGGGTTGCCCCAGAAGTGCTAAATCACCATTGTACAAGTGGTGGAGGCCTCTTACATAACAGAATTTGTGGGGCATAAAAGAATAAGCACACCATTGGATTCTGCCTAAAGGGCTGGGTCCAGACTTAGTCATGCATAAGGCAGGCCCATTTAAATCAGTGACAGTTAAATTAGACAAGACTCACTTAAGTTCCATTGATTTTAATGGGTATACTCTGACTAAATCTGGATCCAACCCAGACTCTCTAGTCCTCTATTTTTCATCCACAAGACAGTTAGAACAGTGGAAATGACAAATAAGTTGTCGACTTGAAAGAACCCATTTATATGTTTGAGGGCTGCATGAAATAATTCATTCTAGTCACTTTCCAAAAATGAGGAGCAGAAAGGAAACAGCAAGAATTATGGTGACAATATCTCCAGAGGTATATTGGACTACAATGAACATTCATTCATCTCACGGTAGTTAATTAAACTATTTAAATGGGTGGAAAATGAACAGTGAAAGCAAAGTGAACTAGGAATGTTTTGACACAGGCCTAATCCACAGATGTGTGTAAGTCACATTGCAGTGAAGGAGGGTTATGTGGGAGCATGATTTAATGGATTTTTTCCTGTGAGTTGAGAACAGACTTTTAATGAATATAGAAGTTTGAATTTCACTCAGTGGATGACCATCCAATGAAGAAACACACACCTTTTCCCCTCACTTTCAAGTACTGATACAGTACTTTTCATATTCCTAAAAATCACTTAAAAATAGTTGGATTAATGCAATCTGAGATCTTTTTAACTGGAGCTGCCAAGGAATGAATCTGGAACATTTTTCATACAAAGTATTTACTTTGTTACTGGGCTATGGCCCTTTCCCAAAATAATGGCATGATCAGGACAATATTAAGCTAATCTAACTCCCACAGATCCTAGAGATGCCACAGATTAAATATTTAACCTTATACATACAAATAATATGAGCTACTACTGTCCTGTGGTACCTCCAATATTTGCACCAGACTCTAGAGCCTCATGGAATCCCACAAAGTGATTCCTTCTAACTGCCCCCAGGTAAGCGTGGATGAAGAAGGGGGCAGTGACAGGCAGGTGTTATGGCTGGCCAAGTCCATTGTGAGCTGGGCATGAATGTCAGAGGGCTTTGAATATAATAAAGGTATTACCTTGAGAAGTACATATCCCAGTCTAAACACAAAATGCACACATAGTTTCAAACATAGGTAATGCCACTATTGTTAGATGTGCGTGATCAGATGTGCATTAGCAGTGTTACGTGCCAACTGTTATGGTCTTACTGCAATTAAGATTTGTTAATATACAAATACAATCAAGCCATTTGATACTTCAGTAAGTAACAGAATGAAACCATAGATAGTTTCATTTACACAACCATGCAACACAAACTAAATATTTTATGCGCTATAAATGATATAGGAAATATATTATATTAGGATATTGTGGTAGCCAGGTGACAGGATTCCTTCTGATATCGTCCCTACAACCCACACATGGTCTCTTATACGGAATGATCCTCCTAAATCCATGGTTTCAACTTCAGAACTTTGTGCAGGAAATAAAAATGAAAGGAAGCTGATGCCTATTTAGGTAAATGCTTCAGGACCTTAGAGAGCACAGCAATCTGGTCAAGCAATAAATCACTATGTAGTATACATACAGTGCTTATGAATCATGCACACATTCATAAAGCTCTACTGATACTGTTTACCACCAGGCATTTGCACTAAGAGGTCAGTAAGATAAAATCAATGCCAGCACTCTTTTAATGGCTACCTTAGGCCAGTGCTGAATTTCTGAAAAGAGAATGCCTGAGTTAATACTTGTCCTGAAGCTGTACCCTTTCCCCCTTCTTGCCAGATATATGAGTGCTGGATATGCTTACTCAGTTGTGTGAGAGAGGTTTTCTCAACATGCTCAGAGGCACATATTAATTCACCCATTCAACACCTGAGTCTTGGCTTTGTAAATAGGTCCTAGGGCTGATCCATGATGTAGCCCTAGAGAAAATGAATTCCTGCCTTATGCCCTTCCAAAGTTTCAGCTCTTATATTGCAATATATTTTGCTCATTTCATCAATATTTTTGCTTTCCTGTGTGAATTAAGGGCAGAGCCATTTCCAGCCCATTTTGTACTTGGGAGTATGCAGTGTTCTTATAGCTCTCATACTATTCCAGTGAAGTGCACTGACATGAAAGGGAGCTAATTAAATGCATATTCTAGATATTATTGCATACATCTAGGGATGTGAAAATCAGCAAACGCAAGTGTATCAAAGTTCTCTGAGTTCCAACTTGAAGCTCGATCCAACTCGTGTCTGTATCAGATTGTGAGCTTTTCCTCCCTTTTCACGTGGAAATTACTAACTTGAGGTACTTAGGGTGCTTACTTCGGCATGTATTTGGGTGGGCATTTAAATGCACACAATATTCTCCCATTGATTAAAGCATGGTTGCGCACACTTTTTTTTTTTTTTTTAAAGTAGACTTTTTTCATGCATATTTTACAGTGCGCACATTTTTCTAATGCAATTCCCCCATGCCCTTGCAAACAGCATCACAAGCTCTGGCATGTACAAGCTTTGATTGTGGTCACGTTTGGCTTCAGGAGGTGCAAACTCGATAAATTCTGGTCAGAAATGAAATGAAATGAATTTCTATACATCCCTATTGTGGACCAGTAATAATTCCACAGCCACCATACCATCATCACCACCACATCTGGAACAGAACTCTGCTTTCCACCCAGCCCAGTCCTTTCTGCAACACCTCTTTAACAAATATGCATTTAAATAATAATTACCTCCCCTTGCACTATGGCTCTCAAATTCATTCCCATTTCCTCCCACACATACTCCACAATTCCCCGTACCTCTCTTTAGTTATAAACCAATTTTCATCACAGTTGTTGCAGTACAAAATCAAGGTTTGCTCTTTCACAGCCAAAGTAGCATATTCCATTGCAAAGCAAATTGGGCAAAGCTATTCAGATCTACTCCATTTATGACCCTTGTGCAGGAGCATGGAGCCAAGGTGGCAAAACACCATCCAGTTCTATAAATCCCTGCTGTACTTCAGAAAAGTATAGGCTCAGGGCATACATTTCTTCAGTGCAGAACTACAACTCTTACAGAAACCAATTAAAATAGTTAATGGCTAAGAGGTTTCAATTCAATTGTCAAGGTGGGGACGGACAGAACATAAGCAATGAAAAGGACATCTAGACATGGGAGACATTGAGGCTTCATGTCTAGACTACTGCAGTCTTCTTCTGTTTGATGTTCCATCATCTCGCTTGATTACCTCATATCTACCCTGCAGGCCAAAATCATTCACCTCTCTCATCTCTCTGATGACATGACATCTCTCCTTATATCCCTATACTAGCTTCCTGTCTGCTCCTGGATCCAGTGCAAGGTCCTTGTCTTATATCCTGATACACTCTTGAAGCTTGTTCTGACTCATGTTTGCATCAGATGGTGAACTTTTTTTCTTTTCACATAAAAATTCATGTATATTTTCAAATGTATTTTATTTATTTATTTATTTATTATATTTATACCCCACCTTTTTTCCTGCAAGGAACCCAAGGCGGCTTACATAATCCTCATCCTCCTTCTCTCCATTTTCTCCTCACAACAACCCTGTGTGGTAGGTTAGGCTGAGAGTCAGTGACTGGCCCAAAGTCACCCAGTGAGTTTCATGGCTGAGCGGGGACTAGAACCCGGATCTCCCGACTCCCAGTCCTACACTCTCACCACTACGCCACACTGGCTCTTATGTAATGTAATGTATATATTAACTGTGCACATTTTAAAATGTACACATTTTCTCCCATTGATTAAACCATATCTGCACTCATTTTTCAAAAGTGCACATTTTTCAAATGTACACATTTAAGAACATAAGAAGAGCCATGCTGGCTCAGACCAAGGGCCCATCTAGTCCAACATGCTGTTCACACAGTGGCCAACCAGCTGCCTACAGGATCCCACAAGCAGGACATGAGTGCAACAGCACATTCCTGCCCATGTTCCCCAGCAACTGGAGTACATAGGCATACTGCCTCTGATCCTGGAGGAAGTATATAGCCAACCAGGACTAGTAGCCATTGATAGCCTTCTCCTCCATGAAGCATATTTAATGCTTGTTGTTGTTGTTGTTGTTGTTGTTGTTGTTGTTGCTGTTCTATGAATTGAATCACAAGTTTGGAAATGTATGGACTTCAACTGCAGACTGTGTTCGGGTCTGCATTTGACTTCAGGAGGTACAAACTGGGTAAATTGTGGACAACTGAAAGCAATTTCTCATATATCCCTATTCCAAACCCTCCTGTTCCATAAAGTCTTTGGCATAATCCTCTAGTTTCAATATTGTACTATAACTATTCAGTAATTAAGCCTAAGCAAATGTAACTGAAACAATCATATATTGTCTCCCTGTTCATACCTGCCTTCACTTCCCTCCATTTCCTCTCCTTCCCTGTTCCTTGTTCCTTTTCTGTCAAATTTTAAATTGTAAACTCCTGTGGGCAGGTGTCAAGGTTTCACCTGTACCAGGACACCTTGATCAACTCCTTAAATATATTTTGCCTCTTTAAGAGCCCCTCCTGTATCAGGATGCCAATTCTCTGCCTTTTACCTTCTCTTCCCAGTAACGTGGGATTAGGCTTTAGGTGTGGTGCAAAAGACACCCCAGACAACTGAATGGTAACAATAACTGTTTACTTTAGTAAATTTTTGTATAGTAGATTAATTGTAACCTTAATAGAGATTCCTTCCCAGCCTAGCCCTGGCTGTTCCACATTTTTTCAGTGATATTCAGTCTCTGCTTCTCTGTCTGTCTCTGCTTCTTGGTGCCTGCAACTCCTCTCCTCCACACAGCTTCTCTCTCTCCCTCACAGCTTCTGCCTCCCCTTTATATACACTCTCACAACTTTTGGAGGCTACAATCAGGTGACCTCAAACTGGGGTAACGAAAGTTAACTCTATTAAGGGGAAAAGGTGACTTTAATTCCATTTGGGGGAAATGGAAACTTTAACTCCATTTGGGGGAAATGAAACTCACGAATGCCCCCCTCCCATCAGGAGATGTTTGGGCCTACAGGCTTCAACCTAACTCAAGCCTGTATAGGTCTCAATCCTTCACAGCAGGACCCTGTCCTCTTGTACTTTGTAAAGCACCATGTACACTGATGCCACTATATTCACAACAACAAAAATGACACCATAAACTAGGGATTTTAATGTCTCAGGCCCCATATATACATATACCCAAATAATTCTCTTATTCTTTACTCCACAGATCCATCTGTCTTCTTACTGAGAATAAACCTGGGATTAACTCCCATGGAATCATTTAGGCTTCTCTGGAATATTGGCTAGGATTATAAATCCAACCTCCCTTCCCACCTTCTATAACTTGAGTTATGCCTTGCACAAATGCCATTTTTTGTCCCATAGAAGAAATCATGGATTTTCCTTTCTCTTGCAGGCACTTCACTTTGTTTTCTATCCAGTCATTTCCCCTTTCTTGTTATACTGATGTTGTAAAGGCCTCTGCTACGTCTTACAAACTGTCCATGGTGCAAATATATTGCAGAAAAAAGCAATTATATCCCCAGTTTCCATTAGTTCATAGATAGTGCTGCAAGGGGATAAGTCTGGGCACCATCCTTGAAAAAAAAAATCCCTTCCCTTTTACTTCTGTTCCACTGGGAGAGTACCACCAGTGGCAGTGGAGAGAACACCAATGGTGGTTACAGCTGAAACTGAAGCTCCTGGAGAAATTAGCTTTTAGATTCCTCCTTCTAATAGCTCACATTTTTTAGATGGGGCTTGACATATAAAAATCCAGGTAAGCATATATTTTTCTGGCCACACCATTTAAATTACTTCACTCCTCATACATATTGAAACTGATTCACACTTTGCATGCCAACATGTTTATCATATGGGCACCAACGTTTGCAGTGGTAAACAAACACACTATAATGTGTGAAGTTGAGATTTATGCTTGGAAATGTAAAGGTACACATAGTGGAACATGTAAAGGACCCATGATTGACCAATGACCTGGCACATGTCCTTCATATGACTCTTTCCTGTTTAGAAACATGAATCTCCACACTTGGAACACAGGGTACACAAAGCAAACACACTTGCTGTATAAAGTGTGTATCAGAGTCAAGGATCAGTTTGCTTTCATGACATTTCAAGTTCATTCATTCTTGCAACAGCAACTGCTGTGAGAAACCCATACAGACTTTCTAGCTGTTCCTTCAGTTATTCCCCTTTGAAGCCTTTTCTCTTTGTGGTGCCTCTGCTCTTTCCTTAGAATATAATTGAAATAAATAGTGCAGAACTGTACTTGGGGTGTATTTTTTTTTTGTCTCTGCTGGCCAATTCATTTTAGCTGCAAATTTAAAGCTGTATAGTGATGAATATTAATGGCACTATTAGTATGTAAAGGTGGCATTGGTATTGATGCATGGCTAGATGCACAGAATATAGAAGATGGGAGAGTCCATCTATCCATTAATTCTGTTCTCTGAATACTTCAAGTTTCTTGCTGCTTCCATATTAAATCTATGCTCCCAACTTTAGAAGCTGTTCAGAATTGTCGACACTATCCATTTCCCATGCTCTCTATATGTCAACCTTCTTTAACATAGGTTCTATCATGCTTAATTTAGAACCATATAGGGATGCTAGGGCACAGGAAAGAAATTTCATCCCACCTATGAAACAAACCAATATGCAGCAAACTGGTTTGTATGGGGTTTGGTTTATGTACGTAAACTCAGAATTGCTGTCTAGTTACCAACTATTTCCAGTGCCATGTGTTAAGCTGTCTTATTTATAGGGATGGGTGAATTTGTCAGGTTCTCTTTCTCTTGCGTTCAGATTTTTAAAATTTCAAGTTCTTTCTGACCTGGATATTAAGAAACGTGTGAATTTTATCAAAGATGAACTGAAACAAATTTCTCAGCCATCTGCAGCAGCCAAATTCAATAGATACATGTATTCTCAGCATGGAGAGGTCCATGTTGTACCTAGGGGTGAGTGATAACTTTCATTTCACTTTGGTTTTGAAAAGAATTTACCATATTCAGGACAAAAAAACCCCAACAACGTTGAGATTTAAAAATGATATGTCAGAGAAACCGAAGCTGAGAGGCATCCATGCAGGCCAAGGGCTTTCAGTGCTTAGCTCTTAAAAATGAGTATCTGATTCCCTGTGTATTCAACTATATTAGTTCTGAATTGGGGTTGCCACCACTTTTTTCTGACAGCCTCCTCATCCTTAACAGCTATATGGCATTGGCGTAGGGATGCAGGAGAAATTCATTTGTGTTTGCAAATCATGCGAATTTGGCCTGTTCGTAACCCCAAATACAAACACAAGCAGTCACTCAATTCTCAGGAATTTTTCACAATTTCCTGAACTCGCATTTACATTCTAAAGTGCACACTTGCAGAACTGCGCATATGGACAAATGCCAATTTTGGTAAATTCTGCAGCCACTGAGCATGCGTAGTCCTCATTGTTTAAAATATTGCCGAATTTTAAGCTGACATGAAAGTTCTCTCTTTTGTGCTTGACCTGTGATAGCTCCTTTGCACATGTAAGCATGTGAGCACTGGCACAACTGCATGTTTGTGTGAACCAGCCCTTAATCACAAACCAGGAGCAAAACAAGAGTGTAACAGAATAGAAAATTCAGAAACCAGGTCCTCGGTTAGGAGTGCCGGACTGGAGAAATGCAGTGGGAAGAACAAAGGTCAGATTCTGAAAAGGTGGCTAGAACTGTGCAGCAAGCAACTGGCATCTATCACAAAGGCCCAATTCAGGTAAAAGCTGAGGGTAGGAACATAGGAAGCTACCTTATGCCAAGTCAGACATTGGTCCATCTAGTCTAGTATTGCCTACACTTACTTGTCTTTCCCAGACCTACCTGGAGATACCAGGCATTGCACCTGAGATATTTTGCATGAAAAGTATACTCTGGGGTCTTGGGAAAAAAACTTATTGTTACCCTTAGCATCCTTTGATGTGCTCCACAAGTTTCCACACCCTTCATCCCTGTTGTTACAGTACTCACAAGTGTAAGGAGGACCATGGGCATTAGTAAATGAGGTTGAGCATATCATCACACTATCAGAAATAAATGATGCAATGTCTGCCAAAGAGGTCTTGCTCCCACAGGCTGCCCTGTCATATTTCAAGACCTCTTTGGTACACATTACATCATTTCCAAAAGTGTGAAGATATGATAGGTTATCCTGTGGGAGAAAACCACTGATTCAAAGATATATGGGGACCACATGAAAAAACAGAAGTTGCTGGAAACTTTAGCAAGGTTGATCTTATGAACATTCTGTGAATTCCCTCAATAAGTGAGAGGCTGAAGGGTTTTTTTTTTTCTTTCACAGAAAGAAAATTGAAGCAGATAGGAATCTAGCTGAATGTTAATGCGTCATCAAGCAGAAGGGCAGGATATGAGCATATAAATTATCCTATATTCGTTAGGTAAATTAAACATGACACTGTCAGGGCTGTGACTTGAAAGCATTATAGTGTAATCAAGATAAATAAACAGGATGTTTGTGGGAGGGGAACAACCTAGCAGAATAGTTCACTCACATCTGGTTGATTAGGCTGGGATAGGAAGCCTATAGAAGAACTTTGGTGAATAAAAGAACAGCTTGGCCCTAGCCAGTAAAAGACTAGATGTCATTAGTGTTGTACTGTGACTTCTCAGCTTATCCGGGACCACTTATTTATTTATTTAAAAAATATATAGCCCATCCTTCCAATGCATTTTTGCATTACTCTGGGCATCTTGCAACAGTTAAAAACTTTAACCCATAAACAAAATATTCCTATAAAAGAAATAAAACACCATAAAAATGGAAACAGACATTTTTTCTAAAAATGAAGGTCTAGCAGGGCAGGTGAATTATGTGGAGCAGGGCAGGTGGAGATAGAAACACAGTATGTCAAGACATGGGTTAACTTGTACAAGACATTTATTTATTTATTTATTAAATGTATAAATTGCACCTCCACCTACCAGGCACCAGAAATGATGTACAGTAAAAATATGATTACAATTTCACATAAAACCCAAGAAAGAAAAGAAACACAGAAGCAAAAAACATATAATAAAATTTCAGAGCAGCATTACAGAATGACAAACATGAAACAGCATTAAAAACCAGACAGAACCAAACAGTCTTTTCTACTCATCTAAAGAAAAATAAGGAACTAGCCAATCTCACCACCCCTGGAGAGGAGTTCCACAACCAGGGTGCTGCTATTGAAAAGGCCCTGTCTCAAGTGCACACCAACCTAGCTTCTTAGTTCCAGGACGAATAACAGATCCTCCAATGATGATCGTAAATTACAGGCAGATTCATAGGGATGGAGGCATCCCGTCAGATATCATGGCCCCAAACTGTTTAGTGCAATGAAATGGAAGCAGCAAACTCAAGCAGGGTAGACAATTTTTGTGTTGTAACATTCAGTCTCGCCCTTACAGGTTATATAAGACACAGGCAAAATCTGGGGAAAAAAGATATATTTTTTCTAGTTCAGATAAAATTGTTAAAATCATATTGAAAGAACTGCTTCTCATTGGTATTGATGTGTCTGATACACCTTGTATTCATGGTTACGTAGGCTTCAGTATATTCATTTGGGTAAGTAACAGTATGTCTTGTCTGCTACACCCTGTAATCATGGCTAAGTAGTTTTCAGTGTATGCAATTTGGCAACTGTTCTTCATCATGAAGTGCTGGCACTCTCATTAAGCTTCTCTTAAAACAGCAGGTGAGCTACTTTACATATGGAGTACAAATAGCCATACTCCACAATCTGCTTTCATAAATGGAAACTCTTATGATTGCTACATCCCATTATGATTTTAACATATAGACTTCACCTGTATAGACCAAATCAGTATTAAATACAATAAAATTCATTTTTACCTTTTGTATATCAGACTATCTCTAGTTCTGTCCTTATGCAGACCAGCAATATATGGGTGTTACCTCAGTTCATATAATAACTTTTTTCCCCCTCAGTAAAACATACCCAAGGCTCAGCACAGGCAACAATGACCTGAGTACATAAGTAAAATTAAACGTATGTGTGGGTGGGGAAATGCCTCCCCAAATCCAACTCAGTCATATAAGAATTCAGCAGGAACAATGTCTCAAAAAAGAGATTAGAAAAATGGAAAGAGGCATAGTTTGGTGAGTCAGTTCACTTCAGCCAGCTAGAGGCTATTCAGTAATGGCATAAGACTTATGCAGAGTTATACCTTAGCAGGGTTCCTGATCATTTATTTATTTATTTATTTATTTAATATATTTATTCACCGCCCATCAGTCAAAAGGCACCCTGGGCGGTTTACAAAACAAAGCAACAAATAAATCCATGCTCATGGGATCTCTGTAAGCACATTCTGCCAAATTCACTTACAAAACCCTGTTTGGATCTTTGCACTAAACATGTGAAGATCTCTAGGGTAGCCAGGAGTCCAGGGTGATGTCGGCAGTGCAGCTTGCGTGTATGCACACGTCCACTCTGCGCTTTCCCCCTATTCATGTTGCAGGCTACAGGTGTTCACCTGCAACTAGGGCCAAAATGGAAGCTCAAAAGAAATGTATGCCACCATTTTATAAATTTTAATTAATTAACTTTAAAAAAATCTTTTCAAAGATACTAGAGCGGGGGGGGGGGAGCTATCCATGTGATCAAAGAGTATAATCAAGGAGGTACCATGACAGGTAGAAGAAGAGAATCTGAAGTCACACATTAGATAACTATAAAGCTTACTAT
This sequence comes from Shinisaurus crocodilurus, assembly GCA_021292165.1. Taxonomy (NCBI): domain Eukaryota; kingdom Metazoa; phylum Chordata; class Lepidosauria; order Squamata; family Shinisauridae; genus Shinisaurus; species Shinisaurus crocodilurus. The sequence goes on from CM037876.1 coordinate 236,081,241, forward strand.
ATGGAGAAGCACTCATCCGCTGCCTTCAGTTGTGGACTTTAATACAGCCTCCCTCTCGACACACACCTAGTGGAAATAAAACCCAAATGGATGCACAAAATCACAGTCCCATTGGAGGCCTTTTAGAGAATCCTGCCAGGTATTTATGAGTAGAACTGCACATTATAAGAAACACAGCACTGCTGCCAAAAATAGCCCCATCTTGAGTTCTCCCTTTCCATAATGTGTAATACAACTTAAGCCAAGTCCTGATATCATCATGCTCACCATTTCTCTGCCCCTATTAATTACAGCCAATGAGTAGAGCATAGTGCAGTTGGATAAATACACAGTGCAGTGATGTCAGGGCACAAGGACACATTGCCCTACATGTTATGGAGAGGGGCAGGGAAGTTCAGCATGGGGCTACTCTTCTGGTGATAACCCCAGGTTTCTTATGATGTATACTTTTGCCCTAAAACAAACAAAGAAGAAAAAATGACGGTGACTTTGACTCACTGTCTGAGGCTGAAGGATGAAAAAAATCTGCCCTGGATGGGAAACATTTTTTTTCATTTCCCCCCATGTGTTCTCTCTCTCTCTCTCTCTCTCTCTCTCTCTCTCTCTCTGTGTGTGTGTATGTACGTACGTACGTACACACACACACACACACACACACACATATATATCAAGTTCTTTCCTACCCATCAAGTTCTTTCCTACCCAGTTATGAAGAAATTTGTGAATTTTACTATTACCAAAAAATTAATTAACGGCTGCATCCAATGTGGGTGTCCATAATAACCCTCTGAACTCAGAGGATTGTGGGCATCCATCCAATGGAAGGCGGGAGGAGTGAGGAGGCTAGGATTGCTTCCATGCTCCCCTTGCCCTCCAAAACATTTAGATGGCGATGTTGGCTGTCTAAATATTTCTCCCCTCCTCATGAGGAGGAGAGGCTGAGGCCTCGATTCCGTGGAGGATGGCAGTGTCTTGCTCCTCCCCTCCCTGCCCTCAGGAATGCCCCCCCCCCATGCCAGTACTGAAGACAGTCTTCCATCTTCGGATCCCAGCCAGTGTGGAAAGAACCGTGACAGCTGCAAGGCGGGGAGGGTGCTCCATGGGCGGAGTCCACACTGCGACCTCAGAAGAATTTTCCAAGGTCGCAGCAGGGACTCTGACCTATCCTATGGCCCCCTCAGACAAGGTTGGGAGGGGTATAGGATTGTGCCCTAAATGAAATTCTCAGCCATCCACAGGAGAACAACAATGGGGCAGTGGCAACCATGTTGTTCATGGCTAAGAGCCAATTTAGACTTTCAGAGGGACATATACTAGGGTGATTACTTATTTGAAAGCATCCTTGGCTCAAAATTTCCCTATATTCAGAAGGCTGACATATCATAGTGAACATTTTCCATGTGCTGGGACATAACTGAGGTGGTGTTTTGACACAAGTGATCTCTCTTATCTATTCTGAAGGGTACAGTCATATGGAGAACTATACCATATGTCACACTGGGTTAAATACCTGTTTCTATATTGGCTAAAAATAACTGGGCTGGAGCATCATTTCACTCACCCTATAATTTGTGAAGGGGGAGATGCATTTCAGGGATACCTACTTCAGGTACATTTTCATTCTGCGATTATCTTGTTGATTGGATGCCATTTGCCTCTCTACCGGGACCTAATATTTCAATACCTTGCACCCTTGCTCTGTGTGTATGTGTGTGTGTGTGCTGCTTGTGGTATATCCTACAATGATGGGATACAATACTTGATACAGATTAATGTTTGCTTATGATAGCTAAGGAAGCATTTCATGACATGCAGAATTTGTGTAACCATCCTATTGAATTTATTTCCATGAGATTCCCTCCCCCTCAAAAAAAAAAAAAGGGTGTGTGTGAGAGAAGTCATGCAAATTTGACATTTGTATACACAAACATCAGTGTGTTTGTATATTACATCATGTGCACCTTGGAGGGCAGGGGGTGTACTGTTCCTTTACTACAACATAAATGTCTGATAAGTTATAAGAACTGGGTCTGACAGTAATACAAAGTCAGTGACTTCTCACACCATCTGTTACACTCAGCAAAATTTGAGATCATCAAGGTTTTCTGATTTCTACCTCAAAGCTCATTCCAATATGTGTCCTTATCACAAATAATTATGAGCGTCTTTTTCCCCACACACAAATGTGTGTGCATATTCATGCACATTTCCCCAAATGTATGCATCAATCGTGCACATTTTTGAAATGTACATGTTTCTCATGTGCATTTTTCCAATGTCCATATTTTTCAAATGCATTTTTTTGGTAGCGTAAATGGCATTGCAAATTCAGAAATGTATCGACTTCAACTACAGATTGCTTTCTGGCCATCATTCAGTTCCGGGAGGTGTAAATTGATTCATTCTAGTCAAAAATGAACTGAAAGAAATTTCTTATACATCCTTAGTTACTCTGGAGCCTGATTCAATTGCTACAATGGCAACATGGTGGTGACCAGATTTTTAAAAGGCAATAATGACATTTTGATCCCAAAGATCTTAGTACTGCTCTTGCAGTATTTTATGCTTTGATGCCCATAACCTATTACTAAACTAGATATGAGCTCTAAGTTGAAAGGGTAACTAAAAGAGTGTTTAAATTATTACATGCTGATGTAGCAAGTCTTTGCTTAGTCACTTTGTTTAGTGACATCAAAGTATAAAATAGGGTATTCCTTGGCATCAAGCTGTGTTACTGGAACCCAAGTCAACTTTGCTAATGGTCATTTCCTGTGCTTAGACAAAGCTGCTACATTGTGTATAGAGACAAAAGAGTTGGTACTGCCCATATGTGTCCTCACATGGCACCCTAAGCATTGCTGTGACACAGGCTCCCTCTACCCCGATGCCTCCTATATGCAATGTGGGCTTTTTATTACACTGATTCAGATATGGCATCAGAGCAGTGAGGAACATCAAACATTTCTTAGAGCATTCACTCTGCATTTCCCTACAGACACAGGAGGACTGGTTGTCAGACCGATGGTCCATTTAGCTCAACATCCTGTTTACAGCTAGCAACCAAGCAAATGCCTCAGGGAAGTTCACAAGGAGGGTAAGATGGCAATATCTGTTCCCAGTTAGTTAATCCCCAGCATATGACCGACAAGTACTGTATTCTCTCTGAAAATTGAGAGTTTAATTTATGGCTAAAGTGACTGAAGGACTTCTTCATGTTCTCTAATGGATAATTCAAGAATAGAGACCTTCCTGCATGCACTGCTGCTCCATCCTAATTAAACATAATGTGATGTACATAATACACTGTGGGCAACAGTGTGGTGTAATATAGGAATACTGTCATGTTGTCACATTTCACCCCACTTTCTACCTACAGATGATTACCCTGTATGTTCTGATCGCATACAGATTGCGCTGTGCTGCCTCCTATATTAAAGCTATAGACTTAAAACCACCTAGGTTCCCTGAGACACTCTGTCACACTCATGAATTCACTTCACTCCCTCAGGAAATAGGGAATTTAGGGATGTGTGAGGATTTTGTTTTTTGGGGGGGTGGAAATCCAGTGGACTAGCTGGGCTTGATCCCCCAAACTCTGACCCACTTACCTCTTCTCAGTGGGTGAAGCAGCAGTGTCTGCCAAGCCAGAGGTGGGTCAGGTCCCAGCAGATTGCCCAACATAGGGATGGAAGAATCTGTCAACTTCAATTTCTCTCAGATTTTCATTTTCCAATTTTAAGTTTGGTTTGTCCCGACCTTTGAATTGTTTTTTAAAGTCCGTGTGAAAATTCACATGCATTTTTGTGCACATTTCTTCCAATACATATAATTGTGCATGCCATTTTGCTAAATATACATAGTTTTGCAAGCAGGATAAATTTATTATTAGGATAAATTTTTGCAAGCAGTTTATCCTAATACAATACATTTAAAACAAATATTTTCAAGAATATTGTGCCTTTTTGTGTACACTTTCTTCTAATGTACACATTTTGCAAAAGTATTGCAAAAGCATTTCAAGATCACTGAAGGTGCAGATTATTATTATTTTGTGTGTGTTCTAAACCTAATCAGGATGTTATGATGTATTGTTTGTAGCCCTGATCCAACTTTGTGCTCATATAGCTGATCTAAACTATCAGTAATTATTTTATCTGAGCTGGTCATGCGCAGATGCAATACCTGGATTGTAGGAAGGAACCATGCAGAGTTTCATGCACATAATCCTTTTCTGCACACAGTTCTCCTCCAGATGTGTGCCTGCTTCCGTATGCATATGGTACCTAATGGTGATGACATTTGTATAACTAGTTTTGCATAGGTCTTAAGGTTGAAATGTTAAGCATTTGTTTACTTTTGAGTCTGATAAATGTATAGATAAGCAAGCAAGCAAACAAACAAACAAAAACATGCTCCTATGTAACCCCACAAGAGAAAGATTGGGTTTATTTTTAAATTATTAATACACTTCTCTAATTCTCTTTGTAGTGAGGGATGTAGTGGTGGTGAAGAGAAAAGAGAAGAAGAGAAGAGAAGAGAAGAGAAGAGAGGCATCAGGTACTGATGTTGTGGGGGGGAAATGCAGTTTAGCAACATGAATTTAAGGACACCATTTTTTTTCTCTCCCTTTCAGCAGTGTTTGGCCATACTCCCATTAATCTCTGGGTTATTATTAGATAAAACATTCATTCTGCCTTTTCACCACTCCTACCGGCCAGTGCCATAGGCATCACCTTAAATACACTGCAATTGAACATGACATTTAATGTCAGGCTCGAAAGTACTAATGCAATTGCAATTGTCTCTGGGACAACCTGCAGCATGACCTCCCCCCCCACACACACCCGATGTATGTGAGCCACATATTTCCCCTCCATTTCTGTCTCCTCCCGGCACTACTGACTCAGGCACTCTGTTTGTGCAGGACTGACAAATTCTCCACAGCACCTCTTCCAAATTAATTTCTTTGACCCATCCTCTTATTTGCTGGCTCATTTTCTGCGAGACAGAAGTAGACTTTGTGTGCAGAGCCTCAGGTGTGACTGTAAAACACTCAGAGAGTGCTCTGCCACATTCCACTGGGACATACCAAGATTAGCGTCATCTCACTGTTGCTACGCTATTGATAGTGTGATTAGAAGTGTGAGAGATCTGGCTTCACCTATAGGATAAATTCTGGCCAAAACTGAACTGAAATAAATTTGTCACCCAACTGCACAGGCCAAATCCATTAGGTATAGCTACTCCCAGCACAGAGAAGACCATGATGGACCTGTCTGCTATGTAGTTGAAGATGAGGAGCCCATCAGAAAAAAAAGAAAAGAAAAAGAGGTGGGGCAGCCACCTTAAGAACATAAGAACATTTGCTATTAATGATAAGTTAACGTGTAGTATTAAAGTTAAAAGGGGATTATCGAACTGAAATGATTTTAAAGATATCTGGAGAGCATTTGTAGATTTTGTTTTATTAAGTGGGAAAGGGTGTACACCTTCACAAGAGTCATTACAATTTTGGAAGGCTGAATAGTTACGTAGTTATTTGGTCCCGGTGGGGTGTGTGTGCGCACATTATTATTATTATTATTATTATTATTATTATTATTATTATTTGTTTTGGGTTTTTGTTATGTGTTTGTTATATAATTTGTAGGTTTATGTCTTTGTAGTTTCTATGTTAAAATTTAAATTTAATTTAAAAAAAAAAGAACTTAAGAACGTAAGAGCCATGCTGGATCAGACCAAGGGTCCATCTAGTCCAGCATTCTGTTCACACAGTGGCCAACCAGCTACTCACGGGATCCCACAAGCAGGACATGAGTGCAACAGCACCCTCCTGCCCATGTTCCCCAACAACTGGTGTATATAGGCATACCGCCTTAATACAGCACCACAAACATGGATGCACATATTTTACTGTAAGAAGAACATGTTTTTAAGAACTAAACACTCCATGTCCTGGGCATAGGTGGATGAATCTGTCAGTTTCAGTTTCTCCCGCATTCAATTTTTTATTTAAAATTCAAGTTCTTTTTGTCCTGAATGTGGAGAAATTTTAGCATGTTGGTAAATTCTGATCAAAACGGTACTGAAATGAAATTCTCGTGCATCCCTCTCTGACACATACAGTCTCCTCTGTAGCAACCAAATATTTCCCCACAGTCTCCAGCTTCAATTTTATCTACCAACCAGATATAGATTCATCTGGTGGTGATGTCCCAATTCTGGAACTCCGTTGCCTAGCCATTTTCTGTACTTAAGAAAATGGAGAGCCAATGTGGTGTAATGGTTAGAGTGTTGGACTGGGACTCGGGAGATCCGGGTTCTAGTCCCACTCAGCCATGAAGTTCAGTGGGTGACTTTGAGCCAGTTACTGACTCTCAGCCTAACCTACCTCACAGGGCTGTTGTGAGGATGTAAAAGGAGGGGGAGGATGATTATGTAAGCCACCCTGGATTCCTTACAGGAAAAAAGGAAGGATATAAATATAATGAATAAATAAATAGATAAAATGGTATAAAGATTTATTTTCTGGTAAGGGCTGACTTTTCAGATAATTATTATAGTTGGATACTGAGCTGATTATTGTGTTGACTAGTTCTTTGTCTTGACTAATCAATTTTTATTTTTTATTTTTTAAATAAAATAATGGATTGATTATGATTTTATACTTTTATAATGGTTTATTGAATATTGTCATAAATCACCATGAGCCTTGCTGGAAAGTAGTATGCTAATTTAACAAATAAACGAATGAATCCGAGATTCCCATCTGCATTGGACTGCGGCTATTTCTGTTTTTCTGTTGGAGAGAATGCAAAAATGTGATGCCTTAAAATAGGAAACTGAGAATATGCCAATCATAATTTTTGGCTTTAAAATATAAACCTCCAAGTGAGGAAAAAAAGAACTGAGCAGATGAATTGTTAGAATCAAACAAACCTTCTACTATACAAATACCTATTAAGTAAGTGATGGGAGAGCATTCCACCGAGGCAGAACTGTTTTCTCAGTACCAATAATGGTTTTTAAAGTTTTCAGTGTTGAATCAGCAAAGCCGTACATTTCACTCAACGTTGAAAACACTGAAGAAATAAACTCACCCCAGTTTATCTAGAGGCACTACATGTACTGAGCTGAGCTTCAACTGCATATCCTCAGCTGTGTTAAGACCTGTATGTGTGGTTCCATCTCTGATCCAAGAGCGGTGGCTGTACACATAAGGCCCTTTTTAAAATGCTACAAATCCACTGATCAGCTCTTTGGAAGGAGGAGTGACAGCAGATCACAGAACAAGTTGGCTCTGCTCTGTGTTCAGAAAAAGGACACAGGCCATAATTTCCAGAATCATGGTGTACAGATTTCCTACAGCCAGCTATGGAAAGAAAACATAATAATGTGTACTTTATGTGCATATGTCTCTTTTCATTTTGGTATAAAGGAAAACTATATGGCCACGTTCACTACACGGAGATGGTTGTGTAACAGAAGGCAATGAAATTTTTTGGCATTCCAGCTCCATTTACACACAACGAGTAGGAATCCCAGCTGGGGATGTACATCCCCATCACATCAAATGATGGTGTCAATCATATCATATCATAGAGACCAGATGAGCATTACCAAGAGGATGTCGATAATTATTATATTCAGATAGGAATCGCATCTGCATCAACTACATGCAAGGAAGCTTCCTCTGTCCATAATCCATTTCAGAGAATACATGCAAAAAGTAATCTGGAAAATTGGTGGGAATGAAGGTTCCACAGCATAGAATGTATGTAAATCCACTGACACAACAGTAAACAAATGAAGACACAGGCAAACAAACAAAAGACTGTGATATTGGTCATGAACAATGTGGTTTCACTTTACTAAATCTACAAACTATGCCAGCAAGGAGTTAAGATTCAATGAATTCACACTATAGGCTATTTTAAGTAGGTTTGGCATTGGAGACTCTCTTCTAGAATATGATGGGGAAAACCAGATGCCAGGATCTGGCAGAGATACTATAATGTATGTAATACAGAAACTGACAGTGGTCAAGTGAACCTCCTGGCTCTGCTGTCCAAAGAATAGCTTGTCAAGACTCTTGATGCAGTTGGAACTACTTCTCAATATGCCTCTAGACACCAGGAAAAATGTTTTTGGAATATCTAATTCTGCACAGTGGTAAAAAAAGAGAAAGAAAATGAAGGCATTTCTGCTGTGGTTGCAATTTTCAGGGCAATTTCAAGCCAAATAAATTCAGGAACACTACACTATGAAATGTATCCTTTTTAACCAAGGCAATCTGAACAATCACTATGCAAATAATTAGAAATAATCACCATGCAGACACTTAAATAAAATTTGGCATCCAAAAGCTGCCAGGCTTCATTCTTTAAAAGAAAGTTTCTAGCCATCTTTGTTTCTGATAAATGTTTGGAAAGTGGCATGCAAAATGGACTTCCCTGGCCCCGCCTTCTGGGGTTGGGGAGAAGTTTGTGCGTGCGGGAGGGATGGGGAGTCAGACCCCTACCAGGCCACGCTGGCTGAGCCAATGGGCTGCAGCGGGGTGGGGAGCTGGGAGCCTCTTTTAAGACCCTGTCTCCCCGCCCTCGGCCTCTTTCGGGCGACACTGGTGTCTGGTAAGGCCCTCCAGCTCCACATGGAGTGCAACTGGACGGTGGCGGGGCATCCCGCCTCCGATTCAGTTAGGATGGCTTCGCTCAAATCTTGGTTTTCCCAGCCAATGGCCAGGAGTAGATTAGTACCGCACTTCACCCTTCCCAGATCTTTAATTCAATAAATGTGGCCCTGATTTTAAACCATATATACTCGTGTCTGACTCTTCATTATCTCACCTATACACGCGCAATGACTCATCGATCTAGCACAGCACTTCACAGGACTGGGCTTATGGAAATTATAACAAGCTCAAGGGCATAATAGGTACTCATATGTATGTTAACCCTGGAACCTGCCATTGTTATAGTTGTATTAAGGAAGTTTGTCTTTTGGCACAGTATAGCTGGGCAATATGGAAGAACCTAGGAGAACTGGCAAAGCCATGGGGAAAAAAGGAGTCTCTCGGGTATTTTTGCTTGGCGCCTCAGAGCAGCTGACCCACAACTGACAGTAAAAATAAAGATAGTAGTAAGGATTCCCTGGGGTGGGGGTGGGGGGTGGGGGAAGCTATGCGTATACAGCAAGCATGTGTTCTGCATAAAGTGCAGTCATGGCCTATAGGATTGCCGGTTGAAAACATTAATATCATTTTTCCCCCTCTCATAGGTAGAAAGGAGAAAATGCTACATGATCTTTAAAAGATTGCTAAGATTGTTGTACTCCAGTTCTTTGAGGCAAAAGTGGAAGCAAATTTGGAACTTTCCCTTCACTCAAAACATATAAGGGATTTTGAGGGAAGTGAAAAGTGGTGTCTCTTTGAGACTGCAATCCTGTATCCGGGAGTAAGCCATACTGAATTCAGCGGACTTGCTTTTCAGAAGACATGTATAGGATGATGATGCTGTAAGACAAGCAATGCTATCCTTTCAGCTTCATATATTAGTGGAATGGCAGCAAGACGCGAGACTGGAACAACAAATAAGATTTTACCAGAGTTTCACATTGTCTTGCTGGTGCATTTCAGGATGTGACTTAATTATTTTATGATGTTTAAATATATGATTATATATGGAAATGCATTTAATCATCTTCATCAACCTGATAATTAATAAGTACTAGGTTTCTACATAAACTTCAAATGATGGCTTCACATTTCATGGTTCAAGACCATCTCCTAGAATAATACACGTTTACTTAAAGTCCTTAGAAACATTACGCAGCCAGGTTACTATTAACTGTGTACCTAATGCAAGTAGATTCAGTTCATTAGCTTTGGCACAGCTGCACTTAATTCACACATGTCTTTCATGCCTGGTAGTCAAGAATAAATAATATGTTGAAACATGTACCTGCCTGGAAGAAGTCTGTAACATCCTTGTTGATCCAGACAATCCTGGATTTAGGATGGTTTTAATCTTTAAATCCCTAAATGGTTTGGGACCTGGTTATCTGGAGGACCACCTGTACCCATAGGAGCCTACCTGTGCATTGAGATCAATGTCAGAGACCCTGCTCTCTGGCCCATCATTAAAAGATGTTAGATTGATAGGTACCAGGAACAGGGCTTTCTTGGTGGCAGCCCCATATTCATGGAATTAATTCCTACTAGAAATGCATTTGGTTCCATCAGTGTTAACACTAATAATAAAAAAAAACCCCACAACCTTTAAAGACCTTTTAAATTTCAATCTGTGCTTTATTCCTGATCAACGTGTATTGTTCATTTTAAGAGGAATATGTTATTTTAAATGATTGAGGTTTTTATATATTATTAGGTTTTATTTGAACATTGTACACCATCTTGTGAGGGATTTCATGTCCTGAAGTCAGTTTAGAAATGTTTAATCAATCAATCAATCAATCAAATAAATTAGGAACTGTCTCCACAAATGTGTCTTTCAAGTCAGCTATAGAAACTTCTGAACATAAGCATTTGCCATTTCATAGCTGGCAGTGGGAAGCCTTTACCAATATAGGACTCTGGATAACATATTCAGGGTCTATTTCTACACTTCTCTTTTCCCTGCTGAATTGTAGCATTTTGTTAAAGCAGAATACAGGTTTGCAATGGGATTCAGACAGAAGTCATTAACATGCAGATTATGTGAGTTATTTGCTTTATTTTTTTCTAAGCCAAAGTTAAAACATGAAGGCAGGGATAAAGGGTAAAGACCTTTACAGTTTTCGTAATTTAAAAATCTTGTTTCACTGCATGTAAATTTATTCTGATTGCTGAAACATTCACTAATGAAGACAACATAAGAAGCGTTAGGTTATTCAGGTCTAGATTTGGACTGCTATTAACTTTGTCAAGCTGTGAGTCAAAATATGTGGCTCAAATAAGAAGGCTTCTTTTAGTTACTTCCAAGGTTAGTGCTTGATTTTCTAAATCTCCTCCCACACCTGTCATTGCTTGCACTGGAGAGCGGGGAGGTTATCCAGATTTCCCCAGGCTTTTGAGATGAGATCTGAACATAACTCAGTTTTACCTTTGTGGCGAAACCACATATATGTTCTGCTACTGTTCCCTTTTCAAATGCCTGGGTCTATGGAACTCCTTGTTACAAGACTATCTCAATTACAAAAAACCTGTAATAATAATATCACTGTCATCAAAATAAACCCTTTGTGTCTTCTATACTTCATTCATTTTCATTTATTACATTTCTATCCCACCCAATAGCGGAAGATCTCTGGGCAGTTTACAAAGATTAAAAACCATTAAAAATACATTATACAAACTGTAAAAACCATTTACTTAACAAGCACATAAACAGACAGCACACACAGAGACATACATATACTGTATCTAAAACAATCTTAAACGATAGACAGTAAGAAAAATCCAGGACCTGATTAAAACCTCATCATATGCTGCCAAATGCCTGAGTGAAGAGAAAGGTCTTAACCTGGCACTGAAAAGATAACAATGTTGGCGCCAGGCAGTCCTTGTTGGGGAGATTGTCCCATAATGGGGGGGGCACCACCGAGAAGGCCCTCTCCCTTTTTGCTTCCTTCGAAGCCTCCCTTAGAGGAGGCACCTGGAGGAGGGCCTTAGTTGATGAACATAGTATATGGGTAGGTTCATGCTGGGAGAGAGGCTCCATCAGGTATTGCGGTCCTGAGCCCTGTAAGGCTTCGTAGGTCAAAACAGCACCTTGAATTATTTCTTATTATTATTTATTTACAGCATTTTTACCCCACTCTTCAGCCAGAAAAGGCTCTCAGAGTGTCTTACAAAGATTAATATTACAGTCCCTGCCCTCAGGCTTACATTCTAAAAGACATGACACAAAAAGGAAAGAGATTGGGAGTGGAGGGAGGAGGAAGAAAGCAAAACTCAGGCACCAGTTCTTAGTTACAATTGAATTGGCCTCAGAAACATACAGGCAGCCAGGGCAAGTGGACCAGAATCAGTGTTATATGTTTCAACCTTCTTGTCCCTGTTATCAGTCTGGCCATTGCATTTTGCATGAGCTTCAGAACTGTCTTCAAAGGCAGCCACACATAGAGTGCATTGCAGTAATCTAACTTGGAGGTTACCAGAACATAGACAGGAACATAGCCAGGCCACCAACCAAAGTTGGTAGAACGTAGGGGTGGGCAAACTGCCCACCACCCAACTCAACGGGTGCTCGCTGAGCACCCCTGCCACGTAATCTGTCCTGCGGCGCTTGGCGAGGTGCTTGGCGGACTTCCAGGTCCCCAATGCGTCAGTTCCAAGTCCCCATCGCGTCACTTCCAGGTCCCCGGCGCTGCGTTTTTTACATAAAAACCAAGGTAAACTACCTTAAAATGGCTGCGAATAGCAAATCACGGCCATTTTAAGGTGAGTTACTTAGGTTTTTATGTAAAAAACGCAGCACCGGGAACCCAGACATGAAGCGCTGGGGACCTGGAAGTTGCTTTCCCCCACTCCTCCCTGGGAGTTGTGCTGAGCCGGGGAAAGGTAAGTTGTGTGGAGCTCGGGGGGCGAGTTCGCCCCACTTCTACCACCTATCGAGTTCCGCGCACATCCCTAGATAGAAGGCACTCCATGCCACTGAGGCCACCTCAACCTCAAGTGGCAGAGATGGGTCCAGGAGAACCCCCAGCTATGAACCTGCTCCTTCAGGGGGAGTACAACCCCATCCAGAACAGGTTGAGCACCCTCCATTCAGTCAGTAGAACCACCCACTAACAGCATCTCAGTCTTGTCAGGGTTGAGTTTCAGTTTATAAGCCCTCATGCAGTCCATTGTTGCAGCTAGGTATCAATCTAGCACAACCACAGCCTTACCTGATGAGGATGAAAAGGAGAAATAGAGCTGCAGGTCATAAGCATACTGATGACAACGCACTCCAAAACTCCGGATGACTGCACTCAACAGTAACATGTAGATGTTGAACAGCATGGGGGACAAAACAACCCCTGCAGAACCCCATACTGGAGAATCCACTGGGTTGAGCCATGTTCCCCAAGCACCACCTTCTGGAGCTGACTCTCCAAGTAGGACCCAAACCAGTGCAATGCAGAACCCCTCACTCCCAGCTTAGACAGTCACCCCAGAAGGATACCAGAATGTCTATGGTATCAAAAGCTGCTGAGAGATCAAGGTCACCCTGCCTCTCATACAGTCATCATACAGGGTGACCAAAGTTGTTTCCATGTCAAAACCTGGCCTGAACACCAACTGAAATGGATCCAGATAATCAGTCTCATCCAAGAGAATCTGGAGTTAGTTGGCAACCACTTGCTCAAGGAACTTGCCCAGGAAAGGAATATTTGCCATCGGCCTAAAATTATTAAGGTTTTCTGGGTCCGGGGAGGGTTTCCTCAGGAGTGGTCTCATCACTTCCTCTTTCAGGCAGCCTGGGACCACTCCCTCTCAAAAGGAAGCATTAATCAGCCTCATGGACCAGCTGTCTAATCCCTCCCTGCCAGTTTTTAAAAGCCAAGAGTGGCAAGGATCCAATAAAGAAGAGCTTGCATGAACCTGTCCAACCTTGTCAACATCCTCAAGCTGTACCAACTGCAACTCATCCAAGAAAACCGGACCAGGCTGTGCTCTGGATACCTCACCTGATTCACGTGCTGTAACGATGGAGTCTAAGTCATGGTGGATGCAAGAGATTTTATCCTGGAAGTGCCTAGCAAATGTGTTACAGCAGGCCTCAGACAGATCTACAGTGTCTGTAGGGCTGGCATTTAATAGCCACTGGACCACCCTGGAAAGCTCCACTGAGCGGCACATAGAAGATTCAACAGAGGCAGCAAGATGTTGTTTCTTTGCCACCCTCAGTGCCCCTGAATATACATGACTGTAGGCACACACCAGTGTTTGATTGCATCCACTAGGAGTTTTTCTCCATCTGCACTCAAGCCGTCTCCTATGCTTCATCACTCTCAGCTCTGGGGTATACCACGTAGCAGTATGAGGTCTACTCTGGAGAGGGCGCTCACGCCGCTCAGGAACAATCATGTCAACTGCCCAGGTCATTTCTGCATTCCACAGATCAACCAGGGTTTTGACAGGAGAGGCAGCCATATCAGTCAGAAACCTCCCCCAGAGACTTAATAGGTCACCCACCTTTGCAGAGGGGGAAAACTGCCATAAGTCTAAAGCTCAGAAGGCGATGATCCGACCATGACTAAGGTACTGATTGAAAGTCCTCCACCTTCAGATCACCATATCCATGTCCAGTTGAGAAAACCAAGTCTAGAGTATGCCCAACTACATGTGTTGGGCCAATGACGATTGGGATTGTTCTGTGGTTATCATGGAGACCATGAAATCCTGAGATGCCCCAGACAACATACCCTCAGCAGTCCTTGGGACTTCAGCAGCACACTTGAAACCGCCTCCATCAGCTCAGATAGGGAGTCTGTTGAGCAGTGGGGTGGGCAGCACACCAACAGAATCCCCAATTTGTCCTGCTGCCCAACACAAGATGGAAACACTCCAGACCAGTAGTCAGATGGACAGACAGGGAGCCTAGAGAGGAAAATGGAATTCCTATAGACAACCGTAACTCCCCCTCACAGGTACTCAAGTCCACCCTGATGCTGAACTAAGTACCCCGGTGGGCACAGCTGGGAGAGAGTAACTCATCCCTGCTCATCCACCCAGGTCTCAGTTATACATGCCAGATCAGACACCTCATCCACTATTCAGTCATGAGGGAGGGAGGTCTTATTTTGAACTGATCTGGCATTTAAGAGCAGCATTTGGAGACCAGAGGGCAGGATAGGGCAACTATCAAACCTGGTGTGGGGAGGGCTAGAACAGAGCACAGCTGTTAAGTGTCTGGGCCATGTTCCCCATACCTGGTAACTAAGGCACAGGCATGGGATTGACACCATCAGAAGATGAACAAAACTAAGACGTTTCTTAAGGGATTAATTAATATACACAAGGAGAGTGTTGTTCAAATTATAGGACAAGAATGCTTAAATGTACTTAAATTACATATTGTTGGTTACCTTACCTAATAAGAGACGCTTCACTGCTAATAAGGTCTCAATAGCTTTCCCCCCAGATCCAGGTCCCCTAACTCCACCCCAGCCAATTCCTCACAACCAGGAACAGATACTGTACAGATGCTGCCTTCAGCCCCTCCTGTTGCTTCTGGCTTTTGGGATGTTGACTGTATCAGGTGATTACATGCTGAAGCTCCCTCTCATCAAACCTGTGACTGAATCCAGCAGGCTCTGGGCTCTGCTACCTGCCTGCAGTGTAGCATCACCACAACTTCACAGCCCGGCCTCCTACTCTCCACAGCCACCACCTCCAGATTCCAAATGTCCTCTGTGATGATTCTGAGTCCAAAACAGGCTAGAGGAATGAGTAATAACTTAAAATATAACTAACTTTATTTTAAGCAGCATCTAAGAATCTCTTGTACAACAACCTACAGGCCTCTGGAACCTCCCAGGCCATGTGACCTTTGGGCAAGTCCTCAAATTACCAACGCCTTAATACTAAGGGACTGTCAATAAAATATGAACTCTATCATTACACCCTCCAGATGAGTTATCTCGGATTGATTTCTTCTTTCCCAGCCCCGAGTACTGCTCCTTTCGGCTAACAACCAGTAACCCCAACACTTTCTGTCATGCACTCCCTGACTGTCTCTAACAGGCTTCTTCCTGGTTTTTTTTTTTTAAGCTATTGACCAATCATGTTCCCTATGGAACTTTTAACTGCCAATCATTTTTGTTGACCCACCTGACTAATCGAAACAAGGGTTGACCCACCTGACTATTTGAAACAATACCCCTAGAATCTACTTTTGTTTTGTTTAGTCAGGTGGGTCAACAAACATGACTGACAGAAGTTCCATAAGGAACATGAAAGGAAGCTTCAGGCTGTTTAAAATGTCTAGGACCTAGACATTTATTATTATTATTTTTTAATGAAGCCTCCCTTGATAAGCCTCCACTATTTAAGGCTCCAAACACAGTAACCTAGCTAGGCCTCTGGCCAACTCAGTAACATTATAGCCTCACAGAGGTCACATAAAGAATGTAAAAATACGAAACATATATACACACACACACACACACACACACAGCATTTCTCCACACCCTCCCTGGATTCAGATTATATTATTTTTTAAAAAATTATACATTAATTTACTTGATTTTAGCAGTACTATTTGTGAATCTGTATGATATCCGACACACATAGACACATATTCTTAGTGGCTGTCCAAGAACCATGGATTATTATTTTTTCTTAAAGATGTGCAGAACTAAGCCTGAGCCTCTTGGGACTAAGCCACAAAATGTCCACAGAAACCATGTTCCAGTAAGTGTTCCAGGCAATAGTCTGTATTCCGGAAAATGGCCCAGAACACCAACTTTTAAGAGAAGTAAACCAACCCAATTCACCTGCTACACATGACTAGATGGGAGTGATGCAATAAGTCATGAAATGTCCACCAAATCATATTCTAATACCCATTCCAGGCAGTATCTAGGGAAATGGCTGAGAACACCAACTTCCAAGTGAGCCAAGCCAACTACATTCACAAGTCATGCATAACTGTGTATGGGAGGAATGCAAGAATCCATGAAACAGCCACATAAACTACAAACTGTTCCAGGCAATAAATGGTATCCAAGGAAAATGGCCTGAAATAGCAACTGAAGTGAGCCAAATCAACCAAATTCACCAGGCACACGTGACTGAAAGGGAGTGATGCAACCACAGAAACCATGTTCCAGTATCTGTTCCAGGCAATAAACCATATTCTGGAAAAATGGTCTGGAATGCCAATTTCCCAGATGATGAAACCAACCAAATTTATACATTGGACTAGACAGAAAATGATCAATGATTTGAAATGAAGTTATTCTAGGCAATAGGCATTTTATGAGTTTATAATGCGTCTTCCCTATGCATCCTTGTCATGAAAATTGACAGGCTGTATTGAATCAAATGGGAATGAACAGCCTAAAATGTTCAAGTTTAAAGCCTCCCAAATAATTAAACGTACCATTATCCACTTACATACACAGAAGAAGATTAGGGTTACATGCTGCAGTTGTTTTCAGTAGTAAATTAAACAAACTTCAGTTGGTTTAATAATAGACAAATGTAATTTGATTAAGTCAAATGTTACTTGGTATGGCTAAGAGTCAAAGGCACAGTTCTGTAATTTTTAAGACTGTTTTGATTCTCTTATATTATTGTAATAGACATTAAATAGGAATTTTCATTTTAATAATTAGTGGTACTGGGGTTTTTTTATGGCTTACTGCATCACTCCCATATAGTCATGTGTGACTGGTGAACTTAATTGTTTAGCCTCACTTGGAAGTTGGCGGTCCAGGCCATTTTCCAGAATATGGACTGTTGCCAGAACAGGACATGGAATGTGGTTTCTGTAGAAGTTTTGCAGCTGAGTGCATCACTCCCATCTAGTCATGTGTGACTGATGCATTTGGTAGTTCCAGGTTTTATACCATCCCTTAAGAAAATACAGAATTAAGATTTTAATATCTGTTTCATATGTGCTTTTATGCCTTAGGCTGCAATCCTATGGTCCCCGGGCAGGTGTCCCAGGGGTTTTAGAATAGAGTGGATTCTTCTTTCTATGGGTGGAGCAGGAGGTCTGTAGGCAAAGAGGGAGATCAGCCCTCACAAACCTCCTTGTTGCAGGTGCAGAAACTTTTGCTGCTCTTAGGGCTCTGCTGTCAGTGCCCCAGCAGAGGTAAGAACAAAATGCAGGCATGCTAGTGTTGGATTGGGGGAGGCTCTAAACCAAGAGATGGGAAGGAATTTCCTTGGGTTCATTTTTTTTATAAGAACTTAGTAGAATTCTCAAATTTCTCCATGAACGGAATAAAAATAACTGGACATCATCATCATCATCATCATCATCATCATCATCATCATCATCATCTAAAAAAATGAATGTGGGAGAAAGTGAAACTGACAGATTTGTCCATCCAGGCAGAGGACTGAGTGCTTAGCTCTTAGAAGTTTGAATCTCTATGTACTGTATTACAGGCCCCTCATCTTCAATAGCTACATAGCAGCAGGTACAACATGGTCCCCTCAATACTACAAGTAGAATAATGGAATCATAGAATAGTACAGTTGGAAGGGGCCTCTAAGGCCATCGAGTCCAACCCCCTGCTCAGTGCAGGAGAACAGATGTGGGCAGCCCAGGCAGTCACCCATCCAAGCACTGACCCGGCTCACACCTGCTTCGCTCCCGCATGTGGCCTGCATTATGTGCTCTCGAATAGCTGACTGAATTTGACCACAGCAGATGGGTGAGAATTTTGTTCAGTTTGTTGTTTGATAGGAATTTACCAACATTCTCAGATTTCCTCATAATTTAAAGCATTTTGTGGACACACTCTCACAATGGAGGAAAGAGTATGCCAGTCCTGGAGCTGGCTTATGTATTTCTCTGCAAACACTGTAGAGGGGGAGTGCAGTTGAGTGACTGATGGGCCAACTTTCTAATCATAGGGCACATTTCACCCCTTGCTGTGCTTTGGGGGAGGGACTGTGGGTTACACACTGTGCCTCTCAGCTTCCTTGTTCTATAGCAAGCAAGTAGGGTCAGAGGTTCTGTGTTTGGTGGGCTGGGCCTGGGGTGGCTTCCAGTTCTGTTTCTTCATGATTTCAAAATCGGTTTCCCCCATTCTCAGTTATTGAATCAATCCTTCTCTCAGACATTTTCCTGCAATGTAAATATTACTTTCCAACACCACCATGCTTATATCTAAATCCTCACATTAGTTTTCAAGCATTATAACTCCTTAGCCCCTGCACCTATCCTTCTGAAACTTTGCAAGTTTCTTTCCTGGAGACACCACTATATGTGTGCCATTTCATAAAATAATGTGTGCCAATCATAAAATTGTCATGTGCCTGGCCCCTGGCTCTCTCTCAAGTCAAGCAGTCAAGTCATATTTCTAGTCAAGTACATTATGCAAACTATACACAAGCAAGCATTGCTTCAGGCTAAAGACAGTATCCAGTTGCAACCAAAACAGACAAAAGGTCCAGACAGGCTTTGCATAACACAGGATCTCATAAGCTTCAGTTAGTTCCCTGGGTTAGAGCATCATGAAGGAGAGTTGTCACGTAACTGACACTGTCTACTATGGCTCACCCATGTCAAGCTGAGTGGGCTACCGTACCAAGTCCTTCCTTCAGGGTGGGTCTCTCCACAGGATCACCTCCCTGGCTGCAAGTCTCTGTGTGCCTTGTGACCCTGTGTTGCCCCTCCCTTTTCATCTGATGCCTAACTCTTGGTTCTCATATTCTCACATCCCCCTCCTCCCCCTCCTCCTCCTCTTTGTTAGGAGCTTGCATTCCCAAGAGTTCAGAGGAACCAGTTTGGCTATACTCCAAAAGATTAGATGGCAGCTGAGTTTCCTCCTGTGTGTCTCTGCCATTCTTGCAGATCTTCTGTTCCCACACCCTTGGCACCTTCACAACACCTTCTCCCTCCCCCTCTGACTCAGAATCATCAAAGAGGGGGAGGGAAGGGGAGGCAAATCACACACACTGGTGTGTGTGGCCCCACACCATTTGAGGACACCCCTTCCACATATTCCACTGTACCTATCCTTCTGAAACTTTTCATGTTTCTTACGTAGGACCACTTCTAGTCATTTTCAGAAGACTGGTCCACGAGGAATACAGGAGGGTAAGCATGTCCTCTTTTGAAGACCCTCAAAACATCACGGCTGCTCTTGCACAAAGATCCCTGTAACTTGTACCTGAAATGTGCTGGACCTGATTCCCTCTGAAGAGGCAACCGTGCCTGTAAATTTCATCCAATTCTGCTAAGAAATAAAAATATTATTGCCAGTTCCATTTAAAAAATCAAAATATAAAGGTGCATAGTAAAAAAAAACAACAACAACCCTGCACATCTCCCCCCGAAATTTAGCTAAAAGGTGCTATTATGCCTGTAAATATCATCCAAATCTAACAACAACAATGACAACAACAACAAGGACAACAACAACGACAACAACAACAACGACAACAACAAGTTATAGCTATTTTGTGATTTCCTATGATGGTAAATGGGAGGCATGAAGCCTAGGATTTCCAAATCTTGACTTGTCTTTGGTACCCGAGTCAAAGCAGATAGCCTCCAAATCAGTCCGAGCCAGATCAGGCCATTTTCCAAAGCAGGTTCCAAGTTGAATCTTGTGCTTAGTGCACCAACAGCTGAAAAGCACTGAAATAGACATGGATTACCCCTGACAATATATACATTATGCAGAAACAGAGACAGAACATTTAGTTCACAAGCATGCAGAGAATAATGAATCTCATCGAATGCTAGTTAATTGGCCAATATGAAGAAATGTTTCCCTTCATGCTAATAATTTTAATTCCTCATGGAAATCAAAACTTAATGGCTTCTGGCTCAGCTGATAACACTTAAAAACTTGGATCCAATCATAGAAAACTGGACTAAATCATATTTTCTCCACCATCTTTTCCACAAATATAGTAGGGGATGAAAATCAACCTTCCCAAACTTCCCCAATTGGGCTTGTCCAACTGGACAACCGTGCATAACCATAGCATTTGAACAGGGCATACAATCATAACATGCATGTTCATAGCCCTGAAAAGCACAATTGACTTCTCTCATACAATCTGGGAATTGACCACATGATTTGGGAGTTGGGACATTGTGCATTGGAGTTTTCATTCATCACCTTATTCAAACATTGCACCCATGTCCAGCAAGAGAGGGGCACTCAGTGGGTGGAATGGAAAGGTGCCAACTTGCTTCCCTATCCCCCCACTGTATAAAGAAACAGTCAAGGAAAAAATATTGTCTTATCTGGCCCTTAATCTTTTGAAACTGGTTCACCCATCCATAAAACCACAATTGTTTTGTGAGCCCTATTCAGACATTCACCTCCACATGCATGGAAGGAAGAGCAGAGTCATGTGCTCTAGCCCTGCCATGAACATCCTCACCACTACCAGTTGTAGTCTCAGACCTTCATGTGTTGAGTGGAAGGTCTAAAGGGGAAATATTTGCATGTTTGGCTGAATATCCTTACTTAGAATCCTCCATACAATCAGGCAGGAACCCTGCATGATCAAGGTTCCTGATTATGCTGTGGATTCCAAGTGCATTTAATTGAATGTGTGAACATCTGAGGCTGCAGCTGGTGAGGACAAGTACTCTGGGGGCAGGGCTAGTACACACTGCCCTGTTTCTCCCTTGAGGTGTTATTAGCAGACACCTGAACAAGATTATTATCTACTCTAATAAATAGAATTACCTGGTGGGCCCATCAGAGGACAGCTGCTCAGGGCTGATTTGCTGCCTGACAGCTCAAGGCTACACTGTGCTATCCTTCATTCCATCCCACCACCATCCGAATTCTCCAGCCCCTGTTGAAAATGGTCAATGGGACACTATTTGTCCTGCTTGTTAAATAATCTTCAAACCTATTTGACGTTGCCTGGACCAAGTTGAAGTATAGCACATAGACTTTCCTAGTCCATTTCATTATGGTATGCTAGTAATTCCTTTTTTCTTACTTTCAAGCTAGGTTAACAGTCTGGGTGAGTTATTTATGTCCTTTGGATAATCAGTAGGGCAGCTCATTAAAGAGCATATATAAGAGCCAGATGGTTAAGAAGCTTTTTAAAATGGTTGGTTTGACAGATATAGTCTTCTTTACTGTGTTTACTTTGGCACAATACCTGACTGGATTACCGCGTCCAGTGGGGTCACCATTTTAGCGGTCGAAAAAGACATTTGAATTTTGGAACATGGAATATACGGACATTGATGGATAACATAGATAGTGAACGCCCTGAGCGTAGGACTGCTATTATTGCAAGGGAGCTGAGACGGTTTAAAATTGACATAGCAGCACTTCAAGAAACTCGAAGGGCAGGAGAGGGACAGCTGAAAGAAGAAAAAGGAGGTTATACCTTCTTCTGGAAAGGACTACCTGAGCAGGACCGACGAATGCATGGTGTAGGCTTTGCCATCAAAAATGAACTAGTGAACTCTTTGTCAGAAGTTCCTACTGGCATTAACGAACGCCTGATAACTCTTCGATTAAAGCTCGCCAATAACCAACAGGTAACTATTTTGAGCGCTTATGCACCAACATTAGATGCTGATGATGACATCAAGGAAAGTTTTTACAGCCAGTTGGACAGTCTCCTGTCAGAGATACCTAAGGAGGATAAAATTATCCTCCTGGGCGATTTTAACGCAAGAGTCGGGCGTGACTTTGATTTATGGCCAGAAACTATTGGAAAAGACGGAGTTGGTAATAGCAACCCGAACGGACTCTTACTTTTGTCTATATGTGCAGAGCATAATCTCACTATCACAAACACGCTCTTTCGACAAAAGAATAAGTTTAAAACATCATGGCAGCACCCACGGTCAAAGCACTGGCATCTTCTGGATTATGTAATTGTCCGTGTTAGAGATCGCCGCGATGTACTTCTTACTAGGGCCATGGTGAGTGCCGACGACTGCTGGACAGACCACCGACTTATCCGGTCCACAATGGTTATCAACATTGCTCCCCAACGTAGGCTTCAAGGAAGGAAACCAAGGCGTAAAATGAACATCCAAGTCCTTCAAGATCCTATTAAGCAAACTCGTCTTCAATCACTTCTTAAGGAACATCTACCTACGGAACCTCCTGACAACATTGAGGACCATTGGTCTAAGCTGAAAACCTCCATTACTGCAGCTTGTGAACAAACTATTGGATATGAAACTAAGAAACATCAGGATTGGTTTGATGAAAATGACAATGAGATTAAATATATAATTGACCAAAAAGGAAAGCCTTCCAAATATGGCAAAATGATATTAACTGCGCTGCCAAGAAAAAAACCTACGCTAGCGCAAAGGCTGAGGTCCAAAGAAGAACAAGAGAACTTAAGAACGCTTGGTGGAAAAAGAAAGCTGAAGAAATTCAACAACTTGCAGAATCTCATGATGCACGGGGCTTTTTTAAGGCCACAAGGGCCATTTATGGACCAAAAACCTATGGTACAAACCCTTTACAATCAAAAGATGGCACCAAACTCTTAAAAGACAAAGAGTCTATTGCACTGCGTTGGAAAGAGCATTATCATGACCTTTTAAATCGTAAATCTAAGGTGGATAATGAGATTTTTTCGCAAATCCCGCAAAAACAAATTAAAGAGGAACTTGCAATACTCCCCACTTTGGATGAAGTAAAAAAAGCCATTAATCAAATGAAGAACAACAAAGCTAGTGGACCAGATGGGACTCCTGCTGAAATCTTTAAAGAAGGGGGGCCCGAACTTGTACAACATCTTCATAAACTCATCGAAAAAATCTGGATAAGAGAAGAGATCCCAGAAGACTTCAGGGATGCCATAATTATCACCCTCTTTAAGAAGGGTGATAGAACAGACTGTGGAAACTATCGGGGCATTTCTCTCTTAGCAACCGCAGGTAAAATATTTGCTAGGATTCTCGCAAACCGTCTTCTATCTATTTCAGAAGAGATCCTCCCTGAAACTCAATATGGTTTCCGCCCCTCTAGAGGGACAGTAGACATGATTTTTACTGCACGTCAGCTCCAAGAAAAATGCCGGGAGCAAAATCAACCCCTTTATATGGCATTTATCGATTTGGCTAAGGCCTTTGATACTGTAGACCGTACAGCTCTCTGGACTATCCTTATGAAAATTGGATGCCCCAATAAATTTGTGAATATCTTGCGACTTCTCCATGACAACATGACGGCAACGGTTTTGGACAACAACGGCTCTCATGGTGCTCCATTTAAAGTGGGATCAGGTGTTAAACAGGGATGTGTTATCGCCCCAACATTATTTGCCATTTTCATCGCCATGGTTTTACATCTTGTCAAGGGGAAACTTCCCACCGGTGTGGGAATTATATATCGAACAGATGGAAAGCTTTTTAATCTCAGCAGGCTGAAAGCAAAAAGTAAGGTAATTACAACCTCCGTTGTGGAACTTCAGTATGCTGATGATAATGTGGTCTCCGCACATTCAGAGGATGATCTCCAAACTATCCTAAATGCTTTTGCAGAAGCATACGAAAAACTTGGTCTCTCACTTAACATCAAAAAAACCAAAGTGCTTCATCAGCAAGTGCAAGCCAATCCTTTGGTGATGCCATCTATCCAGCTTGGCGGGACAATACTGGAAAATGTCGATCATTTTCTCTATCTTGGCAGCTATCTTTCTGTTACAGCTAACATTGACAGTGAAATCCAGCATCGTTTGAGCTCCGCAAGTGCCGCATTTTCTCGAATGAAACATAGAGTGTTCGAGGATCGGGATATCTGTAAGAAGACCAAAACGCTGGTTTATGAAGCCATTGTATTACCAACTTTATTGTATGCCTGCGAAACATGGACTATCTATAAACGTCACTTCCACCTCCTTGAAAGGTTTCATCAACGTTGCCTCCGGAAAATCCTGCAAATTACTTGGGAAGATAGGCGAACAAATGTCAGTGTACTGGAAGAAGCAAAGACTACTAGCATTGAAAAAATGATCCTTCAACGCCAACTTCAGTGGACCGGTCATGTTGTTCGAATGCCTGACTGCCGTCTCCCAAAGCAGTTACTTTACTCCCAACTCAAGGATGGAAAGCGGAATATCGGTGGTCAATATAAGAGGTTTAAAGATGTTCATAAGGCTAATCTAAAAAAATGCAATATAAACATCGAAAACTGGGAAGCTCTGGCCCATGAACGATCTAAATGGAGGTTGGCCTTTCACAAAGGTTCCATGGACTTTGAAGAAGCCCGAGTGCAAGGTGAAAGGGAGAAACGTGCTAAGCGAAAAGCACGTCAAATGAATCCTTTACAGGACCATCTTCTATCTGGTAACCTGTGTCCTCACTGTGGGAAGCTGTGTGGATCTAGAATTGGCCTCCACAGTCACTTACGGACCCATCGCTAGAGTCTACACAATCTTCTTTAGAATTTCCTCCTTTTATCCCGGAAGACAATCTTACTCGGTCACGAGTGATCGCCTGATGATGATGACTTTGGCACAATACATTTATAAGCCTACAAAATGGTTAATGTGGCATGGAGGCAGACCTGGTTTCTATATATTTTTCCCCTGCTCTGTTCTAAGGAAGAAACAGAAGTGAAAGGCTGTTTCCTCATTAAAGTAGTCAGATGTCATTAGATGTTGGGACCAGAGTACATATGCTACTACCCTGCCATAATGTAATTATTAGACTTCATGCTTTATTCTGGAAGAACCAATTCTTCAAACCTCCAGACAACTATTAGTATCTCCAGACAACTATTAGTGTATAGTGATCTTCTGGGCCATTCAGGAAGATATGCATAGGTTTTATCTTCATTGTATCACAGGCATAGGCAGGTGGGGTGGGCAAGAGCAACACTGCCATCCCCACATGCCTTTTAAACATTTTCAAGTGCAATCCTATACATGCATACTGAGAAGTATGTCTGTCCCACTGAGTTCAGTGGGACTTATTCCCATGTAAGAAAGTATAGGATTGCAGCCTTAGGGCATAATCCTATGCATGTTTAGACAGAAAATAGGGTGCAATCCTATGTATGTTTAGACAGAAGAAAGTCCTACAATTCCCAGCATGCCCCAACCAGCATGGCTGGCTGCAGGGATGCTGGGAGTTGTAGGACTTTTTTCTGTCTAAACATACAGTACATAGGATTGCACCCTTAATGTATTAATATTCCAATTCTAACTGCATTTCACTTGGGGTAAATCGCCATGGATATCAGTTGAACTTACCTCTGAGTAAATGTTGCTTAGGATCACAAACATAGTCATAATTTGGTTTTAATTACTTGACCAATCAGTGATTTCTTCTCATCAAAGTTTCCTTTAAGTTCAGTACACCCACTGAACTACATATGTATCTATTTTTTTAATTCAAAGAATATTCAAAGAATATTCAAAGAACTTTTTGACTGCAGTTTGTCATATAAACAGTTACTGCTGTGTGTGTGTGTTGCAGAGTGCAGCACAAGATTATCACTGTATAACTCCTAGTACACCAGAGATTCTACTGTTATGAGGAGATATAGTTATAATCATCTGGCTATGACTATAGCTCAGAAGGAAGGTCACAGCAGACCCCAAAAGCGGTTGGGTAAGCTTGGATTCATAGAAATGGTTAGCTAAGCCCTTCACCGGACTGGCCAGGTGAGAAAGGAGATGCAAATGAAGGTTTGAATAGAGAGTGACTCAGATCAGGATGAATGAATAGGCCATGGCTGAGAGTCTTGCAATGCTCAGATAGCCCAAAGGCACAGGAGAACATCCCCTGAAAAGAAACCTAAAATATCCCTGAAAAGAAATGGCTCTCCCCCCCCCCACTAGGCAGTCTCAACCAGAAGCTTAAACTGTAGGACAGACCAATAAAAGGTTTTCCTTATGACACCCATCAAGGGCCCCAGCCTCACACAAAGGCAACCAATAGCACACAAAATAACAGTGATTAAAGAACCTCAGAGACAAGGGCAGCCCTTGCCCCTCCCATGTAACCAGAGGTGCAGCAAAAAGTACAAGAATTCAAACTTAGCCCATAGAAGTCAGCAACCAGGAACACATGCACCTCTTGTTCCCCTCTGCCATGCAGGACCCCTTCCAACGCAAGACCAACAACAAGACAGGTAGCTATGGATTCTTTCCTTATTCTTTCCTTTCCTTGCCAATGTGGGGGGGCTTCTCCCCCCTCCTTGCATTCTATAAGCTACTAGAGCATAGGGATCTGTCTTTTCCAGAATTATAGAGTATGACTGAAGATACTGCTTGAATTATGGTATAAAACATTATAAGACCAGGAACTAAGACACTGTACCTGCTTTATAGTTCTTCTTAAATAAACAGATCTTATTTCCTTCTAAATGCATTGTGTCTCAAGTTCAGTATTAGTTTGCCATAGGGTGGGGTTAGCCTCTCTTTGGAGAGAATCTAACACCCAGATTATCTGTCGTAACATTACCTAATTGTTAAACTGGTGGGAATGACTTATATACAGTGCCCAAATATCTATGTCAGTAGGCTGTCTTTCTTAATGTCTGGGATTGTATTCACTGGTGTGTGTGTGTGTGTGTTTTTCTTACTGCCCTACTCCTGCCCATTGTCACAATGGCTAGACTACTACACTACTTGATTTTCTCTGATGGAACTGCAGCTAGAAGAGATTGTTGCCACTTCCTGATAGAAGCCTTTCATGTAGAATATTACTTCTCCCCAGTATTCAAAGGACTGCAGTGGTTTCCTGTAGTTTGTCAAGCACAATGCAAGTCACTGGTATTCATGTATAAAGATAAACTGGCTGGCACCCTACAGACCTAAGAAACAGCTTCCTCTCCTGCAGTCCATTTTGATCTCTAATATTAACTGACAGTAACATCTGTGCTCCATCGTGGGCATTGAGTCCGTTTAATGAAGGCATATGAGAGGGCATTCTTGCAGTCAGCCTATGCATATTTACTCAGAAATGACTGAGGTTCAATTATCCTTCCTCTCAAGTAGGGATGTACAGATGCTGTAAAATCCATTCTATGTTTCATGGATTGTCAGGTGCCTTTCATTCTGAGGTCTGCTCATTGATGGAATTGGATTCTGCGAAAATCCATTCATACTCATTTGTGCAAATTCGGAGTTGCACAAATTCGCACTCCCGGAAATGCAGAAATCCCCCCCGCATATGCAAATACCTGAAAAATGTGTATTTTCATGCTTTAGCCTATGGGGGAAATGCACAATTTTGGTCTATTTTATGTATTTTTCTATGACTACATTTGCGTAAAATTACGTAAAATAAAACAACAACATCCAGTCCGCAAGTCTGTGGAATCCGTGCATCTCGGGAAAAGTCTGCTGAGGAATCCACAAGTCGGATCCTTAGAAAGTCGAACTCATTTGAGTCTATTGTGAATTTCTCCGACATCCCTACCAAGTAAGTGTGCATAGGATTAGTGTTACGGTATGTTTGTCATTGCAGTGCATCATGAAACTCACTGGGTGACTTTGGGCCAGTCACTGACACTCAGCGTAACCTACCTCACAGGGTTGTTGTGAGGATAAAATGGAGAGGAGGAGGAGGATTATGTAAGCCGCTTTGAGTTCCTTGCAGGGAAAAAGGCGGGATATAAATATAATAAATAAATTAAATAAATAAATTACCAAACTTCCTTCCTGGGAGCCTTGCCAAGCCTTAATGAAAGGACTTCCTTGATAACATTGCACAACCTTCTTCTTTGAGCTGACTTTTATTAGCCAGAGGTTGAGGTGACCTTAGTCTATAGCCTTTAATAATGTAGTAGATATTTTATTTTACAATTGACATTTTATTTGGTTTAGTATTGTTACCTGTTTGGACCCCTCTTACAGAGAAGAAAACATTGTATAAAGGCATGAATATTATAGGGGTGGGAATTATTTTAGTAGTTGAGCTCATACAGTACAAATTTTAGTGTGACCCCAGCAAGGACAGCTGGAAGGAACAACATACACCAAAATGAGGAACGTACTAGGAAAAAGAGCCTAAAAAATAAAATAAAAACAATAAAAAAACAAAATCTCTGATGGCTGGGATATTTGGGTCATGCAGACCACAGTCCGGTGGTGAATCTTCTGAACTACAGTATACAGGCAAAATTGCTACATTGTGCTTTTACAAGAGAAAACTGACATAATTTTTAGCACTAATCCGTTGAACCTGATAAAAATTATAAAATCTATTTTACTGCATGCTATACTATATATATATATATAGACACGAAATTCTGAAAGGCTGACAGTTATTCCTTTCATAGTGGAAAGGCAAATTTTCTCAGCACTAAAAAGACTACAGATTCCTTCATGTAAATAGGTCTCCAAGGGTGCCTGGTGCTTACGATGGAGGAGCTGATTAAAATTTTTATGGGGTCCATAACACCTTAGGATGTACTTCTAGTTTAGTGCATTAATATTTTATATCTCAAAAACAAAACTGCCATTACTTTCAATGTGTATTTTATTTGAGGCCTGCAGTGCTCAGGCTCGTCTTGTAGGATTTAATTAGTATGTCAGAATGGAATTCTTGCTCTTTTTATTCTCTCTTGCTTTTTATTTGTCCTAATCTGTGAAAGGTGACAGTTAAAATAAAAATCAGACTTATTTTTTATTTTAAAAACTAAATCTGATTTTTAAAAAGAATGGAACTCTTCCTCTTTTTATGCTCTCCTGCTTTTTATTTGTCCTTATCTGTGAAAGGTGACAGTTAAAATAAAAATCAGACTTATTTTTTATTTTAAAAACTAAATCTGATTTTTAAAAAGAATGGAATTCTTCCTCTTTTTATGCTCTCCTGCTTTTTATTTGTCCTTATCTGTGAAAGGTGACAGTTAAAATAAAAATCAGACTTATTTTTTATTTTAAAAACTAAATCTGATTTTTAAAAAGAATGGAATTCTTCCTCTTTTTATTCTCTCCTGCTTTTTATTTGTCCTTATCTGTGAAAGGTGACAGTTAAAATAAAAAATCAGACTTAAAATAAAAATCAGGTACTGTTCATTCCTTTCTTCAAAAGAGAAAGAGAAAGAAAGAAAAATCTAACCTAATAATTATTAAATTACAGAATAGTTAGCGAGGGACTAGTGAGGGGTAGAAAGAATTCAGTGGCTTAAAAACCACCTTGGGGTTCTAAAAAAACTCTCAGTAATAGCCCAACCTGGTACCTTTCATATCTTTTGGACTTCAACTACCATCAGCCCCAGCCAGCATCACTAACCATCACTAGTGGTTAGGAATGCTGGGAGTTGTAGTCCAAAACTGGAGGGCAACAGGTTGGGGAAGGCTGATGTATGCTAAACTAATAACAAAAGATGTTATTTAGGGACAAAATCTTGGTCAGCAGAATTTTCTAGGGCAAATTTGAATATGTAGGGGTTTGAAATCCCACCTGAAAACTCCCAATTTACATCCATTTTCATTTATGGACAACTAGGCTAGGCAAATCTTTTCTGTTTTCTCCTCCAGTGTTGTGCTCTTGAACAGAGTGCAAGACTGGGAAAGCAACCCAAGGTACTTTTTCCTGTTTTCACAGCAACAAGAAAAATGACTTTTATGTGCATGGTTATGAACAGCCACTGAAGCTAAGAGGAGCATTTGACTGAAGTAATAGGTGAACAGGTTTCCTCTTTCCCTGAAGCCTTTAGAGTGCTACTGCTAGAGTCTGGAGATAGATACTACAGAGAGGACAATTATATTAGAAAGCTGAACAGTTTGTTTTACAGGTTCAATGGATTAGTGTCATTTTTATGCAATTAATGATCACCATATTTGAGTCCAGAGAGGGGAGCAGTTTTCCAACTGGTCAAAGTCAAGGGCCACATCAAGCACATGGCCAATACAGCTGCAGTTAGAGCTGAAATGATATTGCTCAACAAAATTCACAAGTTCTCTTTTGTACATTTTGATATTCAACAGAAATTCCCCAAGTGCTTGAATATTTTTTGAATATGGGACATCTATATTTAACACCCGGTGATATTTTATTTCAGCATTTGATATCTGATGGTCCATAATACTTACTATTTGACAACACTTTCAGGAAACACATTCAACAACTGTCTAAAGGAATCTCTGCCTGCCTGTGATAAAATCTCTCTGTGGTACAGAGAATTCTGCGATCTGTTCTAGGGTATGTAGTTAATTCACATCGGACAGTGTTGGGCCTTATGATCACTTATGAGTGTATCATGCCTAATATTCTTCCCCTGTGGCTTCTCATTGTAAAGTAAGATCAGTAGTAGGAAACAAGCTGCTTTCCAGCTGTTCTTGCCATTGAAGAATCTCTAATAAGCTTTCAAAGAACCCAAACCCCCAGCATATCCTACTGAAGGGTAA
Organism: Shinisaurus crocodilurus; assembly: GCA_021292165.1. Classification (NCBI taxonomy): domain Eukaryota; kingdom Metazoa; phylum Chordata; class Lepidosauria; order Squamata; family Shinisauridae; genus Shinisaurus; species Shinisaurus crocodilurus. The sequence goes on from CM037876.1 coordinate 236,112,229, forward strand.
AAGATGGTTGGCATGCAATAGTAGATGATTTTTGATAGTTGACATGTAATGGTACTTTTGTGTAAGAGCATATCATAGGTAACAATAACAAGAGATTATATTTAGCACCTGGCAACATTTTATGGATATCATGCACACACACACACACACACACACACACACACAGAAGAGACAGAGAGAGAGAGAGAGAGAGAGAGAGAGAACATGCCCACAAGAGAGGTTTGTTGATGCTGTACAGCAAAGTGTTCAGGGGAATCATACAGCATAGTGAAGCTGGATAATAGGAAGAGATTGCAGGCACAGGGATGGTAGTGCATGTTATGCAGTTGAAGGCATACAGCAGTTTCAAGGAAAGGAAACATATGTAGACAAATGCATTACTTGATAATATTACATTAAATTCTATAGCTTCAAATGCTATTAAATATTCCATTATGGTAGTCACACATAGCAAGCATACATTTATTTTTAATTTTATTTTTAAAAGATAACTTCACTAGAGTCTTTAATGAATGTTCAGGCTGCATTTTAGAGGGAGTTCTTCAGCATTAAAACTGTCAAAACCACTTTGTGCAGATTGGATGCTGATGCTAAATGGCAAGGGAATTCTGGAGGACACCTCATGATTGATGTTGAAAAGCATGCCAGAGGAATTAGTGATTTACTGTTTGTTGCAAAGCCCTACCTAATCTTGCAAAGTTTGCAAAGATGACAGCTAGTATCAGCTGTTTGCAGTGGTTGAGGCTTCACTGCCTCTGGCAAACAGGAGCAGGCGATTAAGAATAGTGTGTCAGAATCAGAGCGATCAAGTAAGTCTCTGTTCTGCATTTACTTCTCCCACAAAGTGATCTCTCTGCACATTTGTAAAGGAAAAAATGACAACATTTCATGAGGGCCTTAAGCCTCTGGGCCAAAAACTGCTATGTTGGTAGACAGTAAGGGGTGGGAAAATCATAAAGTAGGGGATGCAGAACTTATATATGCCATATAAACTGTCCCTTCCTATATGCAAAGGGCATGACAAACTATTAATTCCAAGGTATCTTCTATGTAGATTCTGCTGGCTGTTTCTGTAAAAGCAATCATCACATATTATGCTGCACAATTTCAACACAGTTAAATAGACAATCACTTCAAGCAAAACAAGCACATGCATAGAAAGGACAATCTGGCTCAGAATGCCAAGACACATTTACAGTTTATTAATTATAAAACCCAGCAACCAGCCCTTTAAAGGCAAGGCAATGCTCTAATACAGGAGTGAGAAAATGACTGTGTTGAAGAGAACTTGCCAACTTTTAAATTAAGCATTAGAACATATCATCTAGTAGATTTTCTTCATATTTCCCATTGCTACTTTCTGTTCTTCAAGGGAAAATGTCTTCAGACAGGCTTCACTGGCCCTCTTCAGGAAACACAGTCATGGCTGATGATGAGAGAGAAATAACTCTCCACCCGTACCCTAAAGAGTAATAGGGATTTTATTGATTTACCTTTTCCCCCAGAAGATCCTGGAAATGGAATTGAACAATTTATGGATATGCAAATCTGTGAAGGTAACTAAAAGTTGATGACCTGGAAGGAGACGATAAGAGCAAGATTGGGACATTTACAAAGGAGCCCAAAGAGAAAAGAATGATTTGTGACATATTGTGATATAGTTCATTCTGTTGTTTACACCGAAAAAGAATAAGAAGGTAGCCAAATGGAAGACAATGACATATGATCTCAATTTAAATTCATGTCTCCATCACAAGTTCCAAAACTGTGTGACAGGGACAGACAGTACCTCTTAAAGTATGAACGCCCTAAATAAGAGGATGCTCTTAGCTGATCTTTGGAACTGTTTTCTGAGATACAGAGGAGGAAGCAAGATTATAAGTTCAAATCATTTAAGATTTATGGGGAAGAAACTTGAACTGTGTCCCAGATTCTGCTGGGACTAAGCTCAGTATTGGAGCACTGGTGTGATATGCTTCTAGAGACCAGCTCAGAGCAGGCTACCTAATTTTGCTCAAGCTGCCATTTCAAAATAGTCTTCATAGAGTAAATTTATGTAGCCTAGTTTCCCACTTACAGATAAAAGAATGATGGCTATCAAGATGGCCACTGGGAGAAAAGGCTGTAGTCATCTAACCAGCTGAAGGAAGAATCCATGCATATCATTGATGGTTATTCTACATTTTGGCTGGTTTAAAAGAATAACAAACTTTATCAAACAGAAGGATCTGAATGGTGCTTGTCCTATTTTGTCATTATATCTTGCTTATATAGCCCCTTTCCTGATGTCACTTCATGCAGGTGAAACAATAAATAAAGAAGTCATTCTGTCATTAATATGAAGGGGATTGAAATGGATGTAGGGACTGTAGGAAAAGGCATCATTATGAGAATCATGATGACAGGAGATGAATATTTCTATTTTCCAGAACTGGAATAAAACCAATTATGTTTCTATATTATTTAACTGGCTTTACTCTCAAATATCCAAGCTTTTCTGAATGTTTCTATATTTGCAACAAACTGTTGGCCTGGAGCAGAATGGAATGGAGTTCCATCGGCAGTATTCCTAAAAAACATAGAATTAAGTATGTCAAAATATGTCAAAGAAACAGGGCTGGGTGTTACTTTAACTTCCACAACCAGTGCTGACCCCCAAGACATTTGGTGCCTGAAGCAGAGCCCAAATACCTCTTCCCTGGCTAGAGTCAACACTTTGAAAATCTTCGCTGCACCATTCAGATGCAAAATCAGTTGTCATCTACTTTCTCTCATGGTGCTGCATAAAGCAAGTCACTGCATTATGGCTGCGGTGGTCCGGTCCACAGCTTCTGCTGGGATATTATAAAAGCCCATGGAGAACATAAGCTTCACTACAAAATAACATGCATATGCTAGACCAGGACACAAAATATGTGGCCACCAAACTAAATGTATGTATGGTTCCCCAGCAGGTGATTGACACTCCTCCCAATTATTTTTTGTTTTTGTTTGTTTATTTTTTGTAGGCCCAGGCAGATGGCAAAAACAGGAGAGTTTGGGGCCAAACTAAATCTGTGTTTAGTTCTGCGATAGCTCTCCTTACTCTTGTGTAAGCATGTGTGACCCCAATTTGGATCAGCACCAGGGTGCTCCAGGAGGGGGAATAATACCTTTCCCCCACCCATTTCCTCCTCAAAATTCCAACCCCTGGGGGGGGAGATTTAAAGAGGGGAAAGCCTCCATTGAGTCCAGATGATACTTTCTCCCTTTTTAAAAACTTCCCTGTGGGTGGGAGGGTGAAAAATTAAGCCCCCCTCCCAGAGCACCATGGTCCTGATCTGAATCAGAGCTGCCTGTGCTTACACGAGTGTAAGGAAAGCTACCACACATCCCTACACAATGTGTGATTAACAGAACATTTAGTTTGATTCTTCCTGAACCCTCAATCATATGCAGCCGGAGTGTGTTCAGCAGCTTGAAGAATTACAGATGATGTATGTCTACACTAGACTTGTGCAACTCTAGGAAGAAATGAGATCCTGCACTAGCTCCACAGATATATTTCATATTCAGGATTTATTTAATGACTCATGTCACATTAGTCACATGTCACATTAATGACTCATGTCACATTAGAAACACAAAAAGCAACTAATATTAAAGAAAAAGATTTTTTAAAAATCAGGCATGCTGCCTAGGGCTATGCATTTACTAACATCACTTGGTTGCTCAGCTCACTGAACTGGTTCACTTTTTTATGGCTGACTTAGCGGAGAAGTTACCTAAGAAAAATCTTATACTTTGATCATCTGACAATATTCCCCACTGAAACTAGTACTGAGAGATTATGCAATCACACCCGACATTCCAAGGGTAATATACAGTATTTGCTGTAAATATCTCTATTCACTAAGACATGGGCAATACAAGAATAGATCAAAGCAGTAAATAGGAACCCTATTAGTTGAGTCAGAGAGATCTGCTCCTATTTGCCTGATGGATATTGTGCAATGGTAGAAATAGGCATAGATCATATCCTTCCCAGTTGATGCCAATCTGCTTCATAGCTATGTAATTCCCAATAGGTTAATTATCATGGATGCTAATTTTCTTCCTAGTTATTTGATTCTCAGTTAGTTAGTTTTTTTTCTTCCACACTCCCTGAAAGTGGGAAGTGCTAGCCGGCCGAAGGCCATTTTGCCATTTGTTACACCTTAATCAGAAAAGAGGTAACTCTTAAGAAAATAAGAAGACTAATGGTGAATAAGACCATATAAGGCATATCTAGTCCAGCATTCTGTTCACACAGCGGCCAACCAGCTGTATGTGGGAAACCCACAAGCAGAACATGAGTATAATATCACTCTCCTGCTCATATTCCCCAGGAATGGGTGTACATAGGCATATTGTCTATGATACTGGACATAGCATAAGGCCTTCATGACTAGTAGCCATTGATAACCTTAAACCCATGAATTTGTCTAATCCTCTTTTAAAACCATCCATAGTTTAACTATATGCTGTGTAAAGAAGTACTTCATTTTGTCTGTCCTGAATCCAGCATTCTGCTTCATGGGATGACCCTTGATTCTAATATTATGGGAGAGGGAGAAAAACTTCTACCCATCCACTTTCTCACATCATGCATAATTGTGTACACCTCTATCATGTTTCCCTATACTCGCCTTGTTTCTAAGCTAAACAGTTCCAGACATTATAACCTTTCTTGACCTATATCAAACAAAATCTTGGCATATACCAAAATATGTCCAGAGTTAAAACATGAAGTCCTGTCTCCAGTGCTTTTTTTCTGGAGAAAAGGGTACCGGAACTCTTGGATTACATTTCCTCAGGAGTAGATGGCGATTAAATTGTAATGCAATTAATAGAAGAAAAGGTGCTGGAACTCAGTTCCGGTGAGTTCCACCAGAAAAAAAGCCCTGCCTGTCTCCCCCTAAGTAGCTGAAATTTCCATGGCTTAAAAAAGTGAGGGAGAAGGGAGCTCTGAAGGGGCTTGGTGGATCAAAAACTAAGGGTGCAAACCTATGCCAGTTTAGACAGAAAAAGTCCTACAACTCTGTCTAAACATGCATAGGATTGCTCCCTGTTCTAGGTAGGCATGTGGCTCACGCTGGCTCAGCTTGTCTGAGTGTGGAAAGCTAAGCAGGGTCAGGCCTGGTTCTTACTTGGATGGGAGACCCCTCCTCTAGTTTCCTGCATTGAGCAGGGGGTTGGACTCGATAGCCTTGTAGGCCCCTTCCAACTCTATGATCTATGAATCTATAAGTCTGTTCCAAGTCTACTCCAAGCATAACGAGCTGGGCCAAAAGTTCCACTGTGAATGTTTACAGAACTCTGATTGGTTGGGAATGGGGAGCAGGGGTGAAAAGACAATACAGCTTCAAATGGCAGGAGAAAGATCATGAAATTTTCAGAGTGGCAGAGAGCTTTATCTGAAAACCACCATCAGTGGCAGAGACTTTTCTCTTCCTTGAATGGTATATATCATGCCATTCTGGATGCACTATTGGGAGAAAAATTACAGCAAAAGGAGGGCTCTATATTTTTTTCCACAAAATAAACATGGATGCAGAATGATGTTACATCATAATGTAGCACTGCCATGGGACACACTGTCAGGAATACCAGGCTGTTAGAGGAGTGCTGGTGTTGTGGCAGTGAAAGAAGAAAGAAATGAAACCCTTGTCATGGCTGCTTCTGCCTTTTAAGTGAAGCTCTCCACCCCTCCAAAAATTTCATAATTTTTCCTCTGCTCCCTCTGAAAATTGCAGAAAATGTCTCCCCTTATGTGAACTGTGAATGGACCTATGAACGTTCTATCTCCAATAATCTACAGCCAGTATTCTGTGTGATGCAACAGTACTCGGAGTGGCATAAGGCAGAACATTGAGTGTAAGAGAAACTGGCAGTAGATTATTGGAGGCAGAAACGATACAGGGAGAATGAGAGAAAGCTAATTATGGAGAAGGGATGTGCAAATCAGTAAAACCTGAGCTCATTGAAGTTCTCCAGTTTCTACCTTGAAGCTAATTCCTATTTGTGTCCATGTCAGATTGTGAACTTTGTTTTTATATTCTTCTACAAAATTAGTGTGTATTTTTGTGTGAATTGTACACATTTTTTAAATGTATGCATTTTTGCACAATGACTAAAGTATGTTTTACATATTTTTCAGCTGAACATATTTTTCAAGTGTAAGCATTTCTAAATACATTTTTTGTTGTGTGCCTTGCATCACAAGCTCAAAATGTATGAACTTCAGACCACATACTGTGTTCAGGTTTTCTTTTCTTTCCTTTCCTTTTTTCACATTTGGTTCCAGAAGATGAGAACTGGATAAATTATGGTCAAAAACAAACTGAAACAATTTTCTTACCCATCCCTATCACGGAGAGAAATAAGTTTGACTTTAGCAGAAGTTGTTTTAGCCATCTGAAAATATTGAGAATCATGCTTCCTTTAAAATTCTACATTATCCTCTGTAAGTATCCCAAGCGTGCCAAATGCTAAGGTAAGCAACACTGAGAAGTATATCAACTGATAGAAGAACCACTGCTTTAAGACTGGTCACATAAAATACATGTTGTTTATTATCATTAATGCCAATGTCATTCCATGGGGGAGGCGGATATTGAAACTTTTTTTTTCTTCAGCAAGAAACAATGCATTTTATTTAATTTTTTTTAGGGGGGGGGAACCAGATAGCTCAACAGGTGCTTATGGGAAAACTAATATCCTAACCTAATCATGCTTCCTGTGATGAAATGCTTAGAGGCACTTTGGAGAGGAGAATGACAAAATACATTTGCATAGTTTGTGCTACATATTTTATTTAATTTAGAAAGAACGACCTGTGAGGTTTAAGGCATTGTCAAGAGCTGTAAATATAAAGTGCCTTTTGATATTTCTTAATGCAAAGCAAGTGAGAAGTAAAAGGTCCTCTGGATTCAGAGCTGAAGCAAGAGTAATGAAGTCAGGCTTCACAGCCCTGAGTATAAATCTGTAGAGGAAAGCTGTGATGCGAATAAACTGTACTAGCTTGGATAGAGTATACCAGCTGATTCATTAAAAAAGGAACAACTCATTTAGCTAATGTTGCTCTTGACTACACAAATCCAATTTCAGGTTATTACCCATCCGCAACATACAGGAGTCACTTCTTTTTAGGTGTAAAATAAACATGCAATTATAGGAAAACAGCGTTCTTCTGCTGCTTTGCTGAAACCCCTGTCCCACACAGTGCATGGGCATAGGATGCATAAAAACACAAGAATCACTTTGCTGGACCATATCAAAGTCAATGTACTCCAGCAATGGTGACCAGCTAGGTGCCTCTGGATGCTCATAAACAAGAGGTGAAGGTTGTGAACTTCTCCTGTTGGTTCTGCTAAGCACCTGCTGTTCATAGGTAGACTGCATTAATTGAAACTGGATTCCAGACCTGTATATTGCAATACAATGGGTTTTGGACTGGAAATATCCACTTACAGCCAGTGTGGCATAGTGGTTAGAGAGCATTGGACTGGGACTTGGGAGATCCAGGTTCTGGTCCCTACTCAGCCATGAAGCTCACTGGATGACTTTGGGCCAGTCACAGACTCTCAGCCTAACCTACCTCACAAGGTTGTTGTTGTGAGGATAAAATGGAGAGGAAAAGGAGGAGGATTATATCAGCCGCCTTGAGTTCCTTGCAGGAAAAAAAAAGTGGGATATAAATAAATAAATACAATGGGTACTTCATCTTTGGACTGGAAATCAATAATAATGGAATTTCTTCTTTTTTTGTTTGTTTTTCTGTAAATGATACTCTCTCATTTAGAAAATGCCATAAGAATTGGAGAGAGTCACTTCAGTAGGCCAGATAGGTTGAGGTGCAGTTTTAAGTGAAAGTTGACGAACACTTGTTTTAAGTCTTATTCAACTTTATCCCATTATCTGAGGAATATACATATTGGGGGGGGGGGGAGAGATCTCCAGTAAAAACACTAAGAAATCTGAAATGTGGGCTAATGATGGGAACATAGGAAGCTGGCTTATGTGGCAGGTCACACTCCTTGTCCATCCAGCCCAGTCTTGTCTGCTCTGACTAGCAGCAGCTGTCCAAGGCCTCAGCCAGAGATCTTTCCCTGCACCTGCTACCTGGAGATATAACTGGAGATGTTGGGGGTTGGATGTGGGTCCTTCTGTATACAAAGCATGTCATTTATTTATTTATTATTAGCATTTATATACCACCTTATCTGCTAAAAACCCATCAAGGCGGTGTACAACCATTAACACCCCCTCCCCAAAACCTTTTACCATCAGGCATACGGACATGTATTACAATTGTATTGGACATGAAAAAAGGGAAACCAAGGGGTAAATAAGAATCCTATACACTGGGACGGGCAGCATGAGGCCCCCATGCCACTGAATTTGGTGGCAGAGGAGGGAAATTGGTGATTTTAACACTAATCAATGGGAACTCAGCCATTCACTATGATGAGAGATCATGGATTTCATTCATTCATGGTCTGAAAGTCTTCTTAGATCAGAATAAATTTGATATTGCTGAATAGATTGTTAGCAATGCCACTAATGTATACCTCAGGCTATCTATATTGCTATGATAATGTTAAGCATCATTTGTTCTAGTTGTGTTACATGTATTGCAATGTACTAAAGAAAAATGATCAAATATATTGTAATGAAAAATTTTGGCTGGTAGAAATATGTATGGTAATTATGTTACAAACATTTTTTTAAAAGGAAGAGAGAGAGAAGATTTGACTAATACTATGATGATGTCTATAGCAAGAAGACACTTCCTGTACCAGCCCTGAATCTGCGGCAAGGTCCTCTCTCAGCATTACTGCAAAAGCTCCAGTTGTGTTCTTCCACAGCAGTGGGTTGCATCCAGTTTTGGCTCCTCTGGTAGAAGCATTCCTAAAGCAGAGTTCCACTCAGATACAACAGTATTTGCCAATCCTCCCTCCCACCGTCTGCAGCCCCTATTGCCACTTCCCTCACTGTTTTGGAGGGTCACCCAACCCTCCAGAACAATTCTGTATAATAATCCCTCAATTCTGGATCCAGTTCATTATCTCAGGTGTGTGGGCAAAATGTGGCCCTCCAAATTTTCTGGCCTACAACTCCCATCATTCCTCACCATTGGCTATGGCTATGCTGGCTAGCATAGGGCAGGCTCACCATTAAAACTTTCTTTTCTTCCTTCCTTCCTTCCTTCTTTCATTCATCTTCTATATCACCCAATAGCCGAAGCTCTCTGGGTGGTGTACAACCATCAATTAAAAAGTACAATCAAATACAATTAAATATAAACAATAAAAACATTATTAAAATTTAGAACCAGTTTTAAAAATATCACACAAACTAAAAACAAGTTAATAAAACACGACCGCTAAAACAATTTACCACCCCACCATATACCATTTAGTTATTAAAAGCCTCAGTGTAGAGGGCAGTCTTAACCTGGCACCAAAAAGATAGTAGAGTTGGCACCAGGGGCACCTCAGAGGAAGCTTTTTCCACAGTTCAGGGGCTACCACAGAAAAGGCCCTCCTTTCTTTCTTCCTTTTTTTTCCTGCTATGAAAGTGGCACCTGCTAGCACCTGTGTTGTTAGCCTGGAGACCACTTTGCATTGTAATGGCATTATGGGGGGGAAACGGGTGACACACACACACACTGGTAGAGAATATTTGGAGAAAATTCTTCAAACTTGCCTTTTTATGGGAGGCACAGGGCGGGTGGATGAAAAAAAGGGGGGAAATCAATTTTTTATCAGAAAAAAATAAGTCTTCTGTGATATTTCTGCTCTGCTCATGTTGTGGCAAATATTGTATAATTGTAGTGGAAGTCACATATTTGTAGCTGTCAGAAGGCATATGCTATTTCCAAAAAGTTACACAGAAGAAGAAGAAGAAGAAGAACAACAACAACAACAACAACAACAAAGCCATGAGATAAGGTGATTTCTTGCTGTAGAACTTGCACAACAGGAAGTTGATGAACACAGACTTTAGTATTTGAATGAGTCTAATCACTAGCCTAGAACTTTAAATAAGGACCCATGAAATCCATCTCTGTCCTCCCCATCCTGAAAATCAATCATTTATTTATTTATTTTTTAAAGATGGGAAAAGATGTGTTTTTGCTGTAGTTGTAGTAGTAGTAGTAGTAGTTGTTGTTATTATTATTATTTTAAAAATTACATTTTTATACCACCTGATGGCTGAAGCTCATACTACTACTACTTCTACTACTACTACTAATAATAATAATAATAATAATAACAATAATAATAATATGAGAAGGTTGCTGCTATTGTTTAATGGGGACAATGTACACTAACATGAACTAACAGTTTGGGAAATCCTACCCTTATGAAAACTGTATGCCTGTTTTTGCATGTAAGGATGTTAAACATGTGAGATCATATTTTGGAGGAGGTGGAAAATAGCCATGAAAATAAAGGTCATTTTTATCATGGGTATTTATTTATTTTTAATTGGCCAGAGGTTCTTCAGGATATTAATTCTCTACAAACAGCTTCTTTTCTGGGAAACAGGAAGGGGAAGGGACTATTTAATATAAGCCTATTGCAGTGGATGACTTCGTTTGCTAATTAAGTTCTCCTCCAAAAATTAGTGTCAAATACCCTGAGCTGTCCTTCACAATAGATGTTTCCCTTGTAAATCATCTTATCATTTAAGTTTTCTACTGAGATGAAATGCCATTATGTTTGGAAGGCTCCTTTGAGTCCCATTCCTAAAAAAAATGCCTTTCTCCTAAGTGGGTGTGTGGATGAGTGATTTTGTGGCAGGGATGTTGAAGAGTCCTTGGTCTCGAGTCACGAGTCGAGTCATGAGTCTTTGGACCCGAGTCTCGAGTCCGAGTCCTTGGTCCAAAATGGTGACTCACGAGTCACGAATCACGAGTCACTCCCAAAGCTGACTCCACGAGTCCCTATTAAAATCAATGGGGCTTTTCCCCAACAAAATAAGGCTACTTCATATGTGTGGTTTAAATAAATTCTAGGCACAAGTATGCCTTTTTATTTCAAAACTCTGCAACTGATTTTGGCAAGAATAAACCAGGCAGAAAAACCCAAAATAACCAGGCAGGCAGAGGAGGCAGGGAACCCCAAAGCAGGCAGGCAGAGGCCTTTGTCTTGGACAATTCAACTGTTGAACTGGTCAAGAAGAGACCAGGCAGGCAGAGGAGGCTAGGAACCCCAGACAGGCAGGCAGAGGCAGCCAAACCCAAAATGTCTGAAAGGTTGCATTTTAGAAAAATGATTTTAAAAAATAAACTTGCTGTACTTCCTAAAACTTATCCATGTTGCATTTAAGGAACATTTTTTTTCAAAATGTTTGGCCCCCATTCTCTAACAGTGAGATCTCATCACAATTAGGATAACGAGCAGAGCTTGCTGGAAGGAAAAAAAACTCGCGATTTTTTTAGCACATCTCTAATCACAATTCCACCCTCACTGAACACCCGCTCCACTAGTGATGAACTTGCTGGAACTAGAAACACACTCAGAGCAGCCACACAGAGTAATCTCAGGTCCTTCTTCTGCCTCTCCCAAGTACGCAACACATCAATCAAAATAAATCTTGACACACTGTTGGGGCTGCACTCCTGGTAGCCGTCCATAGTGGCCGAGCAACGGCACACCTCGCTTCCATGCGCTCTTTGACGGCAATCACGCTCCTCTCCACTCCTTCTGGCACAGCCCAGGGATGTTGAAGAGTCCTTGGTCTCGAGTCCCGAGTCGAGTCTCGAGTCCCATTAAAAATATTGGGACTCGAGTCCGAGTCGAGTCAGAGGGGGGACTCAGTCCGACTCACGAATCGAGTCCTCGAGTCCGAGTCCCCATCCCTGCTTTGTGGTAACCAATCACAACATCCTTTAACAGCTTTGCAACTTTGTTTCTTGATTTAGAAGCAAAAGCAGCAGACTTTTTTAAAAAAGCAAAAAGCACTAGAGCATTAGCATGGCTGACTAATCATGCACTTTTTACACCAGTAGTAGAGCAGTACATCCTGGTCATTTTCAGATATGAAGGCATGTGATATTGGCTTGCACATGTATATGCACACAAAGCCAGTTGTGCATGGTATAACACACAATAATGCATAGGAATTGTGCACTTTTTCATGCAAGCATCACATTTTCACCAGTTGTAGTGATTTTCAGACATGGAAGTATGTGGTATAGCACACCTGTGTGTATGACATCCAACTGATAATGATATAACACACAGCGACTCATATAACAATAATACATGTTTTTATTTTTTATTTTAAAAATACACAATTTTTGGGACATCCATAAGGATCATTTTCAGATGTGGAGTCATGTCTTATATTACATATGTCTGTGCATGAGCACCAAATTGAAAACGCTATAACAAATGGTATATTATAAATGGAAAACAATATCATCCAACAATCATATGCATTTTCATAAGAATCATTAAACTCTTCTGGCTGCACAAAACGATTTGTCTCGCTGAGCTATTGCTTCAGAACTGCCACCTATCCCCCTGGATGGGGTGGGAGTAGCAAAATATTCCTTAGCAGCATTCCAAGAAGGTTGCACACTCCATTGTAAGTTTGGGGCAAAGCTAGATCTTTAAAGGTAAGCCTGACCCTGACTTCTTGCTGATCTGCAGATCATGAAAGGCTTGAGTCTTGCTAACAGGCTGCTTGACTAGAGTATAGTAGGTCTTACACAAACACACAAACCATTGGCAGTTCTAGGGCATGGAGCCTTTCAGAAATGTGGTGCATTTACTGCAGAAAGGCTTGACTTAAACCAAAGGGGGCTGCACCAGGACCAGCAGCCCTAGGTCACGTACGTAAGGGAAGGACTGACATTGTCTTAGCAATCATGATATGCTGAGAGCTTCGAGCTAGGCAGATTATGTCAGAGTATGTAATGTGTCCTTGAGCAGAAAGGACTATAGCAGAGCACCTGTGAACAGAAGTTCTGTTAGGGAGTGAAACTTGTTAAAGTCGGGCAGTGTGCCCAAGGTCATAAACAGAGTGTTCAGTGGGGAGGAGTTATATGCTGTAATATTCTCTCCCCACCGGTCTTTGACTCAATGCCGTTTTGTGCCGTGCATGGGGAGCCTTGCACTGTGATGTATAGCTGTATATTGTAATGGATCTATGCGTGAAGAACCTCAGTAAAAGTTTCTACTGATGAACTCACGTCTCCTCGTTATTCTCTGTGCTTGCACACAACATCTCCTAACTCTGCTACGTGGGGCAACAGCAATCTTCCGACAGGTTATGGGCCCAGATTCTTCAGCTGCGCAACGGTGTGTTTCCTGGTGAGGAGGTGTGCATTGCAACCGAGGATAGTCCTTTTTGCTTTGTGAGACAGTTGGAGGAGCAGTGGTTTAGCTGCATTCATATCTCCGGAAAGCTGGCTCACGGGAGAAAGCTGGAGGACGAGACAGACGGAATAAAGTCTGAGGAAGAGGAGGACGAAGGTGAGGAACAGCTGATACAACCTGCTCCCAATATAGAAGTCATGGCAGCACCTCAGCAACCTCTCGGTGTGTATGTTGAGAGACTTAACAACCGCAACTATCTCTCATGGGAGTTTAAAATGAGAATGTTGCTGAAAAGAGAGGATTTATGGGAGGTGGGAGTGAATGCTCCTCCGGCAGCGCCTAGTCCTGCGGAACGGAGACTGATGGACAGAGCCCACTCTTTAATTGTTTTGGGGCTTGAAGATTCGCAATTAATGTATGTCAGACGGCTTCAGACAGCTGCAGAATGCTGGACAACACTGAGGCGGATACATGTACGTACCACAGCTGGAACTAAAATAGCACTGGCACGACAGCTGTATAACAAAAAGTTACAGGAGGGAGAAAAAGTATCTGAACACTTGCAAGTGATCACTGGATTACTGGCTCAGCTTGCTGAAAGGGGCCAGCAATTAGAAGAAATCCAGCAGGTCCAGATTGTTATTTCTTCTCTTGATTCTTCTTGGGACATTTTGGTGGCCAGTCTTGAGGCCATGCCAGAGGATCAGCTTACAATGGAGTACCTGTCAGGACGTCTGATTGAAGCTGAGGCAAAAAGGCTGTTAGAGCTGGAAGAAGCAGCTAAAAACAACCTTGCATCTGGCCGTATGGGAAAACGTGGAAATGACACAAACAAAGTAAAAATAACACCTCAGAAGGCTGGAGAAGACGGAACAGAAAGAGCTATGGTCATCGTGAGGAGATGTTATCGTTGTAATAAACCGGGACATATTCGGCGAGATTGTCGAGTCAGATTAACTTCAAAGCCTGACCGGGAGAAGAAAGAAATGCAGTCGGAACGGAGGGGGGAGAAATCTACTCTATTCTCGGCTGCTGTGGAGTTGGACAGAAAACTCGGCACGGACTCTTGGATTCTGGACAGTGGAAGTTCAAGAACTATTTGCAATTCCTATGAACAATTTGTGAAGTTTACTCCTGTCTCCAAGGACGAAAACAGTAAGACTATAGCGTTGGCAGATGGCCATAAATCGCCTATCTTGGGGGAGGGGACTTGTAAAATTAATTGTCTTAGCAATGTAATGCAGGGTGTGTTATTTGTACCTACCTTAGATTACTCACTGCTGAGTGTATCATCTTTGATTGCAAATGGTTATAGCGTCAGTTTTTCACAAGAAGGTGGCATTGTGTCAAAGGCAGGGAAAATAATTGCCTCAGGAGAGTTAATTAATGGTCTGTATGTGTTACAAAACCAAAATACTGAGGGAGGAGACATCCCTGCTGTAGCAAGCGTGAATGGCCCCCCACATTCTCGCTGTGCGCTCCTTTTCCATAGACGGCTAGGGCACATAAATTTTAACACTATTCAAAAGATGTCGAAAGAATGTGAAGGCTTACAACCAAGCAAATGTAACAAATATTTGAACTGTGGTGTGTGCAAAGCAGCAAAGTCCCGTATCCAGCCTATAAACCGTAAATCTGACAGGCAGACTGATACACTGTTTGGGTTAGTGCATGCAGATTTATGTGGTCCTTTCCCTCCGAGCTGGGGAGAGGCAAGATATGCTTTTTTGATCCTAGATGACAAAACTAGGTTTGGTTGGGTTTATTTACTTAAGAAAAAGGATCAAGTTTATTCTGTTTTCAAAAGTTGGCTGACTTATGTCCAGAGACAGTTTAAGCAAAATGTGGTGCAATTGCAAACAGATTTGGGAACTGAGTTCATGAATCATCAGTTCCAGCAACTTCTCAGTACCCAAGGTATTGTGCACAGGAAGTCCTGTGCATATTCTCCATGGCAGAACGGAACTGTTGAGAGGCATATTGGTGAATTACAGAAAATTAAGGATTGTCTGTTAAAAGATGCTGGTTTGGAATCTAATTCAAGATTCTGGGGAGAGTCATTCTTAGCAGCAAATTACCTATGTAATAGAACTTGGACAGTAGCTTTAAATGATATCCCTTACACAAGGTTGTTTGGTAAACCTCCTAACTTAAAACATTTAAGAGTCTGGGGGAGTTTTGCATACGTTCACATCCCCAAAGCACAAAGGAGAAAAGGAGAACCAAAAGCTCAACGACTGCGTTTTGTGGGTTACTCTGGGACAGAGGGTTCAAAGTCATGGAGGTTTTTCTGTAGAAATAACAGGGTTGTTATCTCACAAGATGCAACTTTTGTTGAGGAGGGATGGGAAAGAGTTCATGCCAATCCTGAAGTTCTTTTTCCTGTCCATGATAAGCCTGAGCCAGCAGCTCAACAAGAGGCAGAAAGTGAAAGCAACGGAGAAGGCAGCTCGAGAAGCCACACACACACACATTCCACCCCCACTAGCTCAGATGAGGAGGGGCTAGGGGGGAGTGGGGGGGAAGACAGCCAAACTGAGAATGTTGAATCTGCCGTTCGCAGATCTCAGCGAGCAACAAAAGGTGTACCACCAGAGAGATTTGTAGTGACTGGGATTCGAGTGTGTAATGTCACATTTAGTGAACCAGAAACATATGCACAAGTACAAGAATTACCAGGTCCAGAAAAACAGAAATGGCAAGATGCCATGCAGGCTGAAATGACTTCATTTCAGCGCAATGAGGTTTATACACCATGTGTAGCACCACCTGGTGTAAAAGTGACGGGCAGTCGCTGGGTGTTTAAAAGGAAAATCTCTCTAAATGGGGAACAAAATTATAAAGCAAGACTTGTGGCTCAAGGGTTTCATCAAATTAAGGGTTTGGATTATGATGAGGTTTTTGCCCCAACTGCAAAAAGTGATAGTATGAGACTTGTTCTCTCATTGGCTGCACAGCAAGGTCTCATAATTCACCATTTTGATATTACCACTGCATATCTGAATGCAGATCTTACAGAGGAAATTTATATGCATCCTGCCCCTGGATTTGAAGAAAAGCTGGGGTAGTATGGAAACTGCACAGGGCAGTGTATGGATTAAAACAATCTGCTCGTGCATGGAACAGGTGTCTCAATGACAAATTAATCCAGTTGCATTTTCAGCAGGGCATTGCTGATCCGTGTCTTTACACTAGAGGTTCAGGTTCCAGTTATATAGTGTTACTTGCTTTTGTTGATGATATACTTTGTTTATCTAGCAACATTGAACAAATTCACGAATTGGCCAGACAACTGGGAGAGAGTTTTCTCTTGAAGTCACTAGGTGAAGTGTCCCATTATCTGGGGGTTCAAGTGCTCAAAGATGACAAGGGTAACATATTATTGAGCCAAAAGCATAAAATACTCCAATTGTTAGAATCTTATGGAATGGCTGATTGCAAAAGTGTACAAACACCAATGACAACAGATTTTTTGAATTCTTCTGAGTCAGAGGAACTTTTCTCTGACAAAGAACGTTATCAATCATTGGTTGGAAGTCTACTTTATCTTGCACAGTGGTCTAGACCAGATTTGGCCTTAAGCGCTGGAATTTTGGGTAGATATGCAGCACAGCCCACAGTAACAGCTTGGAATGCCGCAAAAAGAGTGTTACGGTATTTAAAAGGTTCTTTAGACGTGTGTCTAAAATTGGATTCAAAGAAGGCTGAAGTTCCACAGGTATGGGTGGATTCTGACTGGGGAAGCTGTACACTCACACGGAAATCTGTAACTGGTATAGTAATAAAGGTTGGTGATTCACTCATAAGCTGGAAATCAAAGAAGCAGTCCAGTGTGGCTGGCTCAAGTTGTGAGGCTGAATACACTGCATTATCACAAGCATGTGGTGAAATCACATGGTTCACTCAGGTTTTAAAAGATCTAGGCTTACAAGTAGCATTACCAGTTCACGTGTACTGTGATAATCAAGCCTGCTCTGCTTTGGCAAAATCTGAGTATTTAAAGGGGCTCACAAAACATATAGCTGTGAAGTACTGCAATGTTCATGATTATGTGCAGAAAAAGACAATTGAATTGATATATTGTCCAACAGAACAAAATGTAGCAGATATGTTTACTAAGCCACTGCCTGGGCCAAGATTCAAAGAACTATGTTCAGAACTAGGGTTGGTGATCTTTAATAAAGGAAAATAAAAAACCCTTTCTGTCTGCGGACAAGGAGGGGTGTCAGAGTATGTAATGTGTCCTTGAGCAGAAAGGACTATAGCAGAGCACCTGTGAACAGAAGTTCTGTTAGGGAGTGAAACTTGTTAAAGTCGGGCAGTGTGCCCAAGGTCATAAACAGAGTGTTCAGTGGGGAGGAGTTATATGCTGTAATATTCTCTCCCCACCGGTCTTTGACTCGATGCCGTTTTGTGCCGTGCATGGGGAGCCTTGCACTGTGATGTATAGCTGTATATTGTAATGGATCTATGCGTGAAGAACCTCAGTAAAAGTTTCTACTGATGAACTCACGTCTCCTCGTTATTCTCTGTGCTTGCACACAACATCTCCTAACTCTGCTACGTGGGGCAACAGCAATCTTCCGACAGATTATAAAATGAATAAGATATACAACAAACCAGTTCCAAAGTGATTTCTAATTCTCTCTCTCTCTGAATTCTGGTGTTTTCTCGGATTATTTTGCTAATGTTTGATAATAAGATTTGTATTCTAAACCTCAAGTACATTTTACAATGTTTCAGTGCTCTAGAAAATAACAGCTGAGTTATATGCTCCCTGTGCATATGTTACATAATGTGCTGTAATAGAGTCGGTCATAACTCATTCTGGGTGCACTAGTGTGTACCATCTTTCATGTGGCCTCCCTGTGATATATAGGACACAGGAAACCTCCTGCTGAGACCAGCAGGACCAGAACTTTAAAATAAAAAGGAGTAAAAATGGTAGAAAGGGGAATAAATCCTGAACTGCCAGTCCTTCACTGGAAAAAATGTGGCTGGTCTAGTTTTTGGAAAATTATCCGCTGTTTAACTGTCACAAGTGGCATAAATTTTTCTATAAAAGTGGGTTTTCCATGTGTCTCAATAGGCTCTGCAGTTGAATTGATCCTCCAGTGACTGTGTGTAAATCACATGATTCCCATTGAGGCTGGGATTTGAAATTGAGCTGGAGGAACTCAGTGAAAAGGAACAGTCAAACTCCTCTGGGATCTATAAATCTGCATGAGTGGCATGCAGTAGAAGAGGAGGGGTAAAGGTGAGAAGAAGGGAATAAGTGAGTATGAAAATAAAAGCAAGAAATATTTTGTAGAAAAACTGATCTTCCTAGTTTTAAGAAAGGTTGATCCAAAAATATGTAGAAAGAGAAGTGATAGATGGTGGCATGAGATTTTATGGGTTTGTTTAATCACTTAACAGTTTCAGTAAATATCTTTTGTCTGATGGGGAATAAAGCAAGCCAAATTCTTGGGCACTGTCTCACTCTATTACAGGAATTGCTTTGGAAAATTAAAATTCAATATTCAATAGTATGATCAGAGTCATAGAGTTCTAGTATCCAAGGCATTAAATTGTCTTTGATCAGAATCTGGAGCGTTAAAGTAAAACATATTGCAAAAACTACTGCCTGAGGTTGTGCTGTACAAAAGATAAGTCTTTGCTAGATCAGGTAATTATTCCCCACCTAGGATGTGCAGGCCAGTAGTCACCCATGGAGTCCTAACAAGCAAATTATAGCTATCAGCAAATCCATACTCTACAATTGCTCCGAATTTGCCAGGACAGTCCCGCAAACACTTAAGCCATCACACAAGCTTCTTACTTTGTTATGCAAAGCCATGAATTTGTTATGCAGAGCCATGAATCCCCTTGCCTCCTCCAGCAAGCTATTTAGCTTATCTGCGATTTTGCCCATGGCCCCTTTAAACAGGAAGGGGACAGAGGGAGTGTGTGTGTGTGTGTGTGTGTGTGTGTGTGGGCACGCGCATGCACGCTCCCTCACTCGCTCTACCTGCTGCCTCTGACCAGGCCCCCTGGATAAGTAAGACCCATTGAAGACATTTGTACTTACTTCTGAGTAACTGTGCATAGGATTGCACTGTTTGTTTTAACTTAATTCAAGTTAGTTAAGTTCTGTAAGATTATTCCAGTTTCAGTGTTTCTTTATTATTTATTTATTTATTTGAAACATTTTAATGCCGCTCTTCAGTCAAAAAGGCTCCCAGATACTCCTTGCCGGCAGGCTTACAATCTAAAAAATCTAAATTGTGTGAGTAGAGCACAAAAAGTGCTTTTAACTGGGGCCTTTCCACAATAACAAACAACAACAAAGCTGTTCAGCCCCTCAAAGTTACTCCTTGTGCTTAAAAACCAGAGCTGTACTTGCTAGGGGTGTTCATCCTACCTTTGGGGGGTACACATCCCCTCCCTAAGCAGGATGTGGGGGTTCCTGGGAGTGGGGCCACTGGGCTACATCCCACGCTGCCGACGAGGCGGATCGAGCAGCGCAGGGATTCGGGCCTTCGGGGGGGGGGTGCTCGCTGAGAAAAGGCGAGCAAAGGTGAGCATCCCCCCCAAAGGTAGGATTAACACCCCTACAAGGAACCAGGTAGGCAGCTTATTGCAAGGAAGTGTGTAGCTAGTCTGTGTTTTCCTGTTTCTTTGCCATTTGCCACGGAATTGCAACCTTAAAACTGCTTTTTACTTTTTGCTTTGAAACTGACAAACGTTCCCTCCCCCCCATCCTGTAATTTTTGCCTGAATTCTTAAGAAATCTTTTACCCTGTTTTCACCACAACCCAGACTGCGTTCTTTGCTGGTGAAAGGTGGGGGGGAGGCTCAGAAAGGGTGCACCACTTTCTTGGTCACACTAAATCTGGTTTAAGGCCCTGGTTGCTTGCAACATGCTGGGCAAGGCCTGTAAACTAGGCCATGCTCCCCTAAGGATACGGGAGTGCTGCGAAGAAGCCCATGCAAGAGTCCACCTTGGGATCTCTGGCCAGTCATCCCTGAGGGAACTAGAGAACTTGGGAACTGAAAAGACTGGGTCTGATCTACTCTCGGTAGTGGCAGTCGGTACCAGTTGGCACCACTGCACCAGACCTGTTCCCATAGCCGGGGTGCCCGCTGGTTCCAGGTTGCTACACCCTACTGTCTGGAAATTCACATGCTGGCATCCTAGAAAGACAGATGATAGCTTAATTGAAAGTGCAAAGTATGTTATTTTCCAGAAAGTTATACATTTAAAGGGACAACAATACAGAAAGGGACAACAATAAAGCAGAGATAGTGATGTCTAGCTTTAGCTCTTAATGATGTCACATGTATGCTGTGTGCATTTTTGGTTAGAAAGATGAAAGTGATACGCCCCACCATTTCCTAACTTAACATATCATAAGAACATCAGAACATAGGAAGAGCCATGCTGTATCTGATGGAAATTGTAATATTGCCTGCTTAAATCAACAGGGTAATATAACCACGAGTTAGAGTGGGAAGAAAGGGTTAATTGAACAATCCCCAGGGTGTATGTTTTCTAACTCCTCCTCCCTACTTCCTGCATCTCTGTGGCCAGCTTTCTCTCTCTCTCTCCCCAACATGATGGGCACACCCATATGAATAAATGGACTGTAAGTAAAACTAATAAATGTATTTATTAGTTTTAAACCTTGTTTGGACAATCTGTTTCCTTTTAAGAGTCTTTTAGCAAAGGTTTAGCAACCCACATGGTGATAACCAGCTTCAATAACCAGGCTGTGCATAAGGAGGAAAACTCTGCTTCGGCCTAACTAGTATAGGACCGACTCCTTCCCATATCCTCCATCAGACCAAGGGTCCATCTAGAACAGCATTCTGTTCACACAGTGGCCAACCAGCTGCCCGCAGGAAATCCATAAGGAGGACATGAGTGCAAGAGCACCCACCTGCCCATGTTCCCCAGCAACTAGTGTTACATAAGCATACTGCCTCGGATACTGGAGGAAGCATATAGCTATCAGGACTAGTAGCCATTGATAGCCTTATCTTCCATGTGTTTGTCCAATCCCCTTTTAGGAAACCATCTAAGGATGCAACACATGCATGGTTGGGAAAAACATCTACTTGACCTCAGGATGTTCCACAGTGAGTAACAAAGTTTGGGAAATCATTTTTCTAAGTTGTCTTGTATGCTTTGAATATTCCAGCCTTTGAAAATTCCAGTTTGCCAGGCATCTATTGTAGCTTTATTCAACCAGTTAATGAACATGTGGAGGGGACAATCATGATTGTGCTCATTGTCCTTGCTCTTGAGCCCCATTTATCTGGAAGACTTAATAGAGTCTGTGCATGTACAATATGGATGCAGGTATTTTTCAGAGTTCTTGATCATGCATAGAGAGACAATGCACATACACTTTGTGAGCTCATGAGCATTATTCAGACCTTCAGATAAATGTGTGGATGTCAGGAGAAGGAACAATGAGTTCAGTTGTGATTTCCCTCCTTCCCCTTCACACATTCACTGAACCTTTTTGAAATGGCTCATGTTTTACTCCAAGAAAGAACTGATTTCAAAATGATGTATAAAACAAGAAGATATACGCCAAGAGACACAGTGATAAGTGTTTCAACTGTGACATTTTGTATAAGGTGGCATGCAATCTTTCTACTCATCTATTAGGCAGAGATCAAGCTAATGGGCTGCCTCATTTAAGAAATAGAATATTAGCAACTTAGTTTTGAATGCTTTTGCTATTTTATTCTTTTATGACTGAAGCACTATTGTTTGATGAAGCATTTTATCTGAAATTGCATCTTTCAAGAGATTAATGTGCTACTAGGCCAAGTGAACTAAATGGGCATTTTTTAAAGTTTTAACTATATCCCAGTTAATATTAATTAAATCATAGGAAGCATGAGAAAATAACCCTTAATTGGCAGGAATACCATGATAGTATTGTGAAAATTTCATTACATAGAAAGAAAGATTTGAGCCGTGGATCTTGTAGATAGGTGTAGCTCAGACCTGCACAATGTACTGCCACTTCAGGGTAAAGACAGTCTAGCAAGGCTGTCCCTTAGATGTAAAAAAATAGTGGGTCAGGGCACAGCAGGCTACAGTTTACATGGATGGGTGGAGGAATCACAACGTATGCAGACCTGGTGTAACTGCAGAAGAACCCAGAAAAATTGCACCTCCACCTATAGTGACTTTCCATTGTCTAACAAATGTGGTACACAAAGTTCTGCTTCCTTGCTGTTCAAGCCACCCTCTTTTCAAAAAGTTACTATAATTAACTATTATTTCAGATTTACACCAATTTCTAACACCTTTCCATGGTGCTGCCTGAGAGGCCCTTATTTTTCTATAATATGTATATCCCAACCTTCATTCTCAACAGGACTCCCAATGCAGGTTACAGAAAAGGTTTTACAACAAAACATAAAAATCAGTGAGGT
The DNA here is from genome assembly GCA_021292165.1 of Shinisaurus crocodilurus. Lineage (NCBI taxonomy): Eukaryota > Metazoa > Chordata > Lepidosauria > Squamata > Shinisauridae > Shinisaurus > Shinisaurus crocodilurus. The sequence continues at coordinate 236,135,022 of CM037876.1, forward strand.
GATACACTAAATAAAATAGTATAGAAGCATAATGTGGAAAGGATCCAATAGTGTCCAGCTACTAGTGTTAAATATTTATGTTGCACTACTGGTAACCAATGCTTGTACAATATAAATAGTACTTGTTAATGTGATGAGTTTCCCAGGAAATCCGTTGCACTAATAAGTGCTATTGATATTGCACACGTGTTCATTTCCACTACAACAATGTAAATAGCGATAGAGGCCAGACACCCTTGGATCCTTCCAAGAGTCAGCATTTGAAAAATCAGTAGTTCTTCACCTGGTGCTGAAGAGATATCAGACCCACTCCCAGCAGCATCCATAGGGAGAGCATTCCCAAACTGGAGACTAGAACGTAATAGCTTTGGTCACCATCTGCCACACCTCTGAAGTGAGGGGGGGGGTCTCAGTGTGTGTGTGTGTGTGTGTGTGTGTGTGTGTGTGTGTGTATGCTCATAGAAGGGCCTCTGATGATGATTTTAGTCCTCAGAAGGTTCATGCAGCAGAAAGTGGTCCTTGAGGTGCCCAGCACCCAAGCCATTTAGGGATTTAAAGGTCATAAGCACCCCTTTTATATTGTGCCCAGATTCAGACCAAGTGCAGTGCAACTGTTTTAACAGAGACATGAGATATATTAATGCCAATGTCAATAATCTAGCCATAATATTCTGAACCAACTGACATTTTGAACAGTCTTCAAAGGAATACAACCGTATAGCATAAACATAGTATAAATTGGATCCCCCCCCCCCGAGTATAGATAACCATGGCCAGGCTATCTCTGTCAGGAGGAGCTGCATCTCATTCACTAGCTACACCTGGTGCAAGGTACTTTATACTGCAGATGCTACATGGGTCTTCCAAAGACAAAGCCAGATATAACAACACCGACCAAGCTTCAAACTTGGTCCTTTAGCATGAATATAATATAACCTTTCTAGCAACTAGAGATTCGGGTACCATGTCCTGCTTTAGGATGGTTGAGAGAAGTGGCTGACAAGAAGACCCTGTGTATGTTAAGACAAGCGAAAGGATAGCTGCCTTGTGTAAAATGAGCTTGCCAAAGTCTCTTGAGAGAGCAGAGTTCAAAACTGAGATCTTTGCTACTTTATAATACGTTTATGGCCTGAGACCCACTGGGAGAAAACTGTAGACACCTCTGGTACATGAAAGGAAATCTGTACAAGCAATTAGAGTCTCCTCCACCACACACACTTTTTTGTTTTTGAACTGTACTTGGCAAAGTGATACCAAAAGGTGCTACAGTTGGCTGTTCCTACATGAGAAATGTGGATGTGTTTTCCCCTCAGTCATCCCCTTGCTTGCAAAGAGCAAAGAAAGCACTTTCAGTGGAAATGCAGTTACTTTCTTACCCCTAGAGCACACCCTTCTCCCCTCATGTGCCTCTGCTATGCTTGGCCAGGGTAAAGTCAGGAAGAGGCCAGATGCTGTTTACTAGGTTATGAGACAGGAAGAGAACACACAGCCCAAGGTGATGGATTTTCGTCTGCAGAAAAGCTATTATGCTGCTGTCAGCACTTTGTCAGCTAGCTGCCAGCAACTATGACCAAGATTTGCCACAACAGGATGCACTCACCCTTTTAAGCAGGGACAGATAGAGGCTTCCCAGGAGGCTGTGGACACACAAAAGCCACATTAGCTGTTCCTGTACGTGCACACATCTTAAGATATCAGTACAATTGCTTGCTAAGGCTAGAGTTGCCACTAACTAAGATTCACTGCAACTTAATTTCAGGGTGAATTTAGACTTTTCTTTTCTGCTCAGGAGAAGAACAATTTCAATAAGGCTGGCTGCCCGCCACCCCACCTTAGTGTTTGTTTGTTTGTTTGTTTGTTGTATTTATGAATCACCATCTGGCCGGCAAACTGGCCACTCTGGGCGATGTACAACATAATAAAATATAAAATACATTTAAAACAGTATAAAATTTTAAAATCTTAGCCCACCCCATATTCCCGCCTGAATAGCCATGTTTTTAGTGAGCGGTGGAAGCTCAGAAGAGAGGGGGCATGGCGGAGGTCACTAGGGAGAGAGTTCCACAGTACAGGGGCCGCCACAGAAAAGGCCCTCTTCCTCGTCCCCACCAGTCTAGCTGCTCTGGCTGAAGGGACAAGGAGAAGGCCGTCTGTGGCAGATCTTGTTGAGCGGCCTACTTGGTGTTGCTGGAGACACTCCTTGAGATAAACTGGACCGGAGCCGTATAGGGTTTTAAAGGTCAAAACCAACACCTTGAATTTGGCTCGGCAAGCAACTGGTAGTAGTTCTGCAAATCCCTAACTCAGTTGGCTATATCATCTGCAGGATACAAGGGGTGATATGTAGAGCTGTTCTTTCCCACCTGGCGCCCTCTGGGCATTTTGGACGGCAACTCCCAGCATTCTATGAACACTGGATATGCTGCTGGAGATTATGGCAGTGGCAGTTGAATTCCAAAAAATCTGAAAGGCACCAGGTTGTGGAAAGCTGTAGTGTAGGGTTCTCTGAGATCATATAGTGCTTCTCTTTTCTGTAAAATTTCTCGCAACCTTGTAGTGTAAGTGATAAAGCTAAACCAAGTTGTTCTTCCTAACCGCATCCAAAAATGTAACATTATTCTCGTTGTTCTGTTGTTGGTTTTTAATTATTTTTCTCCATGCAAATATATGTTTGTCATAAAAGCCCCTATGTGTTTCATTAAAAAAAAAAAAAAAATCAAACCAGAATGCAAAAAGTTGCAAAATCTATTTTACTTGGGTTTTTTCCCTCCCCACTTTTAACCAAAGTGTCAAGGAGATACAGAAAATCTGGCTACCATGCAAATGTGATACTACAAGTCTGTTAGAATAAAGGGTGGGGAAGAGTTTGCTACGGTCATGACGGATGTTCATCCAAATATGGAACACACCCTTATGGCATCATTAAGGTCTTGTGCTACTCTCTGTATTGTTTAATGCACTTGGATAAGAACAAATCATCTTAAAGTCTATCACTATAATGTAAACCTGCATTTCCACTGTGAGTCTCATATTCTCTTTACCCTACAAATCAATCCAGCAATATGATCTCAGGGGTCTTATCAATTTGGGGAGTGCTGTTTGAGTAACATGGGGGGGGGGGGAGAGCTGAAACACACCAAAGAAGGCAAGGCAAGGAATTAGTTAGCTTAAATCCAGAACATCATTCCAGCACTTAAGCTATATAGTATGATTGCATTGGCACATTTCCTAATGCAAAAGTGAGTTTAATTTGGAACAGTGCTACACGGAAGGTGTGCAGATATGAACCTTGAATTTTAATGGAAAACTTTTTGGATAATTTTCAATGCAGGGCATGGAAATTAATGAGGCACACATTCACTTGGCTGCTTCCAAAAATCAGAGTGTGCATGTCTCTGTGTGAAGGGTTGAGCAATTCAGAAAATGAATGACCCTCCGGTGGACGTAAGGAAGTCCTAGTGAATTAGTGATTCCAGGCAGAAGATGGCATGCATAGATTTATTGCAAACCTGAGGCTTTTCTCTTCATTGCCAAGCAATACCCAAAGCTCTAAAGAGAGCTGGAGCTAAACTCCAGCATGTTTGTCCAGCAGGTGCAGACTACCAGCCTTTACACTTCTGATTCATTCACTTTTTTAATTAGTAAATTCAGTGCTGATGGATACTTCCAGAGTTACAGAGGTGGCACCTGAATAAACAGAGTGACAGTATAGAGAGACTGTCCAATTAGACTTCCTTATTCACTGCCTGTATCTAATTTGCAGTATTTCATCAGGACCATTATCATGTTTTGTTTGTGTGTGTGTGTGTGTGTGTATGTATATTTATGTGTGTGTGTGTGTGTGTGTGTATATATATATATATATATATAATTAGTTTTTTAAAATGTGAATTACACCAAAACAAAACAAAAACCATAAAAAAGAAAAAGAGAGGAAAGAAAACAACAAAACAACAAAAAAGAATAGGACCATTAGCATGTTAACCCTGATCTAAAAGACATACTACTCATGTCATGTTCTCCTTGTAATATATTCTAAGGGCATATCTAGATAACAGACCTAGAGCCTTTCTGCATGAGGCATTTATTGTGTGTTTGTGATTCTTCACTCATGGTAGTTTGTGGGTGCTTTACATGACATGGTCATCCTCCAGGGCCTCTGCTGTTCTTTGCAACCATTTTCGCAGGGTTTTTGTTTTGTTTTGTTTTGATCAGGGAAAGTTGGTGTATCAGGGAATGGGGGAATGCAACCCTAGTGTAGTTGTTCAATTCCAGTATACCACAGCACCACCTAGAGATTAGGTAATGGAACATATAGAAAGGCAGAGAAGGAAAAACCCTAGAAAAAAGTATGTGTAGAGGATCCAATCTTATTCCCACAAAGAATCTGGAAGCAGAAGCCTCAGTAAAGTGGCAGTTTCAAAGCCTCATGTAGAAAAGCCCTTAAACCAGTTTAAGGCATTCCCGTTTCCGAGGAACCTAGGAATTATAGTTCTTTGACAGGGTTAGGGATCACGATTTCCAGGCTTAGAAATCTAAGAGACAAGCATTACAACCTTCAAATTATTCTCTGGCTCAGATATTAATTTGAACTGGAAAAGAATTGCCCTTCAAACTCCTTCCCAGTCAGCCAGCCCCAGTCCTCTACCTAATGACCCTCCCCCCCAAATAAAAACTCTTCCCCTTCCCTACCAGCCCACATACTGACTTGACATGGTGGTGCTTTATCCAAAAGCAGGGAGAGGTATAAGGGTGAAGTCTCCTCTGCTTACCCTCTCTGTCACTGGCATCAGTCCACAAATAGCACCTGGGAAATATAGTACATTGCAGTAGCAACATTGCAGTTCTTTTGGGAAAACAACATTTCCCAGGGACTACAGTAATGCCTTGGATTGCAAGTAACTTGGTTTGAGAGCGTTTTGCAAGACAAGCAAATTTTTAAATATTTATTTAATTTTTTTTTACTTGATATACAAGCGACGTCTTGCAATACAAGTACTGTAGTACGGCTTAAATTAAAAATCTCTGTACAAATTTTTTTGGGGGGATTTCGTTTTGATATAAGAGTGTTTTGGATTACAAGCACGTTTCCGGAACGAATTATGCTCTCAATCCAAGGCATGACTGTACTTTTCAGCAGCTTGGCACACTTAGGCTGGGTTCAGGCAACACAATAACCCACACTCAAGCACTGAGTATGGGTTGAGTGTGGGCTCTCGTTGAACCATGGGTTATCAACTGTAGGTTGTTTAAACATGGGTTATCATGTTGTCTGAATCCATCTGCGCTAACAAGCCATGGCTTGTTTACCACAAACAACCCATGAAGATAACCCATGGTTTGTTGTTGGGTTGTGAACTCGACTGTGGGTTGTTCACCATGGTTGGTTATCTTGGCTGGCTTCAGACAACATGATAACCCACATTTCAACAACAACCCAGCATTCAACATCAACCCACACTCAACCCATACTCTACCTTTGGAGTGTGGGTTATTGTGTTATCTGAACCCAGTCTTAGTATATAAACAGGCACTAAAGAAGAGAGCAGGAGAGAACGTGTCCTTGTCCTTCTCCCTGGAACTTACTGCTGAACCACCAGCACCACTGCCATTATATAAGAGACCTCCCTCACTTTCTTCTTCCTGCTTATTGGCTGCAGTGCTGCTGAGTGAGCCCAGTAAGTAGGGTGAGAGAGGGAAAGGGAATGAGTTTGGGGGAGTTGGTGGGGAGACCATGCTGTGTGACTTGACGCATTAGGCTGCTAGGCTCAGCCCAAATTTGAATTGACCTAGACCACAAGATTTGACTCAGACCCCCTTGGCACTTCAGAAAATGGCCTCATTTTGCTCAGACTGATTTCAGAGGCCAACTTCTTCAACTCGGGTACCAAACCCAAGTCAATATTCAGCAATCTGAGGCTTTGTGCCTACTACTGACTATCATGACGGGGAGGAAACAGCTATAATTTTTTCCTGACATACCTGGATGAGATTTGCAGGCATAGTGACCCCTTAGGATGGGATTACACCTGCCAATTATTTTTTTTAAAAAAAGGTGCAGTGGTTTGCATTCATATATTAAATATATTCACAGTTATTTATGTCTCATTACCTTCCTTGCTGTTCTGTTGTAAGGAGAGTAAGTCAACAAAAGAGGCCAGCAGGAAAGGGTGCTTTTAAAGTGTGCGTGTGTGCATGCATGTACACACACACGTTTGAAAGTATGAAAATGCTAGGTTATCAGCCTGGATATGCCATACCACATCTGATCATTGCTAGATGTGAGCAACAAAAACAGAGTTAATGTTCCATAGTCAAAGCAGAAGTGACAGTAATGTTCAAGGATGGACTTTTATACAAAGAACTCCCTAGAAAATTTCAAGTGTAACGGAAGTTTACATTACCTCAGGTCTTTGACTTCTGGCCTGCATGAGCTTCTTAGTTTTCTATATGTCCCACACAACAGACTGTCACTTGCAACACAGTGTTGACACAGTACATATTTTCCAGTGTTAATCACTGGAAAAGATCAGTACATCATTTGCATGAAAAACACCTCTTACTTGCAAAGACGGGAAAGTCATCCCCATGAAAAGCATTTGTCCTGGGAAATGAATGAATAACTCAGGATTTACAAAAATGTAATTCCACTGAGGTTTGTCATAGCAACTTGTTCTTGGTAAAACCTATTCTTTTCACGTTTATTTCATTTACTGCATATATCATTAGTGATGCTTTTGCAACGTGGTTTGGTGGCAAGCTCTTGCACAGTAATGCATACTGCAATTTGTAAAGATGCTCAGGTTCCATATTTGAAACCAAACACTATAGTACAAGCATACTGCACTAATGGCAATTCTGTTTTGATTTTCCCCAGCAGTTGTGAAAATACAAGGATTAATTGTAATCAGAAGAAAATTACAACTGACTTACCATTTAAGCTTTCTCGGCTAAGAAACTGCATGAGAAATTTGTTTCAATTCATTTTTGACCAGAATATACTGAATCTGCACCTGAATCAGGACCGGTGCAAGGCAGTTTGGCGCCCTAGGCCAAGTCAGGTATTTAGCGCCCCCCCTTGGGCGGGGGGGCGGGCTCCGGAGCAAAGCAGCCTAAAACGCCTGCTTGCCCAGCGCCCCCCCCCCCACGGCCAGCAGCCCTCTGCGGGCCTGGAGCAGCGGCAGCAGCAGCATCTCGGCCAGCAGCAGCGCGCTCAGCAGGGCCCGTCCAGGATGCCCGGCCGGGCGCTGGGCCATGCGATGCCGCCTCCTCCTCCTCCTCCTCCATGCCGCAGCCCGCGGGGTCCACCCCCTCGGGCTGGGCTGTGAGCACACTGGCGCCGGGGCCCGGATCGGGCGCCCTCAGCATGAGCATCAGACGGCCGCGCGAGATGAGACCCCTGAGGCAGAGCGCGAATGCTACTCATGGAGCCGTGGGCCGGGCAGCCGCGGCGTGCACTCTGGAGGCAAGGCGGCGGCGGCACCGCCCTCTGCAGGCAGGGTCCCGAGGCAGCGGCGGCTGCCCCCTCCCCTCCTCCTCTAGCCGGGCTCGGGCCCGGCCTCGCCGCCTGCCCCGCACCCGCCGAGGACCCCGCTTGGGCATCCCACGGGAGGCGCCGGGGAGGAAGGGATGGAGCCTCCGCCTTCCTCCCCGCCCCGCTGTCGGCTGCGCGGCCTGCGCCTGCCTGGGGACGGAGGCTTAGATGGCGAGCACCGGGAGAGCAGGTGGGAGAGCAGGCGGGGCGGCGAGCCAGAGGAGAAGCGGGCGGAGGTGCCCTGGCTCATGATGGTGGGCGGAGGCGCGCCCCCCCGCCAAGGAAAGCAACACCGAGTCTGCCCGCAATCCCCCCGCGCTGACCTGGTGTGACTGGTGGTGTCTCCGCAGCTGTCCCATCCGGCCGCCTCGCCGGGCTCCGCGAGCGGCAGGCGGGCAGCGTGTCACCCAGCAGTCCCGGTGGTGGCGAGGAAGAGTTGGCCGGCAGGAGCAGAGTGCGCCCCCTTCAGCCACCCGCCCTAGGCAGCTGCCTAGTTGGCCTAGTAGTAGCGCCGGCCCTGACCTGAATACAGAACGGAATATAGTCGGGGTCACTGTAAATACATTTCCAAGCTAGTGATACACACACACACACACACACACACACACAAAAGCATTTGAGAAATGCAATGCATACATTTGAGAAATGCAGATGAAAACATGTACTTCAATGCACACAAACAGATGAACTTACCATGAGTTTTCATGCAAAACAACAACCACTAGCATCACAGTCTGAAATGGACAGAAGTCAGAATGAGCTTCAAGGTGGAGTCCAGAGAACTTCAATGAGTTTGAGTTTTGCTGATTGGCACATTCCTAACTTCAACTGTCTAGTTCTATGTTGTTTTCTACTTTGGGCTTTGAGTGGGGAAATGTTCAGGAGTACTACGTAAGAACATAGGAAGAACGAACACTGGATGAGAACATAGGTTTACCTAGTCCAACATTCTGTTCCCACAGTAGCCAATCAGATGCTTAGGGGGAGCCACAAGCAGGACATGGAGGCAATAGCTGTTGTGATATGTATCACTTCACCAGCTGAAGCACATTGTTTACACATGGAAAGGAACAGAATGGCTGTAAACAAGTTTGTTATGTTTTTCTAGATTCCCGTGTTTTTCGCATGGGAAGCTAGACCGTGGGAGCAATATGAGCTAGTCACATGGTTTGTATGTTCTGATGACGTGCTAACTTGTTTTTCTGTCTGAAGCCATCTTAGAGAGAAGCAGGACTGCTTTCTCTCTTTTCCTTTGTTCTTCTTGCTGGACTTTGTTACTGCAACAATTTAACGTCTTTGCTGAGGTGGAGTGAAGCGCAACTTACTCCACTGGATGTAATGCTTGCTATGCATTTATACTCTGCACATGGACTGTAACTAGGAAATGTATACTCTGTAGAACTTTACTTGCTAAGTGAATAAACAGGTAGAATTAGACCTGTGGTGTTCCAGAGTGTTTCCTGACTCCATGGATTAATCTGCAACGGGGAAGCTGGAAGCAGTCTGATAACAGGGCAGACTGGGCTGGAGAAACTGGCACAACACGCTGCACGCTGCACGGGGGGAGGTGAGATCTGGAAGATCTGTGTGTGGAATTTCAGGCTCTGCTAGCACACAGAGACAAGATTATTAAATCTCCCAACTCGCACACACTCTGCTCAAAGATAACACCAACAGGGTTATGGGCCCAGATTGGACCAGAACCAGAACCAGTCAGAACCAGATTGGACCGGACCAGAACCAGGTCGGTACCAGCACCAGAACCAGCGCCGGGACCTGTTTGGCAACAGCTTCGACTCCGGTGATTGCAGTGATTAATGGCAGAGGAGGAAGACATCAAGGAAGAAAAACTATCTCCTGGTCCTTCAACCGGTAAGGGGGAAGAAAGGGGGAGATATCGGCTGGCTGACATAGACAGCTTGCAGGCAAGTTTCAAGGCCGAGAGCTTGAAGGGAGAAAGCGAGGCTGAAATTTCTGGTGGGGAGGGGAAAAAGAATCCCCCAGTCACAGAAATGGCTGCTGCATAATCCCTGAATCCACAAATTGTGGTAAAACTGTCTGGGTCAAACTATGTGCTGTGGAGTTTCCAGATGCAGCATTATTTAACCCATGCGGGACTCTGGTCTACAGTAATACAGGATCCAGAAGCAGTGGGTGACCAAGCTTAATCTTTGTGGAATTTACAAAGTGCAGCCTTTTCTGCTTCAAGCTGGAGAAATGGCTTGAAAGGAAATAGCAGATAGCAGATAGGAAAAAGACAAAAAAACAAACAGGAAACAACAAGCACACCTGAGGAGGCAGTTGAAACGGGCACAAGTTTGATTGCAAGGGTGGGGGTTTCTAATGTTTGCTGGGTTTTGGACTATGGAGCTTCTCATCACATGACTAACTCAATGTATTTAAATCTCTGGAAGAAGATGGATGTCCAGGTCAGTACGTGGAATTAGCTGACGGGAAACATATAAATGTTTCAGCAGCAGGAACAATTGAATTTACTACTTTGGGTCAACAAAGAGCATTGTTTGTTCCGGAACTGGACACAAGTCTGATAAGTATTTCCCAATTAGCTCAAAATGGCTATGAAATGTGTTTTTCAGACAGCACATGTGTGATTTCATGTGAAGGGACAGTCTGTGCAAAAGGTGATTTGCAGAATTCTCTGTATGTTATAAATCCATTTGTAACACATGATGAGATTGTGAAGTATGCAAATTGTAAGCCTCATGATAATTGTATACATTTATTCCACAAACATTTTGCGCATGCTAATTACAGGAGCATCGAGAAGATGCCGGGTCTGTGTGAGGGCATGAAAATGAAACCTTGTTCTAATTATGTGGAATGTGAAGTATGCAGTCAGGCTAAGTCACACAGGACTAACATTCAGAAACACAGTGATAGAGTGAGCACAAGAATATTTGAGCTGGTACACTCTGATGTTGCTGGGCCATTTGAGAAAAGCTATGGGGGAAATAAGTACTACATGACTATCATTGATGATTTTTCTAGATTTGGATTTGTTTATCTTCTGCAGCATAAGTCTCAGGTACGAGAGACATTTGAATCATTTGTGAAATGGGCTGGTAACAGGTCCAAATAATACCCCATAGGTGAAAAGCTCACAGATGGTGGGAGAGAGTACATGAGTACAAAATTCAAGACATTCTTGGAAAGTGAGGGCATTGGGCACAAAATCACAGCCCCAAACTCACCATTTCAAAATGGTGTAGCTGAAAGACACAACAGAACACTCCAAGAAATGATGAGGGCTCAATTAGCTGACTCACAGTTGAAAAACCATTTCTGGGGGGATGCACTTTCAAATGCTAACTATTTGCTGAACAGATTACCTAACACCACAACTGGGAAGACTCCATATGAAATGTATCATGGGAGGAAGCCAAAGATAGCACACGTGCGGATTTTTGAGTGCAAATGTTTTGTTCAAATACAGGCTAGAAGCTTTGAATGTTTTCTGCTGGGGTATGATGGACAAACGAAAGGATACAGGCTGTGGTCAACACAACACAGAAAGGTAATTTTAAGCAGAGATGTGATTTTTCATGAGCAAACACATGAAAAGAAACAGCTGGTGGAATTGCCAATGCATTCAATGGCTAAAACACAGCTGGAAATTTCTGAAACAGAACAAACCACTGGGCAGATATCTGGGGAACAGGAGGGAGGTGAACAATCTCTGAGGCGTTCAACCCGAGAACGTAAAACACCTGTTAGATATCAGGATGAATTCCAAAGTGGCAAAACTGTTGTACATAAAGCTCTCAAAATAGCTTTAGAACCTCAAAGTTTTGAGGAAATCCAAAGCATGGAACCAGTAGAAAGAAATGATTGGTTTGAGGCCATGCAGGATGAAATCAATGCAATGCATGTCAACAAAACATGGAGTCTGGTATCTTTACCTGTAGGGCGAAAGGCTATCAGCTGTAAATGGGTGTACAAGGTGAAAACGAATCACCAGGGGCAGGTAGAAAGATACAGGGCAACACTCGTGGCAAGAGGGTTTGCACAAAAGCATGGAATAGATTTTGATTCCGTGTTTGCACCAACAACAAGGTATGCAACTGTAAGATTGTTGTTGAAATTGGCAGCACAAAGAAAAATGATGGCCATTTCATTTTGATGTAAAAACTGCTTTCCTATATGGTGAATTACAAGAGGAAATCTACATGGTGCAACCAAAAGGTTTTGTAGAAAATCCCAGTCTTGTATGTCGTTTGCACAAATCCATATATGGGCTGAAGCAAGCAGCTAGGTGCTGGAACCAAAAATTAGACAGAGTTTTGATTAGTTTGGGATTCAAACAAAGCAAGGCTGATCACCGTCTGTACACATGTCACACAGAATTGGGACATTGGGTGTATTTGTTAGTCTTTGTTGATGATATATTGCTGATAACAGAATCAGTAAGTCAAAAAGACAAAATTGCAAAAGAATTGCAAGCACACTTTGAACTGAAAGATTTAGGTTTGGTACAACACTATCTTGGCATGCAATTATCCCAGGATGAGGAAGGTTCTTTCTTGGTTGAACAAAGTGGGAAAATTCAGAAATTGCTGGAGATTCATGGATTGGAGAATTGTAACCCAGTTACCACTCCAATGACTCTTGAATATCAAAAACACACAGATAACACTGAATTTGAGGATATTGGAAAATATCAAAGTGTTATTGGAAGCCTGCTATATTTGGCAAATGTGAGTAGGCCAGACATCAGCAATGCTGTGAACATACTTAGCAGGAAAACGCAAAATCCTTCTATGTATGATTGCCTAGCTGTGAAACGTATGTTAAGATATTTAAAAGGTTCCATGAATTGCAAACTGAAATTGTCATCACACACAGAGGGAGGTTTTTGTGTGTACACTGTTGCTGATTGGGGAGCTGCAGCCGATAGGAAGTCCACAAGTGGGACTGTGATCTTGTATGACAAAAGTTTAATTGACTGGTATACACGAAAACAATCTTGTGTGGCTGTATCTAGTGCAGAATCTGAATTCATCAGTTTATCTCAAGCATGCAATGAGATTGAATGGTTCAAACAACTGTTTACTTATTTGCAAATACCAGTAGACAAGGCTGTTACAATTTTTGAAGACAACCAGGCTTGCATAAGCATGGCACAAAATGAAAAATGTAGGCCAAGAACCAAGCACATTGATGTTCGTTACTCTCATGTAAACGACTGTGTGCAGAAAGGGTGGGTAACACTCAAATACTGTGCAACAGAGGACATGGTGGCAGATCTTTTCACAAAACCATTGCCTGTAGTAAGACACAGGAAACTAATGACGGCGCTAGGCCTCATTGAGCAAATGTGAAACAAGATGTACTCAGCATGTGGGGGGGATGTTGTGATATGTATCACTTCACCAGCTGAAGCACATTGTTTACACATGGAAAGGAACAGAATGGCTGTAAACAAGTTTGTTATGTCTCTCTAGATTCCCGTGTTTTTCGCATGGGAAGCTAGACCGTGGGAGCAATATGAGCTAGTCACAATGGTTTGTATGATCTGATGACATGCTAACTTGTTTTTCTGTCTGAAGCCATCTTAGAGAGAAGCAGGACTGCTTTCTCTCTTCTCCTTTGTTCTTCTTGCTGGACTTTGTTACTGCAACAATGTAACGTCTTTGCTGAGGTGGAGTGAAGCGCAACTTACTCCACTGGATGTAATGCTTGCTATGCATTTATACTCTGCACATGGACTGTAACTAGGAAATGTATACTCTGTAGAACTTTACTTGCTAAGTGAATAAACAGGTAGAATTAGACCTGTGATGTTCCAGAGTGTTTCCTGACTCCATGGATTAATCTGCAACGGGGAAGCTGGAAGCAGTCTGACAACAAGGCTGACTGGGCTGGAGAAACTGGCACAACACGCTGCATGCTGCGCGGGGGGAGGTGAGATCTGGAAGATCTGTGTGTGGAATTTCAGGCCTCTGCTAGCACACAAAGACAGGATTATAAATCTCCCAACTCGCACACACTCTGCTCAAAGATAACACCAACAATAGCAAAACCCCCCCCACACACACACACACAGACACTCATCATGTTATCCTGCAACTGGTATTGAGAGTCACACTGCCTCTGATATGGGAGGCAATATATATGTTGAAATATGGAGTTCTCATATTCAGGTTTGCCTTCGGGCAAGGAAGCAACAGAACCCGCAGACCTGATCAAGGTCAGGCCTGAGCAAAGTGCCACCTTTGGCCCAGTGTGGTGAATGTACAGTTTTTTGTGACCAGGGGATCTGGAGCAAGGGTCATGCTAGATTGTTTGCAGCTGGGGTGACATCATGCCTTGATGCAGGCTGGCATTACATCATATTAGCATGTGACTGTACAGAAGTGTATAAAAGGTGTGTAAAGTCTTTATGTTCTTGTTGGGGGAAAAGGAGTTTAATTGGATTAGGAATTTTTGATTAGAGAAGCATTCTGTAAGTAAAGAGATAGTTTGTGTGTCTAGACTGTATCTGTTTTGTCTGACATACTGTTCTCTTTCACTTTTGTACAATAGCACTCTGTGTATGTTCTGTTCATGTTTTTTGCAAGTCTTAGTTTTAGTAAATCTCTGTGTTTAAAAGAAACAGACTTGTCGTTTTGCTTTTTGCCTACTGGCCTAGCAGACGTTTCTCACACTACCCTAACTCCACAACACGATTCTGCAGCCACTGGGACAAAGTTGTTTAACTTTGTTTTTCCCCCCGGCGGCTCAGATTTCCAACAGGTTATGGGCCCAGCAGTGGCACATGGGTATTGAGATACGTGGAGTTTTGTTTTTGGCTAAGGTCCAGTAAGGTTTTTTGTTTGGGTGCAGAGAAGTTTTGATCGCTACAAAGTTCCTGGCTAGGGCTTTGTATTGCTGGTCCTTCTCTAGCAGAAAACCCTGAAAAAGCTGGAGGAACAGACGGCTGAGGAGGTGAAGTCCGAGCCGGTGTTACAGACTGATCCTCTGGAGATAGAGGAAGAAAGAATTCCTGTGCCAGCTCCCACTGTGCAGCCTGTGGACAGCGTTCCGATGGCGGTGATGCAGCAGTATCCGGGAGTGGTGGTGGACAAGCTGACGGGAGAGAATTACCTAGCTTGGGAATTCAAGACCAGAATGCTACTGATGTGGGAGGATTTGTGGGACATTGCTGTTGTCGATCCCCCGTGCGACCCAACCCCTGAAGAGAGCAGGCGGCTGCAGAGAGCTCATGCTATGATTGTGCTGTCTCTATCAGACTCACAACTCATGCATGTCCGGTCTCTGGAGAATGCCGCCGACTGCTGGAAAACTCTCAGGAAAATACATGTTTGGGACTCTGCAAGCTCTAAAATATTGTTGGCGTGGCAACTGTATAAGAAACAGCTGCTGCCCGGGGAGAAGGTATCTGACCACTTCCAAGTAATCCAGGAGCTGCTGATGAAACTTGCTGAGCGGGGTCAGAAATACCAAGAAATTCACCAAGTCCAGATTGTCTTGTCATCTCTGGATGAAAGCTGGAACTTGCTGGTGAACAGTGTTGCTACGCTTCCAGAGGATGATTTAACCATGGATTATCTAGCTGGCCGTCTCCTTGAAGAGGAGGAGAGGAGAAAAGTAAAGCAGCAGGAGAAGCAGATGACAGCTCCCTCCAACCGAAGGAATTCTAGCCGAGGAGGGGTCGGAGTGTCGGGTTACAGAGCTGAGAAGCCGAGACATGCCGGAGAAGAAACGGAGACAGCTTTGAGCGTGAAAAAGTGCTACAAATGTGGGAAACCGGGGCACATTAAAAGGCAATGTAAAGTGAACTTACAGAAGGGCTTTCCACAGAAGAAGAAGCATCAGGAAGATGGACAATGTAATAACTCTGTGTCAGCTACTGTAAGGGTAAATGTGAGTCAGCCCACGTCAAAGTGGATTCTTGATAGTGGGAGTTCAAAGACCATATCTAATTCGTCTTTACCGTTTGTGTCTTTTAGCAAAGTGTCTAAGGAAAATAGTAGTCATACTGTCACATTGGCAGATGGGAGCACGTGTCCTATTGTGGGTGAGGGGAAATGTAGAGTACCCTATCTAGATACAGAAATGGAGAATGTTCTGTGTGTCCCCAATTTGGATTATAGCCTGTTGTCTGTGTCATGTCTTACCGGTGTTGGGTATGAAGTGTTGTTCACAAAATCTGGCTGTGAAATCCAGAAAGGTGGGAAGCTTGCAGCTAAAGCCTCCCTGGTTAATGGGCTATACGTGTTGTCTCCAAGCATTGCCATGGTTAAAAATACACCATTACACGATAATTGTTTACACAAATTTCACAGGAGGTTAGGGCATTCCGGGTTCAATGTAATACAGAAGACTGTTGAGTCTTGCACTGGTGTTACTTTGAAAGGGTGCAGAAAATTTCTCAACTGTGCTGTGTGCAAACAAGCAAAATCTCAGGTGCAGCCAATAAGCAGAAAATCAAACAGACAAGCGAGTGAAATGTTTGAGCTGGTGCATTCTGATGTGTGTGGTCCCTTCAAGCCCAGTGAAGGTGGTGCAAAATATGTTTTGCTGGTCATGGATCAATATTCAAAGTTCACATGGGTGTATCTTTTGAAGAAAAAGGCTCAGTGTTTTTCTGTCTTTCGTGACTGGGTAGCTTATGCAGAGAGACAATTCAACACAAAAGTACAAACTCTACAAACAGACCGGGGTGGAGAGTACTTGAGCTGGGAGTTTCAGAAGTTTATGAAACAAAATGGTATTGTGCACAAACTCACGAACCCACATTCCCCATGGGAAAATGGCACGGCTGAACGAAAATTCAGATCACTCCAACAGATAATGAGGTGTTTGTTAACTGATGCTGGTCTGAGTACAAACTCACATTTTTGGGGTGAGGCAATCCTGGCAGCCAATTATTTGTGCAACAGGACCTGGTCTGCGGTGATTGACAATATACCGTATACAAAACTATTTGGGAGGACGCCTGATCTTGGCCACTTCCGAGTTTGGGGTAGTTTTGCATACCTGCATATTCCTAAATCATTGAGGAGAAAGGGAGACCCAAAATCACAAAGGTTGCATTTTGTGGGGTATGCGGGAACTGGGAAATCCTGGCGGTTTTCACGTGGGAATGCCAGGGTGATAATTTCCCAGAACGCTGATTTTGTTGAGGAAGGCTGGCAACATATTTATGCAAATCCGGAAGTGTTAATTCCATTAGAAGTCTCTGAGTCAGCTCAGCCGCAGCAGCTGGCGAAGGAGGGGGGTGAAAGCAGCCCACAGACTTCTTTGGAAGAGGCCGACGCAAATGGGGAAGGGCAAGCCAAGGCAGAAGCCGAGGCAGACAGTGCTGAAAGTGAGATACGCAGATCTCAAAGGAGTACTAAAGGTGTTCCACCCCAGAGATTTGTTATAGGCGGTGCCAGAGTTTACAATGTAACTTATGTTGAGCCAGAAAACTTAGAACAAGTAAATAATTTGCCAAACGCAGAAAAACAAAGGTGGTTTGAGGCAATGAGAAATGAAATGGACTCATTCAAACAAAACAATGTATATTCAGAGGTTGTTGCACCAGCAGGGGTGAAAATAACTGGCAGTAAGTGGATTTTCAAACGGAAGGTGTCTATTTCGGGCGAATCCATTTACAAATCAAGACTCGTGGCCAGGGGTTTTTCACAAAGAAAGGGTGAGAGTTATGATTAAACTTTCTCTCCGACTGCAAAAGCAGAAACAGTAAGACTGCTACTGTTGTTAGCTGCGAAAAGGGATTTAATGGTGCATCATTTAGATTTCACCACGGCGTATCTAAATGCTCCTCTGGAAGAGGAAATATACATGGAGCCAGCTCCAGGTTTTGAATGTGAACAGGGAAAGGTCTGGTCTGGTTTCTAAAGAAAGCAGTGTATGGGTTAAAGCAGTCTGCCAGAGCATGGAATATGTGTCTTTGCACTGGTGCAAAGTGGGTTCAAACGTGGTATAGCTGACCCGTGTGTGTATACTAAGGGTTCAGGAAACAATTTCATGATGTTAATCACATTTGTGGACAATATTTTGTGTGCTGGGTCAAACAGCAGTCAGATATCAACATTTGCACAGCAACTGGGACAAAAGTTTAAAGTAAAATCTTTGGGTGAAGTGTCACAATATCTGGGTGTTCAGGTGGTTAGAACAAAGGAGTCCATTTGTCTAAACCAGAAGCACAAGGTGGTAGCATTACTAGAAAAATACGGTATGCTGGAGTGTGCACCTGTACTGACACCTATGACCACAGATTTTGTGAAGTCCGTGAGTGCAACAGATAAAGTGTTTCCAGAGGTTGAAATGTATCAATCATTGATTGGCAGTTTGCTATATCTGGCACAATGGTCACGGCCAGATTTAGCAGCCAGTGTGGGAGTTTTGTGTAGGTTCACGTCACAACCCACTGTTCCGGCATGGAACGCAGCAAAGAGAATCCTAAGATATCTCAAAGGCACCCTAGATATTTGTTTAAGTTTACCGGTTCAAGGTTCTGAAAATTTACAAATTTGGGTGGATTCTGACTGGGGAAATTGTGTTTTAACCAGGAAATCAGTCAGTGGCATGGTTATGCAATTAGGAAACACAATTGTAAACTGGGTATCAAAGAAACAGACAAGTGTGGCCACGTCTAGTTGCCAGGCAGAAATGGCAGCAGTTTCTTTGGCATGTGGAGAGACAACATGGTTTATACAACTACTCAAAGATATGGGAATCAATCAAAAGTTACTGGTGGAGGTCTTTTGTGACAGTACTGCATGCATATCTTTGGCAAACACAGAAAATCTAAAAGCCCAGACTAAACATGTAGCGGTGAAATTCTGCAATGTTAGAGACCACATACAAACGGGTGTAATAAAACTGGTGTACTGTCCATCAGAGGGGAATTTGGCGGATATGATGACAAAGGCTCTGCCCAGGCCAAAATTCCAAGAAACAATTACAAAGTTTGATATGGTGTCCTAATGTGAAATAAATGTTTAGTGAATACAATAAAGCTTCTAGCCACTCAGGCAAGGAGGGGTGTTGGAATATGGAGTTCTCATATTCAGGTTTGCCTTTGGGCAAGGAAGCAACAGAACTGGCAGACCTGATCAAGGTCAGGCCTGAGCAAAGTGTCACCTTTGGCCCAGTGTGGTGAATGTACAGTTTTTTGTGACCAGGGGATCTGGAGCAAGGGTCATGCTAGATTGTTTGCAGCTGGGGTGACATCATGCCTTGATGCAGCTGGCATTACATCATATTAGCATGTGACTGTACAGAAGTGTATAAAAGGTGTGTAAAGTCTTTATGTTCTTGTTGGGGGAAAAGGAGTTTAATTGGATTAGGAAATTTTGATTAGAGAAGCATTCTGTAAGTAAAGAGATAGTTTGTGTGTCTAGACTGTATCTGTTTTGTCTGACATACTGTTCTCTTTCACTTTTGTACAATAGCACTCTGTGTATGTTCTGTTCATGTTTTTTGCAAGTCTTAGTTTTAGTAAACCTCTGTGTTTAAAAGAAACAGACTTGTCGTTTTGCTTTTTGCCTACTGGCCTAGCACACGTTTCTCACACTACCCTAACTCCACAGCACGATTCTGCAGCCACTGGGACAAAGTTGTTTAACTTTGTTCCCCCCCCCCCCCCGGCGGCTCAGATTTCCAACAATATAGTCATCATGAATAGTAGCCATTGACAGCCTTATCCTCCATGAATTTGTCTAATCCCATTTTAAAGCCATCCTGCTTGGTGGCCATCTTTAAATACTGTGGCAGCAAATTCCAAGTTTAACTATGCACCATTGGAAGAAGTACTTCCTTTTGTCTGTCCTGAATCTCCCACAAGCCAGCTTCATGGGATGAATCTGGGTTCTAGTATTATGTGCAAGGGAGAATTGTTTCTCCTTCTTCACCTTCTCCACTCCATGCATAATTTTATCATGTCGCCCCATACTTGACTTTTTTCTAAGCTAAAAAGCCACCAAAGTTGTAACCTTTCCTCATGGGAGAGTTACTCCAGACCCTTGCTCATTTTGGTTGCCCTTTACTGTAGCTTCTATACTATTGCATACTATTCCTGCACTTTTCTGACAAACAGATTGATCTGAACTTTGTTATAATTATGGTACATGTTAAGAAGTTGGCTCACATTGACATTTTCCAGTAGACTTAAACACTACATGAGGTCAAACAGGAAATATGAAAATTTCTTATATCTGACACACCAGTAGGGGTGGGCAGAAAGTAGATTTCATAGATTTCATAGATCATAGAGTTGGAAGGAGCCTACAAGGCTATCGAGTCCAACCCCCTGCTCAAGGCAGGAAACTAGAGGAGGGGTCTCTCCCATCCAAGTAATAACCAGGCTTGACCCTGCTTAGCTTTCCACGCTCAGACAAGGTGAACCAGCGTAAGCCACAGGCCTGTATATGAAGATCTCTGGATGCTTTTGACTTCAACTCCCAGCATTCCTGATGGTTGGCCATGCTGGAACAGGCTTCTGGGAGTTGAAGTCAAAAACCTTCTGCCCACCCCTGGCATAGTAAATAGCTTTTACTTGCAGCAGATGGAAATTAGGGCATTTGGATGTTTACCAAAGGCAATAAATTGGCTGTAACTTTTAGTAGAAATTTCAAAATTTTGTGATATTTCCCTGTGGACCTTACCAAAAATGTTAAGACTTACTGTGATAAATTCCAATATTCACCATTTTTCTGTCATTTATTGTAACTTATTTATCCCCTAAATCATTTGCAATGAGCCAGGGCATAGTACAGAAAAATGATCCGCAGTAATAATGTATACCTTTCAGCACGTGCAGAATTCATTTCCTCATCATTGATTAATGATCATACTGAGCAGTCCCATATGTGAAATTAGGGAGCAGGTGAGGGGTTTGACCTGCTGTTTTCAGGAAGTTACTGAGAACTTTCAAAAGAGGAAGTGTGAGTTAGGCATGCTTCTGTTTTCACACTTCACAGTAATATGCAATGAGAGTACTTGAGTATGTCTCCATAGAGCTGCCCCTGGCTAGGTGCACATGCATCTCACCATGATGGGGATGTGCTAGTTACTCCTTTACATATGCCCATGTTGGGACTAGACAGAGTGATCATATCACACCACTTCTGTACCAACTACACTTCTGCGTGCCAGAATGCTTCTAGGCCCAATTAAAAATGCTAGTGTTGACTTTTAAATGGTTTGGTTCCAGGTTATTGAGGGACCATCCACATCCTTATGGACCTGTCCATGCTTTAAGATCATCTTTGGGGGACCTACATACTGGCCTGCTACGCTTATCAGTAAGTTTGGCTGGCCTTTTCAGTAGTGGCCCCTACTGGAATTTTCTCCTGACAGTTAAACAGCTGGCTCCACCTGTGGCTCCTTTAAAAAACAAAACATGCCTGTTCTCTCTGGCTTTTAACTGAAAAGGTTTTGTGGTATGTGCTGGTGTTAGATACTTGAAATTGTACTTTATTTTAACTGGCTTTAAAAAAATGTTTAAATTTAAGGTGCTTTTAAAATTTTATGCTGAATTTTGCTGTTTATATTGTTAACCACCTTGGGAAGACCCCAGTCTTGAAAGGCAGGTTAGAACTATATTAACTAAATAATAAATTCTGTGTTCAGAACTTCTAGGTAAGTTGTGAAGATACTTTCATTTTTATGCTCTTGGTGCAATTTATCAGGATATCTATCTATCTATCTATCTATATATCAAAAGAGAAACGATAACAAAACCCTTGTTATTCTAATATTGATGAGAAGTGGAATAGACCAAATAAAAGTCAAAGCATGAAGGAAAACCATTCACAATGGACTCTTGATGCTCATAATAAAAATGACCTCTAGGTATAGGGCCAGCCCTCCCATGAAGCAGGGTGAGGCACCAGCATCAGGTGGTGAAGAGGCAGGAACGGTCAATTGGAGAGCCTCACCAGCCGCTTTCCAGCTGTGACATTTGCCGCAGTGAGGGAGCAGCTGGTGGGGCTCTCTGGAGCAGCTTATAGATTTCATAGATTTCATAGATCATAGAGTTGGAAGGAGCCTACAAGGCCATCGAGTCCAACCCCCTGCTCAATGCAGGAAACTAGAGGAGGGGTCTCCCACCCAAGTAATAACCAGGCCTGACCCTGCTTAGCTTTCCACGCTCAGACAAGCTGATCCAGCATGAGCCACAGCTGCCTGCCCTCTGTTTCCCTCGTTGTATGCATGCCCCCCTTACTTTTGCCACTGCTGCTTCGGCTCTATGGAGAGCTGCGCAGCCAGAAGAAGCACTTGTGGAAGCTCTCACGAGAGCCCAGCATCCACGTCTTCTGGCCAAGTGGCTCTCCATGGAGCCGGTGCAGCAACAGCAAAGGTAAGGGGAAGGGGGTGCATGATGGAGGAAGGGGCTACAATGCAGCAGCGTGATGTGGCAATGGGAAGGGGGGAGATGTGACAGCAGCAGGAAGGGGGTAGATGTGGCGGTGCATGTTCTCTTCCATGAGAGAGCTTGCACCGGGGCTGTCTACGTGATATATGTTGTCTCTACGTTGTCAGAGTGGATGTGAATGCAATACACATGCAGAAAACCACATTTATATTTGTCCTAGGTACCCTTCGTTGCATTCACCAACCTGTCATTCTATCAGCACTCAGGATGGGTACTCAAATCCTCCCTGTCTCACTGAAGAAGGAAAATGTTTTTTGACTTGATGTCAGTGCCTACAAAATGCAGAGAAAGAATGATGAGATCAGCTTGAAAGCTTTCCGTTATACAAACAAGGAGAGAAGGCATCTCTCCCTCCTGCCATCAAATTCACACCCAGTCAGATGGAAGGTGACCTCCATAAAAAGGAAGATATTTTTTGAATGACAGAAAGGGAAGCCAAAACTGAAAGGGCTTGAAATGGCTTTTCCCCCCTTGGTCTTTAAAGTGTAAAAACTATACAAGTGTTCCTATTCTGAAAAGCCTTGATGAAAACTAGGGTAGATTGATCTATTTCCAGTCCATGTCTGGTTCATATATGTTCATCATAAGTCAATTCTATCCAGTTTCTACATTAATATGCCCCAACAAAGATATAGTTAAAAATCCAAACAAAAAATTGTACTTCGAATTTTCGCAGAAAATATGCACTTCTAAAGATCTCAAAGTATGATTCAAAAATATAATAGATAAATAAATAAATTTCTAAACACAGCTTAACCTAAAACACATATTTTTATATGCATTTTGGTACTTCAGAGAAGTGCATAATTCAAACGATAACTGCATTCTAATTCACACATCAGTCTGGGGAGCGAGGCTCAAGTCAGCTCGCATCAGAATTCACAAAGAACAAATTCCTTAACCATTCCTAAGATATAATTGACCTCTTAGTTTGCCTCCCAAGGAACCTCCAGGTGTCAAAGAAGTATATTTATATGAATGCTTCAGCTTATAGGGGGAAGGGAGAAAACAGAATACAATATAAAAGAAAGGAAGTCACATTTCTATTGGGTGTTTCACTGATCTGTTAGACCAGCTAAAGTAAGGGGACTATATATACTCTGCACTGCAGAAATCAGTGGTCCAACACTGACTTAGGCTAAGTGGGTGAATGAAAATCAAACTCACAGGAGAGAAGATTCTTTCTCATACAGAATAGGTATAGAACAGGTAGCAAGTTTCCCAATGCACAGTCTTCCTGCTAACAAACCCATCCCCAAACTGCCCTGTAGTATGAGAAAGAAACACTTCTGTCCATTTTCTGAATAAAAAGCCCCAAAATGCTTTATTCTTTCCTCGTAGGGAAGGCGCTCTAAGAGAGCAATCCTATTCCTATGCTCTCAATACTGGAGGCTCCGATCTTTCCTTCCTATACTCAGCCAGTAGCTGCATGGACAGAGAAAAAACCAGTGTTATGGGAGGGAATATATATAGACCACTTCTTGAGCTCGTCTAATCTTTCCCGGTGTTGCGGGGCATGGTCAGGGCTGAGAGGGCTCCTTTGGGTTCCACAGCTGCTCCCTACATGCCCACTGGCACATCCTCAACACATGCCTTTTCCTCCATCTATGAGGTCAGACTTCTGGCCCCATAGAACTAGGAGCCACTGTCATCTGAGGGAAGAGTGTTCTAAAATCAGAAAATTCCCTCAGCGGTCAGACCATCATGTAAGAGCTCAGAGGGGTTTTTTCCCCTCCCTGATCAATCCTACAGGCCCAGAGACGTGTCCACAGGACAATAGGATTGCTCTCATTTTCAATTATTCCAGTTGTCCATTTCTACACCTTGTCTAGCTCTACTGCAATAGTCCTTTTGAGATAGCGTGACCATAACTGTTCATAATCCTCCAAATGTAGCTGCCCTATTAATTTGTATAAAAGCATTACACTACTGCCAGGATCACCCTACCCTGCGTCCATCCTTTCCTAACAATCCTTATTACAAAATTAGTCTTTTTTTTTACAGCAGCTGCACATATTTCTCAGTGGTGGCTCATGACCAATGTGACTGGTGGGGCACAAAGCCAGTCAGCAGAGGTGGAACCAACGTTGAACAGAGGAGCTTTTAAAGATATAAAAGATGGCCAGCCATCTGGCACAGATTTATTTATTTATTTTTAAGACACAACTTTGTGCAAACACATTATAAGCCAGCCCATGATTTTTCCATTCATACAAATGAACGAAAAAGCCAGTTTATGATTTTTCCAGACTCACAAAAACATTATAAACCAGTTTATGTTTTTTTCCCCCATTCTCACAAAAGCATTATAAGCTAGACTCACTGATGAATTATATACCCTTTTTCCTATTTAAATAAGTTTATATATGAGGATTGTGCTGAGCTGGGTTGGCTCCTCAAAGCAAATGGAGAAATAGCAAGCAAATAAACGCACACTCACAAACAAACAAATACACCCTGTCTTAGCACTCAATAAACATAGTTCCTCTCACTTATTTATATAGCTCAAGGGAGAATATCAGTGATCAAATAAATGAACATATGAGGGATACTGTTAGATTTGCTTTCAACAAACTAATAACGTCCCAATACAGTGG
The DNA here is from genome assembly GCA_021292165.1 of Shinisaurus crocodilurus. Classification (NCBI taxonomy): domain Eukaryota; kingdom Metazoa; phylum Chordata; class Lepidosauria; order Squamata; family Shinisauridae; genus Shinisaurus; species Shinisaurus crocodilurus. The sequence goes on from CM037876.1 coordinate 236,159,563, forward strand.
TCTCTTCATTTTCTCCTGTCCCATACTAGAAGTACTCACTGCATATGTACCGTAGATATTTTTTTCAGCAGTGTGCATTACTGTATACCAGCTGTGCAGAATTTATCTACTGGAAAAGTCTACTCAGCAAAAATATATTTCACACTGATATATAAACCTTATTCTTTACTTTTACTCCCAAATGGAAGAGCAACAGCTTTCATTGGACTGTGCATTTGTCAGGGCTTTTGGTTTATCAGTGTTTTCCAGGAACAAGTGTAATAAATCCAAACTTGGATTAAGAATGCAAACCCCTTCAACTAAGAATTCTTGTTTGCAATATCATTGCTTGACTTCCCCTGGGTTATGTAATTTACAGACTCATTATAATGGATTCCATGCAGGGACAACACATGTTCAGAGATTGCTTCTTATGAGCTATTGGGCAATTTTCCACAGTTAGATTGTGATCAAAGTATCTGTCATAAAGATGTATAACCATCTCCTAATGGTGTCATCTCATCCTTTAAAAATGTCATTTCAGATAATTCCAGAGTAATCATTATATGAATGCTCAGTGTTCACCAAAATATTAAATGTAAGATTCACAATTATTGTTTTTGAATAAAGCCCTAAATAGATTGGCCAAATTCAGCAAAACATCACAAAGACAGTGTTTTAAGCTTTTCTATATAGCTTGAACATTTGTGAAGTATTTTACTTTAATACCTCGATCCCAAACGTATTAGGTTCCCCCAATTTAGTCCTTTGCAACAGCTAGAACAATTACAAAAATAAAAAAAATATGTACCGGTATGTCCTGGTAGAGAACACAACGTAAAGATAGGTCTTTGTTTTCTGTCTTTGCAGCAGGAGAACTTACTCATGAAGAGAATGTCAGCCCTATGCTGATGCTGTGGGGGTGCTCTTGTCCTTCTTGGGGGGCAAGGGAGACATGTGCCAGGGACTCTGTATCCTTCATGCAGCTTTCTAGCCAATCAAGGTGGCCTTTTATGGCATCTCTGCCCCCATGCAGCTGAGTTAAGAATTTGTTGGTATACCAAAGTGGCCATGGAGGCACCTTTTTTGCCCAGTTCCCAGGATGTATGAGAACTTCATTTCAGTTCATTTTTGACCAGAATTTACTTAGTTCACACTTCCCAGAACTAAACCCAAAAGCAATCTGCGTTCTGCACTTGCAATGCGATTCACAAGGTGGTAGTGGTGGGGGGCAGCATTAAAAAATGTGTAGCTTTGAAAAATGTGCACAATCATGCTTTAGTCAATGGAGAAAAATGTGTACATTTCAAAAATGCAAACAACTGATGCATACATTTGGGGAAATGTGCATAAAAATACACACAATTTTTAATGCAGAAAGAAGAAAACATCAAAGCTTACAGTCTGACCCTGGCATGAGTCAGAACTAGTGGTGGGTGATCCTCCCACCACCCGACTCTCTGGGCGCTCGGTGAGTGCTTCCGCCGCGCCAGCCGAGCTGGGCTGAAAGCGAACGTCAGCCGAGACGCTCGCCAGACTTCTGGGTTCCCACTGGAGCACTTTTAACGTAGAAAATAGTGTAAGACACATTAAAAGTGACAGTGATTTGTGTAACTTGTGCTTGCCCTGCCTCGGCTTGGGAGAACGCGAGTCGAGCTATTGAAGCAGGTAGGTTGAGCGGAGCTCGGGGGGGGGGGGTCAAACCCAGTGAGTTTGCCGGACTTCCACCCCCCAAACAAGATCCGGACACATCCCTAGACTCGGAACAAGCTTCGGGGTGGAAATTGGAGAGCCTAAGTGAGCTCATGCTCTGCTGGTTCACACATCCCTAGCTAGTGTCTCTTCCACACTGTGAGGTTTCTGGGATGATTTGATCTGCCAAATGAGCTTACTTAAGCTATGTAGTGTGGCACATAACATAGGAAATTTTCTGCCCTACCCTGAAACATCTGGAAGGCAAAGGGTCACGGAACCATCCTACCTCTTATTGCTAGTCCACTCAACAGGGTGGAGGAGTGAGCAGGCTTTCAGCCCTCTAAACCTCTAGTTCGGCGAACCCTGTGTCTTCCTTCTGGTGGCAGGACAAAAGCAGTTTTTAAACTGAAAAGTGGCTTGTCTGCTGTGGCAATCAGGATGAATGAATGGACGACATCCAACAAACCTCTTTCTATGAACACCTTTCATTTTTGGTTCCTGAAAATGAACATTTGTGGTGTAAGTTTTGGGCTGGTTCACATATGCACGTCGCAGCCAGTTTTTCTTTTCCATGTGGTTGCTCCTGGGTTACACAGAGCAGTCACACAGAAGCGTGTAGGTGGAAAACTAGGGTTCTTAATCAGATGGGGAGCCTATGCAGATACAGGAGGCGCTCCTGTTCAGATTGTCACCCTCCAGGCCAGGCATACAGGGTAACGGATGCGATGATGGAGGGGGATGGGCTGCAGCGCCGCTGCTCTCCTTGCGCATTCATGCAACGTGGGAGGAAGAGTGCATGAATAGGGCTGAAGAATCATCAGTGTGGCCTGGAAGGACACAGCCAGCAGTGTCCTGCAATGATTACATACTTTACAACAACATCATCAACAACAATGTTAGAAAGAAAACAGTAAAACAAACAAACAAACAAACAAAATATAGTCCAAAGCCTATGCCACCGCTATGGTAAGCCCTGCCCACTAACCTTTGAATAATTTCAAACCATTTTGACATTTCAGTATGAGGTTAAAAACATACCCTGAGGGGGGGGGGGAATTCAAGTATTGATCAATGTTCTCTGAATTGCATGTTTAAAGGCAAGGGGCAATATCCAATACTCCTGCCCATTTCACTGCACCAATGATCTCCACCGCTCCTGCAACACAAAGCTAATGGTTCAAAAAGAAACCCTGAAAACAAGTGGAAACTCCTTTTTCTGGATTAGGGCAGGGCAGCGGAAATTCTAGAAACTAAAATGAGCATTTTAGCTCGTTATGGGTTATTTGTAGTAGTGTTAGCTCCCCATTGCACTAGTGGTAGATCCTGCTGGTGCACGGGCAGGCTTGGATACTGCCCAAGGCTTCTCAGCTGGAACTCCGAATAGTCCATTCATACACACAAGCTGTACTAGGTCTAAAGGATTTCTAACAATTTTTTTTGTACAAAGAGTTAATTTAATAGAGGGGTGCTCAGAAGATTGACTGGATGCTGATACAGACTGCAACGATGTGTTGCAAGACCTAGCTTGTAAACAGACCATGAATTCAGTTATCTAGATCTAGTTCTAGGTCTAGATATCATCATGCACCTTGGAAATCTCTATTGGACTGAAAGATGAGCTATAAATATTTAATTAAATGTGTGTTGTTGTTGTTGTTGTTGTATTAAAGGGGAAGATGTATTGATAGTAGATAGATACATGGAGGAAAGAAATTTTGGTGAACACAGGCAGTAGCCATATTTAGATCAATTTTAGTAAGAGTTGCAGTCGTAAGTAAAACTGGATGTTCCTGTCTCATGCATCATTCCCTTTAGTTTGCACGGCAAATAATAAAACCATTGCCTTTAATTTACTGCCTGAAGCAGCTGCTTCAGAGTGCTGCATCAAGGTTGGCCCTAATTAGAGTATGTGTTCTTGCTTTCTTTCATCAATGAATCAAGGACCCCTGAAATCATTATTGTTCACTCAATACTCAAAGTACTAATGGTGGTAAGTGAATAATGATGAATATGCTAAAGCTGGAGAATGTTAGAAAGATTGTATGTTGCTCTGCTTTTGCTCTCCAGTCTCTGAAGTGAAATTCCAGGAAGAAGATGGATGCTAGTACCAATACAAGAAATAAATACAGAATTTTGGAGTTAAACAGGTAACACACAAATCCCTAGGTTGTGCTAGTCATCTTCTCACATGCTATTTCTGGAAAAGACCCAGTACCTGCTGGAAACAGTGGGTACCTAATCCATTCCAGAATTCATTTTGACCAAAACTGCTTTCCAGCCCAAATTCTGGCGTGGTTGGGTTGGTGGAATTTGTGGGGACATAGGTTAGTTGGAGGAATTCCCCATTAACTGATTTCCCAAAGTTGGTAGGTTCATTATCCATTTATGCAAAAGCAAAACAAACAAAACAATATACAGTGAACATTGTTTATTTATGGGGATATGACAGTTTGACATTTTAATTGTACATCGCCCAGGGTGGCCGGGTGGCCGGCCAGATGGGCGATTAATAAATATAAGAAATAAATAAACTTTCTTGCCTTGATATACAAATAAGGGATTATGTTCATTTCAATTAAGGCACTTAATCCACATGCATAGCAAAATATATGTGCTGATTCACTTCCTCCATATAAGTAAATTAATTCATCTGATCCAAAGCCCAGATCAAGCTATAATCCCTAATTTGAGCAGAGTGCACTGCTGAACAGTGGAAAGGAAATGGTGAAGAACTTCACTTTAGAAACTGCACATTTCTCCTATCTAAACCAGATAAGTTATATCAGGAGAACACACACGGTTCTCTCAGAAAAAAAACATATTTTCAACTGTTCCAAAAATTCCTTGCTTTTTCTTGCCCGCAAAGAATATATATTCACAGCCTGAATGAAATATACACATTTACCACAGGCTCTCACTTTGTATTACTAGGTTGCCCAGAATCTTTGATTATTTCTTGGCATTAACTATAATGAGTGACCTTTATTTTTCAGGTACAGTTATTATTATTGTTCTTCGCCATGCATTACCCTACGGGATATCACCCAGCCATATGTCTGCATCGCTCACAAGGCTGCCTCATGCTGGTTACACAATTTCCCCAAATCTGTGGTTTCTCGAAAGAAGAAGAATAAAACACACACACAGAGACACAATTCATTTATACTAGACCTTTCTGTTCTAAAAAAAGAAAAAAGAAAAAGGGTAGTCTTTAAATGTTATTTTAGAAGTCATATCACAAAATGTACAATTTTAGCGGAGAGGGGGATTTTTGGTACATCCATTTGCCAGACATATCTTACTAATATGCATATCTTCCTTTCAACAAATTATTGTATTTCAAACTGTCATATCCCCATAAATAAACAATGTTCACTGTATATTACGTGCTAAATAATGCCACAGTACATTTTATTAATAAGATTTATTCTAATTTTATATCCCACTGCATCTGCAGAATTTGAAGCAACTTACAAGTTAAAAAAAACCAAACATACCACAATAAAATCTCAATGTCATTAAACATTTGAAAATAACAGTAACCTATTTTTAAGGCCACAAGGGCCATTTATGGACCAAAAACCTATGGTACAAACCCTTTACAATCAAAAGATGGCACCAAACTCTTAAAAGACAAAGAGTCTATTGCACTGCGTTGGAAAGAGCATTATTATGACCTTTTAAATCGTAAGTCTAAGGTGGATAATGAGATTTTTTCGCAAATCCCGCAAAAACAAATTAAAGAGGAACTTGCAATACTCCCCACTTTGGATGAAGTAAAAAAAGCCATTAATCAAATGAAGAACAACAAAGCTAGTGGACCAGATGGGATTCCTGCTGAAATCTTTAAAGAAGGGGGGCCCGAACTTGTACAACATCTTCATAAACTCATCGAAAAATCTGGATAAGAGAAGAGATCCCAGAAGACTTCAGGGATGCCATAATTATCACCCTCTTTAAGAAGGGTGATAGAACAGACTGTGGAAACTATCGGGGCATTTCTCTCTTAGCAACCGCAGGTAAAATATTTGCTAGGATTCTCGCAAACCGTCTTCTATCTATTTCAGAAGAGATCCTCCCTGAAACTCAATATGGTTTCCGCCCCTCTAGAGGGACAGTAGACATGATTTTTACTGCACGTCAGCTCCAAGAAAAATGCCGGGAGCAAAATCAACCCCTTTATATGGCATTTATCGATTTGGCTAAGGCCTTTGATACTGTAGACCGTACAGCTCTCTGGACTATCCTTATGAAAATTGGATGCCCCAATAAATTTGTGAATATCTTGCGACTTCTCCATGACAACATGACGGCAACGGTTTTGGACAACAACGGCTCTCATGGTGCTCCATTTAAAGTGGGATCAGGTGTTAAACAGGGATGTGTTATCGCCCCAACATTATTTGCCATTTTCATCGCCATGGTTTTACATCTTGTCAAGGGGAAACTTCCCACCGGTGTGGGAATTATATATCGAACAGATGGAAAGCTTTTTAATCTCAGCAGGCTGAAAGCAAAAAGTAAGGTAATTACAACCTCCGTTGTGGAACTTCAGTATGCTGATGATAATGTGGTCTCCGCACATTCAGAGGATGATCTCCAAACTATCCTAAATGCTTTTGCAGAAGCATACGAAAAACTTGGTCTCTCACTTAACATCAAAAAAACCAAAGTGCTTCATCAGCAAGTGCAAGCCAATCCTTTGGTGATGCCATCTATCCAGCTTGGCGGGACAATACTGGAAAATGTCGATCATTTTCTCTATCTTGGCAGCTATCTTTCTGTTACAGCTAACATCGACAATGAAATCCAGCATCGTCTGAGCTCCGCAAGTGCCGCATTTTCTCGAATGAAACATAGAGTGTTCGAGGATCGGGATATTTGTAAGAAGACCAAAACACTGGTTTATGAAGCCATTGTATTACCAACTTTATTGTATGCCTGCGAAACATGGACTATCTATAAACGTCACTTCCACCTCCTTGAAAGGTTTCATCAACGTTGCCTCCGGAAAATCCTGCAAATTACTTGGGAAGATAGGCGAACAAATGTCAGTGTACTGGAAGAAGCAAAGACTACTAGCATTGAAAAAATGATCCTTCAACGCCAACTTCAGTGGACCGGTCATGTTGTTCGAATGCCTGACTGCCGTCTCCCAAAGCAGTTACTTTACTCCCAACTCAAGGATGGAAAGCGGAATATCGGTGGTCAATATAAGAGGTTTAAAGATGTTCATAAGGCTAATCTAAAAAAATGCAATATAAACATCGAAAACTGGGAAGCTCTGGCCCATGAACGATCTAAATGGAGGTTGGCCTTTCACAAAGGTTCCATGGACTTTGAAGAAGCCCGAGTGCAAGGTGAAAGGGAGAAACGTGCTAAGCGAAAAGCACGTCAAATGAATCCTTTACAGGACCATCTTCTATCTGGTAACCTGTGTCCTCACTGTGGGAAGCTGTGTGGATCTAGAATTGGCCTCCACAGTCACTTACGGACCCATCGCTAGAGTCTACACAATCTTCTTTACTAGATTAAAGCATTGACCTCAGTCTAGATTAAAAAGCATTGTAGCTAGAGCACCCCAGATAACTAGAGGTCCTCACAAACTGTGCACCTGCTCCAAACATCCCATTTCTAATAAGTAAACTAACCTTTGCACCCTGATTTTTCCACCAACACAATTCCACTATGTCTTGTCTGGGTTCATCTTGGACCTATTAGCCCTAATCCACACAACCATCACTTCCAGACACTGAGTCAGAAGAGACCTCTATGCTTACCAATAATTACTTACATAATGAAGTACAGGACTAAGTGTCACCATCATATTGATAATACCTCAATCCAAAGCTACACATTCTTCTAGTGGTTTCAGTGATAAAACAAAACCCTACCGAAAAACACATCAGCTTCCATGCTACTGAACAGCATACTCCAGGATATAAACACATACCTTTGGGTGCCTCCAAGAAAGAATCAGAAGGCTTGCCCCTGATGCCAATGAGATATTCCTATTTTTTGAATTCATATGCAAAAATCAAAATTGGCTTGCAGTACACAGTGCAAACTGCCAATGAGAGGTCCAGAAGAATCAACAGAGAAGAATTCTTACTTTTAATTTCCAAACAAAAATAATTCACTAGAAACATTGAAGCTGTTTCTGTCCCATAATTGGGCCAGAAGCCAGACTGAAATAGCTCAAGGAAAAATTGCAGGCGTGTTATTAGAATAAGCTATTGTTTGTTGGTAAAGGCTGGAGTGTTCGCTTTACATCCTAGTTGGAAAGTCAATTTGGAATTGCTTAGGTCCACTATGACCATGCATAACAAACTAGCATTAACATGGAATTGGTCCAAAACAAAGGTTGGCAGGAACTGCAAGACTGATTTTTGTGTGTGTGTATCTTCCTCTAGTGGCTCTCTCTTTAAACCTGAGAATGAGGATATGTCCTACATGGTTATTGTTTCAGTGGGAAAAGAAGGGACATGTTATTTTTAAAGTCACATGATGGGAAGGAATTCAGCTATGCTGAGATGAGGACAATGTGTTTCAGGTGCTCTGATAATGTCCACTAGGGCTCTCTCTGTTGGTTATGGTGTTCCTCAACCATCCTGGCAGGTTTCTGAACTTCATCTTTTCTAATCGGATCAAAATATTACAATTCATATCATTCCTGTATTCCTTTAAGATGTCTAAAAGGTTGGACTTGACAAATGGAAGAATAACTTTGATATTACTCATTCCTCTGATTAGAATGCAGCAAGTTCCATTCCAGACTACACAAAACATCTTCACTTGACTGCAGCATCAAGCTGCCTGATCCAACTTCAAAGCACATAGGGGGGAAAATAAACAATTTCCCAAAACACCGGGTTCTGCAATAATGTCACAATTGGCATCCACCATCAGAACATGGAAAGCTGTCAACAAACTCAAACACATCTATAAGACTCATGTAGATGAGCCTGTCTTACTGCTATTTTAACCTCGCTGCAGCAGTGTACAAAATCATCAATTTGAAAGTCAGTTTAATATCAATTCCCCAGAAATAAATCACCATCAGGAGTAATATTTTCCAGGGTTGTTTTTCTCCTCTTTGTAACAGACTGGTAAAAACAATTGACATGGATGAAATAAGAAATTGCATTCACGTTGCAGTTATGTACATGTTATTGGAAGAGAAAAAATGTCAGAGAACTTGAAATGAAAACAGCAACTGATTACCTGTGTATGATTTCTCATTGGACAGCTCCCCAAGTTTGCAAAACTGAATCCATTTCTTTTTTACTTTACTTTTGTTTTCTGTTACTGCTCTATATTTTTCCACATTGACACATTCTATGGGGATATTTATTTCTTCTTTCTCTCTCTCTTTTTTCCCCACTTAGACCTGGTTGGAAAAATGAAAAAGAAAAAAATTACAATGATTAATCCTTTTGACTTAAAACACTCTCTCTTTAAAAAAATAAAATAAAAAAATCTTGATGAATTCAAACCACTTCACTTTTTATACAGAAGTGGGCATAATGGAGACACTCCAATAATGTAGATCACACCTTGCAGTTGTGATCTCTGTTCATTTTATGTGAATGGAAAACTTGCGCAAAACAAACGCAATCGAATGCGAAAGTTGCACCGAAAAACTCATATTTCTGAAGTTGATATGAGCGTATATTCAATAATTTCTGAACATTTTTGGAGGACACGTTCTCCTGCTTGCGCTTGCATTCAGGGCTGTGAAAAAGCCATGCCCACATGTTTTGCGAGCAGAAATGAAATTCTCGTAGTCGTACATCCCTACGAGTCATCAGCAGCTGCTGGCAGTCTTGTTTAATTAACTGTCTCACCAGCTGCTGCTGGATATGCTGGCTGCTTTCTATATATATATATATATATATATATATATATATATACCCCACCCCGCCGCTACTGAAATAGCCATAGTTTCACCAGGAGTAATTCCCATTCTCTTCTCTTAAATCTGGTCAGATTTTATTCTTTGGCAATACTGCCAATCTACTTTTGTTTTTCTGGGGTGTTTACAGCAGCGAGCTCATGTCTGGAGAATCTGGGCGAACATGAACATCACTTGTTTGCACGTCCCTGCCGGTGAGTAGCAATTAAGTGAAGACAGGAATTCTCACGGTTACCTTTAAGTGCTGAAAGGTGGCTATAGATGCTTGGGGTGCTTCAGGGCCAAACTGCAAGTTGCACAAATAATTGCATAGCATGTAGCTACATATTGAAAGCCAATCCCATAGTGCAGCTTGGAGCTTCAGGGTAAAGATCTGCATTGGTGCGAATGGAACTTTTCCCCTTAAGCTCCATGCCAAGTGGGGGAGCAATTTTTCGTAAGGATTGGACTGTAGAGTGAAGAAATAAGATTCTCCTCACTGTTCAAAGTAAGAATTGCCGCCGCCCCTCCCTTGTAATTTATCATAAAATCAAGACGTAAGCTTCATGTTATGTAATAAGTGTAACATGTAGTTTGGCCCTCAGACAGCACCACGTAGTTCAACAAACTTTGCACTATAGTTCAAACACACCCATGTTTTGTTTGTTGTATAATTTTGTATAACTATGCAACCCCTAACATTAAAAACAGCAAACATAATAAAATGCTACATAGGCAACAACAAACAGTTGCAATGTAATTCACCATTCAAAAAAACCAAACAAACATATGCACCCACCAATATGTGCAACTGAGTCGAGGCTCAGAAAACCAAAGTTTCACATCTCCCATTGACTATTATGGGAAAACAAAAACCAACATTATTCACTTGATTACAATTTGATTATACTTGCAGGTATAGCAGGCCCCTTAGGAGGGGATCACGCCGGCTTAATGTCAGAAAAATAGTTGCAGGGGTTTTTGTTCTACAGATATCAATATTTTGATTTGATTTTTAGGGGAACTGCCAATAACATTTTTATTTCTTGGCAAAATTAGATTAAAATTGCAGAGATAGTTGCCCCTTCAGAAGGGATCAAGCCTGCCAAATTTCAGAACAATGGCCACAGGGAGTTTTTACTTGACATTTTGAGGGTCTCCAAAAGAGGACATGCTTATCTCCCTATGTTTCTTGTGAATCAGACTTCTGAATGTGCCCTAGGATTAGAATGTGGACCTGTCTGTCACTTGAACACACTACCTCCCCAGTGGAGCATTTAGAAACACAAAACCAAAAGATGTTGTTTAGAAACATAAAGTCTATAGGCACATATTGTGTCCAGAAAACAAGCTGATAAAGAAGCTTTGGTCTGGAGCAGCTTCAGTTCTGTTGGCTTTGGGGGGAAGACTGCTTCACCTTGGGATCCCAGAGAATTGGACCAAAGTGGCCCAATTCTGCTCAGGCTCTGGGCTTCTTCCGAATCCAATGCACATTCCTAACGATAAGTATGTTTGCCAAAGTGATTCCACAGATTTTTGAAGCACTACAAATCATGTCTGACCAGAGATCTATAGCAGGACAGATAAAAAAAGGCAAGGCTGCAATGTTTACAGTGAGATCCTATCTATGTCTACTCAGAAATAAACCCTCTTGGGTTCTATTAGGCTTACTCCCATCTAATTGTGTATAGAATTGCAGCATAGAATTGCAGCCTTAATAGACCAATCAATTAGATTAAGTGATTAAATTATATAAGCTACTAAAATGTTGCCCAATTACTAACTGGAAAGGAAATTCAAAAACAATTTTGATTATAATACCAGTACTTATAGAAACTGCAGATGGCAAGCACTATCTTAAAAGTGGCATTGTCTCATCATTCTAAGATGATCCCTGCTACACTTCCTATGTGTCTCATCTAATGCAAAGAATGCTTCTTGCTTCAGAAATATCATCCTAATGATACACACATATAATTTATAGATTAATCTGTGAGAGCTGGACTGACCCGGGTTCAAAAGCTTCCCTAGCCAGTGACCCTCAGTCCCAGTCACGCAGGCGGAAGGAGGAGATAACAGCAGTTAATAAAGATTAAAGAGTTTATTTGTAAGACCCAATTACATGGGATTAAGGCAATCAATGCATCTCTACTCACTACATCATTGCAGACTCAAATCCTATACCCCAGTGGTAAGGCTAGATGAAGTGAAGTCCAGAACAATACACATGTCGAGACGAGACGAGCAAGACAGCAAGTGAGAGGAGAAGGAGTGAAGCTATCAGCAAGTGTGTTAGCTTTATACCACAGACCCTGCCTGCACCTATAAATAGGATATTACTCACCCCAGTTGTATAACCTATTCATCAACATGTTTACGTCTTCAAACCTGTCCAAGGTTGCTGAGTCATATCACCTCGAGACTATGTCTCGTGACTAGAGACCTTGTATACTTGAACTCAAGAGACACCCACCAGGTCAGGTGATAATCTCGATGTCAGGTGGTAATCTCGTTCTGCCTATGCAAAACCCAACATCCCCCTGCTTTTGCATTTGCGCAGAACGTGGTTATTTACCTCATACAACAGCAACAGCTTTGTTGACATCTGATGCTGTTCCTTCATCTATGAACTTTGATAAAAAAAACTTTCTGCAGGAATGACTTTACCTGCCAGAAAATTTGAACCACCATCAAATCACTTCTGATGTATCCCTCCTCATGACACAGTTTTATTTGCAAACCCAAAACGTTGTGTATTGCTATCTGCCTGCAGCATAGCAATCCTGCCTTGGTTTCCTGAAAAAACTGTAATAGGTTTTTCACATCAATCTCAGCATCATTTAAACATTTTTTAACAATTTAAACTATTTAAACAAATGCAATAACTATTCAAGCTTTACAATAGCATAATAGCACAATACATAATACAATGCATTCAGTTCAATTTCAGTTGAACTCTAACTTTTAGATGATTGTTTCTACAAAATCAATCAAACAAAGTATGGTTATAAAAATAACAAACTTCAGGTGTGTTCTTGTTGTTCTTACTATCACAACCACAACTGGCATTTCTGTGAATCTGTAAGCCACCTGTGCTCTGACTTGTAAATCTTAGTCTGAAGTGTGATGTTCCCTCCAGATAACACTCTACTCCTTTTCAGAGCTCTCCAAGCATGTCCTGTTGGTCTAACAGTCTGCCTATCACACTGACAGCAATACCTGGCCTTGTTGCTTGTACAGTAAAGCTCAACAGCCCAATGCTTCTGTGTAGCATTCAAACTGCTTTTCCATCAGCATGTGCTTGAAAATCCTCAATTATTTGGAGTCTCGCACTGAGTTAACTATCTCCAAAATTCTCAATCACATCCATGATATTTTCTCTGGTTTGTTGCAGTAAGTACTGCCCTCTTGGTTCTCCCTCAACCTCTATTTACAAATAAACAGTTGATCCACCACCAAGCAGTTTCAATTCAATGAAATTCCAAACCCTGGATCAATTATATCATATTGCTTTTATCTGTCCAGAAAAAACAATAGATCATCCAACTAAACAAAGTACATACAGTCTATGTCCTTGTTCCTCCTGTTTAACAAACAAACATTGATCTGCCTCTCTGTGCAAATCTCAATTCAGCAATGTTTGAGTTCAAAACAGAATTCCAGCCTCCAGCTGATTCTAGCTTTTCCTAAAGAAAATCTCAGACAGTTTCCCAAAGACTTCCTCTCATTTAAAATGCTTATGTTCCAATATTTCAACTGTGAAATATCCATACATCTTTCTCCACATTCTTAAACATCAGTCTAACTGTTCCCAAAGCAAATTGTTGTTGCACTCATCTCATGATTATCCTGCTCCTTTTACTGAGCAAAAATCACAAGCAACCAATCTTGCTATTTTTCATATAACCTTTTCCCAATCTGGTTAGTTTTCACTTAAAAAATCTATCTGGTAACAATGAGTTCCATGGACTGCTGTTTGTTTCACCAGCTTCCATGTTTTGTTCTTTTTCCAAAGAATTCAACTCAGCTTGCATAGCCTGAAGCTATGGTTCAGCTTCCTTAACAGACAATTTTTTCACCTCTTTGAAATTTTGAAGTTTCAAATGGCTTTTCCTGCAAATTCATCCTGATATCTCACAGGTTGTTTGACTCACCTGTTCCTTACCTCATCAGTTATCAGGTTCCTGTTCCAATGAAATTTGCACTAATGATGAACAATCATTTGTTTAGCTTCCTCTAAACCAAATGTGTATCAGAGTTTGTCAAATTTACCTGACTGTCTTTCAGCAAATGCTTTTCTATTCTGACTCTGACCTTGATGCATTCCCTGCATTAATAGAATTAATTTTGAAAAATGATCTCACTTTTTCATTCAGCATTATACTAAACACACTTCTAGATAATGTCACTATCCAAGTGTTGTTCATGTGAAACACAATATTCTCATTTCTAGAAAAATATCATGTAAGCTCCCTTACAGATTTCTTCTAACTTTGAGGTGTATGTACCTACATATCAGATCCAAGATCCTGAAATGTTTCTCCAGAAGATTCCTCCTTCTACACTACTTTCCATAAGGTGTACAGTTCATCACACAGAATTAAAACTTCTATCATGTACATAATCAAAACATTTAAGAGCTTCTACCCAAACCTCATTATCCAAATTAGCATCACCACCTCTTCTGAGTGTTTGTTTACTCTTCCACATAATCCATGTGTTCAGTATCACATCCTGTTAGAAATGCATCTAAGTATGCACTGAATTGAACTTCCCCATATCTTAAAAGAAATAGGTAACATGGGTAATATGCTTGTTTCCCACCCAAGCACACAACACCTTGACTTTGTTCAATACTCCAGCTTTCTATCTAACATGTACACAACCTGTACCTCGTGTATTGATCAATTGACATCATGAAATAACGTGCTTTTCCTCTAAAAACCATCAGAGTACCACAAGATTACCAAGAACAAATTTAATGAAATGAACTGGTTTTTCAGCTTGCCTTCCAGTTTACCTGTTGAAGCTAGCATCCCTTGTATATGTGCACAAAATTACCTTTCATGTGAAAATTACAATTTCCAATTGCTTTCCCCACTATAGTTTGCATTTTCTTTCACAAGCCTGTGAATCTAAATGATCAAACATCATGTGATATGCATGCATGTACATGTCATACATATAAGCATTTAACTTTTTTATAGTTGCAATAGTACAACTTTCCATTTCTTTATTTACATCATTACAGTATAATAGAAATAATCCATCTCTTAGCTTTGCCATATAAACATACCTACTAATTATTCAGTATTTTACATTTTGCTACAGAAAAATCCACAATATACTCAAGTCATATACATTCAGTACATTTTCTGACATTTCAGAGCATATATTACACTTTCTTGAATCCAAGTTATCCAAACTTTCAAGAAATACATTTTCAAAAACATGACTGTTAAACTCCTGACCATTTGCATAGTCCTCTTCCTGTTTATTTATGTCCAACACAGAAAGCTTCGTTTAAACAATCCAATGTTTCTGCTTACAACAAAATAATGTGCATTTTGTTATGTCCTGGGTTAAAACACAAAGTTTTTCCCATCAGCAGCACCCCTGCTGATTTCAAGCTCCTTCTTCTGTGATCCCACATGAAGAAAATGAAGAACAGCTTCACATTTTAAGCACAGCTTTCTCTGTTCAAAACTGCCGCGCTGTTTTTCTCCTGCTGTTTTAAAACCACGCCTCCGCTGGTTTGATACAGCCTCCCGTGTAGTATCAGGTTTCCCAAGATACGTTCCTGTCACACGTGACTTTGCTGCGACATGACGCTCCAGACGCTTTACCCACGTCAGATGTAATCCACACATTTGTAATCCAAGCCACTTGTTGATACAATGCAAAAGATAGCTGATCCACTGCTGAGCGAAGAAAACTGTAATAGAAATATGATCCTCCTGCTGTAGCCTTGACTCAAATGAGTAGACACAGAGCCTCCTGGAGATTATTTCCTTGCCCGATACAGCTCCTTGACAATCACTCCAGCAAGCTGTGGAAAACGAAATCCTTGTGTCCAGCATTGTTCACTTTTCAGCCTAGTAGCTGCCCGAACCGGCACCTCCGTTCCAGCTGCTTTCAAAACGAAAAATCCTTCGTCTCTCTGTCTTGCATTCTTCAGTTGTGCTGCATTCCAAGCCGCTGTTATCAGCTCTAGCAACATTGCCTTCCCCGGTTTGTTTACAAACTGTTCTTACAAATAGTAAACAAATCCTTTAACTCTATAACTGCCAAATTTCTCCGAACTGCGTCTCTGTGGCTTATCTGGCCATCTGAGATAACCATCAGATCCTAATCTGGGCCCATAACCAGATGTGAGAGCTGGACTGACCCGGGTTCAAAAGCTTCCCTAGCCAGTGACCCTCAGTCCCAGTCACGCAGGCGGAAGGAGGAGATAACAGCAGTTAATAAAGATTAAAGAGTTTATTTGTAAGACCCAATTACATGGGATTAAGGCAATCAATGCATCTCTACTCACTACATCATTGCAGACTCAAATCCTATACCCCAGTGGTAAGGCTAGATGAAGTGAAGTCCAGAACAATACACATGTTGAGACGAGACGAGCAAGACAGCAAGTGAGAGGAGAAGGAGTGAAGCTATCAGCAAGTGTGTTAGCTTTATACCACAGACCCTGCCTGCACCTATAAATAGGATATTACTCACCCCAGTTGTATAACCTATTCATCAACATGTTTACGTCTTCAAACCTGTCCAAGGCTGCTGAGTCATATCACCTCGAGACTATGTCTCGTGACTAGAGACCTTGTATACTTGAACTCAAGAGACACCCACCAGGTCAGGTGATAATCTCGATGTCAGGTGGTAATCTCGTTCTGCCTATGCAAAACCCAACATAATCTAGTAAAGTTCACTTACAATCTCTTCAAGTCAATCAAATGACCCTAAAATGACAAGCAATGGTAATTCTATTCCCTTTGAGGTGTGTTTGGCACCTGTATTGCATGCTTTTCATTGGCGGGTCAAGGTACATCTCTTTACCCAGGCCTTTGAAAGTGGATGAAGGATAGGAGATCTTGTTGTTTCCCCTCTGTAGAGAAGTTGTGTTTTGAATTAGTGCTTGGGGATTGAACTGAGCTTCTGATGGTGGTTTTAAGTTGCTTTGTATTATTTCATTGACATGTATGTACGCTGCCCTGGGAAGGTGATGGGTGGGCTATATATTTAAATAATAAATAATACTTGAGCTAGGGTTGCAGCATTATCCTCCCCCTCCATGTGTGCAGCCCCATTTGAGGGGATGGGACTCAGGAGCACAATGCTCAACACCTAAATGTGTGGCCAGGGGCAGGGGCAGGGGCAGTGCTGCCCTGGATCTCATAGCTGTGTGACAGTTGCCCAAGCAGACAAGACTTACATGCTCCATACTGCTTATACCATTGCAGCTCTCCTTGTACTAAATTTTTTGCCCTAGTTTAAACGCATCACTTGGGGTCTGTCTCTTTATTTCTGGGTGTGGGCACAAATGCTTGGGACCCCACTTTTTGGAGGGACCCCACTTTTTCTGGCTGTGGGCACAAATGCTTGGGACCCCACTTTTTGGAGGGGCCCCACTTTTTCTGGCTGTGGGCACAAATGATTGTGGCCCCACTTTTTGTTTGGAAGAGTCAGTGGATGTACAGTTATACATATGTAGGACTCCCAATCCCAGCATGATTTTATAGCCTGCATGGTTTTGAAGTTATATGAACAGGGATACTACCATACTTTCTTCAGGTACCTGAAAACTGTCTGTACAAAGCTTCATTAATTTTCTCCACCAAAACCCATCTGTGCTTTTCGATCTTGAGAGTGGATACTCAGAGTAGACCAATTGAAATCAATGAGTCTTAAATCAGTCATGACTAGCTTAACTTTCATTGATTTCAATGTCTCTGCTCTAAATATGTACAATTCTAGATCCAGCCCACTATCTGTCTGACAAACAGTTTCATAAGTGGATTATCAAATTATATCACTGGTAAATTTGAGGTAAAATTCTTCTTCCACTGCTAATGGTGGTGGTGGGGGGAACCCTTCTCTGGTCAAAGCCAATTATTTCTTCAGAGATAAATTAAATGCCACCACACTACACTAGTAATTAAAAATACCAAACCTTTTGGTAATTTCAAATCATTTTTTTAAAAGTAAAGACTTAAAAGATTCCTCAAACATATATCATGTATAATGGAAGCTATAAGAGCCTCTACGTCGGAAGAGTTGAGGACAGTATTTTTCAGTTTCTCAATATTTTTTTATTAAATCTCAAATGAATTTCATATCTTTTATTACTTTTACCAGCCATCACTATATTTCATTTTCAGCAAAGGGGCTACATATCTGAGAAATGCACACAATGAAGGACAAGAAAGGATCCATTTCCAGGCAAGATCAGATACTTCTATACTGCAGTAAGCTATTAAAAACCACTACCCAGATGATATTTGTCCTTGTCTTTCATTTCCAAGAACGACAAGATGATAGCAGAGGATGCTATGTTATTTGATCAAAACACAGTTCTCCCAAATCTTTTCCTGAACAATAGCCACTATGATGAGTGACTAAGAGGAGCTATGGCTTTCTCTGCCATCAAGCTACAGAACTACGGTATGTGTTTCTGGAAGACAAAATGGCACCTATGGACCAGTTCAGATGCTTACCTGGACTAAAGAACCACAATAATGTATTATGCCAGCGGTCTACATAGAAGCTCATACAAGCAGAAGGCTGAATTGTATGACAATCAAATATGGAATTTCTGCACAAGTTGGTGCCCGTGTGCAATGCTTGCCTCACATGTTATGTTATGAACATCAACATCAAGTAGGCCGCTCAACAAGGTCTGCCACGGACGGCCTTCTCCTTATCCCATCAGCCAAAGCAGCCAGGCTGGTGGGGACTAGGAAGAGGGCCTTCTCTGTGGCGGCCCCCACATTATGGAACTCCCTCCCTAGTGACCTTCGCCATGCCCCCTCCGTGATGAGCTTCCGCTGTGCATTAAAAACATGGCTGTTCAGGCGGGAATATGGGGTGGGTTAGGTTTTTAATGAGAATTTTTTATATTGTTTTAATTATTATATTTTATTGTGTTGTTTTGTTGTATTTTAATTGTACATCGCCCAGGGTGGCCGGGTGGCCGGCCAGATGGGCGATTGATAAATATAATAAATAAATAAATAAATAAATAAATAAAATGAAACTGGTGGAGGAGGTTTTGCAACCATGCCTCCGCCACAGGGTCAGAATCTCAGCCTTGATAAGTGTCTGAATTAGGTCAATATTTCATATAGCGAAATGAACTTCTAGAAATTGGCATGTATGAAATGAAATGTCTCTTCTCAATACCTCCATTGTTTAATCACAGAATAAAATGGCTGCAGGACATGTTACAGACCAAATCTGCATTCCAAGTATACACAATGTTCCCATTGCTATATGTGATAGAAATATTTAATGATTGATTTGATTGATATCCTGCCCTTCCTCACAAAGCTGCACACTAACAACATAAACAAAACACAGTACACTACATAAACCACATTAAAAACCATAACTCTAAATAAATAAATGCAATAATACTACCAGCTGGATTCTGGTATATAGCCTCCCAAATCTAAGAAAGAAATTTGCCTTCCTAAATGTAGAAAAAAGGGGGGGGGAGCATGCAAGCTATCTCAGAGCAACTGTGGGTTTGCATGACAATTGCATTTATCAAATTGTTGTATATATTTGTGTGTTGATGGGGTAATCAGTGGCTTTGTGACATTCCAATGAATCATAATGGTTCAAAGCGAAAACAAACACACACAAAAAGCACTCAACCCTCCCCCTCCTTCAGTTTCCATATATATCAGTATTGAAATAGGAAATGAGGGGTATGGGTGAGTTCATGACAGTCTATCAAATCTGAATGTCAGTGATGTGCTAATCTCAAAAATATTCCTTCTATGCCTTCCATACGTAAAGGTCAGCATTTAAATCAGGGTTGTGCAACATATGGCCCTTCAGCTCCTATCAGCCTTGACTGTGGGCTATGTTGGCTAGGGCTGATGGGAGTTGTAGGCCAAAACATCTGGAAGATCACAGATTGACCACCATGATATGAATGGATTGCATTTTATTTATTTATTTATTTATTTGTTTGTTTAATACATTTTTATACCGCCCAATAGCCGAAGCTCTCTGGGCGGTTTACAACAGCTAAAATCATAAAAATACAATATAAAATTTAAAACCACAGATTAAAAACAAACAGCAGAGCTAGCAGCAGCAGTTACAATAACAGAATTAAAAGCAATTACAAGATTAAAATGATTAAAATGCCTGGGAGAACAGAAAAGTCTTCACCTGGTGCCGGAAAGAATACAAAGTAGGCGCCAGGCGAACCTCTTTGGGGAGCTCATTCCATAACTGGGGTGCCACAGCAGAAAAGGCCCTCCTCCTAGTAGCCACCTGCCTCACTTCCTTTGGCAGGGGCTCTCGGAGAAGGACCGCTGAGGAAGATCTTAGTGTCCGGGCAGGTACATATGGGAGGAGACAGACGATCCTTCGGATACCCTGGCCCCAAGCCGTTTAGGGCTTTAAATGTTAGCACCAGCACTTTGAATCGGGCCTGGGAACAGACTGGCAGCCAGTGCAGATGAGAAAGCACTGGCATAATATGTTCTCGTCGGCCAGTCCCGGTTAATAATCTCGCTGCCCTATTTTGAATCAGCTGAAGTTTCCAGGACCGTTTTCAAAGGCAGCCCCACGTATAACGCATTGCAGTAATCCAAACGAGAGGTTACCAGAGCATGGATAACTGTAGCTAGGCTATCTCTCTCCAGATAAGGATGTAGTTGGTATATCAGCCTAAGCTGATAAAAGGTGCTCCGTGCCACCGAGTTGACCTGTGCCTCAAGTGACAGTTGGGGATCCAAGAGCACCCCCAAACTACGAACCTGATCCTTCAGGGGGAGTGCAACCCAATCCAGAACTGGTTGAATATCACTTAGCCGGGCAGACAAACCACCCACTAACAGTACCTCCGTCTTATCTGGATTGAGTCTCAGTTTATCCAGTCCATTACTGTGTCCAGGCACTGATTCAGAACAGCCAGTGCCTCACCTGGATTAGATGAAAAGGAGAGATAGAGCTGGGTGTCATCTGCATATTGATGACACCTCAGCCCACACCTCCGGATAACCTCTCTCAGTGGTTTCATGTAGATGTTAAACAGCATAGGGGATAAAATAGAGCCCTGTGGCACCCCATGAAGCAGGCAGGCAAGAAAGTTGGGTAACCAGGGGGACAAGAAGTTTAGTATCCAATGGGGCAGGGAAACCAAGGAGGTGCTCATGATGTGGGAGGAGATGAATTTCACATATTGACCACCCCAATCTTTGCTTGGAGGTATCCAGCTAAATTATATAACTGCCAAGGGACAGAGCAGTAATCCCCCAGCACCACCTTCTGGAATCGGCCGCCCAAGTAGGATCGGAACCACTGGAGCACAGTACCTCCAACTCCCAACCCAGACAACCTATCCAGAAGGATACCATGGTCGATGGTATCGAAAGCCACTGAGAGGTCCAAGAGAATCAACAGGGTCGCACTCCCCCTGTCCCTCTCCCGGCAGAGGTCATCCCACAGGGCGACCAAGGCAGTTTCCATTCCAAAACCAGGCCTGAATCCAGATTGAAATGGATCTAGATAGTCCGTTTCATCCAAGAGTGCCTGGAGTTGACCAGCAACCACCCGCTCACATACCTTGCCCAGGAATGGGATATTAGCTACTGGCCTGTAGTTATTAACATCATCCGGGTCCAGGTTAGGCTTTTTGAGGAGTGGCCTAATCACCGCCTCTTTCAAAGAGGCCGGCACCACTCCCTCTCTCAAGGAGGCATTTACAACCTCCTGGACCATTGCATTGAATGTCCAGTCTAAACTGCTGATACCAGAGAAACTAAAGTTGGATAGACACCCCCCCCCATCCAAGTTCCCTGAAAATATTCTTCCTCTGAGAAAATGGAGGCCCATTTAGGGAAGGATTTTTACAGACATTTAAACTGGGGGGCAGTTGCTGCTTAGCTTACTCAGCCTTATGAAGTGGCCAAAGGAGGTTCCTTCCCCCCCTTTGCTTTTTAAACTTTTTTTATGCCCCCCCCCCGAGGGCACAAGTCTCTCTCCGCAGTTACCCACTGGCTACACCTGCTAGAATACCTTGACAGTGATGTGACTTTGTGCTGCCCCCAAGGCATGCCTGGAATTGCAGCTGGTGGGAAGCTGTGGAAAAGCCCCATGCCGGCTTCCATTGGCTGCACTTCCTGGAAAGCCTTGGGAGCAATGGAACATGGCACGATATTGCTCCCAAGCTGGCAGGTAGCTGTAGAGAAAGCCTTGCACCACTGAGAATGGTGTAGGATTTTTAAAAAATGTTTTAAAAGCAAAAAATACAACAAAATAAACCTCAGCTACCTTGCCAACTTAGCTACAGTAAGTGGAAACTCCTCCACCCTGAAACATTGAAGAAATTTCTTCCCCACACACGCACACAATCTTTCACAGAGGGTTTCTTTCACCCTCACTCACCCAATTGGGGTTCAATCCTATGGCTGCTAGACAGACTCTAGTCAGCCATAGGAGAGGTCGGAGTCCCAGCTCCCACCTCGGAAACACTCTGAGATCGGAGCTGGGACTCTGACCTCAGAACACCCTCCCTCTGCCCTTGCAGCCGGCACAGAAAGAGCCATGCTGGCTGCAGCTCCAAGGTTGGAAGACTGGCCTCGGAGCCAGAGGTTTGTGGGAGTTCTAGGGGGCGGCAAGGGGAGGAGAGAGGCTCCACCAGCATACAAAGTATCCTGGAGGTGCCTCAGCCCTCTTCCTCATGCTCTGAGGCCAAAGACTTAGAAGGCCAAAATTGGCTGTCTATGTCTTCTGCAGGGCAGGAGAAGCGTGGAGGCAACCTTCGGCTCTGTGCTCCTCCTGCCCTCCATAGGATGCCTGCAATCCTCTGAGTTTGGAGGGTTATGGCAGCCACATTGGATTTGCCTGTTAATGATTGAAAATGAAAATTTTGAAACATTATGCCAGAATTTGGGTACCTTAAAATACCAGAACCCTAGGTGCTCAGCAGCTGTTCATGCCTAGGGATGAACTAATCAGCAAAACTCAAGCTCGTCAAGGTTCTCTGAATTCCACCTTGAAGTTTGTTCCAACTCAACTCTGTATCAGATTGCGAACTTTGTGTTTTTCCCCTTTTGGAATGTAAATGCATGCATGCATGCATACTATTGTTATTTTATTTATTTATTTATTTTTATTTATTATATTTATACCCCACCTTTTTTCCTGCAAGGAACCCAAGGCGGCTTACATAATCCTCCTCCTCTTCTCCATTTTATCCTCACAACAACAACAACAACCCTGTGAGGTAGGTTAGGCTGAGAGTCAGTGACTGGCCCAAAAAGTCACCCAGTGAGTTTCATGGCCGAGCGGGGAATAGAACCCGGATCTCCCAAGTCCCAGTCCAACACTGCGCCACACTGGCTCTTGTGCATATTTTTCCAAATGTACACATCATTTGTGCACATTTTTGAAATATACACATTCTTCTCATTGACTAAAGTGTGTCGTGCACATGTTTTAAAAGTACACATTTTTTCATAAACATTTTTCAAATGCATGCATGTTATTGAACTTTTTTTGGGGGGGGGGGATGTCCGCAAAGCACATCATAAGTTTGGAAATGTACGAACTTTGACAGATCATTGCATTCAAGTCTGTGTTTGGGTCCAGGACATATGAACTGAGTAAATTCTGGTCAAAAATGAACTGAAATGAATTTCTCATACATCGCTACGTCATATCCTGTTTACATTTCTGCAGCATATAAATGAATTAGCAAGCTTTCTGACTGGATCATTGGTATAATGTTGACAAAAAAATGTAGCTTCTCCAAGGAAAGAAAAATGTTAGTTTGGCTGGGGAAAAAAGTCTTTCCCATTATCAGAGTAGGGTATGTGATGCTGCCAGAATGTATGTGTGTGCATATGTATGTTTCCCAGGTAGGAATCATTGCAGATATGAAGCTGAGCAGGAAAATGGCCTGGAATAGTAGGATAGTTCAGGGACAGAGCCTAGGAGGCAAAGTTGCTGAAGTAAAAGGAAATGAGGAGGTAGCAGGCAGAAAAGCAGTATAGGAAATATAGGAAGAAGCAGAAACATGCAGGTGAATGGAATTGATAAGTAATTGAAGAAGAGGAGCAAAGAAAGCTTCACCCGGGCTATAGAGATAGAGAAACCTATATAATATCACCAGCAAGGAAGCAGGCAGGCAAGAAAGTTGGGTAACCAGGGGGACAAGAAGTTTAGTATCCAATGGGGCAGGGAAACCAAGGAGGTGCTCATGATGTGGGAGGAGATGAATTTCACATATTGACCACCCCAATCTTTGCTTGGAGGTATCCAGCTAAATTATATTGTTATAGCAGGGGATGTTTAAAGAGTATGGAATTGAGGTGAAGATATATGGTCAATTTTATGAAAAGGACAAGGACTCTGCACAGCATATATCTATCATCCATTGAAATGTCCACCTACGGCACTGTTTCTAGTAAATGCTAATAATCAAGAGAAGGCACTTTTTGATGATACAATGTGGCAAATTATGGAGGTTTTCAACCATGTCTTCATATGCTTGTCTTCATTAAATGCACCTCTAGTCTCAAAAAGAAAAAGAGGATTCCCCCCCCCCTTTCAACTCTGTAAAACAGGAGTGGGGAACTTGTGGCCCTCCATATGCTTAGCCAGCATAGCTAATGCTGATGGATGATGGGAGTTGTAGGCCAAAACATATGGAGGGCCATGAGTTGCCCACCCCTGGTATAAAATGTTTTTGTTTGTAGATTTATTTATAAATTTATTTTATTTATAATATTTCTTGGCCACCTTTCAGGGCACAAGCCCTCCCAAGGAGGTGTACAACAATAAAACACATAATAAACACCAATGTGATAGGAAAAACAGTATAAAAACACAATATAAACAGCAACAGCAGCATACATTCTAAAAAAGAATGAACACCAGCATGACATAAAACTTACAACAGACAACTGCAGCTACAACCCAGTCCGATAAAACATAATTGGGGAAGGCCCCAAACAGCCTCCAGACACTGGTTCATGACTTCAATAGCCTCCCTGGGATGTGTACAAGGAAACGAGAGGTAGAGCTGAGCATCATCTGTATACTGATGATACTTCAGCCCAAACCTCCTGATGACTTCCCCCAGCGGTTCCATGTAGATGTTAAAAAGCAGGGGCAGGGGCAGATAGAACCTTGCGGCACCTGCAGGCCAATGGCCATGGGGTGGAACAGAAGTCCCCCAGCACCACCTTCTGAGACAGCTCCTCCAGTAAGGACCAGAACCTCTTTAAAACTATGCCTCTCAACCCAAATCCAGATAAACGATCCAGAAGGATACCATGGTTGATAGTAACAAAAGCTGCTAAGAGGTCCAGAAGGACCAACAGGGTTGCACTCCCCCTCCCCATCCATTCCCTGGAATATATCATCAACCATGGCAACCAGGGTTGATTCCATCCTATAAACCAGATCTGAAACCTGATTGGAATGGGTCTAAATGATCAGTATCATCAGGCCCGGTGCAAGGCAATTTGGTGCCCTAGGCAAGATCAGATATTTAGCGCCCCCCCCTTCCCACTTGAGCCCTCCCTCCCTCCAGCCCTATGCCCATTATGAAATAAATTTCCCTCCCTGGGAACTGCCGAGCCCCATAGAAAAACTTTGTGGACTTTGAGACTTTTCCTTTGTGTTCACGAGGAAAGCAAAGAGGCAACATCAGCCCAGCTATGCCAGGAACTCCCAAGGGCCTTCTCCTACTCCATATATATGTAAAAGCCTGTCTCCTCCTGCAGGCAGCACAAGGGATATGAAAAAAGGATGTGAGAGAGGTGTGGTGGCGCTACCTGTGAGGAATAGAGACAAAAGGGTGTCTTGCAGCCTGTCCTACCTCGCAGGGTGGAGGTGCAGTCAGAGACACCGGTTTGACTCGTACACCTTCTGGGTTGCAGGGGGGGGGGATGCATGTAGTAGAAACATAGCAAAGAGAGAGCCCGTGGATCATCTGGTTCAAATTTAGGAGGGGATTTACGAAACTTGCTACTTCCCCTCCTCTATCACTTTGTTGCAATATTTCTTTATCAGAATAATGTATATTATCCTGTCTTTCCCTTTACCAGCCTAGTGCTCAAGGCAGACACCAATATTCAAAGTACAGTAAAGAAAACATCAACAGCTCAGGGCACAATCCTAAACAGGTTGAGGCAGAAAAAAGCCCTGCAACTCCCAGCATTCACCAGCCAGCATGGCTGGCTGTTGGAACGCTGGGAGTTGTGGGGCTTTTTTCTACCTCAACGTGCATAGGATTGCGCATGGCTGGCTGGGGAATGCTGGGAGTTGTAGGATTCCCCCCCCCTCCAAACACGCATAGGATTGCATCCTAAAACCATTTAAAACCAAAACACAGAAACAGCATGGTAAATAATTAAAACATTGGAGCCCCAGCTAGCTTAAAATACCTTTCCCTCCCTCCCTGGTTGCTGGAAATAACTGCTTTCAGGGGACCTTGAGCTGAGGAACCTGAGGCTCACGCGAGGGAGGGAAGGCGAAGGAGGTGTTTGCAGGTGCATCCTTGAGAGGGAAGGCGAAGGAGGTGCATCCTTCCAGCCGCCCACCAGCCTCCCATCATTGGCCCCTGCCCGCCTCCCCTCCTCCAGTCTGTAGCCTTCTCTGCCTCTTTTGATGCTGGTTGTGAGGAGGAGCCTGCCTGCTGCTGTTCCTGGTAACGAGCTGGAGGAGAGAGAGGGAGGGGTGCGCTTCTTTCGCCTTCCCTTCCCCGCCACAAGACATGATTGGTAAAACAAACTTGGTAAAATACGTGATGTATTTTTCCCCCCAAGGCATTTCTGGCGCCTTCTTTAGCCCAGCGCCCTAGGCAGCCGCCTAGTTGGCCTAATGGTAGCACCGGCCCTGAGTATCATCCAACATTGCTTGGAGTTGTAAGGCCACCACATGCTGTAGCACCTTGCCCCAGAATGGCAAATTTGACACAGGGTGGTAGTTATCTAAAACCATAGGATATAAATTTGGTTTCTTCAACAAGGGCCTCACCACTGCTTTTTTCAAAGCCTTGTTATCTCTCAAGGAGCCATTAACTACCTCAGAGGTCCAGGAACCCAGCCCAACCTGGGCAGATTTCACAAGCCAGACTGGACAGGAATTTAAAGAGCAAGTAATAGCCCTCAGTCCTCCAAGATGTTTTCCACATCCTCAGGTTGCACAAGCCAAAAAGTATCCCTAACATGGTACACTAGCCCCATCCATCTCAGACTCTGTCAAAACAATGGCATCCACCCAAAAGAGCTCCGCTGGATGACACTGAGCAGATGCAAGGGTGGTAGAGAAGTAAGATTTCTTCGCTGCCATCACCACCACATAGTAAGATCACAAATGGAGTCTTACCTGCATTTGATTGTGTTCATTACTAATCTTCCACCATGTGCATTCTAATTGTCAACACAGTAGTTTCATCAACCTCAGCACCTCATAATACCAAGGAGCAGACATGGTTCTACAACTAGGTCAAGGATGTTTGGGAGTGACCACTGAGATATCCTGGATCATCTCCGCATTCCAGGCAGTGAC
Source organism: Shinisaurus crocodilurus (assembly GCA_021292165.1). Lineage (NCBI taxonomy): Eukaryota > Metazoa > Chordata > Lepidosauria > Squamata > Shinisauridae > Shinisaurus > Shinisaurus crocodilurus. Next base: position 236,186,894 of record CM037876.1, read on the forward strand.
CTAGACCTTGGCAGTACTGCCAGGTAAGTCTGTAGAAAAATCCCCAAGAGACCTCAGAAATCCATCCGAATTCATCTGCCTCTAGGGGTGGGCCACCAAACTTGGTCTCCCACCCCTGCAGAGCTTACAGGTAGCTGGGAGAAGAAATAAACCCCTATTTGGGATAGATATTTGATGGCTTGTTTCTCTCCTCTCACTACTTCCTAGGAACTCTGATCCTGGTTTGGTGTTACCACCTTTTTGATATAGCCACCTTTAAAAAGGAAAACAAAATAATGACCTGCTATCCATCAGCAGCACATACATGCTAAAAAAATAAAAAAATAAAAAAAAACCTCACCCTCCATTATGCTTCAATCAAGTGCATTTGCCCCTTACCCAATCATTTCAGCTTGTTTTCTGGTCCTTGCATTTTAGATTCTGATTGGGCTGCATTTCTTGTCGGGTTGACAAAAGGATGTCATCCATCACCAGGTTCTATTTTCTGCTTTATAAATTTTGATGTCTCAAAATGAATTTTGCCAAGGCTCATCTTTTTTTACCGGCTCTACCACAGAGATTATTACCATGTTTCAGAAAACATAATCACCCATCCTTCCTTCTTACATTTAACATGAACACCAGCAAAATGCTGATTGGATAACTACAGGTAACTATAGGTAATCATCTCATTTCAAATGTACTTTTTAACAGAATGAGGACTGAACTGAATGTGACCCAAAATACACATGGTATTACATAGAGAGGGTCCTTTTTTCAATAAGCAGCAGTGTGTCAGAGTTCTAGAAATTTCTGTTGACCCCTTTCAAATTGTCCAGCTAGGAACCTCAAATTCCATGATTAACATAAAATATTATATTTGATACTGTGTTTCTTTATTTCTGTTTTGCAGGCTCAAGGCAGATTTACAGCAATTTCACTAGAACGAACAGATTAAACATGGCCCCAAAGGACAAAAGACTTGGAGCCACACAGTATTATTAATTATTTTCATGATTATCATGATTACCACCATAATAAAGAATGGCAGGAACCTAAATTACATAAAATGTAAAGAGGTATAGAAATCTTTTCTATTGAATAATGTCAGGGCCTGGCATGACCACAATTAAGTGCAATGACACTAAGTAGTATACACATCCAAGCACTGTAAAATAAATCACCCACATCCATCATACTTGTAATACTCCCAATAAGAACACTGAATAAGTGTTCAGTCCCAACAGTTATTGGTTGGGTTCTTATGCGTATTTTTCTACAACTTAGAAAACACCTATTTTTACATATACACACTAAACATTGGTATAGTGTTTATTGTTTGGTTGTTTTTTAATATAGTTTAGGCTATTGCCGTGGATATTCATTATAGCAGTGCTACTCCTAAGTTTATGCTTGAGGCTGTGATCATAGGAAGCTGCCTTATACTGAGTCAGACCATAGATCATCCATCTAGCCCAGCATTGTCAACGATGACTGTAGTGGTTATCCATAGTTTCAGGTAGGATCCTTTCATGGCCATGGCCTGGCGTGGGGGCGAGAGACAAACCCACCCTCAAGGCAACTGACCTGTAGTTCCCTCCCAAGTAATCAAGAAAAAAGATTGATAGCAAATACAGAAATGTATTCTTGACCTTTGTGTTTATGTTTTATTATAATTTATATAAATGATGTTTACTATAATGTTATAGTTTTTATATCACATTGTGGCCCTGAAGAATACAATTCAAAACACATTGGGTTTAGTAAAGCATAATTCTGTGCACCTGAAAGTTTTCTCCCTTCTTCCCTTGCATTTAGTGCTCTCCTGCCTTCCTTCAGCATTCATTAGGCCAAATAAAAAAAATAAAGCTATTTTCAGAATTAGTAAAGTCAGCTAGAAAACTCGTTTGATCCATTATTAAAGTAAAGAAGCTAGCCCTTTAGGAGTTAGATGGTACACCCTAAAATTAGGCACAAGTCTGAAATCACCAGAAACTGGCTTTGATTTGAACCCCAATTTGGTGCTTTAGAAAATGGCCTGATTTGATTAAGACCAATTTGGAGTTTGGCCATTTTGACTTGGTACCAAACCCGAGTCGAGGTTCAGAAAGCTGAGGCTTTGTGTTTTCCATTGCCTATTATGGGAACTCCAAAAATGGCTATAACTTTTTCTTTCTGTTTCTCAGAAGTGGATGAAATTTGCCATTCTGGAGCAGGTTTGGTTCTGCCTTTGGAGGGAAGCCCTCTTTGACTTGGGAAGCAACAGAACTGGACCAAAGTGACCTGATTCTGCTTGGGCTTTGGGCTTCATCTGAAACCAATTCACATCCCAAGTAGAAACTGCTTCATGCAGAAGAGATATGTCCTATTCTTATTACAAAGCCCAGCATAAAGGGTCGGCAGAGTTGGGCTTCTGTCAGGACCCACCCATTGATAAAGGGACCAACATTTACTGTAGGTACCTTTTTTTTTTTTAGACTTGATTCATAATAAAGGATTGTAGTCCTCCTTTCCCTCTCCAAATGGTCAGGTAAGGCTTCAGACTGAGGAAATGGGTCTATGGCCACGTTCTCTGCCCTGAGCTCTAAGTAAAGTACTCAGAGGTAACTCATCCTTGGCCTGAGACATTCCTCTCCCTACAACTGACTGTCTCAGACATGGTTCAACCATGACGGTTGCACCCCCCATCTTTTTTCATGATGGCACAAGATCATGTCTTGGTCACCAGAGCAACAAGGCTATTGCCTCCCCCCCCCCCCCCGCTGGGACTAGCAGTAAGCCAGAAAGCATAATCAGATCACCATGGCAACTGGGCCTGTATTTGAAGCTATATTGCTCTGGGTCAGCCCCTCCCTGCCCATCCATCCATCCATCTATCCATCCATCCCAATTCTAGGAAGCTTGTTTACTCTTTTCTTTGCTGAAACAGAGGTATCTACCTCAACCTATCCTGTCACAGATTGATTAAGCAATGGGAAGTGACAGGTTTGGTGTAAGAATTGTGGACTTTTAAATCTGTAAGTATCTGCAACTGCCCTCCCACTGTACTTGCTCCCTCCCTTGTTCTGTTGGTCTCATCTCCTCCTGTTGGTCTCATGTCTCAAACTGTCATGATCACACAGGTACAATGGACTATGCTGCAGCCTGCAGGGGGTTGGAACTTGGAAGTAGGACCTATCCTTTAATGAGGGGAACTGGAAGTGAGAAGTAGGTGAGGGACAGTAGTGCCCATCTAGAGAAGAGTGTGGGACAAGAGGGAGCTCACTCAGACCCCAGTGTCCAAGGACCAACCAAAATATTATAGATAATAAATATTTTAAGTAACTGAAATAATATTAAATAGACTTCGATGAGAACCATAGAATGGCATCATAGTTATTTTTATCACCATCATGATTCCTTAGCTGCCAAATAGCTCTTGTCACAAACATAGCTTATATATTTCTCTGAACATAAGGCAGGTGCCTATTGCTGGCTCAACCAGATGTTGTTATGCTGCCTATATACCCTGTCAAAATGATTTGATTTGGCCCCAATCCAGAGATCCCTGTTCCTGGCTGTAGATTGTGTGCATGTTGCTGCATCTATGGAACATATAGTTAGGGAAGAAAGGGGAGGCATTTCCCCTACCATGCTTAGATTACATGTGACTCTTCCCCAGGGTCACCTATAGTTCTATAGAAATCATTGGATTCTTTTTGGGCAATGCAAATGCAGGCACAGGGGGTGCAATCTGGATTGGGACTGTAGCAGCGGGCAAAGGATGAAAGTTGCCTTATGCTCATACTAGGGCCCCAATCCCCTCATTGGGTCCCCCTACTTAGTTTTGAGCAAGGAAAAAAAGGCATAGCTCCTAGCTATGTGGTGTAGTGGTGAGAGTGTTGGACTGGGACCCGGGAGATCCAGGTTCTATTCCCCGCTCGGCCATGAAACTCACTGGGTGACTTTGGGCCAGTCACTGACTCTCAGCCTAACATACCTCACAGGGTTGTTGTGAGGATAAAATGGAGAGGAGGAGGAGGATTATGTAAGCTGCCTTGGGTTCCTTGCAGGAAAAAAGGTGGGGTATAAACAGAATAAATAGAAATAGAATAGAATAAAGCAGCCTTTCCCAAACTTTTACCATCCAGATGTTTTGTACTACAACTCCCAGCATTCCTGACCAACCATTGCCTATGCTGGTTGGGATTGATTCAAGTTGAAGTCCAACACATCTGGAGGACACCAGGTTGTGGTAGGCAACTTTAATGTAACCTGTAGCTTGACCCTCAATATCTAGATGAGCCTTTGCTCTAGGTCTGCATAGTGTCCTCATGGCATTTTCTATGTAAAAAACGGCCCGCCAGGAACCCAGAAGTTCACTGAGTGGCTCAGTGCGTGTCCACTTTTGGCCCGGATTGGCAGACGCAGCAGCGGCGTCCGCCAAGCCAGAGGTAGGTCAGGTCACTGCAGTTTCTAGAATGTAAGGAACATAGCGAGATATATAGATTTGCTTCAACAAGGAAAGGGCATTAGTTATGAGGAAATAGGTAGAAATATATAAGGACATTAGTTTCCCCTTTCCCCAGTGACATCAGTTTTGGTGCCCTGTTAATTCATTTAGCACCTGGCCTGCTAGGTGCAAGTGTTTCACATTTTAGATGTCCAGTTTACACTTTACATAAAATTATTTAAGGGTGCAATCCAATGAACATGGAGGCTTATGGGCATCCAGTGCAAGGTGTGAGGCGCAGTGGCGATTTCCTCCACCCCGCACCTCTCACCCTGTGTTTCATCTAGATGGCTGCTTTCAGCCATCTAGATGAAGCACTGCGGAAGGAGAGGGAAGGAGGCTGGGGCATGATTCGGATACAGCATAAGCGGTCAGGCCCAGCCCCTTCCTTCCCCCAGCACACCCCTTTTACTCTCTCTGCAGCCAATTTTTGGCCTCGGAGAGGCAGCCGACGTACATAGCTCTTTCCATGCTGGCTGCAAAGGGGTGGGGCGGGGGCTCGGCATTCAGGGTCCCAGTTCCACGATCAGAGGACCTCAGAACCAGGACTCCAAATAATCCTATGGCCTGCCAGACAATGTTGGGAGGTCATAGGATTGTGCCCCAAGATCCTTTATATTAGAACCTGTAACTTATGTTTAGTAGGCACTCTGCTCTGGACAGAAATAGACAAAAAGATGGTCTGACTATAGAATATCAGTGCTGGCTACAATCTTCACAATACTATTATTAGGTAAAAGACATTTTAAAATATGCATTACACCACTCCAGATTAACCACATTTATATATGTTTGAAATTAACAGTAATTTTAAATAAATAAAATAAGTAAATAAACTGGCTCTGGTCATTGTTGACATTGTTGACATGGCTCTGAAGAAATAGGTATGTATCTTTTCATCTAGTGCAGTCATATTCAAGGGTTTGGGATTTTTTTGAAGATTATTTGGCAATGTTCAATAAAATCATTGTCATGACCTTCTTATTGACTCTCAACTAATTGTGGGGAAGGAAAGAAATCCCTTTTATATCTTACACAGACCTAGTTAGGTACTACCTTGTTGCTGCTGCTAAATCAAAGATTGATCACTGTTGAACATTTTTTAGGCTGCAGTCCTATACATACTCACCTGAGAGTTAGTCCATTGAACTCAATGGGACTTACTTCTGAGTGGACATGTAGATTGCACTGTTAAGGTACCTGCCACTATTGCTCATTTGGTTCAGCAATGTTGGGATCTTGCATTCACAAGCCAGTCAGTCAGGCGATCACTCATGACCGAGTAAGATTGTCTTCCAGGATAAAAAAAAAAAAAAAGAAAATTTACAAAAGGGAGATTTTAAAAGGAGGAAAATTCTAAAGAAAATTGTGTAGACTCTAGCGATGGGTCTATAAGTGACTGTGGAGGCCAATTCTAGATCCACACAGCTTCCCACTGTGAGGACACAGGTTACCAGATGGGAGATGGTCCTGTAAAGAATTCATTTGACGTGCTTTTCGCTTAGCACGTTTCTCCCTTTCACCTTGCACTCGAGCTTCTTCAAAGTCCATAGAACCTTTGTGAAAGGTCAACCTCCAGTTAGATCGTTCATGGGCCAGAGTTTTTGATGTTTATATTGCATTTTTTTTAGATTAGCCTTAAGAACATCTTTAAACCTCTTATATTGACCACCAATATTCCGCTTTCCATCCTTGAGTTGGGAATAAAGTAACTGCTTTGGGAGACGGCAGTCAGGCATTCGAACAACATGACCGGTCCACTGAAGTTGGCGTTGAAGGATCATTTTTTCAATGCTAGTAGTCTTTGCTTCTTCCAGTACACTGACATTTGTTCGCCTATCTTCCCAAGTAATTCGCAGGATTTTCCGGAGGCAACGTTGATGAAATCTTTCAAGGAGGTGGAGGTGACGTTTATAGATAGTCCATGTTTCGCAGGCATACAATAAAGTTGGTAATACAATGGCTTCATAAACCAGTGTTTTGGTCTTCTTACAAATATCCCGATCCTCGAACACTCTATGTTTCATTCGAGAAAACGCGGCACTTGCGGAGCTCAGACGATGCTGGATTTCACTGTCGATGTTAGCTGTAACAGAAAGATAGCTGCCAAGATAGAGAAAATGATCGACATTTTCCAGTATTGTCCCGCCAAGTTGGATAGATGGCATCACCAAAGGGTTAGCTTGCACTTGCTGATGAAGCACTTTGGTTTTTTTGATGTTAAGTGAGAGACCAAGTTTTTCATATGCTTCTGCAAAAGCATTTAGGATAGTTTGGAGATCATCCTCTGAATGTGCGGAGACCACATTATCATCAGCATACTGAAGTTCCACAACAGAGGTTGTAATTACCTTACTTTTTGCTTTCAGCCTGCTGAGATAAAAGCTTTCCATCTGTTCGGTATATAATTCCCACACCAGTGGGAAGTTTCCCCTCAACGAGATGTAAAATCATGGCGATGAAAATAGCAAATAATGTTGGGGCAGTAACACATCCCTGTTTAATACCTGATCCCACTTTAAATGGAGCACCATGAGAGCCATTGTTGTCCAAAACCGTTGCCGTCATGTTGTCATGGAGAAGTCGCAAGATATTCACAAATTTATTGGGGCATCCAATTTTCATAAGGATAGTCCAGAGAGCTATATGGTCTACAGTATCACAGGCCTTAGCCAAATCGATAAATGCCATATAAAGGGGTTGATTTTGCTCCCGGCATTTTTCTTGGAGCTGACATGCAGTAAAAATCATGTCTACTGTCCCTCTAGAGGGGCAGGAAACCATATTGAGTTTCAGGGAGGATCTCTTCTGAAATAGATAGAAGACAGTTTGCGAGAATCCTGGCAAATATTTTACCTGTGGTAGCTAAGAGAGAAATGCCCCGATAATTTCCACAGTCTGTTCTATCACCTTTCTTAAAGAGGGTGATAATTATGGCATCCCTGAAGTCTTCTGGGATCTCTTCTCTTATCCAGATTTTTTTGATGAGTTTATGAAGATGTACAAGTTCGGGGGGGCCTTCTTTAAAGATTTCAGCAGGAATCTCATCTGGTCCACTAGCTTTGTTATTCTCCATTTGATTAATGGCTTTTTTTACTTCATCCAAAGTGGGGAGTATTGCAAGTTCCTCTCTAATTTGTTTTTGCGGGATTTGCGAAAAAATCTCATTATCCACCTTAGATTTACGATTTAAAAGGTCATAATAATGCTCTTTCTAACACTGTGCAATAGACTCTTTGTCTTTTAAGAGTTTGGTGCCATCTTTTGATTGTAAAGGGTTTGTACCATAGGTTTTTGGTCCATAAATGGCCTTTGTGGCCTTAAAAAAGCCCTGTGCATCATGAGAACGTCACAAGCAAAGTGACGTTGAATGGCTAGAATGATGAAAGAAGAAATTATTTTCTTGAAATTTAGCTTCCATTTATCTTATAGACTGATACAAAGAAGTACTCCATAGCCAAAGCAGAGATTTAAACAATGGCATTTATCTATTATACATTATCAGATTTATTGCATCATATCTTATTCTCGTTGTTCCAGTTTATAAGTTATATTGTTGGATAAGGAGGAAGATTATCAACAGGCAAGCAGTTCATATTATTTGCATAATACCTTCTGAACTTGGAAACTTTTGCTTCTAAGCTCCATTTGCCCTCTTTTGAGCGTAACTTTCTTATGTTGTAGTATGTTCTTAATTCAAGTTTAGAAAGAAAAAGAAAATTGTGAGATAAAAATGACAGAGTTTAAGCAACAGTGTTGGCTGTTCCAATTAAAGAAAAGGCTCACATAGACACAGAGGAATTTTTATCATCTCCCTTTGTCCTTGAGTCTCCACTGAGGTGAATTATTATTTCAGCATTTGGAAAGCCACATAATCAGGACGTTTGCATGATGCAGATGAACAAAGGATTAGACATTAACGTCTCTAGGAAAATGAACTCAAGGAAAAGATCAGCATACAATGCATCGATTCCTGAGGCAGTCAGCAGAAAATGAACATATATTGACCAATGACTGGAATAATAGCTTTGTTGACAAGCTCACAGGAGACATTCAATCTCTAAACCAAGTGGGCAGAGCAGTGGAGTCAGGGAGAAAATGAGCCACTACTTTCTTCCTTTCACCATGGCCACCATTCTTTGAAAATATGTATCAGCTAGAAAATGGTACTAATTCCTGCGGGATCTTCTGTCCACCTTTCTTCCCCTCCCCACCCCACCAATTTATTATTATTATTATTATTATTATTATTATTATTATTATTATTATTATACAAAAAACCTTCTTTCATTAACAGATAGAAAAAGATGGAAAGAATAGCCTCAGCAAGATGTCCCAATATCTCACTGCAATGCTTTGAAAGTTATTTCCTTTTAGCGTGCCTGAACTCAGTTGTGCTTAGAAATTCCCAATTGTGTAAGCCAGTGATTGTAATAGCAACATTGCCTTCAGGATATAAGCAGCAATCCAGGATTTGAGAGGAACTGTACATCTTGTGGCAAACAACACAGGATTCACAAACTCCTGTTTGTCTCTGATGTGAAAAGTGGCATTTGCAGGTGGGGTGTGTGTGAAAAAAGTGGGATCGGATGGCTTAATTAAACCTCACCCTGGCCACCTCTTTTTTCTTTGCAATCCCCTCTTAGCTACTTTCTCCACAGCTGGGGTTCTGAGACATGTTTGTCAGTAAAGTAGGAAAAGTGGCTGGGGAGGAGGGATTCATTTACCAATGCTCTAGTTAATAGACCAGATCAGGATCTGAGATATTTTGCCAGTGATCCCAATGCAGAGATTACTATTTCTCACTGCTGGGAAGCAACAATCTGCATCAGGATTGCTGGAGGGTGGGGGAGGCTTTAACCTCACCCTCCTCCCAGTGATCCAAAACCACCCCCATCCCATCCCCTGTTCTCAGTGGACATGGAGGGGAGATTTAAATGGTATGGGGAGATGTGCGTGTGCACATCTTGCCCTCCCCCCAGCATTCATCATTGCATGCAGCCCTCAGGGCCAAAAAGGCTACTTAGCCCTGCTCTAGAGTAACTGGGCAGATTGATGGCCTGGGCGTGTTGATTGCCTGCTCTTATTTAAGTCTTCTGGGTTGTGTACTGATGGCTTCCCCTTACGGATGTGCGAATCAGCAAAACTCAAGTTTGCAATTCCACCTCCAGGCTCGTTCTGACCTGAGTCCATATCAGATTGTGAGCTTTGGGTTATTTTTTTCTTTTTGCATGAAAATCTGAGTGTATTTTCAAGTGTCTTTTCAGGTGTATGGATCAATTGAGCACATCTTTGAAATGTCCGCATTCTTCCCTCCATTGATTAAAGTGTACTTCTGTGCATTTTTCAAAAGTACACATTTTTTTCATTTGCAATTGTCAAACGTATTCATGATGTCAAACACATTTTTTGTTGGTCCACAAATCACATTGCAAGCTCAGAAATGTACAGACTTTGACCACAGACTGCGTCTGAGTCCATGTTCGATCCGTAAGGTGCAAACTGGGTAAATTCTCATGAAAAATGAACTGAAATGAATTTATCATACATCCCTACCGGGCCTGTGCTGGGCTCTAAAGTGAAGTTAAAATGGGTGGGTGGCACTGGAAGACTGATATGCTGATCTTCCTCTCAACTCTGCTTGGGAAGAGAGGGAGGCCAAAGCAGAGCAGCCTGAAGGGCTGGGTCCATGCCAGGGCCTTTGCCACGGTCCATGTCAGGTGGGAGGAAGGGGAACAGGTACATGGACTGGTGGTCTGGGAGCATGGAACTGGGTTTCTGCAAGCCTGTTACCATGAGGGGAAACTGAAACTAAATTTTAGAATATCATACTTAAGAATATTTGTGCAAATGTATTTTCTGGTATCTATGGGGTGTCCAAATCTTGTAATATTTGGAGTCAAACATAAGCAGGGTGTTAGAGCACATTGAAAAGACAGCTGCTGTTGGCCCAGGTCCTCCTCCAGAACTGAGACTCTTGGCCTGGAAGCTGGATTTTTGCCCTGGAAATCTGCTTCTATTCTCTTGGTAGGAATGGTCCCAGAAATCTCTTTCTAAGTTCCCTACTAGTTTCCCCTGGCCCTGAGCAAATTCAGTCTTGCCTCCCCACTTTCTCCCCCTCCCACTCTTCCGCCTTCTCTTTCACACACACACACACACACACACACACACCAACATGAAATACAATGGCTTACAGGACAGATGGCAAGCCCCCTCCCCCATTCTCCACACTTCTCTTTTGAGAAATTACACACTGTCTCCTGACTCCCTTGAAAGCTTACTGTACAACATTAAAAACATAGTCTCTCTCTCTCTCACATGCAAAACCCTCTAGCCCAGGATTCAAAGTGTTTCCCTTCCCCACTCCAAAAATAAATAAATAAATAAATGAGGAGTCATCATTCCGCAAGGCAGTCTCCCCCTCTCTACACTCCTAAACTCTATGGAGTGTAGCTGCTTCAGCAGAAGAACTCTTCCAAATAGCAAGCAAATAGACAAGTGAAATAGCAGCTGCCCAGCAGTTAGCCTAAACCAAACCACACCCATCCACCCAACCCAGGCACCAGAATGCAGAAGTATGTAAATGTACGTAAGGTCATCGCAGTGACTATTCACAAATGTCAACACAGTGACTATTGTGTTACTTAGTTAGTTTTTTGGTCCTTTAAATGTGTGTGTGTGTGTGTGTGTGTGTTTAACAATAACAATCCCCAAAACTAACAATTGTAACAATATGTTAAATGCAGTCATATACACAACATTGTTCATACTTTTGTAAATAATACCATTAAAATATTTATTATTAATTGGTCCGAATTCTATGCCAGATTAGAATCTACTATGCCAGAAATACAGCTGATTAAATTTGGAGGTCCATCTTCACCATTCAGTTCTGGGGGAAAACATTAGGAATGGGTACCAAGTTGTTACAAAATTATATTTCTTTATTTCTCTTCCAGCCACACAAAAGCGGCTGGTTAGTTTCTCCGCCAGTGCAACCGACCATATTCTATCAATTCTATCAAGAAACAGGAGTCCTTAGGCATTTTTCCAAGTTCTAGCAATCTTGGTTCTCGCAGCCCCTACAAGCAACACCAACAATTCTTTATAACACAGCCCCTCATTCTGTCAACACAGTGACTATTGTGTTATTCATGATAACACAAACATCCTGGCATTGGTAAGCTAATAAACACCTGTTTTGTGAATAGAGACATTTAAGCTTTAATGTAATTGGCACAGTCTGTACCTGGTACATTTCATTTTCCTCTACCTTGCTGCTTACAATTCTTTCCCCCCACAACCCACCCACCACCATGTACATATACCTGCCAACTTGGGACAACACTTCATGCATCTGACAAAGTGGACTCTAGTCCATGGAAGCTTATGCCATGCTAAATTTGTTAGTCTTCAAGGTGTCACAAGATTCTTTGTTTTGTTACAAGAGACTGAATATGACCTGAACAGTCTTTTTTTAAAACAGCAAAAAAAGAAAAGGTGACAGTCCTAAAAGAACAGCTTCCATTTTGAACACTACAGGTACATTACATCGCCCAGGGTGGCCAGGTGACCGGCCAGATGGGCGATTCACAAAAGTAATAAATAAATAAATAAATAACAGATAGATGATTAAAAAAAAAAAAAAGACAGTCAAAATGGTAAAGAAAGGGATTCATTTTAGAACTTTTGGTGGAAAAAGCAACCAGAGATGTATGTTGGGAGATTCTTACTCCAACCATATTAAATATAAATTCTTGAAGAAATTTTGAAATAGATGCAAGTATGCAATCTTGCCATTTTCCATTACTCAAACTAGTACTTTTATTTACTTGAATAACTCCCACAGCAAGTCACTCTTCATCACCCTTAGTTTTTACTAATGGGAGCTGTTACAGATGGATATGCTAAACGAGCATATTGTGTGGGTGTTGTTAAACATCGTGATTTCCCCACCCCCACCCCCACCCCCTTGTCACCAGTTACATGACAAACTGCTAAAATGGAATGTGTCTGTGATGTGTTTGTATCAGGGCCGAGCAGAAAGGGAGGGGGAGATGAGATGTTCACACATGGTTTCGTCAGTAGTGAAAGCCACCCCTCCTTCCATTTATTTGTTTTGAGAGCCTCTGTGAAAGTGATTAAAGTGTTTGGCTATTCAGGAACTGTTTCCATGAACAGACTTTGTTTGCATTCACATTTCTAATGGGCTAGGATCACCAATGAGTAGTCCAAGAATCATTGCTCTCACTCCAAATCAGTTGCATTTCAGTGATGTCATAACTTAGCCATGCTCGCAATGTGGTACAATGGCATCCATCATGTGCACTATCCGATTCTGGAAGCAGAAATACTGAAAAGTGGTGTATTAGATATATCTATATCTATCTATATCTATATCTATATCTATATCTATATTGATAGATAGATAGATAGATAGATAGATAGATATTTGATCTCTTAATGGCTGGAATCACTCTAGAAGAGATAAAATCTTAACAAGAGAGATGTCCTATTTATAGATTTTGTTTTAGTAAGAGGGAAAGGGGATATACCTTCTCAAGATTTACTGCAATTTTGGAATACGAATTAGAACAGTTAAGTTAATGAAAAGAAGTACAGTAATACCTTGGATTGCAAGTAACTTGGTCTGAGAGTGTTTTGCAAGACAAGCAAAAAAAAATATTTTTTTGACTTGATAAACAAGCAAGGTCTTGCAAGACAAGTGTAGGGATGTAACCGCTCGCCTTACCGCTAAGGTACCGCAAAATTGGCCCCGCTCATGCCCGCCAGAGACTCACTTTGATATAAGAGTGTTTTGGATTACAAACACAGTTCCGGAGCGAATTATGCTTGCAATCCAAGGTATTACTGTATACCAGTTGGTCCCAGGGTGCGTGGGGCACACACTGGGGTAATAAATGGTTGTATTCTTGTATTTTAATGTATGTAGAGTTATATATGTAGTTGTTTTTTTGCATGTTATACATTTTAAAATCTTAAATAAAATAAAACAAAAACAGGAGAGTTGTCCATACAGCAACAGCAGCAGCAAGACTAAGATCTTCATAGAGATATCAAAGATTACATTTCAACAGGTGCCATGTGACCCTAAAATAGCATTCCTAAATACCTTTGAGGGTAACAATCAGGTGCTACTCAGGTGCTACTGCATAAAGAATTAATTTCCTTCTTATTCCTTCTTATTGGTGGCAGCAAGATTAGTCCTAGCAAGATTCTGGAAGATCAATACCTCAATATCGCTGGAGGTTTGGTTCCAAAAGATCTGGCATATAGCAATAGTGGAAAAGCTTACACATTAACTCAAACTGCAGAAGGAACAGACAAAACTGGAGGCCTTAGATTTTATTACATGGCAACCCTTCATTTATTTTGTAGGCAAGATAGATAACAGCTGTAAACTTCCACCATCCTTTGCACAAGTTTGGAAATTATGACAAATTCTACTTTAGAGTATCCTTTATGAAATGGTTATGTGTTTTTCTTGTTATTGCTTTTGTAATGGGAAACAGAGATGTATATTGTCAAATAAACTGTGAAAATTTTACTGTATCCTATCTTAATTGTTAATAAAATTATTATTAAAAAAAGGGGGGGAAAGCTTCATGCCTAGGCTCCTGCGGAGAACCAGTAAAAGTTGTGCAAATGTTGTATACCTGTTTAACTATTTCCTTTAATGCTATACAATTATTTGGTTTGTGAATTAGTTAATAGACTGAGTTTAAATGGTTGCCAGTTAACATTTAACTGAGACCTAAAAGACACATTGCACAGCGTGGTGTAGTGGTTAGAGTGTTGGACTGGGGCACGGAAGATCCGGGTTCTAGTCCCCACTCGGCCATGAAGCTCACTGGGTGACTTTGGGCCAGTCACGGACTCTCAGCCTAACCTACCTCACAGGGTTGTTGAGAGGATAAAATGGAGAGGAGGATGAGGATAATGTAAGCCGCCTTGGGTTCCCTGAAAAAAGAAAAAAGAAAAATAATGCAAGAAAAAAGGCGGGGTATAAATATAACAAATAAATAAATAAATAAATAAATAAATGATCCTGGCTGGCAGCCTGCCAAGAAGCAGCAGGACTGTTACAGTTGCTTGGGAAGTGACTATTTGCCTTGAGAGGTTTACCATTACATCAGCTGACTTTAGATCAGCTTTTGTATTGGAAAGTGGAGGGGAAAAGGAGGAAAAGGTCAAACAGTGAAAGGTCCACTAGGGAACATTCTAGCTTAGCTTGTTATTCCTTAGTTAACAACTGGGTTTCATATTCATATATCATAGAGTTGGAAGGAGCCTACAAGGCTATCGAGTCCAACCCCCTGCTCAATGCAGGAAACTAGAGGAGGGGTCTCCCATCCAAGTAATAACCAGGCCTGACCCTGCTTAGCTTTCCACACTCAGTATGGTGCACATCTGATGGCACCTTTTAGGAGATTGGCGATTCCTGAGGCTCTCTGCTCAGGGTTTTGTGGCCCACCTGGAAAAGTATGGATTGCCTTTGAGGCTGACTCACCTCACCCGCTCGGAGTTTTACGGCTCCGTTAGGAGGTGACATGGGGAAGGCCTTCCAACACGAGGATGGTGTAAAACTGAGTGGTGGCAATTGACAGGCACCGCCCTTCGTGGATGGATGTGTCACCTGAAAGACCCCTACTGGCTGGTGGCTGACATGGCTAGTGACTTGCACTTCTTTCCCCTTTGCAGACCTTTATTCTTCAATAAATGAGGCCCTAATTTGCACCATATTTACCATCTCAACTTGTTATTTCCACCTCTACACATGCAAATGAAGTAAATCTCCTCGTCTGTCTGTCCTATCCCCATAGCCTAATCCCAGCATGTGTGTGTGTGTGTGTGTGTGTGTGTGTGTGTGCATCTGGGGGGGGGTGCAGCATTGCCTTTAAGCCCTGGATGAAGTGTGTGGCATGCAGGTGTTGGCATGAGACACATTCCATGCTTGCATGCCGGCTGGCGAGGGGGTGGAGCATGATGGGGCTTTGACTTCCACTCTTGCTGGCCTCTGTTTGCTTTTATCATAGAATCATAGAAAAGTAGAGTTCGAAAGGGCCTACCAGGCCATCGAGTCCAACCCCCTGCTCAATGCAGGAATCCAGGTCAAAGCATCCCCGACAGATGGCTGTCCAGCCGCACCTTGAATGCCTCCAGAGTGGGAGAGCCCACCACCTCCCTAGGTAGTTGGTTCCATTGTCTTGCTCTGACCGTCAGGAAATTTTTCCTGATGTTTAGGTGGAATCTAGGTTCCTGTAACTTGAGCCCATTATTCCGTGTCCTGCAAACTGGGATGATGGAGAAGAGATCCTGGCCCTCCTCTGTGTGACAACCCTTTAAGTACTGCAAGAGTGCGATCATATCTCCCCTCAGTCTCCTCTTCTGAAGGCTAAACATGTCCAGTTCTTTCAGTCTCTCCTCATAGGGCCTTGTTTCCAGTCCCTTTATCATCCTTGTTGCCCTCCTCTGAACCCTCTCTAGTTTGTCTACGTCCTTCTTAAAGTGTGGTGCCCAGAACTGGGCACAGTACTCAAGATGAGGCCTAACCAGTGCCGAGTAAAGGGGAATTATCACTTCACACGATTTGGAAGCTATACTTCTATTAATGCAGCCCCAAATAGCATTTCATAGATCATAGAGTTGGAAGGAGCCTACAAGGCTATCGAGTCCACCCACCTGCTCAATGCAGGAAACTAGAGGAGGGGTCTCCCATCCAAGTAATAACCAGGCCTGACCCTGCTTAGCTTTCCACACTCAGACAAGCTGAGCCAGCATATCACATTGCTGGCTCATATTCAGTTTGTGATCTACCACAATTCCAAGATCCTTCTCACTTGTAGTATTGTTGAGCCAAGTGTCCCCCATTCTGTAACTCTGCATTTGGTTTCCTTTAGAGGTGGATCCAACCTGGATCGGGGGCCCTCCGCGCCCCCGACTCGATTCTCTGTGGGGGCGCGCCCCCCGACCCGATCTTCTGAGTGGCACGGAGAACTTCTCCGCACCACTCAATCCGCCTTCTCCAGTCCCGTCGCGTCACTTCCGGGATCGGAAATGACATGACGGGACCCTGCGCAGGCGCAGAACGCGCCTGTCGGCGGCGCGTCATTTCCGGTCCCGGAAGTGACGCGACGGGACTGGAGTGGGCCGCGCGGGCGGCTCGCCGCGGAGAGGCGAGCCACCCCGAAGAAAAAGGTAAGGCCTCACCAGGCGTGAGCAGGGCCAATTTCGGCCTCCGTTTTGCCCGGCGAGGCTCGTTTATACAACTCTAGTTTCCTTTCCCTAGGTGCAGCACTTGGCATTTATCCCTATTAAATTTCATTCTGTTGTTTTCGGCCCAGCGCTCCAGCCTATCGAGATCTCTTTGAATTTTGTTTCTGTCTTCCAGAGTATTAGCTGTTCCACCCAACTTTGTGTCATCTGAGCTGAGCTGAGCTCATTGGTGCTGAGCTGAGCACTGAAACTGTAGAGAAGTAGGAGCAGGGTTGAGGTGTGGTATTAGAAGGCCTGGAGCTGATTCATTTGGCATTTGGTGAGAAACCATAGAGATGGTGGC
The DNA here is from genome assembly GCA_021292165.1 of Shinisaurus crocodilurus. NCBI lineage: Eukaryota > Metazoa > Chordata > Lepidosauria > Squamata > Shinisauridae > Shinisaurus > Shinisaurus crocodilurus. The sequence continues at coordinate 236,203,945 of CM037876.1, forward strand.
AATAGGCACAGCAGACCATAGGCAATTTTGATCCAGTAGGCCATGGGGTTATGACTAAGAACGGAGGATCAATGAGGCTTGAGCTCATCAACATTCTCCAAGTTCCACCTTAAAGTTCAGTCCGCTTTATTCCTCTTCCCCAAAACAAGCTTGTTGTTGTTTGAAAGGGAAAAGAGCACATTTTGTAAAGTGTATACCCCAATGCATACTTTCCCCCCATTGATTAAAGTGTAAAAAATTGTATTCCCCCCCCCCCAAATGCACATTTCTAAATTACACAGTTCTCTATTGACTGCATTTTTGCAAACACGATCACATTTTAGCAAACATGATCACAGGAATATGCAAATTTTACCTAAAAAATGTGCTCATGTTCAGGGTTGTGAACAGGGCAGGTTCTGATGTTTAACTAACCAAAATATTTGGGTGCAATAAAGGAGTTCTGTGGATTGTGGCTAATGGTTGTACTATTACTAATGGTTGTACTATTACTACGTACTATTACAAGTCACACTGATTCTTATAAAACTTAGGTACTGTTAACTGGGCAGAGTTAACTGAGCTCATGACTATTTTATATTGTTTATTTATTATATTTATACCCCGCCTTTTTCCTGCAAGGAACCCAAGGCGGCTTATGTAATCCTCCTCCTCTTCTCCATTTTATCCTCACAACATCCCTGTTAGGTAGGTTAGGCTGAGAGTCAGTGACTGGCCCAAAGTCACTCAGTGAGTTTCATGGCCAAGCAGGGACTAGAACCCGGATCTCCCGAGTCCCAGTCCAACACTCTCACCACTACACCACACTGGCTCTAAACAGGACAATTAATGATGTCAACAAGCCAATATTACTTTTGGAGTGCAACACCTGGTAGCCTCCTGGCATTCTTCTGAATAAACACAGATCAGACAAGCAAGTTCATACCTAAGATACCAGATAAATGTTATGTTTTGGAGATTGACTCCCCATGTACAGCTTGCAATCATTTCCAAGAATTTCTGGGTTGCTTTTTAGCACAGAGCACCTAAAAACATGTGTTTCTTCTTGAGGTGCTTCTAGCATATAGAAATATCAGTATTTCATTCAGCTTCTGGCAAAAACCAAGCAAAGGAATAAAGCACACACCAATGGATTATGTGCTCCCATATCTATTCTCCCTCTTGGCTTTCTTCAGATGGTGAATGCACTTACTTTGTTGATTACATAGATCAACTCAGTCACTGTGATGATGTTTTAGGAAACAGGTGTGCACTAGACTATTAAATCAACTCTCCAGGGGGAAAAAGATTAGGAATGAGATTGTTAGAAAGAGTTATCCTATGCTGACTCCTAAGAGATCTTGTACAATCAGTTGCTGAATCTCAGCACTGTATGTCAGCAGGGGGGGAAAGAGAGGGGTGAAGAGCAGTTTCTCCAGGTCAAGGGAGAAAGGGGCAAGGGGGAAAAAGAGAAGGTGAAACAGAATGACAGACTCTGCATTTTGTCATGGAAAAAATGAGATGTTACTGCCAAAAAGCCCACTGTGTCATGGCTGGTTATGTGATTACATTCTGTAGTTAGTGCCAACATTGCAATTCCAAACACTTTGAGCCTCTTCCAAATATGTACTGTGCAGGGTAATTGCTGATATCTACTCATTATGACTGGGGAAAAGTAACAAAGATTCAAACACACACACACACACACACACTTCAACTTGCTAGTTGAAATGTTAACTGAAAAGTCTTCCCACTACACAGCCATGCACATCGTCACCTTTATGATGAACTGATACAGTTTAAAGTTATTTTAAGAGACATTTAAATGTAATGGCTCGTCCAACACAGAATCAAGCATGCTTAAGTCCAATGAGACCAATAGGTTCAAGGAAGCCTAACTTTGTGTTGAATTGATGACAAAGAGCACAATCTAGCAAAATTTAATCACAACTAATGTGTTCTACATATGAGACTGTGGGTGGAGGGTTCATATTTTGTATGCTATATTTCTCCCTAATCTGCCAGTTTTTAGAATGGTCCCATCACGTGTCTACTTTTACTCTATGCAGGAGGGTGTTGTTGTTGTTGTTGTTGTTGTTGTTGTTGTTGTTGTTGTTATTTTATTGAGTGCAGGAGCATTCAAACATTTAATCCCCCACACCTCAGTCTGTCCAGAATCCTATCATTAAGGGCTCTGTTTTCACTGCTGACTTCCTTGGCTTCTTGATTGAGATTTGAGAATTGGTTCAGAATGTACAGTGTTTCTCAATTTTTCTAGCTGATAATGTTGGTTGGGGGACAGGAACCACCCATTTGCCAGAAACAATCACAAGAATTGATCCCCCCAAAACCCGCCTTCTTCCCAGTGCATGGTAACAATGCTGCCCTAGTCCTGCTGCCAACTGTAACTACAGTCAGAAGGGTTAGAGCAGGGGTGGGGAACATCAGCCCCAGGGGCCAAATCTGGCTCTCTTGGGGTCTCAATCCAGCCCTCCAGGGCTTCCCAGATGTCCATGCCCCCTTTTTCTGGCCCCACCCCCTTTCCCCCAACCACCCATGGTTTGGTGGTTTCCCTCCTTTTGTGCAGTTTTTCTCCCTTCTATAAGGTTGAAATGCATCTCCTAAGGCTTTGGTACAGGCAGTAAGAGCTTTAAGCTACAACATGCTAATTTATTTAATTTTTTGTCTTTTGGACCCCACCCATTTTGTGTTTGGCCCCATCCACTACTGGAATTTTGACCCTGAGACATCCTCTGAAATTGAATTTGGCACTAGGGCTGAAAGAGGTTGCCCATCCGTGGGTTAGAGGAAGGGCTTAGAGGGCTATGTAAAGAGGCTACAACTTTAGTTCAGTCAGGTCAGAGAGCTTCCCAAATCTTGGTCAAACAAGTTCAAAGTCCATACAGCTCCCTGCATCCTAAGGGACCCTAGGGATTGCAGACCACCTTGGAGCTTTAAAAATCAGACTTTGAGACCTTTTTGACCTGTTATATGCGTTCAGGACCTGAATGGGGGAAAGATGAAATTTTGAGAAAACTGGGGGGGGGGGATCTTTGAGGAAACTGGGTTTCTACTAATTCAAATATTGTTAACTGGACAAATTCATCTTCTACTCCAGGTATGAGCTCCAGCAACATTGCTATGTCTTATGTTACGTATGGAGTAAGAGTTGCTGCAACATGGCTCCTTCGTATGCTGGTGGGGAGGGGTGATGCTGAACTATAAAACAAACCAGAGTGATAGTTCCTCCCACATTGTGCAGGGTTTCTCATGTTGTCCTGGCCTTGTAAGATGCTGGAGTATCTCTTATGCACTCAGTGTAATTTTCAGCTTATCCTGCATACTGTTTAGAAGAGCTTTCAGAGCCACTGAAACAATGGAAAGGTCCTTAGTTATTACCAAGCTTGCTTGGAGATATATGCATCTGACATGATGCACCTGAACCTGGTTCACAATCTTGAGAGAGTTCTCCCTTTAAAAACATGGGTGCCCAAAGTATGTGTTTGATATGAGGGTAACCACTTCCTTCTGCAGCCCCTGGCTCTATTCCTCCTAGATGACGGACTGTTCTCCATCTGGTACAGGTGGTTCAGGTTACAGAAATAATAACTGCAGTTCATCAGAACTTCCCAGCTTGCAACCCCAATGGGAGGAAATGGGGGGGGGGGAGTTTGCACATTCCTGAACTTCAAAAGGTGTTTTTGTTTTGTTTTTTTAAAACCACTTTAGAAAGTGCACACTTGTGGAAAATGTGAATGAAAATGCACACTTTTCTTGTTCAATGGGAGGTGGGGAGGAATCAGGTCTCAACCTGTGGCTCATGCTGGCTCAGCTTGTCTGAATGGGGAAAGCTAAGCAGGGTCAGGGCAGGCCTGGTTATTACTTGGATGGGAGACCCCACCTCTAGTTTCCTGCATTGAGCAGGGGGTTGGACTCGATGGCCTTGTAGGCCCCTTCCAACTCTATGATCTATGAAATCTATGAAAATGGGAGTGAGGTGAACTGAGCTCCGAAATGGAGTTTGGAGCTTTGAATTGGAGTTTGGCGAGCTGGAGCATCCCTGGTTCTCCCATTCCTAGCTCAAATATTAAAATATTTAGCAAATATATACATTAGCTAAATTAACAAGCTAAATTAACTTTGGAGCCCTGGTCTAGCTAGTGGAGTTGTCACAATTTCTTGGAAGGATAAACCAGGCTGAGACTTCAGGACTTATTGACATAAAAGGGAGTTTATTAAGAGTAAGCCACAAGAGGCATCACTTTATGAACACTTTGTTACAAGACAAAGTTTGAAAACTGTTTCTGAAGGGGAAGGGACAGAGTGAGAACAGCAATAGGAGACAATAAGTTAAAGGATAAGGAAGTCAGAAAGAGAGAGAGGGGATGGTGGCTTGTGACCTAGCCTCGGTTTCTTCAGACAAATTGAGAAGAGGGAATTCTTGGTGGTAGATTAAACCCCAGTGGTAGGCATTCACTGGGTAGGAGTGCAAAGTCATGGGGTGCAAGGACAGGTGCCTAGGCAGGAGTCCCAAGAGGCACTGGGGAAGATCTGCCTTTCCTAGGCCACAGTAGGGCTTCCATTGGGCAGGAACATGGGATGATGGGACACAAAGACAGGCACTAAGCCAGGAACTTCAAAAGGGTCTTGGGCAAAGGGCCTGTGCAAAGGGAACAAAATAAAATAAATTTTGGACACTTGAATTTATTTAATATTTAATTTTTATATATATAAAGCTCAAAGGAATATTTTTCTTCTTTAAATTCTGTTATCAATAGTCCAAAAGAGAGCTAATAATAATAATAATAATAATAATAATAATAATAATAATAGTGTGGCGTAGTGGTGAGAGTGTTGGACTGGGACTCAGGAGATCCGGGTTCTAGTCCCCACTCGGCCATGAAGCTCACTGGGTGACTTTGGGCAAGTCACTGACTCTCAGCCTAACCTCCCTCACAGGGTTGTTGTGAGGATAAAATGGAGAGGAGGAGGAGGATTATGTAAGCCGCCTTGGGTTCCTTGAAGGAAAAAGGTGGGATGTACAATAAATATAATAAATAAATAATAAATAAATAAAAATGGCCCCTCCCTGCCAGAAGACAACCATAAAGGAATGCAAGGCATAATGGAACTGCAAAATAATAATGGAGCAGAAGTGAGTGAATCTGCTTATCCCCACCACACACACACACACACACACCTGGAAAACATCCGGGATTTTTTAATTTGAGATGGTAGGTGGGAATCTGGTAATAGTAAAATAAAACATGTTCTGATGTCAAAGTTTTACATACTTTTAAAAACGTATTTGATCTACAGAACTTTCATCATTCACTGGTTGTTATGTTTATTTCTATTTAATTTACAACTATACTTTAGTAGTAAATTACAGCCCACTGATAGGCATAATTTGAAGATACGAGGTATAAATGCCCATTTGCCAGAGGGTTGGGGGTTTTCTCTCTCTTTTTTTAGTGCATTTCTAATGAATTAAGTTCATATTGTTGTTAGACACCCCACTGCATGAATGAAAATACAACAGACAAAATCAGAGCTGTGCACAAATGGCCTCTCTACCGTATTTGTGGGCAGAGAAATTGGGGAAACAGTTTCAGTGAATTTCCGCAGGGGGAGAAGAAATTCTCAACAGTTTCTCACAGGTGGGGCTCACTTTTTTTTCCGTAAGGGTTTTGGGATTTTTTTTGTGCTGTCATTGTAAGTGGCAACAGCATCAACTGTGTTGGCAGGCATCCACCACAATGCAGGTGTGCAGGGGCAGTGCTGTGTCCAGGTCCAGGGAAGAGGTGGAGCTAGTGCTGAGCCAAAATCTGTCCTCCAATTTTGTAGAAATTTTCTTCCCAAAACAAAGGCTTCCATTGTTCTGCCCAATTCTCGGGGCATTTCATAATTTCTTTTTGTGATGTTTTGGAGCTTACCTAATCACTGCTAGACTCCCAGTCTGCCTGCTCTTCCTGATCTGAAAAGGTCCTATGGGAGGAATTACCCCTGGGAATTAATTGAAGTGTAGTAAGCTGAGGAGACTCCCGGCTCCCGGAGAGATGAATGAACAATGAGAAACAGGACATTTGCATATGCTCCTCAGCTACCTCCTAAGTAAGATAAGCACAACAAACCCAAACCCAATCCATGGGCACCTCTCTGAAATTTCTTCACCACTGAATTTATTTTCTATCAAAGTGAATGAGAATGGTCTAGAAAAATGTGGGAGACATTTTCAGTACAACAGCTAGGGTTGTGTTCGAAATCCTGAATGGGCTTTATAGCGACTCGAATCAGCTCTGCCTGACCTCCCGAGTCTTTTGTCGAGGCTGCCTCCCCGCTCCCGACTTGTCGCATTGCGAGCCGACCATGAGTTACAGCGCTCTACACGCTGCGAGCCATTCTTGCACAATAGTATTTCGCAAGAGAGGCTAGAGGAGGACGGGAGGGGATGCGGTCACGCCTTCTTCTTATGCAAACTCATTTCACAATTTGGTTACATGTCCGACAGCTCCGGCGAGGTTTCTCTCTCCCCACAGGAAACACATTTTTTTTTTTTTTTACCAGGTATATCCCCGCTTACTCCAGTGGTGGTTATGGAGGATTTTCCCGAGAATGTTAGACATTTAGAACGAATTTTTAGAGAGAAAAAGGTGATAAGTTTAATGGATTGGCTGGAAAAAATGGAGACAAGACAGCAAATAAATGATAGGGTTGGGGCAGGAAGAATTTCGTGGTTAAATTTAATTCAATTAGTACAATGGGGTAAGAAATGGAAGAGGAGACATGAGCATGAAAGGGATTTCACCGCATTTGAGCAGTTGGTTATGTCCAGAGAACTCGTAGAAGGAAATGCATCAGCTAGGGGTCTTACAAAGATGTTATATAAAATGTTGCAGAAATCAGAAGAGCAAGCAGAAAATCTTAAAATAGTTTGGGATACAGAGTTTGAAGAGGAAATATCAAAGGACGAGTGGAACAAGATTTGGGATAGGCGAATATTGAAAAATATGTCTATAAGAATTAAAGAGAATTTTTATAAGCTAATTTGGAGATGATATTTGACTCCAGTGAGATTAAATAGAATAGATAATAAAGGTTCTCCAATGTGTTGGTGAGGATGTCAGGAGTTGGGTACATATGCTCATATGTGGTGGAGTTGTAAAAATGTAATGGATTTTTGGAAAATGATTTTTGAGGAAATATCAGAAATTGTTGGAGCTGATTTAGAGGTTTGTCCTAAACTAGATTTGCTATCAATAACGGAAAAGGTGATCGGTCCTCAAAATGTTAAAGAATTAATTATAAACTTGTTAACGGCAGGTAGACTAATGATAGCAAGGAAATGGAAAATTCAGCAAGTTTTCACTATTACTGATTGGTATAAAGAAGTATGGGATATGGCATTGAATGATATGTTGACTTGTAATATCAAATGCAAAAGGGGTCAATTAAAGAAAAATATTTTCAAGGATATTTGGGGTTTATTTCTGGAATATGTGTTAAAAAGGGGAAAAGGGAGTTTACCCTGTCAAGATATGTTGTATTTTTGGAATAATGAACAATTATAGAGTCATTGTATTATTTGGTCCCATGGTGATGGGAGCACTATATTAGTTATATGTGTGTGTTATTTTCTTTGTATTGTTTAAAAATTTAAATTATATATATATATATATATATATATATATAAGGAAACACATTTTTTAAAAAATTGCAAGCCCATGCTCATTTGTGCGTTATGGGGGGGGGGCAGCCTAGAAAGTCATTTCTATTGTAATTATCTTTATTTTACTTTCTTACATCCACTTGGGATTGTGAATCAAGCAGCATAGGACATGGAATCATCCAGCCATAGAAAATCAGTGCGTGCGTGTGTGTGTGTGTGTGTGTGTGTGCCATGCCATGCCATTCCATCTTCTGCCCCCTAAACACCACCTTTCTTTTCGTCCTGATAAGATTACATCATTTTTCATTCATCATACATCTACTCACTCATTACATTGCATGAGCCAAGAGAAAAAAGGATTAGGAAATGCAGATGAAATGGGAGGACAATGATAGGATTACACCCACATCTTGTGCATTTTGAATGCGCAAGTAATGGGCGTTGAGCGAGAAAGGGGCTCGCGAACAAATGCTTGGTCCAGAATTACAATGCCGACAAGACGAGGGAGGAGGGACAGCTTGATGTGCCTCCGGTGTGGCTGTGGGCAGCATGGGAAGCTCAAAGTGACCAACTTGCTCTAACAAAGTCTAAGACTGGACTGAAGCCTTTTATGTCTCTTGGGCCAGATTAATTCTTCCAGGTGCTGCCCCTTCCTTGAGGAGTGGAAGGCCTTCAAGAGGCTTTCCCTAGCGTACAGCCTAACCCTACACCTCAGACAATTCCCCCTAAGTTCATTGCTTGTACTGATGGGCCAATATGGGGATGCAGGTCCCTCCCTGCATTTCTTTAGCAAGTCCAGACATCAAGAGTACAGACTCTGGAGGACCCAATTCAGGGACCCTTTGCTCAAAGGCCCCCAATCCTGCAGGCCTGGAATGATATTAGAGTCCGGGTTGACTTCCTGCACCTCTGCTTCTAATGCTGGTCTGATAGATCTGGATGGCTCCTACTCACCCAAGTCGCAATCAGGTCCCAGGGCTGCTGTTCAGACTGGGGGTCTTCACACACCCATTCAAACACATGTGTAAAACATAAACATGACACATAAAAGTGAAATAGTATCACCTTTCCATGAGAGTGTCTAATTAATTAAGTTTCAACTTGCCCCCATGATAAATGTGAAATGATTTAATTATAATCAAAATGATCTAAATTGAATAGCTCGTGTTTCAAAGAGTCACTCGTGTAGTGCTAAGAAGCTCATTAAATTCAATTTGCAGGAATGTACTGCTGTCATGTTTCTTTCCTGAACCACAGTATTATATTAACGTTCTTTGATTATTTCCCGGTAGGGTAGCATTAATATGGCACACTATGTAAAAGCAAAGCACATAAGAGATGCTGAGATCCATTTCCCTTTCCCTATACTTTTAGACACTTATTCTAAAAGATAAATATTCATGCAAGAAAGTGTTGTGACATGTCCTTTGTGTCAAGAAAAATAAGGAGTGATGATGTACTATCGTTACTGTTGAAAAGTTCATATTTGCACAAGTTACTGCACATTTGTTTCTAAGAACAAATAAAGTTGGCCCTATTTTATTTATATGAATTGATAGAAATGCCATGGTTACAAAATTACAGAATAGAGATAACATACCTTGAGATAGAAACTTCAATTGCATTGATTAGGTGATCAATTTATCAAGTCAGGATGCAATCCAATGCATGTTTAGACAGTAAAAAAAAGTCCTACAACTCCCAGAATGCTGGGAGTTGTACACCTTCTTTTCTCTTCTCTTCTCTTCTCTTCCTTTCTTTTGTCTAAACATGCATAGGAGTGATAGGATTGTACCCTAAACCTTCAGCTGATTAATTGGTAGGTTCAGGTTTTAATAGGTGTGGCTCCATTCTGGAAGGAGGCTATTTTGGTTCTAGTGTATTATTTTAGTATGATTATTCATTGTAAATTCATCACATTGAAGCTGCTGTACCTAAAATGAAGAAGGGGTAATATGCAAACTGATTCAACTGCACTCTTGCACAGGTCCTATTTACTTAAAATCTAATTGTAGTTGCACTGGGCAATTTCCTGGTGAATTGGGCCCTGAACAAATACCTAAAAACACAGCACTATATAAACCCACATAATATACCATTTAAACCAGAACCCCGAAACCCCAGTCATAATACAACGTTTTTAAAGGGTGGAAAGAAGTAAATGCTAAATTGGTGAACAGAGAATATTCCATATTTCTGGGGAGATGTGCTTCATTCTCCTTTGCAACAACCTGAAAAACATCAATTTCCTTCAATGAAATCATGTTAGGATTTGTGTCCTAGACTTCAAAATCCTTCACCAGTCTGCCCTATTCAATTCAATTTGTTCTGCAATGGCAGACAGCATTGAGAAGTAGTCTGTCAGGCAGGCAAAAAGATAATTAAAAACCTAGTAAGCAGCTCCGATAAAAGATAGATCCCTAGGAAAAAATGACCACTGAATCCATAAAACTATATATGTAATGACAAAATATGCTAGCATGAATGATGGGGAAAACCTACAAGGAAAAATAAATGAACAACGTGACCCTATTTTGAAAAGGAATACTTCAGACACTCATTTGAAGCTCAGGTAAAAAGAATTTCCCATAACTCTCTGCTGCTTCACAAAGAAGCACAGGTGTGGTAGAGGAAGTATGTCACAGACCATGAGAATGTGAATAGAAAAGTGTTAAATTGCTTCTTTGTCCTCAGATGGACAACTGCAATTACACAGTAGGAATTGTGTAAAGAGCATGTTGCTTTTCAATACAGCCAAACAAGCATTCAGGTCATCTCTGTAGCTTTTATACCTCCTGGTCTTACTGGTTGCTGTGAATTACCTCTAGCCCCAGGGAATGTGTTACTATTGATAGCAGGGAGCAGATGAAAGTGAGCGCAGATGTGAGGAACTAAGGCAGGGGTCCCCAACCTTTTTGGACCTGTGGGCACATTTGGGAATATGAGAAACTGCTGTGGGCACCATCACAAAATGCCTAATCAGTGGATTGCTGCTTTAGCATCTACCGGTTGCGTCTATAGATCTTGGGCTGTGTATTATTCAACAAAAATATTTCTTTCATGTCTATTGGATACCGCTACTTCACTTTAATAAAGGATTGTCTAATTAAGCTAACTGCTGGTGGTGCAATACAACCAATGCTTCTTTTAAATACATGTTTTGGCAATGTCCAGTAGTTGCTACTTTTGGGGGGGAGGTTATTTCACAGATAAATTTTGTACTGAAATAGTGATTAATATTCACTCTCCTTTAAATTATTTACCTGATTCATGGAAATTAACAAATGGTCTGCATAAATAGATTCTCCGTGCCCTATTACAACGTTGGAAGGATAATCACTCACCTCCTATAATGCGATGGATTGAGGAACGTACAACATTTTCAATATTTGAATGGGTGGCATACAGATGCCACCTTCAAATGGATACTTATTTGGATATTTGGTTGGCTTTTGTTGAAGTCTACATGTAATTGCTAGAAAGCTGTATGCATTTCATACAAATCCATGTACGTATATTTTAAAAAAATGGAGATATATATATAGATATATATATATATATTAAAGGGTGATGGTGGGTGCTGCATTGGGAACCCCTGAACTAAGGAGTAGGAATGGAGGACAAATTTGTGCAGTTTGCATTTTAATGCAGATGTTCCTAATTTTGCACTTTCAAACCACTATGCAACCCGAAACTCAGTCATCCTTCAAAATTTGCTTTTCTCCAAATTTTTAGATAGCATTCTCCAATCAGAAAATGTGTACTAAAATCCCTACATTAGGGGAAATAACGTTAAAAATAAGTCAGAGTAGGAAAATTGCTGGCAAAAAATGTGTCTATTAAGCTGTGAAGATAAAACTTTTTTTTTTTATTTAGCTGCTCTTTGATTATTATGGGGTTAAATTATTTTTTGTGTGTAACACAAAAATAATTTAACCCCATAATAGCCAAAGAGCAGCTAAATACAAAAGTTTAGTTAATGATTATTGGAATCAGGATATTTGCTCACAGTGCCAGTAACTCTGCTGAAGATGAGGAAGTTAGGAACTGGAAGGATATTCAACAGATAAGTCAGAGAAGATACGAAGATTTAGAAGTCATGAAGCCTGCAAGAGGGGGGGGGGATAAGTAATGAGGATTTGCAACAAGCAACCGAACGTCGGAAGAAGGACACAGGGAAACAATTACAGGGATGAGCAAATGAGCCATGTTCGAGATTGCTAGGATTCTCCAAACATCGCCTCGCAGCTCACCTCGTGCCCAATTCATAGATTTCATAGATCATAGAGTTGGAAGGGGCCTACAAGGCCATCGAGTCCAACCCCCTGCTCAATGCAGGAAACTAGAGGAGGGGTCTCCCACCCAAGTAATAACCAGGCCTGACCCTGCTTAGCTTTCCACACTCAGACAAGCTGAGCCAGCGTAAGCCACAGCAGACCTGTATAATTCCTGTTCATGTTTCGGATCGCTGCTCCAAGACAGAGCTCTGACCACAGAGCTGGGGATCCACATTCTGATCCCCCTCCTCCCCTCGCAGCCAATGCAGAAAGAATTGCACCAGCTGCCTCTCCAGGGCTGGGAAAGCTACCTCAGGGATGGGGTAATGGGGATGCTCCAGCAGGCAGGGAGGGGGGGAGGCTGGGGCCACCAGGATATGAGCTAGCCTCCTCCCCTCCCCTCCAAAGCACCTCAACTAGCTTGCTGTTTTCTCAGCTCTCTAGCTGAAATGAAGAGCAGGAGGAGTGGGGAGGCAGGGATCGCCTCCGCCACTCCTTGCCCTTTGCAGTGGATGCTCATTCATAACCCTCTGAATTTGGGGCCTTATGAGCATTGAGGGCACAACTGATAGGACTGCATCCTTATTCATTTAGAATATGAATAGGTCACTTTTAAGGGTTAAATAAAAACCCTCCCAAGGTTTCTTCCAATAGTCAATATAAAACATAGATAACAATAAGCTTCAACCACAAAATTAACCCTTGATGAAAACCAGCGATGAAACTAAAACGTCCAGCCAAGTAAAATTACCAAAATCCAATCCTGTTTCCATTTTTATGTTTTTAATATATTGTACATCTTCAGAGGACTTGCATTACTGGGTGGTTTAAATGTATACTAGATTCAATACATACATACATGCATACAGTTCATACATGCAGTTCATCAGCCCATAAAACCTATTTCAAAGAAAGCCACCGTCTTTAGTCAGTGTGCAGCCAGTTACCAAATGGAATCAAGCTATTTGGACAGATTCAGGAGGTTTGGACAGATTCAGCAGCTGTCTGAATTGACGCAGAAAGATTTGGGAGATGTCCGAATCAAAGGGGGGGCTGCTCCTCCGAAGTGAGCCAAATCTGAATCTGTACACTACTGAACATTCAGGGTTTGGAGTGACAAAGACAATGTCCAAAATGGATACATTGATCCCCAAGCTCTCCATATAAGGAAAAGAGGAGGAGATGTAGCTTTGTGGCTGGCAGCTTCTAATCACAGTGAATGGATTTACTAGGGCTCTCCAATTCCAGTGTTTTGGGAGAGGGATGCTGAAGTAATATATTACAGGACTGATCCAGTGTTCAGTGCTCCTTGCTTGTTAACTAGCCCAGGAGCAGGAACATTAAAAGAGATCTGGTGGAGTCTGTGGGACCTGGGCGGGTCTAGTATTGTGTGCTTGCTTTGAAAATGCTGGATGTTCAAGTCCTTCTGTGTCTGCCTCTGCCACTGTATGCTTCACATAAAGTGCTTCATCAGCAAGTGCAAGCTAACCCTTTGGTGATGCCATCTATCCAGCTTGGCGGGACAATACTGGAAAATGTCGATCATTTTCTCTATCTTGGCAGCTATCTTTCTGTTACAGCTAACATCGACAGTGAAATCCAGCATCGTCTGAGCTCCGCAAGTGCTGCGTTTTCTCGAATGAAACATAGAGTGTTCGAGGATCGGGATATTTGTAAGAAGACCAAAACACTGGTTTATGAAGCCATTGTATTACCAACTTTATTGTATGCCTGCGAAACATGGACTATCTGTAAATGTTACTTCCACCTCCTTGAAAGATTTCATCAACGTTGCCTCCGGAAAATCCTGCGAATTACTTGGGAAGATAGGCGAACAAATGTCAGTGTACTGGAAGAAGCAAAGACTACTAGCATTGAAAAAATGATCCTTCAACGCCAACTTCAATGGACCGGTCATGTTGTTTGAATGCCTGACTGCCGTCTCCCAAAGCAGTTACTTTATTCCCAACTCAAGGATGGAAAGCGGAATATTGGTGGTCAATATAAGAGGTTTAAAGATGTTCTTAAGGCTAATCTAAAAAAAATGCAATATAAACATCAAAAACTGGGAAGCTCTGGCCCATGAACGATCTAACTGGAGGTTGGCCTTTCACAAAGGTTCTATGGACTTTGAAGAAGCTCGAGTGCAAGGTGAAAGGGAGAAACGTGCTAAGTGAAAAGCACGTCAAATAAATCCTTTACAGGACCATCTCCCATCTGGTAACCTGTGTCCTCACTGTGGGAAGCTGTGTGGATCTAGAATTGGCCTCCACAGTCACTTACGGACCCATCGCTAGAGTCTACACAATTTTCTTTAGAATTTTCCTCCTTTTAAAATCTCCTTTTTGTAAATTTTCTTTTTTTTTTTATCCTGGAAGACAATCTTACTCGGTCACGAGTGATCGACTGACTGACTGACTGATAGCACTTTCTGTGACTTTAAAACAAACAAACAAAAAAGTCTTAAACAGCTTTTCATCCATCATAGCTCCCTAGGCCCTGCACCTGTCTTTTTGAAATGTTAGAGCATTCTTAGTGAGGCATACTTATGCAATTCTCAATACACACTGCCAAAACAAAAACAAAAAACATGGAAAGGGTTAAAGGGAAGTGCATCACTCGTCTCCCAAATTTGAACTCTCCCCTTGCACACATACAAAATTGCACCTGTCTTTCTGGATTTTTTCAGCTTTCTTAATGAGGGCCACTTCTATGCTGTTTGCCATTTTCATAAAAATTGCTCACAAAAAGTGCAGGCCTTTTTGGAAACCCCAAACTGTAAAGGCTGCTCTTGCACAAAGCTTCCTTTCTATTTGAAGCAAGTATTATGAGTCGCTCATAGGAATGGGCAAACATGCAGTGCTTAAGCTCACTGAGGTTATTTGTGTTCATCCTCAAAGCTCATTTTGCCTTCTTTGGATTCCCAAATGCAAACATCACCCCCCCTTTCAATCAGGAAAAATGCCCATTTTTAAAAGTGTGCCATTTTTCCCATTTGAAAAATTTGCACCTTTAAACATGAACATTTTCCCCCAACCAAAAATGCCCATTTTCCCTCATAGGCTAAAGCCTGAAAATGTGGATTTTTTGGGGAGGGGTGCAAATGCACATTTTTGGAAGTGTACATTTGCGCAAGCGCACACTTCTGAACATGAACATAAGTTCGGTAAAGTGCGAAAATTTCCTGAGAATTGTGTTCCAGCTCACGTTCCCATTTGGGGTTGTGAATGGGACATGTTCACATAATTTGTGAACAGGAACAAAATTCTTGTACATCCCCAGTCAGTGAGGTTAATATCCTTAACCCAGCAATCATGAAATTCTGTTATCTCTATTTTCATGTACAAGAGCTGAAAATGTACAAGAGCCATATGATATTCTAGATAATTTGTTCCTCACCATTCATGCACTTGTTAATATACACCAGGTTCCTACCCAATGTGTGTAAGATGCTTTGAAAATAAGATGTGTAGGTTAATTTATTTTCAGAAGGTTAATTTCTTTTCAGAATGTAACATTAAGCAGGTAAGAATATTTTTGGAAGAGATTTAATATGCCATTGTCATGAGGACAAAGACCATGCTTTGGCTTTTAGATGTAAGCACTGTTAAATATTTAAAAGATCACATAAGGTTAGAGGGCAGTGCTTTATGGGGTCCCCAGAGATACAGAAAGATTTCATTCTACAGGATATAGAAGAATATATAACAGAGACTGAATCCCTTGTTCTACTATAGCAGTAAATCAGAGAAAAGCGTGCCACCTAGTGAATTGTGAGAGACACATATTGTAGCAATTTTCTTCTCAATGCAACCCTAACTTGCCTTATAATGTAATAAAACAAGGGTTAGGATATCCAATCTTGGGTTTCCACCTTCAAACATTATTTCATATTTTCATATAATAAAAGCTGTCCTGAATCAAACATGGGAATGTGCAAGATCTCATTTTGTGCCATTGATATAAGCAGGGAGGTGGGGGGGAACCTATGGCTGATTGTAAGTAGGTGGATTTTTGCTGATCCTATCCTCTTGAAGCATTTTAATTAATAAATAAAAAAGTCACTTCCACAGCTGAAAACATGAGCCCCTGCTACTCCCGAGGTCCTCAGTCCAGATTATTTATGTGGAGATTCTTGGGGGGGGGGGAAGGATCTCATCTTGAAACCTGTATTCTGCTTCTTTAAAATTAATTTACTGCAATTCAAAATATGATGTTTGTTCTCATACCCCAGTAGAAAAAGAGTAGTAGTCCCAGCAGAAGTAAAATGCAGAATGTTTGTAGCCTGAGGGTCAAAATACACATTAAAGATGTAACTAGCTGCTACATTAAAAAATGTGGGAGTGGTCCAATTTTACATTAAAATATTTATGATAGATAAGATAGATAGATAGATAGATAGATAGATAGATAGATGCAGGTGCTTCATACTCTTTCCCAAAGGTAGACTTGATAGACATTTACTTGGTTATATGTTGCCCTGTAAATGCAACCAACTGCAAGGGCTTCACTATCCCTGATTACTATGGTGTTTTGTCCTTCTTAGAAGCTATCTTTTCCTCCTGACCTGCCTATACCCAAGGATCTCCTCCACCTGCCAGAGGAGACTCGTCAACTGAATAGTCTTTTGGCATTTAAAAAGACCATAAAGACTGTTTTCTTCCGGCAGGCCTACCCAGTGGAATCTTAGGAATTTTAGGATATTTTAAAAAGTTTTTAAGAATGTTTTAATAATATTTACTATGTTTTAACCGGTTTATGTATTTTATATTTCTTGTTGTTCCCCGCCTCGATCCAAGTGGAGAGGCAGGTAAGAAATTATTATTATTATTATTATTATTATTATTATTATTATTATTATTATTATTGACTGGTAGTTTATCAGAGCAAGTCACATAGGGAAGGACAAACCTCTTTGTCTCTCAAACTACAAGTTCTAGTTTAACTGTGGAAGCATACTCTCTCTGTTCTAAGGAAGGCCAGCAACTCTAGAGAAGACCAGCAACTCAGAGTTGCTTGTTCTAACACTGCTTCCAACCGGGTCCAGCAAATCTCACAAGATCTGGATGATAGATAGAAAGAAGTTCAGCCTCAATTATTTTCTCTCACAGTAATGGAGTTGCATCCTGGGATGCTTGAATCTCCAGGCCCAGATAAAGTGTACATTCTTCTCCACCCACCCATGCTTCTGCCCTGAAGAAAGATGGAATTTTATGTAATGATTGGAGATACCTTGGAACACTTTTTCCACATGTACATGCTGAACATATTGCGAAGAGTGACTGCAGTGTTATTAAATTTAATTTATACATAAGGGGAAAATTTCCAAGGAAGACCAACAGTCACATTTGACTTCAAAAGAAGAAACTTCTAAAAAAAAGAATGAAGCAATTGGTAAAAAGGTAGTTGAAAGGGAAATATAAGAAGATCAAATATCTCCAGAACAGTTGGGGGTTACTCAAAACCACAATAAGAGAAGATCAACGGGAGGTGGGGCTGCCTTTCCATGGTGGCAGAGAAAGACAAAGACTCCACAGGGTACAGGGGATTGAAGGTATGAACCCCTCCTCCCTCCTATGTTAGCTCCACTCCTCCATATTTCTTGTTTTATACTGTTCTTATATTTGTTTTTATATTGCATTGTAATCAGCCATGATGTGCATGATACAGCACTCCAAAGCAAAACAAATAACTACCAGTAGTGCATCCAGTTTATAAATTTATAGATTGAAAAAAATATATTAAATGTATAGATCTGAAATTTTAAAAAATATATAAACAGATTTTAAAATGTGAAATGTTTCAGTATAAAACCCCAGCTTCAATTGTATTGCATATGTTTCTATGTAAACTGCTTGGAGATCCTGGGATGTCAAACAGTATAAAAACAGCTTAAATAAATAAATAAGAATATAAATATAAATATATAAATAAAATAAACTGAACCAATTTGTCCCCTATCCCTAGTCATGATTGCTATACATTATTTCCAGTATGTCTTTATACCATATACTGCTGGAGAACATGGGGGGGCACGGGGGTGCTATTCCCCTCATGTTTTACTTGTGGACTTTCCCTAAGTATCTGGTTGCCACAGTGGGAACAGAATGCTTGAGCAGGTGGGTGCTTGGTCTGATCCAGCAGGGTTCTTCTTATGTTTTTATGTTGTTCTTACATGATGACTGCAACAACAAGTGGGGTGCTGCCTAAGAAAATGAGCCACCAAAGTCTAAAAATCACTGATAGTATTTTCATATCCCCTCCCCTTACATCATCATTTAAATATTCACATATTTAGCTGTGAATCACTGAGTGTTGAGTAATGAGACGAGGTGAAATTAAGTGGTGTGTGTATATCTCTAGTCTGGTGGACTGTTGTTTTGGATCACATGATTGTTTTGGTGTGGCAAGATGAGTGGTCTCATGTTGCTTTAATAAATCATAGTGAAACCATTATCATTCCAGAATTGGAGATGAGCCTAGGATCCACACATTTGAACATGTAGTATTTAGATGCATCCTGCAAACTGTGTAACGTTTAGAGTTAAACATGCATTTCTCATGAGCCTCTTGAACATCAAGCATCGACACATGCTGAGATATGTCCCCATGAAAAACAATGCCATGAAAGTTGGGTACTGCAAAATAAAGGGAAAGGAAAGCCAAGTGGGATAGCATTTCCCTCCCTATACAGAATATTGGAGTGAGCATATTAGAAAAATACACTATTATACTGCTCCAAACAGGACATGGTTGGATAGGAGATTGAACAAGTTTAACTGCTCAGTAGGAACTGTACAGCAAAGTGTTTCCAGTAAAACTATAACTTATCTTCTTGAGCTGCTTTCATGGAAGAGGGTTACATTTAAGAGTAGGCAGGAAAAATGAATATTGTGAAGAAACTTGAGGCCATTGCAAGTAGGGATAAATTGATATGTCTCCTCTTTCTCCCTTTACCATACTTGTTGCCCGTGATTCTATTCCATTATTTTACAACAGTAATTGTAATTTATGTATGTATGTATTTATTTATTTTTAAAGGAATCTACCAAAATATGATGGGGGGGGGAGGTATGGCATCAAATATTACCTTTTTAGTTTTATTTATTTTATTTATTTAAACATTTTATATACTGTCCTTCGTTGTATCAGGCTTAGATTTTTCAGGGGGTTCTATAACCATGAAAACGGTGGATAAAATCCTTAGCAAAGTAATAAAACAGAAATACAATCCCTATCAATAAAATCCTTAACTATTGAAATTATACAACAAATTAAAAGCCCTGGGTACATATATAAATTTCTTCTTCCCATTTATTTTCTTAAACATCACCCAAGGACTGCTTGCCTTATTCATGACTGATGAAGAGAGCAATGCTGCAGTAGGCCCTGGACAGCATCTGGCATGACATAGCATGCTGTGGATCTCCTCCCCCATGCCTGTAGACCAGTGTTCTCCAACCTTGGGTTGCCAGATGTTTTTGGCCTACAACTCCCAGCTACACTGGCTGGGGCATGCTGGGAGTTGTAGGCCAAAAACATCTGGGGACCCAAGGTTGGAGAACACTGCTGTAGACAGAGCTACAAGCACAGAGGAGGAGATCCAATCATTTCATAGATCATAGAGCTGGAAGGAGCCTACAAGGCTATCGAGTCCAACCCCCTGCTCAGTGCAGGAAACTAGAGGAGGGGTCTCCCATCCAAGTAATAACCAGGCCTGACCCTGCTTAGCTTTCCATGCTCAGACAAGCTGAGCCAGCGTAAGCCACAGGCCTGTATAGATGTACGTGGACTGCATGTAATCACCTTGAGTTCCATGATGGAAGAAAGGTGGGATATAAATGAACCTCTCGCTGGTTCTTTCTCTACATGTGCAAAAGTAGTAACACTGGATGTGCATGGAGGGGGGATGTATGTGGAGGGAGGATGTATGTGGAGGGAGGAGGTAAAGAAGAATGAAATATATTTTACAAAATCTTTCTTAAAAACAAACACACAAGCCAAACCAAAACACCACCACCACAAACACTTTAACAGCATATTCGTGGGTGAGCGGGGGTGAGTTGACTGTTGCTTTTCACATACTTGTGCTCATATTCAAAGAACATCAACAAAAGATATCCGAAAATCTCAAGTATGAATCATTCATTTGGACAAAACTGAGTCTATTTAAATGGGCAGTAATTCCCTTCTGCTGTCAAAGGATAGCGGCTTACAGTTTTCTGCTGAAATGTGTATAATATCTTGTAAATTTTGAGCATACAACTGTGCGTGTTTTTTAAAAGTTCAGATTGGTGGGATATACGTATTTAATTATATCCAATGCTACAGCGGAAAAGATTACTTCAAAGTACAAAAATCTTGAATTCAAATAATCTGACAAGAGAAGATGAAGGCCAGTTGTTATGTGCATTTCCTGATTATGCATGACAAAAGCAGACAGGCTGTAAAGTACTGTCACATCAAGAAAGAAAAGGCGGGGGGGGGGGTCAACCTGTCTTGTTTCTTATGCATCTGTGAGCCATCAGCAGCAAACTTTTCTAATTGGAAACTTCCCTCTGCCTTCTGCACAATAGGCAGAACTCCCATAAATATAATTGGATTCTGATGTACCGTATTTTCCCATCTATAAGACGCCCCCATGTATAAGACGCCCTCCACTGGGCAGTTTTGCAACCGCGCAATTCTCTCCTCGGCTTACTTCCGTGTATAAGACGACCCTCAATTTTTAGTCTAGCGATTTTAGGAAAAAGTATAGTCTTATACATGGAAAAATACTGTATGCCATCATCATAGTGAGGAGGAGCGGGCTTGGGGCGGGGACTAGAAAATACCAGCCTTGTTGATTCAGAAGCTGTGCTTGATATATTTATGAGGAATTTTATGAAAATATTGTAATATGACATTTCCCTTCCTGTGATCTATAAGAATAATCTATTTTTCTCTCTTTGGAATATTCAAAAGGATAGCTGAAGAAGTACAAAGAATATTCTCCCTCAGTCGAAGGCTAGCTAGCCCTGGCTGGCATTCTGCCACTTTCCCAATGCATACTAATGTTTGACTATGGAAGATAGTGTCTTTGTGGTTAGACCAAGTTCAAGTTACTATTTCCAGCATTAAAACTTCACAATTATGTGAGCATGACCAAGCTACTTTGCAAATAATAAGCCATATATTCAGGTATGAAGAGAAGCAGGTCTTATTAGAGATAGTACTTTGGAATGCATACCAGAAATTCAGAAATTAGTCAAAAATTATCAGAGCTTCATTGTTGTTTTTATGAATTGTTGTAAACTGCCTAGAGAGCTTCAGCTATGGGGTGGTATAGAAAATAAATAAATAAATAAATAAATAAATAAATGCTGCTGCTAATAATAATAATAATAATAATAATAATAATAATAAACAGCCTTTGTGTGGAGAACTATATTTGTCTGGCCTGTAATGTTTAGAAGCACTTACTCCATGGAATATAATGTCCAGTTGAAAATGTGTGGGCTGGGTGAGAATATCCTGCCCCAGAGAGGCCATTTTCAGAGACAAAATCATGGCAAGTGTAATATCTGCTTTAGGCTGCAATTACCATTTATAGTGATCTAGTCCAAATAAAGTCAACCTCAACAAGAATCCACTAAAATGACTGAAGCACCATAGAACTTCATTTATGCCACCACACCATGCCAGTTTAAAGCTGGCTGATGATGTCCCTGGCTTGTTTGGGAGCATCAAACCAGGATCCTGGCTTTGGAAGTCATGATAAGCTATGTGCACCTGCATGCTGCTCATTCATAGTAAGTCAGGATTAACCAAGATTCCTGGTTTGTCATTATGTGTGAATGTGGCCAGTGCAGAAACTTCAGTTGATTCAGAATGCTGCAGCCAGTCTTTTGTCAGACTCAGCGCAGGATGGTAACCAGATCCAACACCAGAGCTTGTGTGCTATTGCTCTACCAATAGCAACAGGCAACAACATTTGGAACAGTGTACTTGGCAATGAATATCTAATTACAGGTATTCTGATTGCAGATAAAATTAAAGTATATACAAGGTAAGATTGATTTATGATATCACAGAAGAATCTCAATACAGATAGAGAGATACAATATACATTACAATTCCCTGAGACCAATCTTTGTGTAAGAAAAAAACAAGTACACTAAAACATTTGGATTGAAATATGCATCTGACTTTGAAGCCCTTTCTCATAATCTCAGATGTGCATGAGTGCTTGCTTTTATTCAATAGTAGGGGGAACACTCTGCACATGCCCAAAGGCACTGTCCATTATCCCTTTATAGCTTTGAGGACTGAGTCAGAATTTAAAACATGTTCCAGGGCTGAATCAAACTGATTCTGGGTGGAATTACACATTATGTTTACCTGTCTAAAATTAGGCCTGTATCTCATTATCAGCACTGGAATAGAAGGGGAGAGCACGAATACAAATTTAGCTTCCCATAAAAGCGAGCTTCCCATAGCTTCCCATAGTCTGCATTTTTACTTCTCTCTGCTTTGTTTTATCTATGCATTTGCCTTTTCTAATAATAAAAAGTGGCAAACAATAATATTTCTTGTAGTTTGTTGATTTTCTTCTCTGCTTTCTCACATTAAGCCTTTTCACCCATTAGATATTTTATACCCCTCCCTTCACCTGCAACAACAAGAAAAAAATATTTTATACGCAGAACAGGCAAAAACATATTTGAGCCTGGGTTAAGTCTACATTATTCCAGAGTCTTTCAAGCTTTGACAAAACAAGTTGTCTCTCTCTTACAGAAAACCCATTGGTTGCTATCAAAATTGCTTTTCATTCTTAATGATGCTCTTAGCACAAAAGGATCTTTGGAAGGAAGAAAAAAAGAAAGAAAATGAAATCAATGTGGGTCATATGAAGCAAGGATACTGGCAAAGAAAACGAAATCACTTTAATGTGCTATACTTAACTAAAATAAATGGTTTCCTTTTATTGAACTAAAAGACCCACATTACTTTTTTGAAAGATCCTGTCTATTACAAAGCACATCATGCCATTAAACATTGTTAGATGTTTGCCAACACTTACACAGATAGGCCTTTATGTAACTGTCTTTTGAAATCAATCAGGCACCTTGCAAACATGTGGTTTCTGCTGAAAGCAGATTAAAATGACCAACAACACAAAATGTAAGTGAACAGAGAATTGAATTATCCATGCTGCCATCCAACAGACAAAAAAATAATAATCCTCACCTGAAAGCAACTAGCAAGAAGAGGATGCTGGGAACCCAGGGCAGAATACAATGGCGCACTTACATCTCTGCCAATTCCCTTCCACAAGTGAGTCCTGCCAATTTGGGGATGCACCGCTTACTCAAGGGAGACTGAGCACTTCCTAGGGAAAGCCCTGAAACAAGCAGAAATGCTTGTTTCTGGAAGCAGGCAGGTCAGAGGAACTCCCCTATGCGAGCTCTGCTGACCTGTCTCCTTCCAGAAACCAGCATTTCCGTTCATTTTGGAATGCCCCAGAAGTGCCAAATCGTGATTGCACAAGCGGTGGTGGCCATGTGCAACAGAATTAGTGGGGCATAAGAGAATCGGTGTGGCATAAGCGCCCTGTTGAATTCTGCCCCCACAGTGCTTAAGAGTTAATGTAAAGTATCCAAAATGAATCTATTTGGTCTCAAGTGGTTTTTGCTAGTGTTGTTTTTTGGCAAAGGACCAAGAAACAAATTCACAGGCAGCCTACACAATTTGTTCTGAAAGAACTTTGAGTAATTGAGTAAAAGAGCCACAGACCTAAGTAGTACAACATTTGAAGACTAGATTAGAAGCCCTGCCAAACCTAAAATGCAATTGGTCTCAGCTTCCAGAACAAATAAAAACACAAATCTTCTCTGTATCCTTTTACACTGTCATCTTGAAGACAGTTGTCTCAATGAATTCTTCCAGATAACTGCAGCATATCTAGTCATAAATGTTACCAATGATTAATCATTTTCAGCTAGGATAATTATTACAGACCACTAAATTAAGGTGAGGCTATCTTAATTGTGCTCAGATGTCATTATGGATAAAGATTTTTTTCTAGCTTGGCTTATCAGACAATCAGGTACGCAGTAAGAATATTTGTTTCAGATTTCCCACCCAACCAGTTTTAACACAAATTTAAGAAGTCCATATCCTGGTCAGACAAATCTCTGCATTTTTATTTTTTTTTAATGGTAGGGGTAGTGATAGTTTTAGTGTGCATTAGTCAGTGAAACTGCTGAATTCTTTTCAGTCTTGGTGCAATTCTGTACACGTTGCGAGTAAGTCACATTGAGTTTAATAGGCTTGCATCTTAGTAGAGTTGCATAAGATTGTAATTAGCGCTCCTTTTAGTTAAGTGTACCTGTCAGTGTGGCCCATGCAATGGGAGACAGGGCCACACCTTTAATTGCTGTTAGAAGAGGGAAACTTGGCAGGTGAAACTTTTGTCACCCATATAACACTGTCATATAACATATGACACCCTGCACCTGCCTCTGCTTCACTGAGAAGCTGCAGGAAACAAAGAGGGTGTGGGTGGGGCTGCCAGGCCTAATATTAGCTCTTGTAGCCCCACCCCCTTGCTGACAGGATACCTGCGTCGACAGGTAAGTCTCAACTCGCTTCCTCCATGTTCGCAAAATCCTCCCCGCCCACAGTTGTGCATGTTCCGGGGAAAGGTCCAAGTGTCTGGTCCTCCACTGAATCCAATAATCCTCACAGCAGGGTCTCAAAACAAGGGAATTCCATTGATTACACCTGTTCCACCTATCTGGGTCCATATTCACAAATATATAAGCACCCTCTTCTATATTAGGAGAGCTTGTTTGGTAAGGAGGACTTCAGAGACTGGGATCAATCAATGACACTGAAAATCTACTTTTTTTAATCACTGAAGTGACTGTCAGCAATGACTGCTCACTTCCACACTCCTGAAAAGCAAGGCTAATAAAGTCACAGATCAAAGTAGTGGTCAAGTCAGTTCAGCATGGAAGGGAAATGGCAGATCTTCAATACTGTAATTAATAGAGCCATCACTTAAAGGTTTGCACTGGAATCCACAAATGCCACTTATAGTTTAAAGCAAAGATCCATGAGCTTAGTCCACCTTTGCCTGCATGATTGATTCACAGCATTCATTTCCAAAGCTAATTCTGACCAGGATGCAAAAAACTGCACAACTAGGTCCACATGACTGAGGGGGGTGTGGCGCTTGTGTTTCAGTCTATTTCCCTGTGCCACCGAGCAAGTCACTTTTGAACCTGAAATAGAGACACTGGTGGAGTCATCATGCTCAGGCCCAGATAAAAGTTTAGGAAGCTCATTGATCTCACTTCAAAGAAGAGGTAAGCATTATAAGGCCCGGCATTCTCTGGCAAGAGCAGAATTCCCAATAGCTCTGCATTCAGGAAAAGTCCCACCAATTGGACCTCTTCATGAAGCTGTCATTTGTAGTTAAGGACTGTGGATCCTAAATGATAGCTTTGGGTTTGGGCTGGGGGGCTGTCCAATGAACAAAATTGAGATTGACTTAGAAATAATGTTAGCCATTTCCTGATGATGTGGGAAGTAGCTTATTTCCAAGCCAGTCTAATGTGAGCCACTCCATGGGAAGCTCATCCATCACAACACTGAAGTGGCATTCTAAAGCCAATTGTCGCCTAGACTACTGTAATGCGCTCTACGTGGGGTTACCCTTGAAGACGGTCCGGAAGCTTCAGCTAGTACAGAATGCGGCGGCTCGCCTGATTAAGGGCAGCCGCCGGCGTGATCACATCACGCCAGTGCTTAATGAGTTGCACTGGCTACCAGTTGCTTGCCGAGCCGAATTCAAGGTGTTGGTTTTGACCTTTAAAACCCTACACGGCTCCGGCCCAGCTTATCTCAAGGAGCGCCTCCAGCAACATCAAGTAGGCCGCTCAACAAGGTCTGCCACGGACGGCCTTCTCCTTATCCCATCAGCCAGAGCAGCCAGGCTGGTGGGGACTAGGAAGAGGGCCTTCTCTGTGGCGGCCCCCACATTATGGAACTCCCTCCCTAGTGACCTTCGCCATGCCCCCTCCATGATGAGCTTCCGCCGTGCATTAAAAACATGGCTGTTCAGGCGGGAATATGGGGTGGGTTAGGTTTTTAAAAGAACTTTTTATATTGTTTTAATTATTATTATATTTTATTGTATTGTTTTATTGTATTTTAATTGTACATCGCCCAGGGTGGCCGGGTAGACCGGCCAGATGGGCGATTAATAAATATAATAAATAAATAAATAAATAAATTGTGATTTAGCTTGAGACATCTGCTGGTCAAAGGTCCACCCTTGGGCAGGCCTACATTGCTCTATAGTTTCCAGCCATTGAATAATTTCCTTTCTCAAATGTGCATTTTGCTGTCAAGCAACAGTATTGCTCTCATCAACTTCTCCATATGCTTGGTTCATAGGTACTTGCAGTTGGCTTATGTTTTTTGGCAGATCTGCTTTTATTCCCATTTCAATGCAATTGCTTAAACAACACCAGGGAGCAATTACCATTCATTTTCCTGTGTAAAGAACCATATAAAGAGAGAGCAGGAACTTTGAAGGTTCTCATCAGCCATTAGCACTTGGACAGCAGACTGAGCAGGTAGGCACACACAGGTCACCTGGTCACAGTCTCCCCCACTCTTGTGAGATGTATTGTATTTCTATTTAAATTATAGTAATTATTTCTAAATTTGCATAATCCATACAAATTAGCACATCCAAATGTTATGAAAATATGTGTCCTCTTTTGCCCTCTTTTTTGGTGATGAGAAAGTGGCCACCCTCTGTAATGTACCGGTATGTAGATTTTGCATCTACGAAACCGCTGCCGTACTCTCAGGGTCTTTTCTGCTATGGCACCTCCTCTGTGCAATTCTCTCACTTTCTGGAAGTCCAGAAGGCTAATTTCTTGGTGATGTTTAGAAAACAGGCAAAAGCTTTTGTTTCCTTTTTTAAAAATCAGTTATTTGGAACATATTCATGCCTAATCCTCACTGAGGAGATAAATCTATGCCTGAGCTTTACCAGTTCAAACAAACTTAAATCACAGAATACTCCTTGTAAAGGAGTGAGATGGTTCAGTCATTTTGTGTTTGCCTTTAGTTATAAAATGGTTGCTTTCTCTTTAGCAGCATTTCTTGCTAGTGGATTCAAAAGGTTAGTCCAGGAACTGAAAATTAAGGGAGGAAAAGAAACATAGTTACTATGGAAACCAAAAACTCAGAAAAAATAAAATAAAATAAAAACTTTAGATGGGTTAAGAGATTGGGCAGAGGGTTTGTAATAGTGTTTGCATACCCACCAGAAGAATGAGATGGGCCAAATGTGCTGGCTGAACTAGGCCCACAACTTTATTTAACTATTTGCAATAAGATCTGCAATGAAGCCTACCAACTGTGCAGAAATGGACTGAGGCAAGGTACCATCACGATTTCCTCCTCAAGTGACATACCTTCCTTGCCCTGGACACATGCCATAGATTTATTTATTTATTTATTACATTTCTATACCGCCTTTCTGCTAAGGCACCCAAAGCGGTTTACAATGTTTAAAGACACAAACAAACAAACATACAGCATAAGTCCATCTGGCCATTTCTTCTTGAGGGAGGTCCTTCAGCCTCACAGTCCCTGCAAGACTTTAAGTGTGGACAACAGGCAGGCCTCAAAGGGTGTCCCTTTCCCCATCCCTGAGTCCCACAGCCCAAAGGACATGTATAGGGAACCACCTTTTACCATAAAAGTACCTTCGGGTGCTTATCAAGGGTTGCCTGCTGATCTTTCTCCCTCACTACCCTGTCGTTCTTAAACTATTTCTTAAGCTATTTAAGAAAAGTGCTGCTCAGGCCAATTCATTCATCCCCATTACTTGCAATGTTACAACTACAAAAGTGGTGGTACAAGTTAAAACTCTCCCATAACAGAGGAGCTACAATAGCCCTATTCAGGCCTTATAAAATTGTACCCATGGAGGGAGCAGGGCTCCATGCTCTGCCTCTGCCCCAAACATCCGTGCATGTGCCAGTTGAATCCCTGACCTTTATCAGTTGAGTGGGAAGGTCTGAAGGGGGATTCTAAACATGTTCAACTTAAGGTGCTTAGAAGCTTCCCCACAATTGGGAAACCTAATTGCGCCAATACTGCCCCCACTCCATTTTTGCAGATAGATTTCATAGATCTCATAGAGCATAGAGTTGGAAGGAGCCTACTAGGCCATCGAGTCCAACCCCCTGCTCAATGCAGGAAACTAGAGGAGGGGTCTCCCATACAAGTAATAACCAGGCCTGACCCTGCTTAGCTTTCCATGCTCAGACAAGCTGAGCCAGCGTGAGCCACAGGCCTGTTTATCCATTCAAGGGGCTTACCATTATTTAAGATGAGGCAGGCAGCAGAGGGTTTTGTCCTCTCTCTCTCTCTCTCTCTCTCTCTCTCTCTTTAAGACAACAAGAAAGAAAAAAAGCTTTGCCATTACTTCAAGTAGCAGCAGAGGTCTGGTAAAAGCAGATGAGTGGCATTCCCATTTTTCACAAAATGACCCAGTGGGAATGATGATGCTATGTTGCAGTATTGTCCCAAGGGTATTCTTGGGAGGGGGGAGCAGAGAGATGGTTACCTTTACTGGCATCTCTACTAGTGGGGAACAAAGATTCTGTCTTCTGGTGGCCACCACTTTTTCCCAGAATGCCCCAGAAAAATGAATTAGGAGCACGCTGGCTAAAAAAATAACTGGCAACTGCCAGGGGGATTTCTGTCCTCATTATTAACATTTAAAAGGAGCGGGGAAAACGTGCTCCTGCTCCACTAAGCTCCTGATACGATAAGCCAGTCTCCTCACAAAACTTTAAAAATGCACATGCATGAAAAAATACCCCTCACCCTCAGTTTCCTGGATCTATTTCTCACCCACACACTGCCATTTCAATCTCTGCAGAGAATTCTCAGCTCAGTACTAATCCCTTCTTGAAAGAATTCCCTTCCCCCAACCATGCGCAGCTGTGGGCAGGGAGAATTTTGCATGTGGGAGGAGGGAGAATGACACCACTATTCGGTGATCTCACCCTCCAATGAGGATCAAGGTGGGTGGGGCACCAGGGCCGATATTAGTCCCAGCTGCCCCACCCTCTCCCTCTTTCATTTTGCTAGCAGTGTGGTCGCCCGTTTGGGGGCCGAGTATGAATTTTGGCTCATTACCCAGATTGGCCTAGGGCAATGTGCGTGTTTTGCCTACTCTACACTGCGATGCGGGGTTTGGGTGTTGTTTTTTGTTTTGGGATATTATTCTTAATTGATTCAATTCGGTCGCATTTGGCAGGTAAGTGGGGTAGGGTTTGGTGATCATCCGATGATGACACCTTTTAGGTGACTGGTGAGACCCGAGGCTCCTCGTTGCTGAGTTGTGCGGCTCAGTTGTGGGAGATAAGGATCGCCTTTGAGTCCAACTCACCTCACCCGCATCAGAGTTGTGGTGACAGTGGGAAGACCTTCCAGCACCATGGTAGTGAAAAAATGGGGGGGAGGTGGTGAGTTGCAGCGCCACCACTTGGGGTTGGATGTTTCGCCCAGGAACACCTCCACTGGCCAAAGGCTGGTTTAGTTAGTACCCGCACTTCTTCCCTTCACAGATCTTTGTTATTCAATAAATGTGGCCCCAACCAATTTTACACCATAATTTGTGTCTTGACTCTTCATTTCCTCCTTTAAGTGCGCAACAGGATTCCTTAGCACTTGACAATTGGCTGATATTCTTTGCCTTGGGAATTCCCATCAAGGCGTAGGGATGTACCCGTTCGCCTCGTGCGGGCGTAGCTGGCTGAAATCGGCCCCGCTCACATCTGCGCGGGGCTTGCACGGGGCTTGCGCGGGCCTACCGTGGTCCAGCAGCAGCTCGCCTCTCCATGGCGAGCTGCCCACACCGCCCGTGCTGGTCCCGTTGCGTCACTTCCACCGCACCGGAAGTGATGCGACGGGACCAGCGCGCCAGTCGGCGGCAGCTCGAGCGGAGCAGAGGACACTCCGTGCCGCTCAGAATAATGAGGCGGGGGCCCCGCTGCCGCGGAAAATTGCGGCAGTGGAGAGGCGTGCCCCCCCACAGGTATATGAACACCGCTAATCAAGGGGCAGTCTATAATCTGTCCCACTCTCTCTGCTCAAATGTTAAAAATATTGCCTACATTTTAGGAGGATAAAAACTCTTTTTACCCAATGCCATCCATTTTCTTTTGCTACTTGTGCTATGTTTCTGTGCCATTGACCCCACAGTAAAATAATAAAAAGAATGAGCACATAAGAATCAATTCCGCCCTGTGCTAGAGATTTCTCACTTTAGGATTCAGTTGTTTCGACTAGATACTAATTTTGTATGTTGTACATAAAAAATGCTCATCTGATAAACATACTTACCACATTCTCTGCAGAAGCCAGATGATATTATCACATTGAATTCAGAAAGTATTTTCAAACATTATATATAATATTGCTAGTTATCTTCTGTTCTCCATTACCCTCAAATGTAAGTGCACTCCCGCCCCCCGCCCCCCAAGTACAACTCCATCCATCAACTAACTCAGCAGGACACTGATCATAGACCGAGACCCCCGGGCACAAGAGTAACATGACAAACCATCATGATAATACAGCTTTGGACTTTTAAACTCTTAGCTTTACAGCTATTTGACATGTTAATTGGAACCACCATAAAGTATAATTATATTTAAATTTTGCTTTAAGTGACATCATTAAAAGAAATTATTATAGCTCTTATTGTGTCAAAGAAATAATGGCATTCTGGCATAATTTATAGATATTAGACTTCATATTTCTGTAAGGAGGAAGAATATAGGGCAAAGCAGGAGGCTGATTTCCTTTTGCAAAGCTAAAAAAAAACAAACGCCAGAATGCTTTTAAAAATGTAAGCGTTATTGTAATTCATTCACTGCACTTGACTACGGAAATTTATGTAATTTGTTGAACAGGTTTAGATGTCCAGCATGCATGATTCAATCCCTTCCACCAAATTACCTCCCCCTGTTTCTCCCTAATATCTCTCATTGGTGTGATCTTTGTTTTCCCCTTGCACACAAAGAAACCTTTTCATAAATATCAATTAATTAGAGAGCCTTTCTGCAGGATGTCCTCTTGGAACAATGCCCAATGTTTGCTGTTCAGTTTAATTTCATCTCGAAAAATGCCAGCCTTTAAAATTACACACATGCACACACACACACACACACACAATATAAATAAATACAATAGCTATAACAGCAGCAACAAGAGGCAAATTAGTAACTATGCACATGAAGAGATTTTTAAATGTAATGTTATTTTTTATTTAAATGTTCAAAAGTATTTTAATGTGTTTCCTCTAAATCTGGCTGAAGTTACTAAGGAAATATTTGAAGATAAAGAATATTTATGTGGAAAGCATGCATGCATGCAGTGGCGATGTTCTTAAAGCAAATTCTGAATCTGCCAATAATACTATGGAATGTTCATCAGGACAATTTTCGTGGATACACAATTTTCACAATTGCCCAGTGATTGTTTTGATCTTTGCTAGGGTCCCAAACCAGATCACCCCTGGAGGGGAGGAGGAGGAGGATTATGTAAGTCGCCTTGGGTTCCATGCAGGAAAAAAGGTAACTATAATAAATAAATAAATAAAGTAAAAATGAAGGGGGGGAGGCCTAGCTGCTAGAGACAGATTTAACATAACATCTATTTTGGTCCTCAGGCCCTCCCATGTATGAATTCTTCTTTGAGTATGCCGCACACTGGAGGAAAAGTGAGAAGAGTAGATCCATTCAATGTTTCAACAGGAGGTTGCAAGAGCCTTATGTTGCTGTACATTCCCTGGTGTGTTTCAGCATGGTTGACAAAACTGCAGCAGGCCATATGAGGGAGCAGCACAATGGGAAAAGGGAGTTTTAGGCTGCAGAGTCCTATGGAGAAACCCTCCGCATCCTGCACTCCACATGCAGAGAGAGCATGATCACAGTCTTTGTACGTACATTTGAACACAATGGAACATACTTTGCCAAAGTGTTTCTCTAAGATGCCATCTTGCTCTTTCGCAGATGGGAAGTGCAGATTAAGTTATTAATTACAGCCAATTTTCAAGTCCCATTACACTCAGCAGTGAAATGGGATTTCTGTCAGTTCTGCAGGCTGCGCTTGTAGTTCTTTTTTCTTTCTTTCTTCCCCCAATACCAGCCCAGGGACATCATTTTAATTCATCTGTAACGAAGCCCTTGTCAATACCTGAATATTTTAGTAAAATATTCTAAGTTGCAAGATATCATTGTTTTGAAATGACAGTGACTGAAGAGCATAACTTAGACCATGTCCATCAAATTCAGAGGGGGTGCCTGCTTATAATCACTAGAAAATAGTTTTGTGTTCATGGCAAATTACTTACAAAACTCTTCTTTTTCTCAACTCAGGGTCAGTTCACACAACTAGTTTTTCATCTTGAGGGGCAATGTTTGGGCCTTCACCTCATGATATGGGTCTTCATGGAACTTTCTCACTCTACTACCATGCAGCTACCAGGCAAAACAGCAAGGGTGTTCCCAATCATAGGTGATAGGATGTTCCCAATCATAAGCTGAGTTTCCTATTGGTGAGAAACAGTCACATGACCCGGGTGTACACAAGTAAGTCATCGCCACTTTTCATCACTCTTTATGCCTCAATATGGCTGTCCCAATACGTCAAGCCATTAAGTACAATTGCTCACCTTCTAAACCAGACAATTTTCTCCAAGTCGCTACATACCCCAAACAAGCACATCTATGAAAATGTCAAGAACAAAAATATTTTATTACATTTTCATTTACTACATAATTATCTCACCCTTCCTCCAGGGAACTCAGGGTGCCTCACAGTGGCCTTTTCCCAATTTTTCTTCCCAACAATTCTGCTAGCCCAAGATCACCGACTGAGTGAGTGAGCATGGGTCTCCCCCGTCTTAGCCTGACACTCGTCTAATCTGTATACTAATTTAACATTTTAAGTAATCCTCTCATTATGGTGGAAGAAGGCAAAATCTCTAATCAGCCAACACATTGTGCATCGGAACAGGTCAATACGTAGAAACATCCACCATGGGGAGTGATTTAACGTGACTTTCTACTGGTAGCCATGCTGTGCTCTTAGTAAAATTGCTTAGAACACACCACTCGGATAGAATGGCCACCTAAAGACTTGAGTAACAAGGATTTAGACAACTGAAGCTTCTTATACAATTCATGCAGGGCCCTATGCAGGCATTTAGTCTGCTCATGTAAAAGAGAACAAAGGTGTGCATTCAAGTTCCACCCCCATGTCCCTGTCCCCGCCCACACAGTCCCTGATGTTCCTGTGTTGGCAGGGAACATTGGAAGAGGGCTTCTACTCCTCTTCACTTGAACCCAAGTAGAAACCTCAGGGTTTCCCAATGCACAAAGGCTTATACTCACATGGATGCCAATGTGAGTAGAAGTCCCATTCAGCTCAACATGGGAAGGTTGAGGACTGAATGGATGGGGGCAGGGGACGCCGGGGTGGGGCATGTGTCTGCACTTTCACCCCACCACCCATTTAGCCCTTACAGGCATAGGCAAAGCTGCAAAGGGCTACCGACAAACCCATTTTGTAAAGGGGAATCATCCTTCATGATCCATGAAGATGTGCACTATTATTATTATTGTTGTTGTTGTTGTTATTGTTATTATTTAAACAATGATCAAGAATACGAATTTAACACAAAGACTAACAACAAAGTAATGAGAAGTAATAAAAAGAAAGAATAACATTAATAATGACAAAATCATATGAATAATGGAGGGGAGTAAATCCATATTAGTATAATTTACTTAATATTAGGTCATCCCTAGCAAGCAATACAATTGAATGTCATATTTACCGGTAACTCTTTATTCCAATACAAAATAAAGGGGCTTCACTTTTCTATAAAACAGTATTATATTAGGCTCTCCTTTCTGACTCTTATTATGTTGGTCCTTTTTTTTCCATTAGAGTCATGTCACATATCTTTATACAGTACATCACTCATCAATCATAGCTGGGTAGACTTTCTTCCATCTATAGCTAATTGTCATGAGTCCAGCTGTCAGCAAATGTATCACCATCTCAGTATTCTCTGATGCATCTTTAAGATAACCAGATAAAATCACCAGTTGGCCTAAGGGAAGTACACATAACTTCTAATTTTAGGAACACATCCCAAAAATATGAAATACATTTTCTATGCTGGAGTCACCCTTGGAGAGGGAAGATCCAGTCAATCCTTTGTTCACTGTGATGCCTTCCCAGGAACCATAGGACTGCACCATAAGGAGCCTCTTATCATGGATAATTTTCTTCCTTTAATGAATCTAGTTTAATCTTCCCCAATCTAATTACTTACAATATTATTTAATTGTCTAGCAAATATTGTCCAAATCTTACAATCCTGATTAAGAAGGACAATATATCTACTTAGGCTTGGACAACTATATACCTTGTTTAGGAGCAACAATGATGTTTGCTTTTCCCCAGGTTCTTGGAAATTTATATCCATTTTTTAAAAAGTTTTATTCTAACTAGGTAGTGCAGTATTACAGCAAGACATTGACATACCCTCAACCCTTATTTTGATCTCCTGTGTTTGGATCCTTCACAAGAGCAGTTTCTTACAGCTCCCTTGCTTATGGAGGAAATTACAAAAGCAATTATGAGTATGAATACTGGGAAATCACCTGGCCTGGATGGGTTTCCAATTGAATGGTATACTTCTAGCCTTTTAGTTCCAAAACTACATTGTCTCTTTAACTGGATTTTTGAATCCAGCTCTCTCCCTCCCTTCTTTGTTAAATGATGCTTATATCCCTGTGATCCCTAAGCCCAGCAAAAAAACATACTCATTGTGCTAATTTTCAGCCTATTTCATTAATTAATATAAATATTAAAATATTAACTATTATTTTAGGTAATAAACTTCAAGAAGTTATTTCAACATTGGAATAACATTGGTTGGAACAGATCAGGTGGGATTTATCAATCATAGACAGCAGGCTGACAATCTTAGATTAGTCATAGATCTGATAGCTTTAAATAGTGATAGAATGGACCAGGCTGCCATTGTCTTTTTGGACATGGAAAAAGCCTTCGATGAAATTTATTGGCAATCTGTTTTTGCTACTTTGACTACATTTGGTTCTCCTTTAGAATTTTTGAAGTGGGTTAGAACTTTATATTCATTTCTAAGAGTTATGACTAATGCTAGTTATGACTAATGCGGGGATTTTTCGGCTATTTTCCCACTTGACAGAGGAACTAGACAGGGATGTCCACGTTTTCCTTTGATATTTGATTTATGCTTGGAACCTATGGCTTGTGCTATTAGGCAGAATAGTAGTATTCATGGATTTGTGCATGATTGTTTAGAATTTAAAATGATTATATAAGCTGATGATCCTTTATTGTTTATTGCTAAACTCCAGTCATCTGTGCCAGCATTGATGCAGCTGATTAATACATTTGGTAATTTGCCTGGTTATTCAATTAATTGGTCAAAATCCAAACTGATGCCAAGTGGAGATTCTATATCTCTTAGGGTACATCCAATGAGGCTGCCCATAACTCTTGGAGGATTACGGGCATCCTATGCAGGGCAGGAGGAGTGCAGAAGCAAAGGATGCCTCCATGTTCCTCACACACTGCAAAGCAGCTAGACGGCCAATTTAGGCTGTCTAACTGCAGCACTTTGGAGGGGGAGGGAAGGAAGCTGAGGTTCTGCCAGGATATCTTGGTGGCACAGGTGTGGCGGAGTGACAGGCAGAAGTCCAGGGAGGGGCCAACCTGAACATTCCAGAGGCTCTGATTGGTTGAAGGAGAGCATAGAACCCCAGGGAGTTGACAGTTAACGGTTGTTGGTTGTCAGTTGGGGAAGAGAGTGGGTTGGAGTGAGAGAGGGAGTGGAAGGTTAATAGCGTAGGTAGGGAAAGGTGGTACTGAAGAGAAGAGTTCAGACAGGAAATCCAGTACTAAGTTGTGAGAAAGCAAACGTGAAGGTGTATAGAACAATTCACAGGAGTCTCCTCTTAGGGAGTGAAGGACCTTCTGTCTGAGGAAGAAGGTGAAACTCTGGACTAGTGTGAGGGACAGTTAAGTTCCCTAGTCTGATACTGTAACTTTCAAGTAACCAAGCCAAATTGATACAAAGAGCACTGTATAACATCTGCCTGCCTTTAACCTGAATCTAAGCAAAGAACAAGTTTGAATTAACTGTTGAAAATCCAAGTTATCTGTGCCTGAGTTGAATATCAGTTTTGAGACTTTGTTAGAACAATAAATCAATCTTTTTATTCAAAGTTCTAATTCTCCAGAGTCTGACTGGTGACAGGAAAGTAAGAAGTGAATTAACGGAGGGGCACCCTGCTTCAAGTAATCAAATAAAACAAACTGCTCTTAATAAAGACAAAAGAACGTGGGTGAACAGCTACCTATAAGACCTAAGACACATAATCGGCTAAACGCAGTTTAAGAAGACAGCTTCAAGTCTGAAGTGACCAATACAAGGTGGCACTTGGTGAGAGCGAAGTACACATTGAGGGTGTGGGCTTTGGAGTAAGGGGTCCCGTCCGCTACAGTGGTGGCAGCGTCGGGATTCGAAATAACCCACAAAATAGTATACCCACAAAGTTAATAACCAAATACAAACAAGTATTTGTAAAGTTTAAAAAGAAATAAAACAAATTTCCTGTCAGAAAATGCCTAATCTTAGAAGGACAGCAGAAGCACGGGGAGATGCTCAGGGAACATCCCTTGAGGGAGTTTCTGAGGAAACTAATGGTATAGGGAACTGGATTGTCCCATTCTGCTTAATCAGTGGATCACTGCTTTGGTATCTATACCTGTTATGTCTATGCAGTGCTTTTTTTCTGCATAGAGAAAGGTACCGGAACTCTTGGATTACATTTCCTTGGGAGTAGATGACGATTAAATTGTAATGCAATTAATAGAAGAAAAGGTGCTGGAACTCAGTTCCGGTGAGTTCCACCAGAAAAAAAGCCCTGTGTCTATGGATCTTAGGCTGTGCCTTATTTCGCAAAAACTTTTGTTTCATGTCTATTGGACACTGCAATGTTTCTTTAATAAGGTATTGTCTAATTTGGATATTGCTGGCTGTGCAATGCAACAAATGTTTCTTTTAAACAGATGTTTTGGCAATGTCCAGTAGTTGCCTCTTTTGGGGAGGAGGTTATTATATGGATAAATTTTATACTAGAACAGTCTTTAATATTTGCTGGTGACACACTCTTTTAAATCATTTACATGCTTCATCAAATCAAAATTTGTGAACAGTCAGCTTAAATTGATTCTCTGGGCCTTCTTGACAGCTAAAAGATTGATACTGCAACATTGGAAGGATAAAGGCTCACCTCCTATAATGCATTGGATTGAAGTCCTTATAACACTTCCAACATTCGAATGAGTGGCATATATATATATATATATATATATATATATATATGGCACCTTCAAATGGATATATTTGGATATCTGGTCCGCTTTTGTTGAAGCCTATGATTGCCAGTAAGATTTTCATAACTATGCATTTCATATGTATTCATTGCTACAGATATCCATGTATTACATTAAAATTTTAAAAAAGGAAAAGGAAAGGGTTTTTTTGCATAACTTTATTGCAGTTAATCAACTGACAGATATGGAACAAAAGATGAATCTTATACTAGTGTCCTGTAAAGCCACCAGTACCTGGGGTTTTATTATTATTTTTCAATCCTGTAATAGTTGATGACAGTTCTTCCATAGTTATTGGTTGTTGCAATTTATTAATTTCTTAGGGCAGTATCTAATGCTGCATGTATGCTTCCACTTCCACTGATTATTTTGACCCAACACGTTGCAAAAGAAATCTAGCACTTCCTGGAGCAAGCTTGGAAATGAGCCATAATGCTCGGTTCTGGAAAAGACAGGCATACTTGGGCATTTCGGTAAGGTAGATATCTGTCTGCATATCACAGCATGCTGGAGTGAGAATTTCAACGATATGATGTAATCTAGAAAATATTGGTTGCTAGATTTTATTTTTAGAAGGAGTATATAAATTAGGGATGTGTGACAATTTCATTCAGTTGGGTTTTGATAAGAATTTACCTAAATTTGCAAAGTTCTTCATGTTGGGGGGGGGGAGAACATGAGAGTTTTTTAAAAACCCAAAAAACTGGGAGAAACAAAAACTGTTGGATTCATCTAGTTAGGGCTTTGAGTGCTGAGTACTTAAAATACCCTGTGTATATTCAGTCATGTTAGTGTATAATTAGGGTTGCCACATCTTTTTTTCTGACAGGCTCCTCCTTAGCTATATGGCCAGCAGGTATATCATGGTTTTCCTTATGCTGGGACCATAAGGCTGTTATGAATTGGCTGTTGCAGGTAGGTGAGAATTTCATTTCCATCCATTTTTTGTAAGAATTTACCAAAATTTGCAAAGTTCTCATATCTGGGAGAAAAAGAACTTCAGTTAAAAAAAAAAAAGAATGCAGGAAAAAAGAAACTGACACACTCATCCATCGCTAGGAAAAAAGAAAAAAAGTAGGGATGTGTGCGGATTTCGTTCGGGGGCGGAAGTCTGGATAACTCACCGGGTTCAACCCCCCAAACTCTGCCCCTCCTACCAGTTTCCCCGGCTCGACTCGTGTTCTCCTGAGCCGAGCCAGGGAAGCAACTTCCGAGTTCCCGGCAGTACATTTTCTAGGGATGGGCACTGAGCTCGGTTCATGGGGAGCTCGGTGAGCCGAGCCTCTGGCGAGTGCCAGCTAAGCCATTCGCCGGACTTCCAGGTCCCCAGCGTTCCATTTTTAATGTAAAAAACAGCATTAAAATGGATGCAATTGGCGTAACGAGCGCTACGTTTTTTATGTTAAAAACTGTGTAAAATACATTAGAACAACTGCAATTTGTGTGGCGTATGCAAACTATGCAAATTGCGGTTGTTCTAACATATTTTACGCTGTTTTTAACATTAAAAACATAGCACCAGTTATGCGAATCGTGGCCGTTTTAACGTAGTTTATGCTGTTTTTTACGTAAAAAACGTAGCACTGGAAACCAGAAAAGGTTTCGCAAGGACGTGAGCCAAGCCGGGGAAAGGTAAGTCAAGCAGGACTTGGGGGGGGGGGTCAAGTCCGGTGAGTTTGCCAAGCTTCCACCCCCCTATCGAGCTTCATGCACAACCCTACTTTTTACATAGAAAATGGCGTAAGATATGCCAAAAACGGCTGCATCTGCACAACTTATGCAAATTGTGGCCACTATTACTGTATCTTACGCCATTTTCTCCATAAAAAGCATACCACCGGGAACCTGGAAGTCCACTGAGTGGCTCGGGTGGTGTTAGTGGTGTAGCCGAGCAGCCTGATGGACACGAGTGGCAGCCTGAAGCCACCCGCGCGGGCTTTACCTGGGCTCTCCGCGGAGCGGAGAGCCATCCTCTTCTGTCCGATAGGTCCCGGCGCATCACTTCTGGCGCAGAGGAAGTGACGCGACGGGACCCTGCTTCATCGCGCTGGACCCCCGCGCTCTGTTTTTGGCGGGAGGAGCCAGGGCAACAGGGCTGTTTAAGCCCTGTTGCCCTGGTTCCTCCCGCCAAAACAGAGCGCGGGCGGGGGTCCAGCGCAATGTAGCAGTGGCTCCGGCAGCGGCGGAGGCGGCGGAGGCAGCGCGCAAGACCAGGTAGGGGTCCTGTGGTGGTGGCGGCGGTGGCGGCGGCGGCAGGGGGTGGGGGGGTCCGGCGGCAGCAGTGGGGGGGCATGCGTGGGGGATTTCTCTGGCGGCGGCTCGAGCAGCGCAGAGAACACTCCGCGCTGCTCTGAAGAGCGAGCTCGGGCTGCCGCCGCCGCAGACAGCCAAACCCGGAGTGAGCCGCCAGCCGCCGCAAGGCTCGCCCCCACGCCTAGGTT
Source organism: Shinisaurus crocodilurus (assembly GCA_021292165.1). Lineage (NCBI taxonomy): Eukaryota > Metazoa > Chordata > Lepidosauria > Squamata > Shinisauridae > Shinisaurus > Shinisaurus crocodilurus. Next base: position 236,243,862 of record CM037876.1, read on the forward strand.
GCTCACTTTTGGCTCGGCTCAGCGGGCACAGCGGCAGTTGCTGTGCGCCCAGCAAGTTGTGTGGTGGGCGGAATATGAAAATTGTCCACTATGAAAATTGTGTTGCGCCTTCTTCTACCAAAATCACGGTGTAGTAGGACTCAATACCATTCTTTCTTCTTTCAAAGGAAAAATGCAGATGTTTTTGCTTCTCCTAGATCAACCTCTGACTAGTTTCCCAGCCAGAAGCTTAAAACAATTACAACACATGCTTTGGCTGTCAAGAACTTACTTGTTCAATTTTCTAGACATCAGCAAAGGAACATGATTGATACACAGTGTGTCAGATTTGCCTGTTAGGAAATTCATTCTCCCCCCCCCCCCACTTTGTTTTATTACTAGACCATTCTGTTATTTTTATGCCTTTCAAATGTCTTTCACAGTGTCTTGGCAGGAATATGCTTTTTATTCTTGAAGTAAATTTACCAGCACTGGGCAGTAAATTTTGAAGAGATTTTCCACAAGATGATTGAACATAGATTAGTTTGCCCCTTAATTTAGCAACTCTTTTGTTCCCACACTCATTTTGGCTAAATGCAATAAAATGATGGATTTATTTTTTTTAGTTATAGTTCTAAATTTTATTAGACAATTTGAAATCTGTTTGAAGCTGCAATACTATATACACATGCCTGGGAGTAAGTCCCATTGAATTCAATGGTGCTGTCTTCTAAGTAGGTGTGTATAGGATTGCACTGTTAGTCTATGTTAATAATAATCCTTATTAGAGCTGTGCTGAATTTCACATTTGAACTATTTCAGCATGAAAAGGGGTTTCAAGGACCCCACACTAACTCCCCAAACCCCTCAACACCATACATTTTTCATGCTCTTTTAATCCTGTCCATTTCCCCTCTCACCAGCTGATTCTCTGTGCTTTTTACATAGAAAATGGCGTAAGCTATGCCCGAAACTGCTGCATTTGCCCAACTTATGCAAATTGTGGCATAAGTTTTAATGCAAACTAAAAAACCAAACCAGTATTCTACTCCTTGCTAGCTGTGTGATAAAGTCAAGTCAAGAGACAGTATGATATCATGCTGCTATGTAGCCAATCCGATATGGCAAGTAAGTAGGGTATATGAGACTATCTCCCAACCAAATTAGGTTTAGGCAATGCTTCCTGCCCTCATTCAGAATAATGTGCACATATTTTTGACTTCTTTCACAGCCCCTGTGAACTATGGCTGAAACAGCCGGTGCAGTTTGGACACAGGCAATATTTTCCATATGCCACCCCAACCCCACAATTGGATACAGGCTCAGCAAATTTGTATGAATGCTGTGAGTACCATGCCTTGAAAAAGCAGGGGAAACATTTTCCTTTTTAGCTTGCTGTAAAGTGTTCTGATTGTATGGAAAAGTGGTACCTGCAGCAGGTTCAGCGACGAAGTAGAATCCAACATCGCACAAGCGGATGCCTGCTCATGCAGCAGGACATCCTTCTCTCCTCCCCCCTGCAGCCCCTCTGCTAATCTAAAATCCGATAAAGAGGGTCCCCAACTTCATTGCAGATTTTGAGGGTACATGAGGGGCTACGGTTCCATCAGTGCGAGAACAGAAATGGTTTCCACCCTGAGAACATAAGGAGAGCCATACTGGATCATACCAAGAATCCATCTACTCTAGCATCTTGTTCCTAACAGTGGCCAGCAAGATGCTTCTGGAAAGCCCACAGACAGAGCATGAAAACAACTGATCCAATGGACAGCAGCTGCTGATAAATGTATGTATTATTTATTTATTTATTTATTACATTTCTATACCGCCTTTCTGCTAAGGCACCCAAAGCGGTTTACAATGTTTAAATACACAAACAAACGTTACCCCCCCCCCCAAACCAAACATACACCAGTTCTCTCAGGCCAACTGAAGGCTTCTTCTGGAGCTGCTGGTACAATCTCCCTGGCCTGGGCTTTTCTTCTGCCTTCCCTCTGTAGCCCCAGGGAAGGTGGGGGAGGGGCTGCCCCAACAGTCCTCTCAGGCCGGTGATGGTCATTTCAGGAGCTGATGGCAGTTGCTCCCTGGCCTGGGCTTCTCTTCTGCCTTCCCTCAGGGCACACAGGTCTTAAATAGCCCCAGGGAAGGTGGGGGAGGGGCTGCCCCAACAGTCCTCTCAGGCCCGGTGATAGTCGTTTCAGGAGCTGATGGCAGTTGCTCCCCGGCCTGGGCTTCTCTTCTGCCTTCCCTCAGGGCACACAGGTCTTAAATAGCCCCAGGGAAGGTGGGGGAGGGGCTGCCCCAACAGCCTTCTCAGGCCGGTGATGGTTGTTTCAGGAGCTGATGGCAGTTGCTCCCCGGCCTGGGCTTCTCTTCTCCATGAATCATGTATTCATGTATCCTCCATGAATTTGTCTAATCCCTTTTAAAGACAAGTAAGCTAGTGGCTATCACCGATGCTGTGCTGTTGCTATTTGTCTGTCTTAAACCTACTGCCCATAAATTTTATTGGACAATACCACATTCTACTACTAGAATGTGGCATCTAATTCTAATTCTACTATTAGAATGTGTGTGTGTGTGTGTGGGGGGGGTTCTATCAGTTTTCTCCACACCATGCATAAATTTATTTATTTATTTTTATTTATTTATTTCTTATATTTATTAATCGCCCATCTGGCCAGCCACCCGGCCACCCTGGGCGATGTACAATTAAAATAATACAATAAAACAATGCAATAAAATATTATAATTAAAGCAGTATAAAAAATTCTTTTAAAATCCTAACCCACTCCATATTCCCGCCTGAACAGCCATGTTTTTAATGCACGGCGGAAGCTCATCACGGAGGGGGCATGGCAAAGGTCACTAGGGAGGGAGTTCCATAACGTGGGGGCCGCCACACAGAGAAGGCCCTCTTCCTAGTCCCCACCAGCCTGGCTGCTCTGGCTGATGGGATAAGGAGAAGGCTGTCTGTGGCAGATGTTGTTGAGCGGCCTACTTGATGTTGCTGGAGGCGCTCCTTGAGATAAACTGGGCTGGAGCCGTGTAGGGTTTTAAAGGTCAAAACCATCACCTTGAATTCAGCTCGGCAAGCAACTGGTAGCCAGTGCAACTCCTTAAGCACTGGCGTGATGTGATCACGCCGGCGTCTGCCCTTAATTAGGCGAGCCACCGCATTCTGTACCAGCTGAAGCTTCCGAATTTACATACTCCTATCATGCCCCCCTTGGTTGTTGTTGTGTTCCCTAAATGGAAAGATCCTGAATGTATTCACTCATAAGTAAGCTTCCTTGCACCTTTTCCAGTACTGCAGTATCTGTTTTAATAATAATGTTTAGCATTTACATAGCACTTCTTAGGGTGTGCAATATGCAGATACATTTTGATGTAGCTCAACAGTACCCCCTAAATTAACATGGGTAGGCAATGTGCCGGTGGCCACCAATTTGGCCCCAGACACCTTCCTTGCTGCACACCCTTCTCCTCCCAAATTTTGTTGTTGTATTTTCTTACTGGCAGCTGGGACTGCTTCAGAGCAAAGTGGGAGTCTCTAGCTGCTGTCCTTTTAATTTCCCATGAATGCCTCTGGGCAGGTTACTTGTCCTTTGTTACTAGCCATGACCACCTGTGGCAGCCATTTTATAGTTTGTGCCCAGGACAGTTTCTCAAGATTCCAAATGTGTCCACTGGCACAAAAGCTTGCCTACTCCTGTCCTAGAGTGTCATGAGAATTCTTCATACCGGCAGTAATGCTTAAATAAGCATATATACTAAGTTTTGTCTCTGAATATACATCTAGAAGTTAAACTCTTTCCCCCCAAAAGGCAACTGGCCAGAACTGGCTAGTGCTTTTATAATGTAAGTGCAGAGTTATTAAACAGGTTCTAAATAATTTTATGATTGGCTGGCTAATGGAACATTAACATTAACATTTCTCAGCATTTAAAAAGAAAAGAAAATCTAGCCATGTTATTTGATTTGAATATTCTGGAAAGAGTTGCTCTAGTTTCAGCGAGAGGGTTTGTGTTGAAAAGCGCTCCTAAAATAGGTAATATAGCTAATAATTGGTGTATGTAGGAGGAAGTTCCCTGGGACGGCAGACTCTGGCCTCATCCATCGGCCAGAGAACCAAGGGCCACTGGGAGGCTGCACCCCCTGCCTCCCAGGAGTAACATCAGAGCAAGGGGGAGACCAACCTGGCCCCATACATCAGCTGGAGAGGGAGCAGCTGCAGGGAGCATGTTTTGCCCTTCCCTGCCAAAAAGAAAGAAAAACCTATAAGAACCTTTTAAACTAAGAACTGGTGCCTGAGTTTGGCATTCTTCCTCCTCCCTCCCAATCCCTTTTCCTTTTGTCTCATGTCTTTTAGATTGTGAGCCTGAGGGCAGGGACTGTCTTATTATTAATCTGTGTAAGCCGCTCTGAGAGCCTTTTCTGACTGAAGAGTGGGGTATAAATGGAATAAATAAATAAATAAATAAATAGGTAGTGAAGAGAGTGTACACTCAAAAGTGTTTGCATTATCAGTGAATTATTTGCTGCTGGGAATCATGACAGACAGCTACCTCATAACCACCACCACCCCAAAAAAAATTGGCTTTCCATTACTTTTTTATTTTTTGATCCTGGGGATTGGGGAGAGTACTATACTAAAATAACAAGGTTGCTAAAATAGCAGGCTTGCCCTTGTTAATAGTTCACTCCATCACAGAGCAGCAAATTCACGGTGTAGTACGTACCTTCAACCATGCTGACAAAGCTGGAAAACGGTGCATTCACAGTATTGAGTTAAATTTACCACAGGATTTCACTATTATGAAGAGAGATTCAATTTATGACAGGTGGTAAACGCATTGGAAAAATCTCTAGTCACACAATAAAAAGTGCTTTTCAAAGAAGTGGGTATGTGCTAATCCTGGATCTGTGATCCAGGAAACATTAAACAGACCAAACCGAAGCTACAATTTGTTGCCTCAATTAAATTAATGGGAGTCAAAAGTTCTGAGATATTTTCGAAGAGTAAATAGAAAAAGGAAATACAAACGCACACACACACACACACACACAAACACGTATATGTATATGGCAGTATTCTATTGTGCCCATGCACCAGCAGGACTGATTGTTAGCACAATGGAGAGTTAGCAGTTCTAAAAGCAACCCAAACTGAGTGGAAAGACTTGTTTCCGGAATGGGGCAAGTCAGCAGAGCTCGCAGAATGTATTCAACCTACATCATAACTTCTTACCTTTACATATAATACTTAAAGGCCCTACTTAATATAACATAGGTTTCTTTCTGCTTTTAAAAAAAATATCCAACTGGATGCAACTTTTGAACACACTTCTGCAAAGATTACACAAAATAAGCATGCAGTGCATTCAGTAAAAGTATGGCAATAAAAGTATGGCCTAATGGAATTTGAAACAAATTTGTAGGTTCCCCCTTGGAAACACAGCAGTTTCAAAGGAATTTCAAGGAGAGCCAGAATAGTTTTGATAAGACTAGAAAAAATTCTCAGAGCAGTTCTACATGTCTGCATTTGTTCAGCTAAAACTTTGTAATTGGACCTTAATTGTAGAATGTCTGCATGTGTGAGAGAGTGTGTGCATGCATTGTAAGAAATAAAGCAGGTGAACATAAACAAGGAAACAAATGGACTTCCACCGGCCCCGCCTTCTGGGCTCCGGGAGAAGTTTGCGCGTGGGGGAGGGATGGGGAGTCAGATCAGAATCAGGCCACGCCGGCTAAGCCAATTGGCTTCAGCGGGGCGGGGAGCTGGGAGCCTCATTTAAGACCCTGTCTCCCCACCCTCGGCCTCTTTCGTTTTTGGCTCCCTCCCGTCCCACCCTGTTAGCAGTGTAGGCTCCTCTGGTCGCCCGTTTGGGGTCCAAGTAGGAATTTTTTGGTCCATTGTCTTAATTGGCAGAGGCAATGGGTGCGTTTCGCCTACTCTACACTGTGAGTCAGGATGGGAGAATTCTTGATTTGGACTTTTTGATTCGATCAATTGGATCGTAGCTAAATTGGTCGCATTTTGCAGGAAGTGTGGAATTAGGCAGTGGGGCTTAGGGTTCTGGTGATCATCCAATGGCACCTTTCAAGGTTACTGGCGGTTACCCATGGCTTCCCTCGCTGATGTCTTGCGGCTTGGCAGGAGGGAGATTGGGCCGCCTTTGGGGTTCTACCTTTCCCACCTACATTGGCTGTCTTGCGGCGCCAATGTAGGCCCTCCAGCTCCACATGGAGCGCAACTGGACGGTGGCGGGGCATCCCGCCTCCGATCCGGTTAGGATGCTTTCGCCCAAATCTTGGTTTTTCCCGGCCAATGGCCAGAGTAGATTAGCACCGCCCTTCGCCCTTCAGAGATCTTTAATTCAATAAATGTGGCCTGATTTGAAACCATATATAACTTATTTCATAGATCATAGAGTTGGAAGGAGCCTACAAGGCTATCGAGTCCAACCCCCTGCTCAATGCAGGAAACTAGAGGAGGGGTCTCCCATCCAAGTAATAACCAGGCTTGACCCTGCTTAGCTTTCCACGCTCAGACAAGCTGAGCCAGCATAAGTCACAGGTCTGACTCTTCATTATCTCACCCGTACACATGCAAAAATAAGGAGTAAGGATTATTATATTTTAGGCAGTTGAGTGCTGTTCATTTCTGCCAGTCTGGATTCTTTCTGAAGAATGAGTGACATTTTAATTGTTCAGCAATCTGGGGAGAAATGCCATCTTCAAATCACTTGTTCTTTCAAAGGAGAAGTTGGAAATAAGGAACTCATTTTCTCACAGCTTAGCAAAGTCAGTGATAATTAATTCAGTAATTTGGGGTATGTGCAGTTATATTAAATGTAGTTGATTACTTGGAATACTTGCTATGAAAAACAGGAGCATGAGTAACCTTCACTGGGATAGGAACAAAGCCCAGCAAAGGGTAAGTACTAAGAGAACCACACCTGGTTAAGGTGAAAAGAGGTGGTTCTCATCATTACAGCCTGTAGACATGCATTGATGCATATCTCTGAAATTACCTGAATTGGTCATTAATAACCAGTTTCTTTTACTTGGAAAAAAAATGATTATATTTGCAATATTATCATAGGAAAAGAATAACCAAGGATGTGCAGCACATTTCTCATTATTTTTGAAGACATATTCCTGTATTATGGAAAAGGGGGCATCACATATTTGAATAATTTATTTGTGGCTTGGTCTAGAAAGAACACAAAATTTATAAAGGTGTAGCTGGTTTTTTTGTGCTATGGAAGTGAAAGTGGAATTTTAGACCTTGTAAATGGAGCAAAACTATGGACCTCTGCTCTGATTACCATTTAAAAACTCTTGAACTACATTTAAAAAGTACAAAGAATGTATCACTTCAGTCCTACACAGATGTACCTGGTAAGTCCTATTGACTGACTTCTGGGTAGAAATGCAAAGCAATTTTCACAAGAGCAGCATGATCTGATTTCTTAGTTTGGTCACACTGATTCCGTTCATTTAAAGGCATAGGTACCTTTTCACGTATTGTTTTGTATTCTTACAGTTGTTTACAGAATCATATAGATTTCATAGATCATAGAGTTGGAAGGAGCCTACAAGGCTATCGAGTCCAACCCCCTGCTCAATGCATATCTTTTTATCCTTATTACAAAAGGGAGCTCCAGAAAAAAGGGCCTTAAGTGTGCATGGCTCATCAGTTGGTTACCACCAACACTTTACATAAAAATAATTTTACAGTAAATGTAGAAATTCTCTTCAGGAAAAAAAAATATCTTATGACATCCTAGCCTGCTTAGCATCCCAAACTTCATCTCTTTCCTATTCTAAGCACTGACCAGCTTGAGATTGTGGAATGAGATGGCTCCTGATAGTAAAATGTGCAACAAGGCACCATTTGTTTGATGGATCCACCATTACTATCCACAGGCCTATTGCTATGTTCAGAACATCTATCTTCAGCTTTGAATATGTTACATCAGTGTTGTCGTTTTCACTTTATTTACACACAGAGAAGCTTATCTTCCTTATATACCGAGATACTATGGTATTTATTGGCTAATTTATCTGCTAACTGAATAATTAAAATACAGTAAATTGACAAAAATTGAAACCTTTTAAATGAAGTACTGGCTGGGCTCAATTCACAGTTATATCAAATAGTCTACTACCACACATCGAACTTCAATTTACAGTTCATAACAGTATTATGAACTGTTGCTAGGTTAAAAAATCAAGCTTATGAGATTGCTGGGATGGGCGACCCGCCTGGCACTCGACTCGCGGCGTGTGAGCTGAACTGAGTGCAAGCACCAGCTGAGGCACTTGCCGGACTTCCAGGCCCCCGGTGCGACATTGTTTATGTAGAAAATGGCCTTATTTGCACAAATTATGATGGTTTTCTATGTAAACAATGTAGTGCTAGAACCCGGAAGTTGCTTTCGCTGGCTCAGCTCGTGAGAATGCGAGTCAAGCCGGGGAAAAGGTAGGGCAAGCGGAGCTCAGGGGTTTGAGCCTGCTTAGTTCGCCGGACTTCCACAACCCAATCGAGCTCTGCGCACATCCCTACCAATGACCGTGGTGGGCCCTCTCTCCAGTCCCATCACTGGTGTGTTGGCAGCTATCAGTGGTACCACGCTGACTAATTTACTCCTATCCTTGATGAGAATTGGAAATTCCATAGAAAAGTTATTGTGCTGTACTTGTGATGACAGAACGGGAGTGGGGTTGCTATCTGACGAAGACCTTACTGAGGGCTCTATGTGCTGTGATCCATATCAGGTGGAGAAACTGCTGCTTTGGCTGCAACAACATAACCATCTGTTTGTGCTACTATAGCAGCTCAAGCAATTTGGCAGATGGGAATCCAAATAAATATCCAGTTTTCCCCAAAGGGCTTCCAAAAGTACAGCAATAGAGTTGTAGCTACATTAAGTCATTCTGCCTATCTTTTGAATGTCAGTGTTCTCAGGGCTTTAAATTTATATAAATATACAAGTATATAACTGTTTATTCATTCATTCATTCATTCATTTTCTATGCCGCCCAATAGTTGAAGCTCTCTGGGCGGTGTACAACAATAATTAAAAACAAACAATAAAATACAGTTAAAAATATAATTAAAACATTATGAAATTTTTAAAAACCAATTTTAAAACTATATAAATATAGTTATAACTATATAAATTTAAAATTATATAAATGTAAATCTAGCTTTGGACCAGCTAGACATTAACTCAGAAATACATCTAACTAGTCCAGGTTTGGTTTAAAGATAACAAATCGTATTAAGAAGAGGGAGCAGAGGCCCTGAAGTTGCCTATCAACAGTTAGCACCTGGACAACTGGGTGAGCAGGAACACAGCTTACCTGGTGACAGTCTTCCCTGCTATGGTGAGATGTATTGCATGTCTGTTTACATTATAGTAATCATTTCTAAATTTGCATCTATACACATAAACATATGTACATTTTATGAAAATTTCTTTTCTCCTCTTTTTTGGTGATGCATAAGTGGTCACCCTATGTGTGTGGAGAGGGAGGGTAATTCTGAGGGGGAAAAGTGACTAATAGCGCAATCGTTTGGCCACTAGACACAGCCACTAGATGACCATAGGATTTTTCCGAGACCCAGCTACAAGGTTGGAAAATCACTGCAATCTCCTAGCTGGGTCTCCATGCTCGGAGCACCTCTCCCCCTTGCAGCCAGCACAGAAAGGACTGCACCGGCTGAATCTTGCGACCTCCGAGACAGGGTTTAGGGTGCGTTCCAGAGGATGGGGAGAGGAGATGACAGGCCCCACTAAGATATGAGGTATCCTGGTGGTGCCTCAGCCTTCTTCTCTCCCCCTCCGAAGTGCCTTAGCTAGATGGCTGAAATCGGACATCTAGCTGAGTTGCAGGGTGGGAGGGGAGCGGAAGCAACCTTAGCCTCTGTGCTCCTCCTGCCCTCTATACTTCAGAGGGTTATGGTCACCCCAATTGGATTGTGCCCTAATGGGGAAAAGGTGTTATGAATACCATTCTCCCACCCTTGGTTATTCTCCACTTCACATCTATTCCTCTTGAAGCTACCTTTTCTGAGTGGAAAATGACCATTCAGAGTGAATGTGGGGTATACACATATTTGCAGCAAAAGTTAAATCCTTAATCTCAAGATAAAACTAAACAAGCGGGAGACAGTGCTGCCTAAAATGGCAACCTCATGCCAACCCCCTCCCTTTTGTTAACATCTAGTATGAGTGACCCTGACCCAGTCAAAATATGATTACACTGTGTTTTTCCACTCCCACCAGCAAAAGTCAATAGTGTGAAGGAAGGACAGAGAAATGTACAGTATAATGATATCCAAATGCAAAGTCAATTGGAATACACATCATACCCCGGAAAATACAAGGATCTCTACTTCAGTCTGCAATACATATAATTCCATTTTTAAATATCTGTAAAACGGGCACTAGATGAAACATTATCCACTCAGGTAATGTAGGTTTAAGGTTATTACTAGTTAAATACGAAATGTGTGAAATATTATGAAAAATCAAATTTAACAAAGTTTTCCATTATGACTCAGATTTTGATTTTGTCCTGGCTGCTCTGTTTGCATAGTTATGTAAAGGCATAGAAGACAGAGTCTGCAAACATCTGTCTTTTTTTCCCCCAGAAGAAAGTATGTCACAAAGGAGGCTAAAGAAGGCAGAGTTAAAAAAAAATGCAAAAGAAAAGAAACTTCTATTACCCTTGTTTTTGTAAAAGTCAAAGACATGTAGTTGATATGGTTGCACATCGGTAAAAAATAAAGCTCTGATGGCAAACATCCCAGCACACAATTTAATTTTCTTTCATCATAAAAGCAACTTCTGTGGATAATGGGAAACCATAATTGCAGACATTAGAATAATTAAAGATAAAGGAACCAAAGGGCACTGGGAGATTTCAATTACCTATTTGTTTTGCAGCACATCTACAGATCCCCTTCTGTATATAAAGACTTCCTGATGAAAGAGCATGCATAAAAGAAAGAGAAGGAACAGAAGAAGGATGAGCCAGCCCAGAGAGAGAGAGAGAGAGAAAGAGTGAGAGAAGGCCATTTCTCCTAAATATTGCTGTATTCAGCTGCTCATTTTTTAATTATAAATATCACAATTGAATTGAAGCTATTCAGTCAGTATTCAAAACCTGCAAATTTCCAGGAGGCAAGTTTCTTTACAATCTCTATTGATGAGGACATTGTGGTCAAATTTCGATACAATGCAAGCTCTTTCAAACCCGGCTAAGCCACCACTGCCAGCCTATCTATTTTCATTTCATTGTTGTTTAGATTGAAACAAAATAAACTGCTTATACTTGTATTTCAGTCCCTCCTTAAACATTTTCAGCATTTTTTTCTCCAACTGGGCTCTGACATTTAAACGTCAGAGCCGTGCTGGATCAGACCCGGGGCCCATGATTAGTCCAACACATCCTGTTTCTAATCATGAACAGTGAAATGCTTCTGAGAAGCCCACCAGCAGGCAATGAAGGGGCCTGAACTGTTGGAATATGGAATCTCATATTCAGATTTGCCTTCGGGCAAAGAAGCAACAGAACCGGCAGACATGATCAAGGTCATGCCTGAGCTAAGTGTCACCTTTGGCCCAGTGTAGTGGGTGTACAGTTTTTTGTCTTTAGGGTATCTGGAGCAGGGGTCATGCTAGATTGTTTTCAGCTGGGATGACATCATGATATGGGTGCAGCTGGAATTGCATCATCTAGCATGTGACTGTACAGAATTGTATAAAAGGTGTGCAAAGTCTTTGTGTTCTTGTTGGGGGGAAAAGGAGCTAATTGATTAGAGAGCATTCTGTAAGTAAAGAGATAGTTTGTGTGTCTAGACTGTATCTGTTTTGTCTGACATACTGTTCTCTTTCACTTTTTGTACAATAGCACTCTGTGTATGTTCTGTTCATATTTTTGCAAGTCTTAGTTTAGTAAACCTCTGTGTTTAAAGAAACAGACTTGTTGTTTTGCTTTTCACCTACTGGCCTGGCACCCGCTTCTCACGCCACCATATCTCTCCACTGCACATTCTGCAGCCGCTGGGACAAGGTTGTTTAACTTTGTTTTCCCCCCTGGCGGCTCAAATTTCCAACATGAACCTCTGAATTATTTTCCATATCAACTGGAATTCAGAGGCACTGCTGCTTTGGAAATGTAGATATCATGCCTAACAGTTGTGGACAATGGACTTAGATTAACTAGTCTCCCTTTAAAAATTTCCAAGTCATTATTATTATTTATTGGCCATCTCCGCTAGGGCTCAATACCTTGGATGAGGCATGGATCCATGGCAATTATTCTCACTTTGGATAGTCTTCTTGGATTTATTGAGTTCTTTGACTTACTCATTGGTTCCAGCTTTGGGCTTCATCCTTCAGCCTCAGTCCTGGCTTGCTGGGGATCTGCAAATCAGCAACACTTGAGCTCATCGAGGTTTCCTGAATTCCACCTAGAAGCCCATTCTCTGACTCTTGTCCATATCAGATTGTGTGAGCATTGTTTTTTTTTCTTTTTGCACAAAATGTGTGCATGATTTTCTGCATGTGCTCTCCAAATATACAGATCAATTCTGTGTATATTTTTAAATGTACATATTTTATCCCATTTGTACACATTTTCCTGTGCATTTTTCAAACGTACATCTTTTTCAAATGCATGTCTTTTGTTCCACAAAATGGTCACAAGCTTGGAAATGTATGGACTTCAATTCAAGATTGCATTCAGGTCTGGGAGAGCATACTGGCTAAATTCTCGTCAAAAATGAACTGAAACAAATTTCTCATACATCCCTTTCTTGAACTCTGCCTCCCTCACTCCTGGTTCTTGACTCAACTTGGACAGTTGTCCAACAAAGCCTTTGCAATTGCATCCCACTCCCTTGGCTGCACCCAGTCTCTTCTCCTCCCCAGTCTCCTCTTTAATGATCCTGAAGCATCATTAAAACCACAGCTGTGGCAAAATTTTGTTCTGTCCTCCCATTCTTTCTCTGGAAGCCCTATCACTCACAGCTCTCTCTGATCTTTTTTCCAGCCCACATATCTCTCCAAGTGCTTCTGTTCTCTTCAAGTGCTTCTCTTCTATTCAGTGAAGGACTACTCTATGTCTGGAATTGGATAGCTACCCTGATAGAAACTGCCTTGAAAATATTGAGTTTTTTCATCATTTCTCTCCTGATTCTGTACAATGTTCTACCATTTCCAAAGGACAAGTTTGATGCACAATGTGAAAACAAAAAACAAAACAAAACAGCAAAGGCCAGAACAGGTTTAGGACCAGACTACCTTCGGAAATGCTTACTCCTATATAGTCTTACCTTGCTCTCAGTGCCATTTGCTCTCAGTAAGCCTGAGAGACCAGGCCTTTTCTCTGGCAGTGCAACAACTCTTTCCACTGAAATTCAGCAGACTTCCTTTTTGTGTCTCTTTGGCCAAAAATGAAAAACGCTTTTATTTTGAAGGGCTTTGCTTTTAATGTGTAACTAATTTTATTATTGCCAGTTGTAATGTTCAACATTCTTGCTGCTATATGTTTTATTTTTGTTTGTTTTTTAAGTGTTCATTGTATTATATGTTCTTTGTCATTGCTTTTATTAATAGGATGTACTTGCACTTTTATTGATTGCATTGTAAGATGTTATGATTATGTATGCTGCTATGAGTACGTACAGCACAATATTAATACATTGGGTTGGATGCTGATCAGTGTTCATGTAAGGGGCCTGGCAAAGCTGACTTCCCTGCCCCCTCTTCTATCTGGCAGCTCCCAAAACAGGCTGAATGGTGTGGACTCTGGCAGTGAAGGGAAATGGAGTAATATCTGAAAACCAGGTTTGTGGAAAGTGAGAAGGGGCAGTGAAATCATCTTCTGCCAGCCCCCTTGCACATGCATGTATCTAGATCCAACATCCAACCTATTATTATTATTATTATTATTATTATTATTATTATTAATTAATTTCACAGCCCTCCCCTTACTTACAGATATCAATGGTTGAATCCAGATTTAGTCATACTCAGCGAGCAATCCTATGCATGTTGAGACAGAGAAAAGTCCTTCAACTCCCAGCATTCCCCAGCCAGCATAGCTTGTTAAATCTGGATCCAACTCCAAGTTTTAAAATTGCAAATGTATATCTGCAAAATGGTGAGCTCGTTTTGGTGATAAATGCCCTTCTGGCTGCTGAAGAGTCTGTGATTTCCCTCAGTTGGAGACCACCTTATTTTGGCAGCCAGGCATGTTTTATATCCTCTGTGATTCCTTTATATGTCTTATGATGCTAATTTATGGCTTATATGTGTCCCTGACAGCACTGGTCTCATTAAGTGTGGCTCCTGTGGTTTGGGCTGAAACCAGCTTCAATGTGAAAAGAATCTTTACAGTTTCCTTCAGCGGATCCCTGCATCTTATTCCAATCTTTTTTTCCATATACCTAATGAGATATTAAGAAAGTTGAATGTATTATTTTTTAAAAATGGACGGGAGACACTTAAATCAACATAATAGACATAGAGCATTTATTCAACCTACATTATAACTTCTTACCTTTACATATAATAATTAAAGGCCCTGCTTAATATAACATAGGTTTCTTTCTGCTTTAAAAAAATATCCAACTGGATGTAACTTTTGAACTCACTTCTGCAAAGATTGCACAAAATAAACATGCAGTGCATTCAGTAAAAGTATGGCAATAAAACTACGGCTGCTTGGATCTTTAGAACAAGAATTTTTGGAACCATGTTAATCTGACAAGTTCCACTGCTGTATATTTTTGAACGGGCTCTTCTCTTCAACATCAGCATTTTCAGAATGCCTGTAATTGGTCTATACCATCCTTCCCCTACCTGGGAAATGTTTTGGAATTCAGCTCCCATCAGCCCCAGCCTGTGTGACTAATGGTCAGGAATTAGGGATAGGACAATTCCATTTCAATTCAGTTTTGATAAGACTTTACCAACATTTGCAAGGTTCTTCATATTTGGGACAAAAAGAACTTGAGATTAAAAACAAACCAAAACTAAACTAAATGCAGGAGAAACCAAAACTGACAGATTGATCTATCCAGGCCCAAGGCTTTGAGTCTGGGTTTGAATCCCTGTGTTTGAATCCCTAACATTCAACCATGTTAGTGCTTAATTAGGGTTGCCATCTCTTTTTGTTTCCTTTTTTTTCCGCTGACAGGCTCCTCATCTTATATGGCAGGCAGGTACATCATGGTCCTCTCCATGCTGGGGATAGCTGTAGCTATTCAATTTGGTCAGAGCCAGCAGAGATGGCTGAGAATTTCATTCCAGTTCCTTTTTTCTAAGATTTACCAAAATTAGCACAGTTCTTCATATTCGGAAGGAAGAACTTGAGATTTTAAAAATTTGTAAGAAGGAGAAAGTGAAACTTGACAGAGTCATCCATCCCTGTCAGGAATTCTGGGATTTGTAATCAAAAACATCTGGAGGACGCCAAGTTGGGGAAGGCTGGCCTGTACTAACAAAGGCTTGGTTTTGTCTCTGCTTCCAGCCGTGAAATGTTGGATGAGAAGCAATGGTGATGCTACATGACTCAAAGAGCAAAAAAAATATCTAGATAACTCAAACAAGTGAGCCATGCCATTTCTTATCATTCATTACTTTTCCTTAAAAAGTAGTTTTACTCACTGTTTGTTCTAACCATAGTCCAGTGCAAAAAAAAAATATGACTAGAAAGAATCTTTTATTTAGTTATTTATTACATTTCTGATCTAACCAATAACAAATGTTCTCTTAGGGTGCAATTCAATGGGGATGTTCGTAGCCCTCCAAACTCAGAGGATTACAGGCATGGAAGGCAGGAGGAGCATGGAGGTGAAGATCGCCTCCTTGCTCCTTGTGCCCTGCAACTCAGCTAGACAGTTGGGTTTGGCCATCTAGCTAAGACACGTTGGAGTGAGAGGGAAGAAGGCTGAGGCACCGCCAGCATATATCATATCTTGGCAGTGCCGGTCTTGTCCCTTCCTCCCGGAGGGCCCACTAAACTACACACACACAGTGCTTTGCAGAATATTTACCCCCCTTTGACTTTTCCACAATTTGTTGTGTTACAACCTGGAATTGAAATGGATTTAATTGCCATTGTTACCGCTTGATGTACACAAGATGCTTAACACTGTGAAGGTGCAAAATATTTTTATTGTGGCACAAAAGTTAAGCAAACAAAAACAAACTGGCATTTGTTTGGTTGCATAAGCACGTCAGTTCCTGGCACAGTGCCTGGACCTGTTGCATCACTTCCGGGTCCCCGGAAAGTCGAAAGGAAGCCTCGCTGTTGCCGCGCAAGGAATCAAGCAGCGGGGGCGCTCACCGAGCACAAGGCGAGCACCCCAAAAGGTACATGTACATCACTAGCACAGCACAGGGGGTGAATACTTATGCAACCAACAAGTGCCAGTTTGTTTTTGTTTACTTAACCTTTGTGCCACAATAAAAATACTTTGCAACTTCACAGTGCTGAGTATCTTGCGTCTATCAAGTGGTAACAATGACAATTAAATCCATTTCAGTTCCAGGTTGTAACACATGAAAATGTGGAAAAGTCAAAGCGGGGTGAATACTTCTGCAAGGCACTGTATAGATATAACCCAGGGCAGGTGTCCATAGTACATCCTGCTGGAGCATCAGGTGTGTGTGTGGAGGGGGGACGGTAGCAGCTCCCCAAGGATGTTACATGGTGCTGCAAAGCCTGTACCACATCATGCCCATACTTGCTGTTAAAGAACAGTGGTGATTGGGGGGGAGGGGAGGGACCCGAGTTATATATTTCATAAGCGGGACTAAGCATCTTCAAACAAAAACCTATGTAATGTATGTACATATTTGTTTTTGATATATTTATCCAATAGACAATTTAAATGTTTACTTATGTGTACAGTAGAATTCATCTAATCCAGATCCCTGCTTGTTGTAGACAAACTTGCTAAGGTGCATTGAACAACAATATTCCATATTCATCCTTTTACTAATCCAAATGAGCAGCATGTCCCCCAACGGGGACCTTCTCTGGTACAATGTATGGAGCATGCATGCCACTGAAGCTAAAGCACACCACGAAAAGAGCAACATTAATGCTTAGCATTTCCTTCCATCTGTCATTACCTTTCCAGCCAGAAATAACTTGGTTCTTATGACAACGAACTAAAAGAGGTTAAAAGGCCAACGGAATTTCAAAGTAAGATGTGGCCACTCTGCATCTGTTCCTCAACACAATGCAGAAGTTGCATTGATGGAGTGAACCCAACCAGAAAAGACAAGAACATGTTACAATATGCCCATAGGCAGGAAGGCAAATCAAAAACAGCTGCTTTACCAAATACTAGCAGCAGATTCCCGGAAAACACTTGCATATAGAGCTACATTGTGTGAAGTTATTTTAGCAGAATGGATGAGGTCAAGTCTCCTTGCAGGTCACCACTAATTGAATATGCAGACAAAAGAAAGGAAGATATGTTTAAAGTGCATGTGGTGGTACTATTTTCCATCTCTAACTGAATTCACTGTATGTGGAGTGAGATGCAATATAGTATTGCTCATTACACAGTTTGTAAAGATACACATATGAGGTTCTAACTGAAACACATGTAGCTCTCATATATCCTATACACATTCAACAATACATCTATTTATATGTCTAAAAATGTGTGTTCCACTTTTCATTACAAAAGGCCCAAACTGGTTAAAGGGACAGAAATGTGAACACAATGGCTTGGATCCTAAGGTAAGTCAACTTAAGGAAAATCTCAGAAGGATCAGAGTAGGTTTCTCCTTCCCCCTGAAAAATGCCTCTTTGGAGGGTCAGATGCACTCTGAAGAATGTGGGATAGGGCAGGGGGAATTATGAGGAAGGAGAGAATCACCCCAATCAGGCTTGGATCTTAAGATGTTAACTTTAAGTTAACAGAAGTTCAGGGAAACCCCCTCCCACCCTGCCCCTCATTGTTCAGAATGGGCCACTAGAGAGTTGGTGGGGTGGGGGTGTCAATGGTGGCTTCAAGGGTAAGGAGAGGACAGGAGACATTCCCTCTGTGAACTTCCTTAAATTAACTAATCTTAGGATCCAAGCCAATCTTGTAATATAATGTACTTTTACATATCCACTGGGTATCACACAAAATCCACTAGAGCTATACATTACAAGTAATTTTATTTATTTATCTGATTTGTACCCTGCCTTTCTACCAAGAAAATGGCACTCAAGTCAGCTAATTGCACTATTTACTCTTTTAAAGACCTTCTGATTTTTGTTCTTTCTCTTTTTCCTAAAAAAGTTGAAAGGCAGACACAGATGGGTATCTTTTGGGATTGTGTCTTGCAGCGATGATGACATAACCAAAATTTGTCCATCCTGTATCCTCACAGTTCTGTCTTCTTGGGTAGATACAATATGGAGCAAAGCTTCACCTGTCCATCTGAGGCTCACAGAAGGATTAGGTGTGATCCCACAATGGTGAAATATAAGCAGCATGAAAGCAGTCAGAAACAGGCAGCAGGGGTGGACAAATTTTGTTTAATCCATTCCATCTGTGTTTCGCGGCTTTTCTGGCTTCTTACATTCTGTCGTCCACTCACTGACAGATTTGGACCCACCCCCCCCTTCAGAAAAGTCTGCAAAAAAGTCTGCCACAGTTTACGTAACGTTCGCTGGCACCTAACATTTTGTGTATTTTTCTTAGCTCAGCATACCGTCAATGAGCAGAGCACACAGAAAAAGAAGAGTGCTACACAGCGGAGACCGAAGAAAGATCAGAGATGTATAAAACAGTGTTTTATTTTGTTATTTAAAAAAAAATGTGGTATAGATTAGTGTATTTTCCAGTAATGTTCATATTTTCATACAACTAAATTTGCATACCGTTCTGAAAAGTTAAAAAAAAAAAAAGGTCCACAAGACCGCAGAATCCACATGACTTGGAAGATGCCAGTCCTCTGCTGTGGAATCCATGGGTCAAATTCATAGAAATCCAAAGTCATTTGAATCCATTTCATATTTCTCCAACATCACAGAAATTACTTTAAAGACAGCTTCTAGCTGCTCTTTTTTTTACTCTAGAGTTGGTGCATCTGGATTGTAATCCAGATGGTGTAATCTGGATTTGGACACTAGTGGCCTTTAACCATTCCTCCCCTCCACTATGGACCTGATCCCATATAGATCACTATTTTGCAATAGAAATTGCAGGCCTGGTGCAGTGTAATGTACTGATAAAATGTAATATTTCAGTTGCCCAGTAGGATGACTAGGTGAAACTATTTGGATGAACAACTGCACCTTATATATGGTTGAATGGATAACTCCTATCAGACTTTTTGAAAGTAGCAGAGGCTCTCTGTATATCACACTCTGAAAGAAATGGCTAGTTGCATTCTAACTTCTTATTTATGACTTCCTTCTGCCCCCTCCACTGAAAATATGTGCAAGAATGAAGTTGGTGTCCTATATCCTTCAAGTGTAATCATCTGAAACTGGCTACAACAACAAGCAGGAGCCATAGGCACATGATGCATGTAAGTGTTCCAAAATTCAGGCCCTAAGAAACTGAGAGATGATGTTCGGCTTTGCCAAATATAGCAACATTTTTCAATATCTAATTTAGTCCTTTAGTACTAAACTTAAAGTTTAGAGGTGGGAGAGGAAGGCTTCCAAGGATGAAATACCAAGTAGTCTGCAGTTGTCCTATCATAACTGTTTCGGTTTGTGCCATCCACACTAAT